>VRYO01002772.1:25637990-25671971 GCA_009812075.1 Sialia sialis
AGAAATACAATTTCAAAGAAACCTAACTCACTGCCTTGCTCTAAATTAATTACAATTGTTTGTGGCTTTCCTTTTGCACCACTCATGTCACTGGAATCAACCACTAAATGGCACGTGGGTTACAGGTTTTTGTAATTATGAAAGGCAGTGTTTTATGTCCTGTTTTGGGAAGCAAAAAAATTTAATTAATCATACAAGTATATATGAGGAGCATAGAAAAGTGTGAGCTGGATACTAAGATATTCACCCTTGACTTAACTCAAAGCTGTAGGAGACCCAAGAAGAACCTAAGAGCCATAAGAAGGTCA
Source organism: Sialia sialis (assembly GCA_009812075.1). NCBI lineage: Eukaryota > Metazoa > Chordata > Aves > Passeriformes > Turdidae > Sialia > Sialia sialis. The sequence continues at coordinate 25,638,299 of VRYO01002772.1, forward strand.
AGTTTAAAAACATGATTTGTGCTCTAAGCATCTGAAGCCTTTCACATGGGCCTGTGCTTCCCATGAAGCACCCATGGGGAACAAGGAATATCAAAACAGGCTGCAAAGCTGGGTGAAATGAATGTTGTCCTGGGTTTCTAGATCTCAGCAGGTTTTAGGGGTAAGCGCTGTGGAGACTCTGAAGACTGATACTCCTGAACATGCAATGACACAGGGTATTATGAATATAATATGCATGTCAAAAATAAAGGGTATCAGCCAACTCCAGGTGCCTCAGTCCTTAGGAGAGAGCTGTATAGGGAGTTGCTGCCATAAGACTTCCTTGCTGTCCTGCATATATTCAATGAGAGGAGAAAATTGACTAAAAAAATCATTGTTGTCTGTGAGAAAATGAGCAGCAGATTGCGGCAGAATACAGCAGATTTCAATCTACCAAGCACACTACAAAATAAAATGCATTAAGATGTCTTTAACTGCATAACACAGGTGCAGAAACAGTGTATTCTTCAATAATCTATTTCACCATTATATAAAAAAATGAAATTAGCAAGTCTTCAGGCTCAGGAGAATTTAAATACTAATATTTCCTGTAGAATTGTAATCTTATTAAAAGTACATCTTGTACAAATTAGGTTTTGTGAATGAAGAACAAATTCAATTCACACATTTCAGAGTTACTTAAAATCTATTTCCTATTGGAAGCTCTTATTATGGAATTGACTTTTTTAGCAGAGCAATCATTTGTTTTACAAAGGTGAGTTCTACTACAGTTACTCCAGAAATCATCAAAAACTAGTACAGCACTATTTAGAATTATCGTATTTAGAAACTAAAATGTAGGGTTAGAAAGCTAGATGATACTGAGAAAAGTTTCAAGAGGTAATTGATGTGTTTCAGTAGAACTCCATTAGCTCAAGCAATGTTTGTAGAAAACAACATCAACAGAAATCAGTTTCATGGCAAAAACCATTACATATTGCACAGCACCTTGGGAGCCTCCATGTTGTTAAGCACTGTTTGAAAACTGTGATTTCCATCAATTATGTCTCAGATAAATGAAGCTGTTCTTGAACAACTTTGAAAATAATTTAAAGAGTTGGTTGTTCATGTCAGATCTCTATAGGAAGATCTGGGTTATTCATATTCATAACATACTCAGGGGCTTTTGCAGTCCCAAAATCAAGAATGGGTCAGGAAAAAAATGGGGTAATAAGGAGTTACATGATATATTTATATAGATATAGATTATATATATATACAGATGGTACAACCTCCAACCTTGTGACCAGGTGTGACACTAACAAAATACCTATATTCCAGATTAATCTGGAATTGCAAAGGCAGACTAAATTAGATGGCTCATGATACTTCTCAGGTGACTGATATCAGGCTTGAATAACAGATAAGACTGCACTTTAGATTAGCAGAACCCCCGCATTTCTTGTGTTTCTCCACTGCAGTGTTCCTTAGCAAGAAATCAACTTTGTTCTCAGGAACTCTGAACTGTGATGATGTGACCCTCATAGAAGAAAGAAAAATTTTGACTTTGTAAAGGAAGATCTGTAAACAATGAGTAGCACTGTTGCATGATTTATGTATTACACAGTAGAAGCTTACTGAATCATGCACAAGAATCTGGCTGAGCTGCACCAGCCTGAATTTCACCCAATGCTTTTGTCTAATACTCTGTACATGTTGGGCTCTGCACATTCATGTTTATAGTGTAACAGGCACAGAATAATATCTGCATAACTAATTAATATTTGGAGAGCATTTGTACATTCCATATTCCAACTATTTAAATTTCATGTTTAATGCAACAAGTTAATTGTCTGAATTGGCCATAAATTACAAAAATCCTGATATTTTAATAATTATTTCAGCACAACAGTGATTGTATGTCTCATTTTTTTCACACAAATCTTTAGAAAAGGTATGAGAAATGCCTTATTTATATACCAAAAATAATAATTAAAAAAAAAAAAAAAAAAGGAAAATTGTGTCCATTCAACCAGGCTCATGAATTTAATTAAACTGATTTTAAAGCATAGATAATGCTCAGATAAGTCTTCCATCCTGTATTCCAGACATAATCTAGATTGTCTTCTCTACTCTTCTGATGTACATGATGATTCTCACAGGATTCCATAGTGACAACACTGTGTGTATTTGTAGACTATCTCCAGATTCCATTTTGGTCTCTTCTAGAAGAATCTCTCTCTAACTGTGCAAGAATCTGCCAGTTGCTCACATGAGCACTGACAATCCACAGGCAATCTAGTGAGCTGAATTAATTAGGAAATGTTTGGGTTTTTTTTAAAAATTCTTCATTTGGATACTAAGTCATTTTGGATGCTCTTAGGCATCATGCCTGATTGCTCTGAGGATTGTCACAATATTCTCAGACAAAGCAGACAAGTTTTTCAGCACTGTGAGATGAAATCTGACCTTGAATTTATGAGTTAAAACTTCTATGTGATTATTTGCTTCACTCAATAAAGTTACTTATAAATTAATTTTGTTAGTGTCTTTATTACATCCACTTCTCATTTTGACAATGCCCAAGAACTACATGAAATTGTTTCAAATTAATATTGGGATTGGTGTGTCAAACAGATTAGTGGTTATTACTATGATTTTATATTCCAGCACTGTGAGCTCAATTGTTTTCCAGTACATTGCATGTATTATTTTACATCAAAGCTTCAAGGACTTTTTTGCTGCTGAAAGCCTCTTGGAGATTCATTCTGTTTTGACTGGACGACAGGATATCAGCATGGGATGACTAAAAACAAGGAATATGAGAAAAAAGTTTCCCACTAGGAGACTCAGACTCAGCTGGAATGCAGACTTCCCTTTGGATGGGGAAGAATTTTTAATTATGTTGAAAGAATAAATGAAAAAAAGGAGACGATGTAGATAATTAATGATTGGCTTCACCTAACAATAGCAAGCATTCATCTGATTATTTTCAAACACAAAGTAATTATAACAATATTCAGAGTATGAGCAATAAACTACTTCTTCGGGTACTCTCTTCTCTTCCCTACAATAAAACACCCCAATGTGACTGTGTCACTTAAACTTTTGTAAAGGGAAGAAAATCCTCTGAGTCTTCTTATGCATATTCTGATCAGCTCACAGAAATGTCAGAATCTTCACACAAGTAACTGGTGTGTGAAAGTCTTCAGCATTCAAAGGAAAAGGGAAGAAAAAAGCCTGAATTTTCTGCCTGCACTGTAATCACACGGGCTTTTAATCAAATGGTACTATCCCAATTTAAAGAAGTTGAAGAGCAAGTCCAGAACAGAAGTTAATCAAAGAAATGGAACAGCAGCTGTTAGAACTGGCCCTCTTTGACACGGGGGTGTACTTGGTTTTTTTCTTTAGTCAACCATAAGTCAACCTATATTCAACACTAAACTAGCTGAACTTTTTAAAAATTAAAAAATAAAATTAAAATTATAATTAAAATTAAAAAATAAAATTAAAGCAATTTAAAGATATTTTCCTTCAGATGGAATAATTTCTTCACTGAAAGGCTTGTCAGGCATAGGGACAGGCTGCCCATGGAAGTGGTTGAGCCATCATCCCTGCAGGTACTTAAAAGACATGTGGATGGGGCACTGAGGACATAGTTTAGTGGTAGTCTTGGCAGTGGTGGGTTAACAAAGATCTTATCCAGCCTAAAAAGTTGCATCATTCTATGATTCTACGGTTCTTGGAAGCATTGCAATCCTGCAAGCCTGCATTCTGCTAACCACAGAGTAATGTCTGAATGCAACTGGTGATCCTAACAAATACCCCTTGGTTAGAGAATTATTTTCAAGAAACAGAAGGTCGGTAACTCACACAATACTTTGGTTCCTCTTCAGATCCACCATTTTGCTTTGACAGAGCAGCAGTGTAAAGATTTCATTTTAGGAGGAAATGTATGGCTGAACGAATCTTCTCAATTTTTCCTTTTTTTTTTTTTTTTTTTCAAGCTTCAGTCTTCTCAGATCAAACATTTTCATACTGAAAGTCGACATTCTTACTTATGAGCCTGATATCTCTTCCTTATGAGACAGCTTTATTTACAGCCTGTAGGCATGAGCAGCTACAGCCATTTCGGGAGAAAAAGTTACTGGTATCTTTATCATGATTATGCAGGTATTACTGATAACGTATTTTGCTTTTAGGTTCTCCATGAACTGCAAATTATGGTAGCTTTAACAGCCTTTAATCTTCTTATTGGCAAGAGTTATACTTCTCTGGAAACTGACAGTGTTCTGCCTGGAATAAAAAAAAAAGGAAATTATCTTATTACTGCTATTATTACTTGCAGCACAGTTTCTCATGCTGATGGTAAGGGTAATCAAGGTGATGGAAACCCACGCACTTGATTCTCACTCAGTCAGTACATTAAAAGATGTAAAGAGGCAAGTCCTGAGCTCCTTAAATCAGACAAATTTCAACTAAAAAAATGGCACCTGGATAGTAATCCATTTAATTAAATTAGATACACAGTAGCCATTTTTTAAACTGGCTCTCAGTTTATATTTATGTTGGTTATAATTATGCTGGCCACATATAAACTGAGTAAAAAAACCCCAAAAAATCACATTTTACCCTGACCAGATAACCAGACATTTAACATAACGTATTTAATATGACATGTCAGGAATTTAATGTCACAAATTTCAAAAATTTCTTTACCCTGATAAACTCTCTCTACATACAGATGCATATTTCAAACTGCTCTGCAGTGCTTCAAAACAATAAGTGGGAAAATTAAAAGGTTTACTATAAGTTATCTTTATATATATATATATACATATCTTTATACCTATATACATATATATCTTTAAAGTTTAGTGATAGATAAATTCCCTGAGGAGAACAAAGCATGAGGAAGGTCTTTGAAAGAAACTGCTGAGGCATTTTTAAATGACAAGAAATGGTGGCAGCACTAGAGCAAGCAGAAAAAAGTGATCTTAACCTTTTATTAATGCTTACATGTTTCTGCCTAAATCAAGCCTCAGGACAGAGACTGCATGGTTTGGTTAGGTTTTGTTTGTTATTTCACTTTTACTGATTTCCTGCTGTTAAGTAATCCAGAGCAAACTATACACACTACGCTAGGAATAATATCTGTGATCCATCCTGTGGATACCACAGCAAGGAAGGAACTCTGGTGGAGATGGTCCAACCTATACGGAACATCATCCCACCTTCTCCTAAGAACCCCTGAAGTCCAGTCCTGTGGCTGTCCTGACTGTGGACACCTGGGCTGTCATTGATAGATGGAAGCTGGATCTAATGGATGATTGCCTTTCCATTCCAGTTAGCTAGATGGCCTTTACTTTCCTTCAGTCATTTACCTTCCATATAATTTTTCATTCCACACATCTTTACACATATTCATAACTCTTAATTTCAGGCACTCAGCTGAGTTTTCTCAAAGGTGAGAGGGAAATGTCAGTGAAAATGCACTTGCCTCAAAAATGGCATCGTTTTCTAGGAGCAATTCTCTTGCTTTCTTGGTCTTGAGAGGTGATCTTAAGAATATTTTCCCAATTTAAGGAGGATTCATAAGTCTAGGCTTATCATTGCATAGCGAGAAAAAAAAAACCAAAACACACTAAACACCCCCCAAACAGATTTTCTAAGTCTTTCTAAGATTTCTGGAACTCACTGAAGTAATACTAAGAACATGATTTCAAGTAAGAGCATTAAAAAAAAAAGAGTCCTGATCAGTCAGATTTTGTCATCCCTAACAACTGTATCCTCCTGCATGTACAAAGTGCTTTCACTCATGAAAACCTGCCTTAGCAAAGCTCAACTTGTAAATATGGAGAAATGACAAGGTTCTGCTTGATATTTCTGCATTCTTTAAAAACTCTGAAAGAAGGTGGTGAGGGCTGAAGTTAAGACAGTCATTAAGGAAAGTGAGGTGCTGGCATGAAAACTAGTGCAACCTACACTCACCCACCATCATAGAAAGGAGTGACTTATGCTCTTCTTAACTGCAAGTGCTTTACTCCTTTTTCTGTATCTCCATGGAGCTCAGCTGCAGACTGGCTGGCTGACCTGATGGGAAGGGGAAGATGGGCAACTGTGTAAAAAAAATTACAGTCACATACTGCCTGTAAACCAGCCCAGCCAAGGTCCTCAGCAAGATTCTCAGGACAACTGAAAGCCAAACCCATGCTCAAAGCATCTTTAAATTTTATTATTCCTTCTTGTTTGTGAATGGAAACTTAATGGTCACTTGAGTCAAATCTGGTTTGAGACTCATGAAATACCAGTGCAAGCTGTCAATATTTCTTTGACAAAGGTATTGCTAGTGGCTTCCTGCAGTCTTGCATCGCCTCTCTTGTTGGCACAAAGTCCCCTTGGCAGCTGTGAGTAGTGAAAATTCTCCCTTAGAGGCTGTTGTGTGACCATTTCTACTGAGTTTCTGTGTGCTGTATTCTGGTGTGTTTTCCAGCTCATTAAAGAAGGTGACGCATAATCCTGGGACAGAAGTCTGGCCCTGGTTTCTGGAGACCAAAGCACTGCACCACATAAATACAAAACTGTGAGAGCTTCTTGTGGGAATGCTTCCAGGTTGTTCACAGCAGGATGCCAAGGCACTTAGTCTCAGCAGCATCTATGATAGATCTCCACAAACTTGGTGCCATTGTGATGACACGTACAGCCACACAAACAGCACTCAGAAGAACAATGACCCAGGCTATTATAAGACTAAGAAAAGACTACTGATGAGCGACAGGCTGTACACTTGCCAAGATCATGGAATCATAGAATCCTAGAATGGCTTGGGTTGGAAGGGACCCTAAAAATCATCTTGCTCCAATGCCCCTGCCATGAGCAGGGACAACTTCTCTAGACCAGGTTGATCCAAGCCCCATCCAACCTGGGCTTGAAGCCCTCCAAGGATGGGGCACCCAGAGCTTCTATGTGTAACCAGTGCCAGGGTCTCACCACCCCCACAGTAAAAAATTTCCTCCCAATATCTAAATCTACTCTCTGACAGTTTAAAACCATTACTTCTTCTCTTCTATCACTACATCCACTTGTGAAAAATCACTCTCCTGCTGCCTGGCAGGTGCTCTTTATGTTCTGGAAGACTGTTATAAGGTCTCCCCAGAGCCTCCTCTTGTCCAGGCTGAACAACCCCAACTCTCAGACTGTCTTCTTATATAAATATTATTTTTATATATACATATATAAAAATGATTATAAAGGGAAATACTTTTAGGTAGGGTGTAAAATAATGCAAAATATCTAGAATGAGTTCTCAGTGCATGAAAAATTCTATTTTGGATATAATTTGTATAACCAGATAATACTTAAAGAATTACTAAAACACCATTCCCAACGCCCCCCCCACTCCTTTATTTGCTTCAGGAGATCAATGTAATAACTTCATAGTAATACCTTCATTTGATCATAGTTGGAGTACTAATAACTTTATTTATTTTCTAGTTAAAATAATCGGAAGAGATTATATTGAAAGCAAACTGTGTTGGAGTTTTTGCTCAATGAATTAGCAACACTCACCATCTTGGCTTCTTCTGGCAGGGAGAAAGCAGCTCAAGTTCTTCCCAAGGAAAACAACCCCATTACACTACATGTGTCCTTGTTTTGCACCACAGTGGAGGAGCTCAGAGGCAAAAATGCTGCATTCCTTGAAAATTAATGTTCGTAGAAATTGTATGTTACGACATCTCAGGATGATCCTGTTAAATTTTTCCAGTTAAGTCAACTTAAATATATTGCTCAGTCTTCTATGTCCTTTACAGACACTCATATGTAGTGTTTGCTCTTTACTCTTTTCAATTTTTAAATTACGAGATTGTAAAACCAGCATCCAGAAACTTGGTAAAAAGAACAACCAAATAAATGATGAGTGAAAATTCTTTAACCTTCATTTTAAGTACTCTATATGGCAGTGACAAATCATAATCTGATAGTGGGAGACCTTTCACTGTGTTGTTTTAGGGTTTTTTTCGAGAAATCCTGCATATTGGAAGTGATTTAATTGTAGTTTCAAACCAGCCAGGCTGATGTGCATGGCAGTTCTGAAGGGAACTCTGCCGTGGCAGTCATGGTGTTTCGTTTCCAACAATAAATTCCTGCTAAATCATTACTGGAAGTTTGAAAATGCCTTGAAAGAAGACAGGCCTGTGCTTTCATCCTTCCAAAAGTTGGGGGAGAAATAATGTGCGCTATCATTACAGTCATGTGGTATTTATTTCCCATCTAGTTAAATGTCAACCTTTTAAAAACCCGGCTTAAAGGCTCATTACAACAGCATACATCAAAGGCAGATTCTCAGGTGAGCTGGATGGTGTGGAAAAATAGAAAACAAACTGTGATTTACAGACATGGAGAGCGTCCAGCTGTGAAACCAACTTTCTGTGCTAAAGAGAGTTCGAGGAAAGTTGAGAGTTTAATATGCTCTTTGTTCTTCTGGTCTATTTTTGCTTTGGAATGGGGAAAAAGCTGGTTTCATCTTTCAGTTCTTATGCAACAGAACCAATTTATAAAAATGTTTATATTTTTTCCTGAAGGTTTTTGCTCTGACTGTACCTATTATAAAAGTGTTGTAACAACAAGAGCTTTAAAAAAAATGTTTCTTGCCCTTATGTTGTGCAAATAGCAGCACTGTGTGCCCTCTGCCAGCATGACTCAGTGACTTTTAAGATGAATAAGAGGGCCTTTACAACTCAGTTGGTTCTCCTTCCTTCATAACTACATTTTCCTAAACCTACCAATTTTTTTCTGATGAAAAAGAATTTCAAAGATTAAAAAAAAGTCAGTTAAAAAAAAAGAGAAGCAAAAAAATGGAGGAAAGCATGGACCACAGGCAAGGCTAGTTCAGTTTCCAGCTCTTTGAAGAAGGAAGCAGAAGGCAGAAAGCAGAACTTTGTCATATAATTTTTTGTTATTTCCTCCGCTTTTAAAAGCACCTTGGCTATTTGATCTCTAGCAGAGAGGCACTGTAGCCATTTTTATGCCAGAGGCTTGTCTTCACATACCCCTTTCAGAACTGTACTTCACAGTGAATGGCAAGAGAAACTACTGACTGATCTTCAAAACCACTTGCAAGCAAAATGGCAAGCTATTACACCATTGTTCTCTTAATTCTTCTTTCTTGAGGCTCAGTTTAATTTTTTTCTTTTTTTCTTGGATTATGCTCTCCCAATGAATGAGGTACTACTTGACCTTTAAATGTCAAAATCCCTTTGAAAGGCATTACTGTGAACTCTGGAGCCATACACCACATGTGAATGGCTAATATATGTTGGAATCAATAGATATATTTCATGAGGTACAGCCAGGCTTATGAATTTATTATTCCTCTCACCTCCCCACCCCCACAAAAAACAAATTTTCAACTAGATACTGCTATTTTAAGAAGAGAGTAGGGAGAGAATATACTGGCAGGCTGATTGACATAAGTCAGCCAAGTCTTCCAGCTAAAGGTCTGAGTGTGCAAGCTGTTTCTTGTGGGTGGATCTCTGAGCTTAGATTCAAAAGCCTGAAGAATCAAACGGAAATCAGCTACATCTAAGATAAGCCATAAACTCACACTTTAAAAGTTATTGAAAGGAGGAAACAGAGTGAAGCCACTTCATATAATATTATTATTACCATTTTCCATTTGTTCCAAATCCGTATTTTTTTGTGTATGTTTCTCTTTGGGCAGCAAGAAGAGGCTTCCATCCCTACACCTACCTGGACAAAATCGAAAATCTGAGCCAAATATCCTGTCTCTTTCCTTGAAAATGTATGGAAAAAGTCAGAGCAGGGGAGCCAGAGATGAGGAGGGAACTGAAAATATTCCCAGCACGTTGACAGTTTCATTCAGGCTCACATCTCTAACCCAAGGGTTTTTGGCAATGATTCAGCCATAAGGGATGTTCTGTACCAATCTCAGCTAGGACACAATAGCAGATTTTGTCCAATTCTCATGCCAGTAAAGAAAGGAAGATTAAAGAATCCTTTCCTCCATCAGTTTCTGAAGGAGAATGTGACAGATTTTGAAACCATAAATTCAAAGTAATGCCCATGGCACTCTGCAGAAGAGACTATGGATTTCTACTTGTGGCTGTCATTTTGCCTGCAAGTTTGGACTGCTCTGTTTTACCCTTTGGAGGATCCTTGTCCCTACAGAGAAGACATTTAGCCTTCAGGAAGGGAGGATGAAAAACATTATTAATTTGCCATGATTTCTCACACTCACTTGGTCTAGACTGGTGGAAGTGGCTGTCACAAAGAATCAGGATCAGGACTCTGCTGTGCTGCAGAAGCAGTCTGTGGTCTGAGAAGCCTGCAGGAAACTAGGCATTGCAGAAATCTGGGTATTACATATTTCTGGGTGGCCAGAAATAATACCATTTTTGGGTGTACGAAAAATATAAGCAAGTACAGTTTCCACCATTCATTCAATTTTCTTGTTTCATTTTTCTGAGTTAGAGGACCTGGTAGTGCCTGTCATGTTGAGCTGGAAACACCTCTAGAACATGACAAAATTATAGTGCTTACAACGCCCACAGGAAACAGTTGTTATCCCACAGACAAGTGAGAAATTGAGTCACTGTATCATCATCATCTCCTACAGCCCAGCTGAGTGTCCTAATTATAACATCATTCCATATTCAGAATTGTCTAAACAAAATGAAGCCTTAAAGGTAAGTACATCCACATACTCCATTGTCTTGCTGTCTCACATTTGAAGAACAGACACCTAGGCTGGGTCACGACCTGCAGGGTCACCTTGAGAGGTGGTGTAGACCAAAGTAACGGCTGCTTAATATTCATCTAATGAAATGCTTTCTCCTGAAAAGCACAGGTCATGGCCATCACTGGGAACTTTCCACCTAGCCACGCAAAGCTCCCTCCTGTGTGCTCACTAGAACACACGCTGACCCAGCACTATGTTAGACTGAGATTTCCTCCCAATCAAAGGAGCGCATTTGATTACTTAATGGCCCTTAGAAAGCAGATTTAGAAGTAATCATCTATTCTTAGTTCAACCACATCTCCTTTTAAAAATGTTTTCCCAAGAGCCCAGCCCAGATGAATGGAATGTCACCCACAGGCCTGTGCAGCTTGCCTGCAATTCCTACCCACGAGCCTGGAGAAGGTACCCAATAGTCAAAGGTACAACACAGAAACAAGAATGAAACCCCCCCTCTTATGGACCCAAGAAAATCCTCTTCCACTCAGTTACCTGTCACCTGAGAACAAAACTACAGGTATTGCAGATTTTTGTGGTTTGTTGTACTACTAGCTTCAAGTTTTCCCATAGAATGCACATCTCCTCCAAGTGGGCAGACAGGCTATACATTATCTCCCTACCGAGCATGATTCCACTGGTAATAGTGATGGCAATAGATAATCTCAGAAAGCAATACCTGGATTCCTCCACGCCAAAATCACTGCTTCCAGCAGCTCAAATGGTGCCCTCTACCTGAAAATTCAAAGAAAAAAGCAAGACTCATGAATATTAGTCATTAAAAGTCATTAAAAACGTTTTGCATGAAGTACTCCCTACAGATGGATGTGTCCATTTTTAGTAGACAATAAAATAAATATTTTAGAAAAACAGGCATCAACATCTAGTAGTGTATTTTTAAATTTTTTTCTGATATCAAATAATGTCTTTATTCCAGAAAAGCTCCATGCACATGTTGTCTAGAATGACTTCAATTTCCTAGCTTTTCTATCAAAAACATCAAGCAGTTTTTCTTGAAAACAATTTGCATTTCTCCATTTTGTGTTTCCAGCACCCAGTTAAGAGTCAGATGCCACAAAATAACTTTAGATATTGTCACCTTTAATTCTTCCAGCACAGCCTTGATTTAAAAATGAAGGACAAGATGCTTACAAATAGAAAATGCCTATTTGATAGCAGTGTCATAGCTGGAGAGAAAACCTTTGTTATTTCTACACACACTGAAGAAGTCTGAACTTATCAAGAGTCACCAGCCTGACTAATCAGCTCATAGACAAAAGACTTTTGATATCATTTCTTTGTTAAAATTGTCAAAATCACAATTTCAGACTCTTAAATTATCACTTGTGTTTAAGGTCAGTGAAGAAATAGAAGAGGGAGACTGACCTGTTATATTTAAAATAATGATTCTTGGGCAACAGCAAAGGGAAATAACTAAACTGGTAAGAGCATCACACCCAGAGATGTGCATAATCAAAATGTTGATTTGCCTGTTGATTTGAGTGGTGAAAAGGTTACACAAAATCTCTTCAGCATTCCTTAATAAGGAAACCTTTTTCTTTCCCTTGATTAAGATTACTTTGTGTTTTTATACACATACATTTCAAAATGTGAAATGGTATTTTTTTTAAAAGGCAACTAATAACCTATTTTATTTAACCATTTCAGCAGAGTGTTTTCTGTTTGTCAAACACCAGAGAATTCTGAATGACTGAGAAAAGCAATGTGTTGCAATGTACATGCAATGACATCAGTGATGCATTAACTTCTACTCTGTAGAAAACTCCAGTAACAAGAAACCCTCTTAAGGCTAAACTCTTCCAAGGACATTTGAGCATTCTGAAATTGAGCACAGCGCAGAATTTTCTGGTTAAATTGCATTTCATCATGAAGTGGCCAATAACTGAAATCAAAGCTCTCCCACTTGGGTTGGATAAGATAAAGCAGAGTTGATAGGAGCTCTCTACCATTCCTGGTCATCATCCTGGACTACTGGCTGTCTGGCTTAGGCTTCCTCCCATTCAGCATCTGAGAACTGCAACTCTCATCCTACAACTTCTAACTTCTCCCATGCAACATACAGAGTGTCAGCAGCACGTTCCCCTTCTGGAAAATAACTTGTCAGTCCGATATAATTCAGGCCCTCTTTGATTCTACTCTGTAAAGTTCTTTGAAAATCTGGCTCTTAACATGAAATATATTCTATATTATCTGGACTACTTTTTTTAGGGGTCCAGAAATCTACTAGATACTCTTAGGCCATTTTAAATGGGACAAGTAACTCAGATATGCTTACACTCTACATCTCAAAAGAAAGCCAGAAGCATGCAGGTTTACTTTAGAATATCTCTTCTTTTCTTTATATAGGAATATTACCAATCCATTAAACTTCTTAAACTTTATCTTTACAAGAAAAGAAATTATGGCCTCAGCAAACTTCTTTTGTTCTGTAGCAAAAGTATCTTCCTTGCCTATGAGCACTATTTTAGATTTAAAATAGTTCCTCAAAGGCATTTCTTAAGTAAACCTTTCAAAGGCTTTTATAGGGTAACCTTCCTCCTCTCCCTGCTTTGCACCAATGCTTATTTAAATTTGAAGTTTATAAGAATTTTGATTCTACAATGTTTTTATAGTCATGCTGAACTTTTCCTCAAAACAACCCAAAACTTGTATGGACCAATTCTGTCTTTCACTGCATAAACTGTTATTTAGATTTTAGGGGGGGGTCATTTTGGGTTGGGGATTTTTTTGTGTTGGTGAGGTTCTTTTGTTGTTGCACCTCATCAGAGCACTGGCTGAGACAGCTACAGGGTGCTTTGTTCTCTGTAGTGTTAGCATGTTCTTTTTCCTATTTTCTGTATCTTTGGTCTCATCTTTTCCACTTAGAAATGCTATGGGCACTGCTCCTAAGTGATAGTTCTCCATAAGCAGTAAAATTCAAGTAATATCCAGTGAAAGATTTGATGGTGAGAGGAGACAGGAAAGACAGTTCAGCGGGCACCACCGTGGCTGGTGCTGGCACTAGTAAACAGATGGTGACCAGGCCATAAAGTAATAATTGAACTCTTATATGGCTCAGGCTGCAGGTGATCAACTTTTCTAAAACAAGTTGAAGCTCTAAGTCTGCAGCCCTGTGAAATGCTGCAATGAAGAAGGATATGCTGCAGACATCAGAAAAGAGAAGAACCAGCAGTTTAAGCAATTAAGTAGGCAGGGGAGATTACCAGGAGGAGTGAGACAGCTATTTTTGACAAGAATTTTGGAATATGTGCCCTAAAAACTATTATAACTTCCCACACTGAGTGCCAGCCAGGGGAACAGTGTGAAATGCCAGATGTCTGCAGAGCCTTTAGCACAAGCTCCATCTTTGTATCCTTCTTATCCTTCTCAGAAAAGGCTAATTGCAATGATATCCACATAGTGACAAAATGAGTCCACAGAGGAGAATGTGCTGCTATCCTGAACCATGAGATACAGTCAGATGCTGATATTGACCATTAAAAGCCTTCATGTTGATTTAATTGTTATTTTTTTTTTCTGATTGTCACATGCTTAAAACATGTGGCTTCCAGTTACATGAGAGATCTTAGCATGAAGCAGGGTCATGGAGAGGGCAGAGCAAGTGCATGAACCCACCACCCCTGTATGGTAACTCTTACACACGTGCCATGTGCTAACACTGTAAACCCCAGACCACCAGGAACAATCTGGGGCATGATAATCCCATAATGAGCAACAGCAGGTGCTAAAGTGCTTAAAGTAAATCACTCCTGCAGTCAGCGAATTGCTATTTATGCCAGCATCACCCAGGAGTGCAAATCTGACAGGATGGGTGGCAGCCAGTGACCCCTGAAACTGGGGACGGGGAGCTGCAGGGGGATCCCATGGCAGGCAGGGCAGGGCAGGGCAGGGACCATCTCACTGCCCTCACCAGGAGCAGTACAAACTGGGGATGGAGCACCAGGGGCATCTCCCTGGGGACAGGGACAGCCAAGGCTGGACACCTGCCTGCAAGTGGAGCTGGGGATCAGGCCCTGTGAGGGGAACCAGGGTCAGGCCCAGCCCAGCATGACTGAAGCATCAACACAGAGCCAAGAAACTGAGTGTGGTTTTATAATATCCAGTTTGTTGTTTTCTAATATCGATTAGGCTGGAACAAGAAATTTCCTCTATCTCCTTTTGTTGATTTGGACTGTGAGGAATTCCTATTACTTTTGCAGCTCAGAATGTCTGTGGGTACACCCAGAAATACCAGCCACTGGAAGTATTGATACATTATTGGTCAAGGCAGCAACGAGCACAGCACAACACAATATGTTTCCAGGATTGGTGCTTTGCTCCAGATGTCTGGAGTAGAAAGTTCAGCACAGATGTATGCCTCTCCTCTCCTCTCCTCTCCTCTCCTCTCCTCTCCTCTCCTCTCCTCTCCTCTCCTCTCCTCTCCTCTCCTCTCCTCTCCTCTCCTCTCCTCTCCTCCATTCCTTTCCTTTCCTGAAGGACACAGGGCTCTCACACTTCTTTGAGTCGTGGCACAGGAGCAGCATCCATCCTTGCTGCACAGGTGTCAATGAGACTGAAAGTCTGGCCTGATAAGTGCTTTCTGATGGGCAGCCTAAGGCAAGGTAGATGATTTCATCCAAACATTTTAAGTGCATTTGGACAAATTATTCTTGCCCTAGGAATATATTATACTAATGAAATTATGCTGTCAGCCATTGCAGGCCTGGCAGGAATTGCAAACTATTTTAATCCTCCAAGAACACATTTGCCCAGCCAGTAATTTGACTTGTCATCAGTAAATTCTTAGCTCAACTTTTTAAGAGACAGGAACACACAAAAAGAGATTGATCTCTACATTATTGATTCCTATCACAATTGCATCAATTTTTCTTCTAAAGTCTGTAGCAAATTGATCTATGGGCTGTATTTTCCCACCTGTATGTTGAAGGTTGCAGGCTTTAGGGAGGGTTTTTTAGCTTAATGCAGCAGCTTGTTGGTTTGATTTCAAAAGAATATGGAGCTTGCCAAATGTACTCAAAGGCAAGAGAAAAAAGAAAAGTAATTTGTCCTTGTAAGTACTGATGCAATATAAGAATAGATCTGTGGGCCTTGTAAATTCAATGCCTAAAGAACAGGTCCTCTGTTGAGTGCTGGGCTGCTGCGAGAGAAAAAGATCAGCCCAAAGGAGAGTCAAATTTCAGCTCAGTATTACTTCTTGGCTGAGACCCTCTACTGGTCTTGAGTGTCAGTGTCCCTAGCCAGAGCAAGAAGAATAAAGAAATTTACAAGAAAAGGGTTCAGCTTACCTTTCTACATGATGGACAGGTTATGCTGAATTTCTCATCCTATATTCTCTTTCTTGTCAGGGGAAAGAAATGCAGTTGATGTGTCATCTGATCCATTTTAAGCATCTCTGTTAGAATGAGAAGAGCTGCACTCTGAAGTTGTGTGGGTTTTTTTTCCCATTGACTACTCATGTAGTCAATGAGTATACAGTGATTAGTTCAGACTTAGATGTATGACTTTTAGTCTGCAAACTGGGACAGATGATTCCCAGGCTAATTTTCCTTCTTTTCATCTTTTTTTAAGATTTTTCAGTATCTTATTCCTAATCAGCACAGGACAAGTCAAGAGTGCACAGCCTTGTTGGTTCATCCCTCCCCCAAAATAACCCTTCAGCTGTGCCCAATTTTTCTGGTCTGCATTTCTCTGTTACACCACATCATTCCTGAGCAGATTCCCCACAGAACACCTGCTTGTTTTGTGGAGGGATCAGACAGATGCAGAGGGAAGCACCTGTTGTAGGGTGGTGTGGGAGTGAGGCCTGTCCTGGATCTCACATGGGGTCCTTCTCTTTTCAGAGCTGACATTTTTCCCTGTGACAAGACATGCACAGCAACTAGCGTCACTGCTGTGTCACACTGGGTTGTGTTCATAAGGAAATACCCTAACATCAGTCTTCAGAAAGATGCAGCAGCCACAGCTGTTGCTGCACCGACAGAGCACCAGTATTATCCATCTTCATTGTAAGACAAAAGAAAACCCATTTGATTTAGGTCAGACTTACTCAGTCTCATTGTGGTTTTACCAGCTGGTTTCCCTCCAGCACCAGTGTATTTATTTTTGTGTCACTTCTCAGCACCTGAAACATACTGTTCGCCCCAAATTACAGATGGGTTCCAGAAGCAGAATTCATCTTCTCCCAGGCAACAATGGGAGGGGTGAGAAGTTACATGGGAACCACAGCAGAGGAACTTTACCAGCCTAGAAATGTAGCCTGTGAGAGGCCTTTCTGTGGGGTGGTGCACTGAGTTCTCCCAGAACCACAGGCAAAGCCTGGCCCCACCTGCCTGCTTCTGCTGTAGACATGAGAGCCTCATTTATGGCACAGATTAGTGAAGTGCAAGAAAACTGGATTCTAAGATGTACCCTATAAAGAACTAATCCAATGTTGGTATTTTTGAAAGAGAGGGTTAAACTGATCTGCCAAGAAAATAAGGATACTGCCACTCTTGAAAAGCCTCATTATCCAGTCTGGAGCTGTCTGCCATTAGTGTGACACCTGTGTGTAAAGAGATAAAACAGCGGCAATTAGCTATAATTTTAGTCCATGCAGATTATAACTGCTTCCAACTAGAGTTAGTTTAAAGTACAGTTTATGTTTGACACCAGCCTGGCAAAAACATAAGATTAATAACAGAGATTTGCTTGCTTATTTATTAATTTATTTATTTGGTCTCTACTCTGTCTGCATCACATTTGTAAAAAGGGCTGCACAGCATCCTCCTCTACTGGAAATTTAGTCTTAGTATTAAGACTAAATTATGTGCTGCATCTTTACCAGTGGAGATGGAATATCATAGGAATCAGGGAAACTGTCAGCTGTACCACCTAATCAGTTTAAATACAGAGAACTCCTTAAACAAAGAACTTAAGCAACAAAATACCTTGTTTATGATTAATGATATCCTGAACATGAGGAAGCTCATCACTCAAGTTTTCTGCAGCTGTGGTTATGCTGCATAATTACATAATAATCAGCCACACAATCAATGCCTGTCCAATAAGCATTTTAATTTTATTGCATTATAGAAGAGTACACTGATGCTAAATTGATTAATTAAAAACAAATATCATTACTCAATACCATCTTTAATCATGAGACTTTAAAAGAAAAAAAATAAAAGTTTTTAGTTTTTTTTAAATAAGAAATGTGTCCTTACCAGCATTTGAGATTTTAAATTTGTATTTTCCAGAAACACTATGGATAAATACTTAGAATGCCTTAGTTACCTCCAAATCATGACTCATCTGAAATTAGTGGAATTACATGAGTAACCATGTAAAGGAAGGATACTGTCAAGAGTTAGGATATCAAATTTCCCAGTCCATCAGTTAAAGCCACTTATATGCTATAATCAGTATATCTGGAATCCGAAGTATATTCTACATTGAAGGAAGAAGTTTGGCCCAACTCAAACCTTCACCTCTGATTTTGTCTTCCTCTGGTGTTTAGCTCCATTCAATCACTGACCACAACTATCAGCAATTCAGTTTCCCATTTTTGGTTTCAGATTCTTTCAATGTCATGTATGATGCACAGAGACTTAAGAGGCAGACTTTATCTCGAAATGGTTGCCAGCATTACAAAAGATCACCCTGTTGCAAAATCAGGGGAAAACCAGACATCACTACACTCCCATGTCTCCTTTACATAAAGTTAGCTTGATTCTGTCTTCTAGGCCTAAAATAATACTGCATACTATATGCTTTGAATGATTAATTAATCCTAAATGCACTGAAATATTCATATAGAAGATATTATACAAAGCCATCAAACTGTTCATTGCTGCAAATGTCAAAAAACCGCATTTCAGAGGACAACAGTAAGAAAAGCCCATACAAGATAAATCCAGGACTTTCAAAACACTCATTCACCCAAACCCACCAAATCAAACAAAAAATTCCCACATGTTTTGGGAAAGCTAGAAGTGTCAAAGTTTTATTTAGATCCAAAGATGCAGTACTCTTTTGAAACCAAAATTCTCTTTTTGCTGATGAAAAGAAATTGGAATAATCAACTTTAATTATCAGGTTCATCCTTATTTTCAGAAAACCAGGAAGAAAATGAAATGCCAAGTAATTCAAAGAATATGAGTACAAAACAATAATCATTTTTCACTACAAAGATTACAGCTGGACATACAATTAGAATGGTCAAACACCACACGTTTTAGCAATTAATTATCATACTACTGCATTTCAAATACCAAATCAGATCAAATTGGTCCTGGCAAGGTGAAACAGGGACTAAATAGAACATAGTCTGCTCTTCTCCCAGGTCATTCTTGTACCAATAAATGCCTCTTTTCAGGCTTCAAAAACAGTCTCTTTTTAAGTCCTTAGTGAGGACTATCCTACAGGGAAGCATCCAAGTCTCCTGTTGTGAAAAAATGTTCTGTCATATTTGTGTTGTGTTTCCAGTAATTTTGAGGTGCTACATGGATGAGACTTGACTGCACTAATATTTGATTAAGAGACGCAGTAGGAAATGTTTGCTGCATGAATCCAGGGACTGGATCTTCCTGACTACTGCAAATGTCCCTTGTCTTTTATGCAATAGAACTATTATGGTGATTTTTCCCCTATCCTTCACCGCATTGACAAATGCCAGCACAATAAACATTTGGAGATTTTTCATGTGAAAAACACAAGCTGAAGAGTGTTAACCTAACCAGCAGTGCTATGCTGTGAGGAAAAAATTGGCCAGGCAGATCACCTTGCTTATGAAAGAATGATACCATGTGTGTCATGATAACATGACAAATATCTGTAATGAATTTCATACTATATAAGAGAAAAAAAATGGGATTTCCATACTGAACATGCTGTACCATGCTGCAGGTCTTTACTCTCTGCATTTTAGAATGACACCACTGGCTTGTCTTCTACTGTGAGTTTAATTACAGTGTCACTTTAATGCTGCCAGTAATAAGGAACTGTTAGTACTGCTCTTAAAGAGGCAAAAAACTTTATTGCAAAGAGTTAGGAATGCTCTTAAAATAATAAAGGGCAGTCAAGCAACCACATTTGCTTGCCAAGAGCTTTTAAGATGTAACCCAGAGGACTGAAGCTTCATTACCAAAACATTTTTCCCGTTGCCACTTGAAAAATTTTCTCGAATTTAATGACTAAAATGTAGGTAATAAAACTGCAACAATAATTGCATGCTTAAGAATGAAGAGACAAAGTAGTTCTCCTTTCACTGAAGAGATGACTTTTAGGACTGGCACTATTTGGGACCCTAAAAGTACAAGGATCAATGCCACCGAAGAAGATAGAGATTTTTATGACTCCAAGACTGTGGACATACGAGTTCATCTGAGAGTTCAAATTCCAAAGAGCACCATACCAATACCAGGATAGGTGTTTCTTTATAGCACATATATAGTGTTCAAAAGAAACAACTACTCTACAGGAGAGGCTCTGAAGATTCCTTAATAAAAAATGCTCAATTTCTCTGTCATTTTTATCCATTACTAGTGCCTAAAGCAGCTGGAAATGGTGCTGTGCTTCTAAACCATGCAGAGAGAAAGTGGTAGTCAACACAGGATCTGTGGCAAGCCAGCTTTTAAAAAAAAGTTATATTTAGACAATACTTCAGATTACATCAGTCTGCCTTTTTCTTCTTGGTCAAAAATGCTAGAGGCTTGTTTGTTTTTCACAGCTGCATAGTTCAAGGTTCTACTCAGTATATAAAGATATTAAATATTCTCCAAGTCTTCCAACACCCTCACACTCAGAATCACTGATGTGAAGCAGAATAGAAAGGGTCAGAGATCACCAGTAAAAGGTGGCAACTAAAAGAGCAATTCCATTAGGCAGAGGAACACTAACACTAAGGCAGCCAAGAAGACATTCCAATCTGGATCTCACATTGCAATAAAAACAAATACAGTAGTTTCACGATTATAAGCCGCACCTTTTTCACTGAAGAATGCAGCCTACGCCAGCGGTGCAGCTAATCATCAGGTGCGGCTTATTTATGGACAATTTCAGGACAATTGCCAAGGCGGAAGTACGAGCTGCGGGGGGAACAGGCGTTCCCTGCCCCTCAGCTCCCGCCACCACTGCTCCCAGTGCTGCTGCTGCTCCTGCTGCTCCCAGTGCTCCTGCCGCTGCTAGCGCCGCTGCCGGCGCTCGGCGCCGCTCCTCACCGCTTCCACTCCGGCACCACTGCAGCTACTTCCCGCCGCTCCTGCTGCTGGTGCTCCCCTCGTCCCCCTGCCAGCGCTCGGCACCGCTGACGCTCCCCGCTGCTGCTGTTGCCGCTGCCAGCACTCCCTGCCGCTCCCCACCTCCAGCTGCCCGCTGCTGCCAGCACTGCAGCCTCCCGCTGCTGGCCGGCTCCTCCTGGCACGGCCCTGGCACTGCCTGGCCCGTCAGCAGCACCCCAACCCTGCCATGCAGGGGGAAAAAAAAAAAAAAAAAAAAAAAAGCGGCTTATATTCAGGTGCGGCTTATAATTATGAAATTACTGTACTTTCATTTTCAATTTAGAAAATTTCAGTCAAATTAAAATTTTTTTAAAAGTGACTGGAAGTTCCTGGCATTAATATTAAACCAGTACTTTAATTGTGGAAGCTGGTTCACTTCTACAGTCTTTTTAATTGATTGTTTTTGAGGGTTAACCATCTTTAGGTTTCCTGGAACGCTATGTCTTCCTCTGAAATAAAACAGGTGACGTTCGTAAGCAAATGTCACATTGCCTCTCAGTTTTAACTGCTAAAAATGTGCTTTCTATATTTGCATATCTGATTACTGCTGTGAAGTAACAAACCTGAGAAAGGAAAAAACAAGTACATTTCTAGTTCACAGGTTAGCAGAGCATTTAATTATTCTGCCAACTCAATCTTCATCTCTTAATTCCTGTAACCTAAGTGATGTCATTTGAAGAACATAAACAGAATACTAAATATTGGCACTAGGAGAATGATGACTGGCTACAGAGACATTTTCAATAGTTAAAGAATTCCCATCAGAAAAGGGGAAAACACTTCACATAGATGTAGTTACAGCTCTCTGCTTGTATTTCACAATGGAGTGCCAGACTCTTGAGCCCACGATCACCAGAAATGCCTGCAGGAGATGCTCCTAGCAGATTTTTGAAGTGGTACTCATCATGGATACATACACCATCTACATGAAACCAGCTAGAGCTTCATCTTGATATTCTAAGAAATCAGTGGGAATGTAAAAAAAAATCTCCAGGAAAAGAATGGTGCTTCCCCAAGCTGTGAGGGTCATTCTCTCTGCTCCTATGTCCCTTTGTTTCTCTTCCTGTTTATTAATGCAGAGGAAAGGCAGCACTTTACTTACTCTAACAACAATATGCAGAGCTTCATTGTCTTTCTCAAGCAAAGGCATTTTGGAGGAAAATATATCGCAACATCACACCATTATATTTGTCATGATACCCAGATATGTGATAGAGGTTACAATGATGGTATCTGTGCAAGTTTCAAATTTGTGGGAAAAGAGTCAAATAAGTCAAACCCAGTGTTTACTAGTCTTGTTGGGATTGACACATCCTTTGTTCCAGCTCTTACAAGCAGTCTTGGTCATGAAGGGAGAACTATGCCCATACAGATATGGAGCTACTTCTACTCAGAGTTGGAAGATCACAATCCAAGGCTCCAGCGTGCTCAATAATCAATTATTTGAATACAAATCAGATGATTATTCAAAATCAATTGATTAAACTGCAGATCA
Organism: Sialia sialis; assembly: GCA_009812075.1. NCBI lineage: Eukaryota > Metazoa > Chordata > Aves > Passeriformes > Turdidae > Sialia > Sialia sialis. Next base: position 25,660,803 of record VRYO01002772.1, read on the forward strand.
CTGTACAGCTGGACAAAGAAAAGAGAAAATGCCTGTGTGGAATTCTGCAGGCAGCAAAACCTCTTCTACTCAAAAGCAGCTGAACTTACAGACTTAAAAGTCAGGTAATTGCAGCAGTGTGATGTTGAAATTGAGCTAATAAGCCCCACCATAAGCCTCAGTGTAACAGCAAGGGTCAGAATGACAATAAATTGGCTGCTCAAATTGTGTTAAGAGATATGAGCCATCAAGACATCCATGTTCTTCCTAACTGTCAGCTAGCCTATCCTCTTGTCTTGTAAAAAGCACAAAACGGACTTTTGCTGAACTTGCTTCTGTTTTGGATGGCCAGGAAACTGAATGCATCAACAATTAGGTTTCACAACTACTACCCAAAAATATTTTCAGTGTTGGTTTAATACACAGGTTGGGCTTTCTGTACCTATTCCTATAGTTAAAGCAAGCATAAGCAATTTGTTAGTATGGTTTGAATTCCAATGCAGGTATATTGTGAAAGGGCAACAGAGGTGAGATAAGAACTCTAGACAGAAATGTTTCAAATTATTCTCAAGAACATGCACATCTTCTCTTATTTAAATGAAATTATTTCTCATTATTGTCAGCTTGAACAAACAATCCCCAGGCTATTAATCAAAACACAATTAAAAAGAAATAATATATCAATGGCTGTAGTTACCTTGTGATGTTCATGAGGTACATACTTATATTCTAGTATTTTCTTAAAATACAACTATGCCAAATCCCCATTCTTACATCCATGATGCCAGCAAAGACCACAGTTTATCCGGAAAGTTCTAAGTCTCTGGTTATAAAAGTCAATATTTGAAAAATAATTCCTTTTATACTAAGAACAATTTAAATAAGGAAAACGTATCTTCATGTGTTTAAAGAATATTGAAAAGTTTTTAAAAAATCCTCTTATGGAAAATGGATTGAAAGGGGATATTTTTTTATACCAAACATCTTCTGAGACTAGCAGTTATAGGACACTTTATTTTCTTTTACACTTTATTTTCTTTCGTTTGATATAAAAAAAAAAAAATACAGAAACACACAGTCATATAATTTCAGGGTAAGTAATGGTCTACTAAAATAGCTTGTAAAAAAACCCCACCATAATCACAGATCAGTGCTAACCCTCAGCAAACCTCAGTATCTGGCTGATGATATTTAATCTCACTGCAGTGGCAGTGAATCCTCCCGGTTCTAGCTTTCTGACCTTCTCCATATGAACCATGTTAAATATCACTAGGGCCAGAAGTGACACAGTGGCATATGGGGCACTTCAAAACCACACAGTGCTTTTTATATATTGAGAAACTTCAGTTATAGAACTGAATTCATATTGTACTGCATTAATTCATATGCTACTAATATCCTTCCCTGGAACATGAAGATCCACTGTTCCAATTTATGAAATCATGTGATTCTGTGTTTACACAGAATAAAAAGGCTGGTATGTCTACACAATACCACCAATTTATATTTCTAACCCATAAACAGAAGTCTACTAAACATATATTTTCAACATTTGCATTAAATAAAACTGATTGAAAAGCAGTAGCAGAAATTATGTTGAGTAATACTTTGTCAGTGGGATTATGCAGTGATATTTATCATGAACAGAAACTTGAAATGTTCAAAACATGGTACTTAGCAAAAAATAATAAACCAGAAAACAGGAAATATAAAGGAAATTTACCTCAGTATGTGTTTTCCTCCCTTGCCAGTCAGAGCATCTGGTTTTCGCCTTTCAACAATTTTAAGTTTAGCTGAGGTCTGCAATAGCCAAATTTTGACAAAACAAGTTAAATTCTAACCATAATCACAGTTACAGAAGTAAATAGGATTTGCACAGATTTACTTTATTGAAGGCAAGAAATTTTTGTATTTGAGGAACTCCAGTAATTAAAGATGATGGCTAGAAAAATTTCTCATCACATCAGAGGAGATGTAATTCTGTGACATATGAGGCAAGAGCAATGCCACGACTGCCTTCACTGTTTTTGTAATTTATATGAATATAGAATGGTGTTATATATGATTATTATCCATAGCACTCTTTTTGCTGGTACATTTTACTCCAACTAAAAATAGGCATTGTTGTACAAAGCAGCTTTCCAGCTGTAGCAATCTATAACCATGGGCCTTTTCTGCAAAGAAATCCCAGTCATAAATCAGATTCCACTATGCTAGCAACAGTTTGTGGCAAAAATCTGGCCTGAAAGAAGGGCCTTTTATAAGAACTGCTATCGTTCTTCTTTGCTTGGCTCTCAAATTGACTTCTGAACATCACCAAAAAGTTCCTCTAAGATCTGTGGATTCCAAATCCCAAACCACTGCTTTTCCAGATTGAAAGCAAAACAAAAAAAAGCAAACAAGAATACACCAGAAATCATTGGTACCTCTAGCATGAATTCTCAAGATTGTGAATTTTTAAATTTATTTTCAAGCTATCATTTAAAACTGACTACATCCTTACAGATCAGACAAGACAAACATCAAAAGCACTCAGAAGATAAATACATTTTGTAAATATAAAAAAGCAGAAAAGCACTCAGTAATAAAAAGGCAAATAAAATAAATGACTGCTCAGAAATATCTTTGTCTTCGGCTTCTGCCGCAGGCTTCAGGAGGGATCCAAAACAAAGCAGGAAAAACCTAAAACAGCTGGTATTTTTTAATACCTACCAGTAAAAAACTTCCATTCTATAATATTTTTTTCTTACTGTCAGCTATGAAAAAAATTACAAACATAATGAGAGAAAACAAAGGCTTAAAAGAACACCATATCCATTCTCTGTAAATAAGAGAGTGTCATTAGGATATATTGTTGCCATAGGATTGCAATACCCTGTGCTATATTTAATGTAAAAGGTATGGAAATCGTTAGCCTATGGGTAAATCCTTCTAACTCAACAGCAGCTAATATTAGTGTGCAGAACATTGATATTTTAATACAGTTTGTACTGAATATATGTTTATTTCTGCCTCTGTTGTTAAAGTGAACTGTTAAAAGCAAAGGCATACATATGCAGATTTTAAAATAATATAAAAGTCAAATCAAAGTCATGGCAGAAGAAGACCTGAGGGGAACAGATAAACCACTGATCCTTTTGAAATCAACAGTAAACCACAGAATCATAGAATACCTCAAGTTGGAAGGGACCCATAAGGATCATCAATTCCAACTTCCTGCTCCTTGTAGGACTGCCTAAAATTGCTCCTTGAAGTCTGACAGGTATGATGCTGCAACCAATTCCCTGGGGATCATGATCCAGTGATTGACCATCCTTTCAACGAAGATCTTTTCCCTAATGTTCAATCTGCATTGATGTAGCTTCTTTCACTTTCCTCACGTCCTGTCGCTGGTCACCATGGAGAGGAGATCAGCACCTTCCCCTTCCTCTGTCCCCCTGGAGGAAGGTGTAGTGCAGAGTGAGGTCACTGCCAGCAATGTAGTCACCTCTCAAACTTTCTCATCCCAGCTGAACCAACCAAATGACCTCAGCTGCTCTTCATAAATCTTGCCCTTCAGGCCAGACCACACCGTCCACCTTCCCTGGGACACACGAGTAGTTTGATGCCCTGCTTAGACTGAGGTGCTCAAAGCTGCACACAGTAGCTGAGATGTGGGGGTGACTCCCTGCTCAGATTAGCCAAGGTAAATGTTTTATCTAAACTACTCACTTAGGCTCTGCTTAGAGCTCAGGAGGAGGGACAGAAAAGTGCCTGGGGAAATTAATTTCATCTTGACCTAAAACAGATATGATACTTTGCACCTTAGACACAATTATTTCCTCACAGATTACAGAGGATTCCTCTACAACTACTTTAGAATGGATATTTGATGTTTCAAGAACTAAAGATGGGAATATTAATCTGAAAATGACTGTTTTGCTCTCATATGATACTGAAATCATGAGAGTAAATAATAAATTCCTGAAAATATAATGCACTAACTACCTGGAGTATTGATGGCAAAATCCCAGACTCCAGTGCCTCACTATGCAACATGCCAGTGCATATATCTCACTTCAAATAGTATTTTACACATATTAAGTGTTTTTATAAGGAGCTGAACATAGACACCCCTCTTGCTAGCATGTTCAGCAATAAAATCTGCTTTTATTTCCTTTCTTCCTCGAGAAGTTCTCAGTTTCACTGCTAATGTAAAGATACTAACAGCTATCAAGAGCATTTCCCAGACTTTTTCTTGGTTTCATGCTGTAAAGTTCATTTAAGCAATTCTTTTAGATTTCCCAAAGTAGCAATGAACCATGTAAGGGAATCAGTTGCCCACTGTGCAAACACATGGAAACAGTGCTAATTACAGGCTTTTACCCCAGTTAGCTGTGAAAGGGACTCAGTGGCAGCAATTCTTGAATATCACATTAAGCATTACTAAAAGTAATTTATTCCTTTCACATTATTTAGGAATTTAGAGTTTTTCTAGAATAAAAAGTGCTATAAATCTTCACAGATTCCTTTACAGGTTCCTCCTGTAGTATAAAATTTCAAGTATTACATAATTTGCAGCAATAAAATTTAACCTGTGAATTCACCCAAACGAAGTGTCTTATCCCTGTTTTATAAAGTTAATGGAAATATTTAATTCTCAACTGGTGAGATAGTTTGTCTTTAAAAGAAAAAAAGGATAAATATGAAAAGAAGGAACTACTGCTTAAGGTGGGTGTCACTACTGCTGCTAATTTGCTTCTGTTCTATTCAAGTGCATGGCACTCTTGTGACTAATGGATGGCCAAGCATCAGAAAATTACTTCTGTTTTCTCAATTATGGGCACTCTACTATGCTGGGAAACATTGAAACTCCAATCGATACAAAAGCAAGAAAATTATTTATCATAAATAAACTATACAATCTTTCAATTTACAGGTCTTAAAATTTTTTAAAAGCAGCTTTTTAAAGATATTTGGTATACAAACAAAGTGATAAAACACCCTGATCTAATGGCATCAAGAGATGCTGTTGTTATATTAAGAAAGCATTAAAAGTTACTGAGTCACATGTTTCTTACCTGTAAGATCTCTGAGAGGTACATGCTCCGCTCATCATTAACTTTGTGGTAAGCTTACAACCAAAACAAGATATGGGCTACTATTATGCACAAATTTTAAAAGGTGAGTCGCACAGTGACACATTTTGTGCAATTATTCTACTGTGCGTTCCACACACAGTGTTTGTTTCTCACACAACATAACAGCTTTTACAGCCTAGAAGCATAGAGTGATTGCAAACCTTTGCTTCTTGTTCCAGTCTAAGTTCATAGTCTTTCAGCTGATTCTGGAGACTTCTCTTCTTCTAGCTGCTTAAGAGCCGTCTTTAAGGAACCCTGTGGTTATGGTAAATAAAACAGTGTTTTACAACTATTTCAATTCTCTATAAAGATGTCATCACCATAGTCCTTATTCTTCAAGCATTACTGTCATTCTATTTGGTTCCTGTGCACTTCTTTTCATAGTTGTGGCTGGCACAATGCAGAGACAAAAGCAATTAACTATATGCTACATTTATCATCTATGCATTACACATTTCCACTATGTTAAAATGATGCAGGTACAGTTTTCCACACTGCTGCACCTGGAATCTTAGCACAGTCACCTTGTGGTGACCAGTCAGAATTGCTCCTTTGTTCTAAACAAAATTCCCCCTGATGGCTCTTCTTCAGTAGAAAGATTTCACATCTTAGCAGCACATCCATTTTCAAACCACTTGCTGAGAGAGCTGCTGGGCTGGTTGAGGACCTACATCAAAGGTAACTCATACTAATTTGGCTAGAAAGTAGTACTTCATGGGGAGACTGTCTTAGGTGTGCAGCCACCTACCTTGTCTACAGCTGGAATGAGTAACAGCAGTAGAGTCCATTTCAGTTACTGGCACTGGCCAAATCTTTGCTTGCTGTGTAGTGGAAGTAAGACACACACCCAAGCAGGTGTTCTTCTACTTATAATACAGGTAATTGTTTTTCATAATCCCATTCATAATTTGTTCTTTTCTATCCAGTAGAGAGATCATTGTAGAAGTCTCTAACATACAGTTTCACACTCCAAGTTCAGGAACACTGCATTACAACAAAGAAGAATTTGGATAAACATGCCAGGAGGTCTGTGTGGATGAACAAGTAGCTCCTGAACAAATTCAAACACAAGAAGGAAGCCTAGAGAGGGTAAGAGAGGGTAGAAACATAGACTAGTAGCCTGGGAGGAATATAGGGATTGTTTGAACGGTCAGGGATCAGTTTAGCCCTGACAGAATTCAACATGGCCAGGGATGTCAAGGGCAACAAGAAAAGCTTCTATAGGTACGCTAGTGATAAAATAAAGCCTAGGGAGAATGTGCGTCCTTTCCAGAAAGTGGATTGAGAGGGCTCTTTAGAAGGAGAATTTGTGGATGTTAGTAGATGAAAACCTTGGCATGATGTGGCAATATGGCTTGTAGTCCATACTGCCTCATAAGAAGTGTGGCCAACAGGTCAAGGGAGGTGATTGCCCTCCTCTGCTCTGCTCTCTTGAGATCCCACCTGAAATACTGCATCCAACTCTAGGGCTCCCAAGATAAGGATGTGGACCTATTGCAGCAGAAGGAGGACCAGAGAAGAACCACAAAAATCACAGGGCTGGAGCACCTCTCCTCTGAAGACAAGCTGAGACAGTTGGGATTCCTCAGACAAGGGAAGGCTCTACAGAGAACTTTTAGCACTCTCCGGTACCTGAAGAGGGCCCACAAGAGAGCCACAGAGGGACATTTTACAAAGGTACGTAGTGACAGGACAAGGAGTAATGGCTTTAAACTGAAAGAGAACAGGTTTAGATTATATATTAGGAAGAAATTTTTTTACTGTGAGGTGGTGAGGCACAGGTACAGGTTGCCCAGAGAAGTTGTGTATGCCCCATCCCTGGAAGTCTTCAAGGTTGGATGGGACTCTGAGCAAGACAATCTAGCGTAAGATGTCTCTGTCCATGGCAGGGGGTTGGAACTAAATGGTCTTCAAGGTCCCTTCCAACCTAGACCATTTTATGATTCTATGATTATTCAAGGTCCGTTTACACCTGTTTGTTCTTGTACTTAAATGTATCTCAAGATAATTGCTCTTCTTCCTCCCTGATGTTTGTGTCCAGCACGTATAAACTAAAGACATGAACATCTTTTTTCCACATTCATTTTACTAGGATGACTAAGCTGAACTTGGAAAAATTATCTTTCACACAGCAGACTGTCCTTTCATCTAATCATCCTAGTAAGCCCTTCATACACCAGGCTGGAGCTCAACCTTCTTATGGCTGGAGAACAGAACTGGCCTACAGCATGCAATACTCCAAAAGCCATCTCACTGCCTTGAACAATGCCAGTGACTCTACTTCTCTACCTATATAAATTTTAGGATTGCATTTTCCTTTTGCACAGTTGCACAGTAATGGCTCACAGTCAACAAGGCATCAGCTAGAATACCAAGATGCTCCTCTGCAGTTGTATCACTTTTCAGTTAATAACGTAATTTCTTTATTATTTTCTAAATCCTTTGGTATACACTATTAAATTTTACTCACATTTTTAATAATCTAGTCTTTGCTGTCTTTCTAAATCACATCCAGATCCCAATTATATTATATAATTGGTTTCAGGAGAGCGATATCACAATCTAATTCTACTTTGTGTATCAAGGTCATGCATTAAATATTAAGATTCATCCTAAACCTGGTCCTGGAAGACCTCTGCTTGTACTTTCCCAGCAGACTCCTTCACTAATCACTGCTATCATGTTCCATTTGCCCTCTCTTTTAACTCATTTAACAAATCTACTCATTTTCATTTCTCAAAATTAATCAATTATTTCCCATGTGACATGGTATCTTTATCAGAGGTCACAGTGAACAAGATTACTGTATTTCTTGTGACAACAAATCTATTGTTTTATTACAGAATGTCAACAGGTTTGCCAGCCACGAGCCCCTTTTAATATATCCATATTTCAATTTCATTTTGCAACAACTATTCCTCTCTTTATCTTAAAATTGGGAAACAAAGTGCTTTTCTCCAGGGCACACAATGTGCACATGTTTATTAGAACCACTTGCTATCAGATCAGTGATGTGACAAGCCAGTTTTTTCAGAATCCTAAGACATGGATTACACATTTCCCTCATTTTAAGCATATCCAGCTCTTTGAGTTTTCCTTAGGAGTTGGTTGTCATTTCTTTTTCCAAGTACTTGCTGACATTAGCGATTTTTTCCTTTGTCCTGCATTTTATTGTTTGTGACTTTACTTAAACCACAGGCAATATATACATGTTTAATTTAAAGTGAATAAATTCATGATCACTTGATCTCACAGGTTTTTTGACTGGCTTTTCTGCAATGTTTTTGTACATTTTAAAAATAAAAAATAGTATTGTGTCCCTCTTATCTACTATTTTCTGATAAATTGTGTTAATTATCCATAGAGTTTAGAGCCTCATCATTATTAGCACTTGGTTTTTAGTCTTTATTTACAAGTCTAACATACAATACAATTTCTGTTAGTAGTGTAGTAATATTATATCCAAATTCATCCATCCACATGTTATATTTATATGTCTACTTGACTGGATGGGATTCAGTTTGAGGTGAGGGTTGAGTGTCCAAAAGTGAACTGAACTCCTACTAACAGTCACAGTGAAGACAGTCAAAGATGTGCAGTGATTCATTCAGCTAGCAGTTAAAGAGCTCAACTCAGTTCCACCTGAGTTGCTCTAAGAAGTCCAAGACATTCATGTGTGGCAGATGTGACACATGAGTTACACAAGACGTCCTTCTGGAGCAGTAACAGGTTACTGTGCACTGAAACATCTTCAAGTCTCCTTGCTTACATAATTATTCCATTGAAGATGCCAACCAAATAAATCTAGATACAAATCTATATTCAGCTGACTGTATTAATTAGACTTGTAACTGTCTGTAGTAGGAATTAAAAGACCTAGCAAAGAGGTAAACAGCTACATATAGAAAAGTAAATATTTGTGTCCTAATATTTAAGAGAGTCATATTGTTTCAATGTACATTTTAAAACTATTTCCCAATACTATTGTGACTAAACTTTGTTTTTCAATCCATCCTCAAGATGAATTCGTCCAAACACCTGGTGAAGAAAGAATTGTCAAAGTCTCTCACACCTGCTACATACCATATCTATCTGTTTTGTTCTTTCTTGGCAAGTGAGTACCTTTAATACTTGTTATCCATTCATGTTTTTGCTATCAATGCTATTACACTCCTGGTCAGTCAGGTTCTTCCAGTTATTTTACACAGGGGACCTGAGCAAACAAGTATCTGTTCCAGAACTTTTTTTCTTTTTATTTCTAACACAAGCACCTTCTTACTCAAAATAGATGAATCCTTTTCTTTCTATACTGATTACTTGACCATTCCCTTAATAATCAATTTCTTCTCATGACCTTAATGCTTTGCTAGGCCTTTGTTTACCACATTTTCCTAGTAAACACTGAAACAAGATAACAATTCTCCAAATATTTTCTACTTCTTTATCCATGGGAATTTTTTTCCCCTATTTATCATGCTAGTCTCAGATCCAGAAGGCCAGTATCCATATAAGGTTTATTTCTCAGAGAGTTTATGAATGCTTGCTGCTGGTAAAAAAATTTCATCTGCCTGTTTTAAGTCTCCAGTGTTTTCTAGCAGCTGCAGATTATTACAACTTTTATTCTTTTGCATAATTTTCTGCATAACATGTTACTTATTTGGCTCCAAATTTTATTCTTAATTTTAAAAATTTCATGAAGATTTCCCTAGGAATAATTTCTGTTAAAATCAAGATTTTTCAGGACAATGGCAAAAAGCATGGTACTTTTAAAACATGTTGCAAGAGAGAATAACCCCTCCCACCATTCAAAAGGAAAAATAGAGACACAGAAGAGCTGTATCTTTGAAGAGTATTTTGCCCCTGATTGAACTGTTATTAACTTTAATCTGTTACAACTGACATACTGGAGACATGAAAAGAATTGAGGAGTAGTTGCAGGTTTTTTTCCTAATTAAAGCAGAAGTGCCTTGGACACAGATGAAATCTTTGTGCAAATACAGAAGGCTCCTACAGTCAATTCAGGCAACGTTGGCCAATTCAAGGAGAAAAAGTAAGCTGCAGATTAAAAAGAAGATTTGGCTTAATTCCACTAGGGTCATGCGCTATTTCATTTCAACGTCAGTGTCTCTACAGAATTAAACAAAACAGAGAAGACCTCAGCCCTGTTGAATTAGGGAAACTAGATTTTTTTTGCCTCCTTGACCTCATGGCACATTAAAGATTATAACCATGTGACAGCATATTTTGCACATCTTTTGTACCACCTATTACATAGTTTGTATCACCACAGTAAGCTCAAATACAGTAAATACAAAAGTTCATGCTGCTCTCCAGATTTGCTCTATGTAAATACACAACACACTATTTATTTCTCTACTAGATTGTCCATCGGTGTTATATAAGCCAGCAAGACTTGCTGTTGCAGCTGTTACTTGAAGCAGAGCAATTTGGTGTCTCCTCAGTGATGGTACTCATCTAATTTCTTTGAGTTCTTTCACTTAAAAAGTAAACTACTTTTAGATCTTTTTTCATTAGTCCTTTCAGAAGCACTGTCTATTTTTTGCTGCCAATGCAGCTGGTCCACTGCAGATGCCTGGGCATTCATTCAGCTCTGGAGCAAGGATGCTATCCAAATGCTTGCAAACAAACAATGCAGTACACTGCTTTTGATGAGTAAGCAGATGGAAATAGATTCAGAATGTGTCTAAAAGTATACAGTTACCTCATAAATTGTAATAAACCTATGATTAAAAATCTCTTATGAAATAAGAAACCCATAAAATACTCAAAATTTACAGATTGGGAAAAATCAAAGTAGTACTGGAGTTGCAATCACACTTCAGGCAGAATTATAGTCTATGCAATGTCTTACATTCTTCACAACTGCTTTTGTCAAATAACAAGGAGGCATCTGAGCTGTTGCTGTTGCCCATAAGACCAAGCTGAATTGAGCTGCCTGGTTTGCTGCTGAAAGCCTTCATGGAATCTCAAGAAAAACCTTCCCAGTGATCATCCCTGTACTAGTTTGAAAGCAAAACCAGCGAGACTTCAAGTCAGAAATACAATTTAA
>VRYO01002772.1:25672971-25744152 GCA_009812075.1 Sialia sialis
GGTGATTGAATACATACCTTTGGGCACATCTTTACATTGTAACCTAGGACAATCCCTCTAACAGGGCACACCATGGCAAGAATGCTCTACACATCTAACCTGGGCAAGAAAGCCTCTTCTATCTAACAGCCTAAAATTTAATCCCAGAAATAAACTACTTGAGTTACATTTTAGTACTCTGCTTCCTAAAGATCTTGCATTCTCCTATCTAATATATCTAATATGAGAATGCCCTTGCCACCACCATACCTAACCAGTGCTGAGACAATTCTTGAAGCTAGGCTGCCAATGAGTCAGAAATACAAATATTTGCATGGAGGGAGATGGAAAAAGTAAGAAAGGCTGAAAGGTCATATCTATTTCTGGAGCAAAGACAGGATTTCAGGCACACTTCTTGCATTTTTCTTACCAACTTGCTATTGGTTTTCCATCTCTAATATGCAATTTGTTTGAAACCCAATCTAGCTTTCTCACAGCTAATACCTAGGAAACTTACTGTAATTTCACACTTATAAGCCGCATGTGGTTATAAGCCACACTTCTGGTGGTTGGAAAGACCATGGAATTTTTCCATAAATAAGTCGCATTGGATGATAAGCCGCACTTGTTGTTTGTTTTGTTTGGGTTTTTTTTCCTGCACGGCAGAGGGGGCACTCCTGGTCCTGACCGCTCACTCCCCCACTCAGCTCCTGACACCCACGGCCAGCCGTGGCCACCCATTCCCGCTCCTCTGCGTGGCTGCTGAGGGGCGGGGAATGCCTGCTCCCCCTGTGGCTCACACTTCTGGGCTGGCAGTTCTCCGGAATTTGTCCATATATAAGCCGCACCTGGTGATTAGCCGCACTTCCCAGATCAGCTCGATTCTTCAGTGAAATAGGTGTGGCTTATCAGTGCGAAATTACTGTACTCAGCTAACCCAGCCTGAGAACTTCTATTCCTGAATCCATGAACCTAATTGATGACACAGAGCTCAGTATGGCAGTACTAAAGTTCTTGTGGAAATCTTGTGACACAGATGTTCCTACTCAACTAAAAGACCTCTCCAAGTCCCCAAACACTACAGAACGCAATTTCAAAACCAGACACTAAGAAACTTTAAAGGAAAAAACTTCAGAGAGGTTCTAAAGGTCTACTTTTGCCAGAACTGGTTGTAAGGTATCTCCCACTCTTACTATCAAGGCAGTTATTGGGGAACTAGCAGAGTCCTTGCATATCTGAAGGTTTTAGCTTCTGTACATCAATACAAATCAAGTGAGAAACAACAGTATATCAACTCAGCCAAATCATTAGGAGCTGGATTTGCCTTTCCTGAATTCTGTGGGAAGCATGCAGAAAGAAACCTCACCAAAACAGATTCAGTTCTCTGTGATCATAATCAGTTTAGTGCTTCATACTGTAAAACAACACCAAAGTTCACAGAAAACAGAACTTAAAGCATACATTACACCGACTTGTAGCAGAGCTCTTACATCACGAAAAAGCCTGAAAACAAAGCAAGGACCAGTGAGAGCTCAAGAGAACCAAAAAGAGCTTCCCACCTATGCAGATTTCCTCCAGAATGAAAAATTGTCAACAAAACTCCAGGATGAACCATTATGAGAAGTTCTGGAAAAAACTATTGAAGTAGTTTAACTGAATCTTCTTTTTTTTTTTTTAAAGATAGACTCATTACAGGTTCTTCTACTAAGCCTTGAATAGCAGGACATTCTATGGCTGAAAAGAAGACATAAGCTGACTAAGGCATTTAACCTGAATTTAAGATCCTTAGTTTTCAATATATTATCCATGTCAAACCACTCTGAGCAAGCTGGTGAAAAGCTGTAAGACACATTGAGATTTTAAATGAATACTTCCTTTATATAAAAGAATTTTGTGGTGCTTAGCATGATTCAGTCTCAGAGGAAAGACACATTAATCTTGTGTCCAGAAATGACAAAGACCAGAGTTTCATGAAGGGAACACCAATTCTCCAGATCTTTTTTCCTCAACATTTTCTTTTCATTTGACTGGAGTTACATATTTGGCTTAATATTGCAGGAAAATGAAAGATACTGCAAGTGAATTTTAAGGCCACCCACACAAGTTGCTCTCATTCTGGATTTTTCCTTGCCCTGCTCTCAGTGGCAACGGAGGTGACAATTTCTAACAATCATTTCACAACAGACAAGGTGACAAATCCATGGCATCATCAAGCAGCTCAAACATGTTTTCATCAGAGCCCTGCTCATGTAGACTAATGATCCTTATGGCAATTTGCTGCCTCTTGAATTTTTCTCCATGATTTAGAACAGAAGCAATATATGTGTCAGTTGTGCTGGGGGAAAAAAAAGCAACACAAGAAGCCTTTTGCAACCCATTCTACTTGACATTTTAAATTAAATTAAGTTTTGTTTAGACACTAAGCTCCCTTTCCTCCAACATGAGGAGCTGACATTCATCAGATGACTTAACTGAATCCTTTAACATATCATTTTAAACTCATTAGTAACAAAACCAAATAATACATCTTCAGTTTTACTGAAATGGAAAATGGTTTTAGATTGGTATCAATAAGTTCACGAGTCATACATTGCATAAAGAATTATACTTTAAAATTATTTAGCATAGCCTATTTCTCCGTGCAACATGCACTTGGATCCTTAAAAGCGTCAGATCCGGCGACGAAAGGCTCCGTGCACTTGCCTAAATGCCAGATGCCCCCTTGTGGTAAGCATCATCCTTGGATTCCAATTCAGACCCGGAGTGGAACTGCTTAGTGCACTGCAATAGGGGTGGGATGCTTGCTCCCTAAGTCCTTATCTCAGTGGTCTCCACACAATGCTCACAGGGGTCTTGCGCTGACTTGGACAGGGGAAGTTAGAACGGAGACCTCCAGCGCCGTGGTTCAGACTGACAGAACAAGGCGTTGCTTAGTCACAAATGTCTCACTTAGCATCTTCTCCTAGTAGGCTTGAAAAAGGCTGGATTCCCTACATATTTTATCTGGAAGTCATCCCAGAATGCCCATCAATTGCTAAGGAATTCTTGAGAACAGACAGATAGGAATGTCACTTGATTCCAAGATGTTTTTTCTGGTTGTTTTCTTTGAAACACAAAGTGTATTCTGCCTCTGGGCACACCACAGAGTGATTTGAGTGAGAGTCTCCTGGTTTGAGCAAGGCCACCAGGAAGAACAACTAAAGCCAACTTGACAAGGAAAAGAAAAAAGGTCTTTTGGAGGTATTCAAAGCATTTATTTGAGGTCAAATAAAAGGAGTAGGAATGGGAAGTCTGAGACGCGGCAAGATAACAGCTTAGGGTAGTCAGACCAGAAAACTTGGAGAACTTTCTCCATAATACTTCCAAGTGTCATGAAAAGCTAGGATACCAGAGTTCTTCTTTCCATAGATGGCTTAACCCAGGAAGAGCAACAAGGTTCATTTAAGAGTCACTTGTTAGGAGAACTGTAACCATTTCCTATGCGATTATAAGTGCTGATGTTCCCTATAGGCAATTATCAACACCTACTGAAATACAAAATCTTCACTTCATGTTTTCACAAACCCAAAATTCCCTTCCTGTCATATTGCAAACATGTATGTCTCCAGTGAGACACTGCCACACATTTTGATTATAGTTTAAAACTGACAGCAAAAATACTGACATGGTTGTGTGGGGTTATTAGGTCTGTGGTCACTGTCCTTATAGAAAGGCAGCTTTGCAAAGCAAGTATCTGGCCCTTAATGTCAGAATGTTCTCCCTGGACATTATGAAAAAATTGTGATTTATCACAGAAGCCCTGGTTCCTGGGCTAATCTTAACTAGAGCGTTGCTAAGGCAATGCTATCAGGAGTGTGCTCTTCTGAACTGATTTTGCAGTACGCTTTTCGGTATTTGCATACTAAAGCTGCTATCTAGGGACTTGTTCTTGCAGAAATGGCGAGAGAGAAAGGAACAGTTTCTTTCTGTTTATATCAGAAATTACGCTTAGCAGAGAACATGTATTTTACCAAAACTCATTTTATGAAAAAATGCAGACACATGAAAACAGCATGTTTAAAAGAAGCAAGCAGAATTCACATCTTGTTATACTTTAGAGAGAATTAATTCCTTCTGTAATTATTTCTGAAGTATTGTATGACTTTTTTATTATTCATTGGACATAAAGGAAATTACTGACTAAACGGTGTTCACTGTTGGAACTCCCTTGTGCTTGTCACTGTTATTTTGAATCTGCTCTCAGTACACAAAAATTATTTTCTAAACCCTGGCAGTAAGAATTTTTGTATTCAAGGTGTTGGTTCTGCATTTGTTGCTATGTTACATCTACATGATTTTTCTGAATCAAAAAAAAAAGTATCTCATATCAGTATAAGGACTTCAGAAAGACAACTGTATATATAAATGGTGTAGGGTTTTTTTTTTAATAGAAAGAAATTATTCACCAGTACAATTCTAATTCTAAAGCAAAAATAGTGCTAGCCATCTGCAACAATTACTGCAATTTTTCAACACAGAAAATCCTCTGTGCTGCCTTGTTCATCACTCCAAAATTTGCATTTGTATTCTTCTCTTCCATTCAGGTTTTTATAGCTTGCTGACTGCCAGGGTCCCTGATGACTAATCTCTTTTTTAAAAATTTTCCCTGTAGTGCTTGATATCAAGAAAATATTTTATGCTACCTATGTCTACATAGGTTGAATTACTGTACAGACATGTTTTCCTCCCTTTTTCACAATAGTAGGACCTTAAATGACTAGTTTCAGGGAGCTAAATCTCTTTAGTATCTTTGAGATAACTGAAAATTGTTTAATGAATTAAGAATTATTAGAGGTCCATCTAATAATCCTGATTATAATTCTAAGTTTATTGGGAACACAGAAAATAATATTGAATTTTCTACATACATTGCTCAAAACAAAATATATTCTCTACTGCTTCCATGTTCTAGAAATTGCATCATCTTGCTGAAAGAACCACTTTTCAGTCTTTCCACAGAGCTTCACACAATCACAGAAACAACCTTTTTGGGATCATCAAGACCAACCATTAACCCAGCAGTGCCAAGTCCACCACTAATCCTTGTTGCCAAGTGCCACAATGTGTGTCTTTTAAATACTTGCAGAGATGGTGACTCATCTACTTCCCTGGGCTTGACAAGCCTTTCAGTGAAGAAATCTTTCCTAAGCAATACATTTAGGAAGTATATTTTCATATAGGAATATATTTCCTAATCATATGCAACTGCAAGTTGAAAGCTGAATATCACAGTGTACTCTTGATTTTACAGACACACACGCAATTCTTTACATACCCCCTCTCAGCATTTTTACTTTGAGCAAATGTATACTGATGGCTGGCTGAAAACTCTTTGTTTTTCTACCACTTACATCTGCTTTATTCTTATCTGTGAAGCAGCTAAATATACTCCCCTAAGCCCCTGAACAACTCTCAAAAAACCCCAAACGAATTTTTAACAAACCTAAATGCTTGAACACCATAAAAAATTACCTGTGTATTTTTACGAACGTTTTATCTTTTAAAATTATGTCTATAAAAAGCAAAGCAGCTCTTCATTCTCCAAGAGTAATGCAAATAAACACTGACTTTACTGGTGGCTTCAGTTGAAAAAAAACCAAACCAAACCAAACCAAACCAAACCAAAAAACAGCAAAGCCCTCATAATACCTATCTATTTTTCTGTTATTTCCATCTCCCAAAAATCAAAACAAGGAAAAAATGAAACATTTCATTAAATCCTTAAAGCACTTTCCTTTCTGGCTAGCAAACAAGAGGATTTATTAACCCTAAGGTGGAAGAATGAAAGAAGGACTTGAAACTGCATGTCATAGCACATGGGTTCCAGATTTTCCCAGGCTCCACTAAGTGAGCCTAGCACTCTTCAAGCTCTCTTCCAGACTCCTTCTGGCAGTAAGAACCTTTCAATTGGGTTGGCATTCTTCCTTTCATGGGAACAGTAATCAAACCTCTCAGGACCACAGCTCATCGGTGAGAAGGCAATGCAGTATTTAGCAGGGATTAGAAATGTACTGGATTGGTGGGAAAGGAGATTATCTCTCTGGTAATGTCTCCTGGAATGCCTGACAAGGTGTAATTGGATTGGTTAGCAGAGTACTGACAATTGGGGGGAAACAAATACTTGAGATACTGTAACTATGCACACCAGTCCATGCTTTAAACATCCCTCAAAGCAGATTCTGCTATAAATTTCTTAGATCAGTCTTCTGTCTTCAATATTTTTCTTTGAACATAATAGCAGTTGTATTTTCAGATGAACTCAGCGAAACAGGAAAGTGGGATGGGAAAGGCTTTGTTCTCTTTTTAATTGGCTGTTAAAGAAAGGAATCTTGCCTACCTACAAAACACCATGGTCTCTAGGACAACACTAAAACTGGCAAAAAACTGTTTTGGCTGTTTAAGAGCCATGGATCAGAACAGAAAAAACAATTATTCACACCCTGTTTACAGCAGATAATAATCCTTCCCACTAAAAGAGCATGCAGCCTTCTCTAGGGTCACTAAACTCCCATTAATCTTTAGAATCTGAAGCACCAAAAAAAGTCAGATGGTAACACTTCTGTAAGTATAAGCAGCAGGAATAAAAATCATAACAGCCCTGGTTCATAATCTTCATTATCCCTGCTTGTGTTACAAGGCATTATCACATCTTTATCTACCTTCCCTATATCTAAAAGTGGGTAAGAAGCAGAAAAGTTGTCATCTATTTCAGCAGATGATAGGCTAAGGAAAAAGCAGGTCTGAATCTACAATGATTTTTTACTTCATTTACTACATCAAAATGGCCATAATATTTGCTGGTGTTTTTTCCTTGGCATTTTCTCCTCAAGATTCCAGAAAAAATATTTTATGCTGTGTTGAAGTAAAGGACATGAAGTATAAGTGCATTAAGGAATAGAAATTTTTAAATGAATACAGATACAGTAATTTCACGAATATAAGCCGCACCTTTTTCATTGAAGAATCCAGCCTACCCCAGTGGTGCGGCTTATATTCAGGTGCGGCTTATCTATGGACAAATCCCAGCGAAACGCCAACCCGGAAGTGAGAGCCGGCCAAGCAGAGTGGCAAGTGGGAGCCGCCGGGAGCATGGGACTGCCCGGAACGGGGGCTGCAAGTGTGCGGCCCGGCCCCTGTGCCACCAGGAGCCGGTGGGAACGGGGGACGGCTGGGAAGTGCCGCTTATATTCAGGTGCGGTTTATAATCGTGAAACTACTGTACTTCCTTCAGTGATGCAAAATTTTACTGTAAAATGAGGAGTTTTCCAGTGACTATATTATGCAAGATGTTACTGCAACCATTCATGTAGCTTATCACAGTTGATACAAAATTGGGATTATTGACTGATACAGCAGAGAATTGTGTTACCATGCAGAGAGACCTCAAGAAGCTGTAGAAATTGGCAGAGAGGTATCATGTGGAGTAGAAATGGAGCCCTGCCCTTGGGGGAGAAATAATCCTAGGCATCAGTATATCCTGGGGCTGATTGGTTGGGAAGCAGCCTGGGAGACGATGACTTTGGGGTCCCAGAGAGCAAGGTGACCCTAGAAATCAATGCACCCTTGCTGCAAGGGTGGCCTGTGGCTGCTTGGGCTGCATTAGGAAGATGCTGCCAGATGGAAGGTAATCCAACCCTTATCCTTAGCACTTGTGAGATGTGTCTGCAGGGCTTGGTCCAATCCTTGACTTTCCAGTACAAGAATGATATAGACTTCCTGAAGCAAGTCCAACACGGGGCTATGAAGATGATTAAGAGACCAGAGCACCTAACAGATGAGGAAAGGCTGAGAGATCTGCAACTGTTCAGCCTGGGGAAGAAAAGGCCCAGGAGTTCTTATCAATGTGTACAAATATGTGATGGGAAGGAATGAAGAAGAGGGAGCCAGGCTCTTCTCAACAGTGCCCAGTGACATGACAAGAAGACTGAAACAGCTGGAATTCCATTTGTTCACATCTGAAGACTTTTTTTACTGTGAGAGTGGTTAAAGTAAATGACTCCATGAGGTTTAATATTTTCCCATTTATTCACAGATCTAGTCCAGCTATTCCATCTTGCATGCCTTACTGCAGATTCAATTATAAAACCTTTACACAGGAAAAAATTTCACTACATAACTCTTCCCATCATTCACGTTTTATGTACTTCCTACTTAAGAATTTTACTCTATATTTTATAAGCAATTGCATATATGAAATAGTGAAAACATAAGCAGAACTGATTGTTTTGGCTTCTAGACCAGGCTGCTGCTATTTTTTCTCATGAAAAAACAGAGACTACGTTGAGTTTTTCAACTAGATTGTGAGTTGTTAAGACAACTAAATGTCACAGTACTTACCACATGCATTTTATCAAAGGTGCAAACAGTGAATAGTGTATCTACAAACAAGCAAAAAATTGTGACCTGGTGATATAATTTCAAATATCTAATCATCACTAATTCTATTGAAAAAGTTAAGAATATCCATTTCTACCTGCTGGATTTCCACAAATAAGCTCCACCTTATCTTGAAAAATATTAATTTGCCTTTCTAGATGTTTGTTCAGTTCTACTTCTGTCTCACATCTGGTTTTCCATTCATTATCTTAAAAAAAAATACAGAATTATTATATTTCCCAGATTAGTTCATGTCATTTTAAGCAAAAGCAATTTTAAACACTGTTCCTTTTGACTAACCGAGAAAGTCTTCACTTAGTAATCCTCATAATAAGCTTCTTTGCATATAAAAGAGCTTGAAAATATAAATCAAGGAAAAAATTTCACTAGGCTTACTATGGTCAGAATATTAACCAACTATGTGAATTCATACTATTCATAGTTTCATTAATGGTTAATTAATTAATTAATTAATTTTTAATTTTAAAAAGCTATCATGGCCACATGTAGCATTTCTTATTGTCACATGTGAAGCACCATAGTTATAACAGTCACATTTGAAAATTTAAATTTCTAAATAAAAATTTGAATCCCTGTAGGTTCTTCCCAAAGAACTATTTTTCTGTGTTTCTGAATCAATTAGCAAGACTGTTGTAATTCACTTACCTTCATTTTCAACAATGTTAAGACTTTTTTCCAGTTCTGTGTTTCTCAGCTCAAATATTGATCTTTCAAGCATTTCCCTGCAGTATTGAAAGAAGCCAATAAATTGCCACAATAACAAATAAATGGCTCTTGTACTAGTGCTATTATTGAAATTTAAAAAAAAAAAAAATACAGTAATTTCACACTGATAAGCTGCACCTATTTCACTGAAGAATCGACTCGATCCCAGACGTGCGGCTAATCACCCGGTGAAGCTTATTTATGTACAAATTCCAGTGAAATGCCAACCCGGAAATGTGAGCTGGCTGGGGAGAGAGCCGCCGCTTTGCTGCCTTCGCACAAAGCCAAGCTGCTTTGCCACCACTTTGCCGCCGCTTTTTGCCAGCTTTGCACTTTGCCGCCGCTTTTTGCCGCCGCTTTGCCAGCATCACGCTTTGCCAGCCCGCCTAGCTGCCACTTTTGAGCAGTGCAGGGAGCCGCGGCAGCCAGCGCTGGGGGTGGGAGTGCCGGGGCCCACAGCACGCAGAGGGCACCTGGGGCTGCATTTAAAGGCTTCGCTGGTCTGTGAAAACAGTTTGCAAATTGTGCACCTGATAGCAAACCCTGCGATCGCGCGATTCTGTTACTAACTTGATACTTCGTTGCACATGGATCCCCGCTTAAAAAAAAAAGTGCAGCTTATCACCCAGTGTGGCTTATTTATGGACAAATTTCGTGGTCTTCCCAGCTACCTGGAAGTGCGGCTTATAACCAGGTGTGGCTTATGAGTGTGAAATTACTGTACATCAAATACATTTTCAGACATATGTCTTGGTCATTCCTATGTAGCTACATTATCTTGTCTATTCTTAAATGTATTTTTCTCTGTAGTTAACACAATGCCTTTAAAACAATGAAGAATTTCTACTTTGTGAATAAAATTGTTTCCACAAAAACCCAAGACAGACATACAGTAATTTCACAATTATAAACTGCACCTCCTGGTAGCTGGGTAGACCACGGGATTTGTCCATAGATAAGCTGCACCTGAATATAAGCTGCACTACTGGGGTAGGCTGGATTCTTCAATGAAAAAGGTGCAGCTTATAATCGTGAAATTACTGTACCCTAAAATATAATAATTTTCTAGCCAATCATCAGAATTTAAAAAATGTAGAGGTGACACTGACCTTAATTTTTTATCTACAAGAAGATGCCTGATGAGTATTTTTAAAACAAGAATATGCCTGAGAGATGTGTTATTTGAAATTCTGAATTAATTCTTCATTTTGATTTACTGCTCAATGATTAACAGTAATTTCCTAACTTGCACCCATATCAAACCCAATCAAAACAAATGATGTTGTCTGACTATCAGAAATGAAAGTGAGTAATTAAAGTAAGATGAGCGTTAAAAAAAAATACAGGAGCTGAAGCCACAACTTTTTAGGAAAATATATTTTTGCCCATGGATTAATTCTGTATACTGCTCAGCCAAAAAGCTGAAAGGTACCATGAAAACCAGGCTCCTTCTGCCTTAGAAGGTCTGACCTGAAACAGAAGGTAGCAGGGGACTTTGATGAGAGCACAACCCACTTGGCATGATTCAAAGTATTGGGTGACTCTCATCCTTCAAAGTGGCCAGATGGTAGTTTAGTCTTACAATGATGAACTCTATGATTTTGATCACATCAAGAGGACATTACTGATAATTTACTGACCATATTCATACTAACAGCCTGTTTCTTTGAGGAGGTATCTATGGAGAAATGTTCCTGCCTGTGAGGTCTCGGGAAGTCACACCACACCAGGATAGGTATATGGAAACACAATGCATGAAAATGCAGAGACAATTTGTGGTTTTGTCCTTTCAAGTTAAGTTTGGAAGGCCAACATTTCAAAAAAGACAGTCAATGGTTCTTGGACATCTCAATTTTTCAGAGCCCAAACTGAGATATTCCAGAAGAACCAAGAACATAAACTCTACAAAGAAGGCCCTTTGGGAAATGTTTTGCAATACCCATATGATGACTGCTGTCTTTGAAACATTAGCCTAGTTCATTATAACATACAAGAGACAAAATTATTAGGCTGTAATATTAGAGGCAGGGGCAGGGAGGAGGGATGCTTAAAGGAGAGCTTTAATTTTCAACACAGATATTCATTTCTGAACATGTCCATGAGAAATGCTTGTCAAGAAGTAATTATCTAACCTCTGAGAAATCAAAGCTCTGATGACAAAGATTGATTACTGAGAAACTGCATCACCTTTTTGCACTCCTTGTGCTTACATTCAGTTGCTGACACTTTTTCACAGCATGAAATAACAGATTTCAACTGCAAGTGCAGAAGCAAACCAGCTGCTCATAGGGAGTTGAATGGGTAAACCTGGAATAAGGAGGGCTGAAGAGCTGAAATTGCAAAGAAATATGAGAGTAATTTAAGGTAAGTCAAGTTTGTTTTCAGTGAGGAGATGCACTGGAGAACAGTAGGACAGACATCTTAAATGGCAAAGAGGTGGGGCTTCCAAGCCCTCCTTGCTCCATTGCTCTTTCTGTCTTTAAATTGGCAAAAACATTAAATTGGCAAAAAATAATGACACTACTGATAACTTGCTAGAGACAAAAAGGATAAGGTGAAACCCAGACAAAGATAGCCTTGAAACATGACTCAAAAAGCTTTAGCTGTAGGAAAACCAAAGGAAATCTGATTGCTGCTGCCTGGTTTCTCCCACTCCAAATAGATGAGGCAGATGTCTAGGAAAAAGAAAGACAAAATCTTACTACATTGCTGCTGTCATTTCAAAGCAAATAGATAAGGTTTCTGAAAAGCAGATTTCTATCAACTTCTCAGAGCTTGGAGAAGAGGAAATTATGATGACAGTGAGTGCTAAAATGGGATTTTTTGAAAGGAAATAATACTGCAAATTAGAAACGGCCAAAGCTGTAACCAGAGCTGAGCTGTATCAAAATGGAATTGTTTTCATTTACAAAGAAATCTTAACTAAGTGCTCAGATGCAGACAGAAAATACTGGAAGAATGAGTTCTTTAAATCTGGTGTTTCTAGTTTTCAATTTCTGTTACCGTTCCGAAACTATATACAAAATTTCTTTTATAAGGTTTCATTATTCTTTCTGCACCATTAACAAAACTGGAAGCCAAATTCCAATTATATTTTCTTCTGATGAATGTACGTACAGAAATGGAAATTGTCAGGTGTCACACTGTAATTGCTACACTGACAGAAATTCTTTTTTCCATGTGGCAACAGAAAACTGTTTTTTATAAAAATATAACTGTTATTAAACATTTACAGTAATTTCACATTCATAAGCTGTATCTGGTTATAAGCCGCACTTCCAGGTAGCTGGGAAGACTATGGATTTGTCCATAAATAAGCCGCACCGGGTGGTAAGCCACACTTTTTTTTAAGTGGGGATACATGTGCAACAAAGTAGTTAGTAACAGAATTGCGCCATCACGGGGTTTGCTGTCAGGTGCTCAATTTGCAAACAGTTTTCACAGACCAGCGAAGCCTTTAAATGCAGCCCCAGGTGCCCTCTCCATTCTGCGGGCCCCGGCACTCCCACCCCCTCCGCCTGCCTGCCCCATTAGGTGGTGGACCCACCGCCCCACTCACTGGCGGCCCCACCGCCCGCCCGCCCACCCTGCTTGCTGGTGGCCCCACTCACCCAACTCGGCAGTGGCGGTGGGTCCGCCACCCACTCGCCCCATGAAGCCCGCTCCCCACCTAGCCCCCGCCCGCCCGGCCACAGCTCCATGGCAGCTCCCTGGCCAGCCACAGCTCCGCAGCAGCTCTCCGCCCAACCGAATCGCACTTCCAGGTTGGCATTTCGCTGGAATTTGTCCATAAATAAGCCCCACCTGGTGATTAGCCGCACTTCCGGGATCAGCTCGATTCTTCAGTGAAATAGGTGCAGCTTATCAGTGTGAAATTACTGCAATACTCCACTAGCACCCAGAATGCATCCAGGGTGAAACCACTCTATTTTAGGCAGTGTATACTCACTAAAATGCAATCTCTCCCCTGACAGAGAAGGGATGTAAAAATAAACCACTTGGTAAGTATTTCTAGGGTTTAACGTATTGGAGTATTTTGCATTTCTGGAGTTATTTCTAACTGTGATAGGAGACAAAGGTCATGCCATTTATCTGTTAGTGTGAATTTAATGCAGCTGTGTATAGCTGTCTATCTGCCCAGAAACTTGGTCTGTGCTTAGAGGGACTGCACTGGACTTTTTACCTCACATGTGTTAACATAATTAGACCTATCAAGGCCTATACATTTTCTCCATCTCAATGGACAATCATCACAGAAGAAAGCCTGTAAATCCTGAAACCTCGCGTGTAAGTAATCATTAGAACCTAACCACATCCTTACATACTAAGTATAACAAAAAAGCTCTTGTGAAGAAAATGAGAAAAAAATGTGCAATTCAGATAAGAAGGCTCTGATTGAAATTACCAAAGAGAAAAAAACCACTAGATTTCTTTTTAAGGCTATCTACAGGTGTTATTTTACTTGACAATGGATGAAAACCATTTTCCTGCACATTTTGCTACCCAGGTCTGGATATCTGGAAGATGTATCAGGCAAAAGGCTGCCTGAAGTGATTTTCAATAGTGAAGAGAGGAACTCAGGAGAAAAGTCAGGAGAAGCTCAGGGCGAGTCATCAGCTCTAGGGCATGAACTCTGTAATATGGAAGATCTTAACTGAGTCCTCTAGAAGATAAAATCCACAGATTCCTTCAGAATCTATGAACAAAGCAGAAACAATATTGCACAGTGCAGGGGCAACACATGGAAGAGCACACACAGTATTGGAAGCTATGGACTCCTGACACTTGCAGTCAGCAGTGTGCTGGGAAAATGCTGCAGCTTTCCCGGCAAGCAAAGCCACAGGAAATCGCACAAGCTGTAGTAAAATACAATTCCATCAACGTTACTAAGTAGCTGACATACTTAAATATATGTTTCTTTGTCTAATAAGAAGTACACAGCGGTATTATATGTCTTCTCTCTCTCCCTACCAGAAACATTTGCCATGACATTTCCCAATCAAAATGTATCCTGAATCTTGATCACAGCAATACAGTCAGATTTGAGCTGACATTCATTACAGTTGGGGAAAAAAAATTGAAAGATTTCACAATCATCAAGAATCAGTAGGTACATTAGGAACTTATGGACGTGGATGATTCAATTTACTCTGTGAAGTAAAAATCTCTTCTTCATGACTGCTAATGAGAGTAGTAGGTGGGCTGTTAGCAAACTGCCTAATTGGCACAATAATCAGATATGCCAGTAAAAAGACAGCAAGGGTGAAATGGCAATGAAGGAATGCAGACATCTATCTGCAAGCCACTCATCCTCAGCTTGCTTTCTACCCAAGGGGGAGAAATTGGCACCTCCTAGGGTGTGAGTCATCTCATGCTAGAACAGCCAAGCAAAGTAGGTCTGATGAATCACACCTTCAAAAAGCTTTTCTGTATTCATTGACTATATAGCCACTGGTTTAGATGGAGACATTTAGCAAGCCTGGTCATTGGCAATTAAGCTGAATAAGCAACTCCTGGGAAATAGACAATAATAATACTGTCTATAGAAAATAGTTACAGAACCCACTTGGAGCTGAAAGTCTTTTACTGTCATGCCATCACTATAAAAGTTTCCATTAAATACATATTTTGGTTTTATCCATAATTAAGACACCACAACTCAACTTTTTACCTGAACACCATTAACATCAGGATCATGTGTCAGGTAAAAGAATTGTTGCAGGCAGAGGATAACTGATTTACTTACCCTGAGACACTACTAAGAGATTTATTAAAGGTCATTTGCTCAAACATTGGTGCAAGTATGTCCAAGCTACTTTTTGTGCCATTTTGAATACATAAGGCACCATTTTGACTCTGTTAAAGTTGTGTTTTCCCTTTCCATTTATGAATGAACATTTTATAAAATCCACAACTGCAGAACTAGTTTGAAGAGGTCTGCAGCTCAGACACTGAAAGCAACACTGTTCAGGCAAAAAATTGGTATGACTAGAATGCTTGAAAATGCTATGTAAATGTAAATATTAAGGGTCTGAATTAAGGCAGCACAGAAGATTCTGGCATTTCTTGTTCTCATTTATTAGCATTCAGTAGCATTCAAAAGGCAATCATGTTGTTTAACACAGGGAAAAATGTGTAGCTTCCTAAGCAAACTGGGGAAAAATCAATCTCACCAGGCATGAGCATCAACAATTATGCCAGCATTGAAACAACTGCTGCTTTAGCAAGGGGACTGACTCCTAACAGGAACAAGTCCTCATCCCTGCAAACTGCATGCAGAGATGCCATGCCTTACCAAGAGGTCTCAGACGTATTTACTGACACTAGAGATGGGTGAAATACAGCTTTCCATTTTTACTCAACATTGTGGAAAGAAGTGTGCATAAAGAATGCCTCATTGTCCATTTTATTCATCTTGCCCCAGCGAAGCATGCACCATGTAAAAGTCTTCTCTGTTTTTTCCCCAAAGTGGCTTCCCAGCCCAGAGTACTGTTCTTGCCTTGGACACATTTAATTCTCTCCATAGCAGGTGGTATGGGACTGTGTTTCAGATTTTTGATGAAAACTGTAATGTTTTGGTTACTGTTTTGGTTATGTTTTGGTTACTGTTAAGCATTGTTTACACTGGGTCAAGGCCTTTTCTGCTTCTCACCCCACGAGTGAGAGGGCTGGGAGTGCAAAAAGGAGTTGGGAGGGGACATGGCCGGGGCAGCTGATCCCATTGCCCAAAAGGATATACCAGACTACATCATGTCATATTCAGAAATAAACTAGGGTGTTGGGGCTTGCTGGGGCTGCTTTGCCTCGGGAAAGGCATTGTCCCGCTGGTGGTGAGCACCTGGAGGTTTTTGCACAGCAGTTGCTTTTCTTGGCTTTGTTCCCTTTTTGTTGTTGTTGCTTCTTTTTTGTTATTTAACTCCCTTTTTCTCACCCCCCTGAATTTTCTCTCTTTCACCCTTCCTTCCTTCTCTTCCCCCATCCCACTGGGAGGAGAGGGAGCGAGCAGCAGAGTGGTGCTGAGCTGCCTGCTGCGGTTAACCACTGCAGCCGGCCCTATCTTCCTTTCCGGCTGACATTATTAATCCCGCTCCTTCGGGCTCCACTCGCATCCCTTGTGCCAGCGCTTCCCGGCGCCCAGCAGAGCCAGCGGCGCTCCCAGCACAGCCGTGCCGCGCTGAGTGTGCCGGGCTGACCGGGGGCCCAGCCCGCTCCCCTCGCCCGCGCTGCCCGCCGCCATTTTGCCGCAGGGAGGCGGCGGGAGCCCCCCACGGGGGCTGCTGCAGGGACGTGCCCGGCCTTGCCGCGTCTCCCGCCGGACTCACTGCTTCTGCCTCCTCCGCCCCAGCTCCAGCGCCAAGCTGTCCGGCTCTGGGGCCCGCCGGCCGCCGCCTGTCCCGCTCGCATCCCCCGCGTCGCCGGCGTTGCGCGGGGTGGCGGCTGCGAGTGGGCGGCCGAGCCCGAGGGAGCGGCGCGCTGAGCCCACAGTTTACTCCGCAGTGCCTGCGGTTCTCCCGCTGCCCAGGGAAAGCCGAGAGGGGAGATGAGCCCGGGCAACACCGACAGCCGCTATCGCCGGTGCAGCCGGCACCTGCCCCGGCCCCGGGGGCGCCGGACCGTCCCGTTTGCACAGCGCTCGCCCGCCGCAGCTGTGACGGCCCGCGCTGGACGGGCTGATCTGGCCCCTGTGCAGCGGAATGCCCAGCATGGGGCTCGGGCAGCGCCCGAAACCTATGGGGGAAATAGCGCTTTGGCCTAGGTCAGAGTTTTCACCGTATAGGTTGAACTGTGCGCTGAGCTTTTCATGACCGAGGGAAACACAGATGTGCGCAGATTTTAAAAATCATTTCTTCTGGATAAGAAGTAGCACGATTTTAAGTAGACGTTGTGACCCACATGTAAAGGCAAGCACAGTAAGGTGGAACCTGGCCTACAGTGTGCCAGCCCATCTTTTAGCATGCTCAATAATTGTGATCTGTGCTATTCACAGATCAGCATGTAAAACCCTAACGTGAGACAAAAGAGTTTAGAATAATTGGCCTTAATCATCATCATTGATCAAGTCAGTGGCATTAGTCAATATATACTAGAAAATACTTCAATTATCTTGCACTGGTCTCAATGGATGCTTAAAAATGTTTCATTTCATGTTGCATTTTTCAAACAAGGAATTTCAGATCAGTTCATGGGTTTCTCAAGCTAAATCTTTATGGGGTGAGTTAATCAGATTATTGCTGCAAGAGTGATACTACCTTCACAAGGTTCTCTTCCTGTCACCTCTGGCTGCTTCAGTGCCAGCTCTTGAGCTCTTGACATTTGTGTGACTCTTCAATGAGCCACTACAGCTCCTGAAACACTGAAAACTTACATAAGGGAAAATGTTTAATGTTGGCAGTTTCTGCTGGTTGGCGATCTGAAGTGGCTTACCAGCTGCACAGGAAAGCACCAAACTTGATGCAAAGGATAGGGTGAAACTAGGAGTAATTACTGCGCTCTTAAATCAACTCACCATTTCACAAGACTTAATGCTCACTAGAGGAACTATCACTTTCCCAGGAAGGGAGGGCTTTAATTTTCCTTTACTGGTAAATTATGAAAAAGGGTATGGTTTTCTCAGTTCAAGCGATTCTGTTTCATGAGTCACAATCCAAATGCCATAGCCCTACCACTTGCTGGGTAACAGAGGCACTGCTTTAAAAGTTTAAAACACGGGTTATGCATTACCATTATTTTAACACAGCATAAACCAGTATTGCCATTCACAAGTCAGTCCTGAAATGTGAATTGTAATCCTAGAGGGGTAGTGTGTCATGTTGCAATTGCTCAATCTAATGCCTCACTGATACTGCAAAAGCGTGGCATTATGCTGGGCATAATCCAGCAGGATTTAATGACTGGGAGTAGAACAGTAGGATGGAGAGTGGGAAGCTTGATTCTAAGAAGAAAAAGTAATTTTCATTTCACTTGTCTGATACATATTAGAGCAGGAGATTATTTTTGAGTCTCAAGTTGTAACTGATGCTATCAGCTAATCAGTGAATTATCATCTTTGGTGTGGGTTGAATTCAGAATTTTCTGATATTATTTAATCAGGAAACAAATTTAGAAGAGTGCTGCACTGTAACTGCATTTAAATT
This sequence comes from Sialia sialis, assembly GCA_009812075.1. Classification (NCBI taxonomy): domain Eukaryota; kingdom Metazoa; phylum Chordata; class Aves; order Passeriformes; family Turdidae; genus Sialia; species Sialia sialis. The sequence continues at coordinate 25,691,226 of VRYO01002772.1, forward strand.
TAGCTGCTCATTTTGCCTTCATCTTTTACTGAATGCTACCTTTTTAAGATTCATATTGAAAATACATTTCATACCAAACCAGTAATTTAAGTAATGACTTGGACCTAGGTTAACATTCATAACTAACTGAGTGTACTGAATATTAACAGCAAAGGTTTTAATCACTAACCATTTTTCTTGTTAGCAGGTTTTGTGAACAACTGCTTCAAGATTCATGTAACCAGTCTGATGAATTGTTCTCAATGGGTGGGCACATTCAGAAATCTCAGAATGAGCCCTGGAATCACAAGCAGTCTGAGAACGGAGGGCACAGGGCAGCTGAGGGCTGTATCCCCGTCCACAGCGCACTCTTTCTGCCCCAGACTTTAATTTGACCCCTCCAAGGTACTTTCAGGTCCCACCCTCACTCAGGGATTTCTAGGTGTCTTAACCAGGTAAGCTCTCAGGAACCAGGTCACTGTGCACATAAAGATGAGCTCAGAACACACCGGCTGGGTTGGCACAGCACAGCAGGTCTGACTGGGTTAGACTGCTTCGCCTGATGGTTTGGGAACTGGAGTGAGAGAAAAGCAAAAGTGTCTTGTGGATTGAGGTCTTGAGTGAGTGTGTAAAACTTCAAACCACCATTATTTTTAACAGCAGTAACACAGTGACAATTGCAACATGTAAGAATTTTCCTCTATTTCTTTATTCCAAATAAATTGGTTAAAATTATGTATATGGATACTGCTAAAGGCATTATCATTTAAGGCTTTTAATGGGTTGAGATCAAAAATTTTAGTAACAACTGTTAGGAAACTTGATCACAACACGTTTTGAAAACAGAATTTTATACTTAAATATGTATTTATGATATGTGAAAGCATTAAACACCTAGTTACTTAAAAGCAAGGTAGACCAGTTGCTGAAAGTATAAATTAATTTTTACAAATAATTTATTTCTGTAGCACCAGTAACTAAGGTATGATGAATGGCCGTGTGTTAAGGGGAGACTTATGGATGTTGTGTATTTTTACTTTACCTAGGACTTTAATGTAGTCTCCCATAGTACTTTTATAGATGAATTGGTGAGTTCCAGATTGGATAAGTGGGTCATAAGGCTTGAAGTGTGGTGATCACAGTATGATTGCTTAACTCTGGGATCAATACCTGAGCCAATACCCTTAATTCCTGATTGACAACCTGGAAGACTGAGCACCAGCTCAGCAAATTTGATGATGATTATGAATTCGAGGAGCAGTTAGTATGCAGGAGGAAATGGGTGACCATTCACAGGTATGTGTACAGCCTGGAGAAACCGAATGAAATTCAACAAAAATCAAGTGCAAAGCCCAGTGTCTGGGAGTGGTAAAGCCCATGGATCAACACAGGCTGGCGCAGTCTAGAATGCAATGCTGTAGAAGACACAGGCTTCCTCGTGAAGAAGCTGCCAAGAGCCAGCAACAGCTTGCAGCAACAAGACTGAAAGGCTCCTGGGCCGCCATAGCAAGGGCATGGCCAGGAGCCTGAGGGGGACGCTTCTTCCACTCTGTTCAACACATGCTGAAGTGCTTAGCTTTTGACTCCCAAACAAGTCCCAAGGGCTGCATTAGGTCAGGAACTTGCCTTTGTTCAGGCTGAAGAAGAGAAGGTATGAGGAGAGCTTAGTGCTGTAATCAGCTACGTATTATGAAAGTCTAAATGAGATGGAAAAACCAAAGTTTCTTTCAATGTGCATGATGGAAGGATATGCAATAAAATGCACCTGCATATAAAAATGTTTGGCTTAGTATAAGGGGAAATATTGAAGAGTGAAGTTGGGCAAAGGTTGCCCAGAGGGGCTGTGAAATCTCCATCCTTGAAGATAATCATAACATGAGCAGAACTGGGGAAGAACAATGTGCTCTAGGCTGGACCTGTTTTGAGCAGGAGATGGATTACAGACTAAGGGGTCCCTTCCAACCCTTAGCATTCTGTCGTAAGCTGGTCAGCCTGTTTTTTGTAGTGGAAGGTAGGTTTACCAATTCTTTTTAAAGGATTATAGATTTATTCAGGAAACATTAAAAACGCTATTCTAAGTTGGTTTTAAACCAGCATTAAACAAACCAATCAAACAATCCTTGGAATATAGAGGAATCCATTCAAATATGAGGTTTGGATTTGAGATAAGAACTGTGGTTTGCATCTACACAATGATGAAAATGCCAGAGATGGCAGTAGCTTAGAATGACTTACAGATCACTGAAAGTAATCCTATCAAGACAAGATCTAAGAACAATATTATAACAGAAAAGACTTTGAATAAATTTGTAAATAAGAATGCCTTAGGAAATCAGGTAGTAGTTCATGCTCACTACACAGCTTAGTAAAACTTCTAGGACTGCCATGTATCAAAAGATGTTCAGCATTCAAAGAAACCAAACCAAGCTGTGAACAGAAAGCCAACCTAAGACAGGAGGTTTGGGGAGCTTAATGTATCAATAAGGCAATAAATGTGAGAAGGCTGTTATATATGGTAGAAGAAGGGAGGAGAAGCCTATGGAGATGCTACCCTGGACCCAAGAAGTGGCAGGTGAAGCAAGGTAAGTTCAACAGCATCATATTATCAGCTGGGAAAATTAACTCAACTTTGGAACAATGTAAGAGGGGTGATCATGGATATATCACATTGCAAACTGTAAAATGGGGTAGGCATAATTCAAAAAAGTTTTAATCCATTTTGAAAGACAGGAAAAGATACACAGGAAAAGAACAATAGCAAGTTAAGCAGGACACCGCTACTTGCCTGATACTGAGGGCATTTAAATGTTTTTCTTCAGTGTGCTCCAATGTGATCTCTTGAAGACTGTAACTTGATCTTAACTGTTGTTTTAATACAACTTTTTGTTTTGATGGTTTATAGACTAAACTAAAAGGTATGAGCTATATACTAAACCTCAAAATGGGAGGGAGAAAGAAGATACAAGATACCTATATCCCTATTGTAAATACAGCTTATAGCAATAAAAAATGTTTTTGCTAGTGTGAAGTCTTTAGCAGTCTTTAACTGGTTACACAAGCTAAGCAATTGGCAGACTGTAGTAACAGAAATTGTTGTGGTGTACTTTGGATGGAAATTTTTTGTTTGAAATATTTAAGCTCTTGAGCTTGTTTATACTGTAGATATACCCCAATACTGCTATTTTATTATTTCTGAAGAAGTCCTAGTTTTTCTACTTATGGATCCATACTGTAGCTTCCTATCATAAAAAGGTCAAGCACAGATTTTATCTTTATTTCCATAAATCAAAGTTACATTTCAAGTGGTTAGATCCTTTCTTTCACATTTCCCACCCTAAGCCCACATCTGCAGTAGCTACCACAAAATACGCACCTATTACCATTCTAACAGACTGTAGCTGTTACTGAATTTTTCCATATTCTACAAGTATCACTTCCCAACAACAGTTTATAGTTCTTTTCTCCATATATATGAAATGGAGATAAGTTGTAAGTTGTTGGCATTCTGTCTTTTGCAGGTCCAGCCAATATTAGAATGTGCAGCACCTTTAAAACTCAATATAAAGTGTTACATAAGTAGCAGTGCCAAAGCATCTCAAGGATTTAATATTTTGAGTTATTTTACACTGTGCTACAAATAGCATGACAAATCTACACAGTGGTATCTATTCTACACAACTCTTCATTAAAAGAGTTTTTCTTCATAGTCTTTTTAAACACTTCATGCCCTTCTGCAACCTATGAATTTAATGGAATAAAGATGATGACCATTAGAACTATTTGTTCCAACATTAGAAGTCTTCCATTAGGAGGTCATGATATATAATCTGAATCTTTCTGGATCAGCTGATAAGTACAGAATGCATAGAATTTCCTAGTGCTGTCTAATATTTTCACAGAAAAATACTTTAATTTATGCAAAACCATACTTATCCTCTCCACTTAAAAGCCTGAATTTCAAAGAATTTTTGTATATTCCTTATGGAGTCAACTGAAAAATGCATTTTTCTAGACCTGTAAATACCCTCTTTTAGAAGAAATGCTTGGTATCTTTGGTTTACTTATATGCTGGATGAGAAAAAAAAAAAGACTGAAAGGGAATGACTACCTAATTACCTGAGGTTCATCTTTCATTTCTCCTAACATGAACTTTGGATAAGATCAGCTGTTCAGTAGGTGAAAAGATAAATTCTCTACAAAACAATGAAACACAATACTTAATTTAGTAGTGCATATTAAATAAGACAAGGCTTGATTAGTAAAGCTAATTCTTAAGGATAGTTATAAAGCCAAAACTCGTAATTTTACTTGTTCCAGCAGTAGCAATCCTACTCTTTCTGTATCACCACCTTCTTTATAAATATAAAGTGTTATAAAAATATTCACAATAGTATTTCTATATTAATCTATTATTCCATATACATTATTTTGAAAAAGTGCTTAAAGAGGAAAGTATATGAACTGCAAACTCATATTCTTCCAGTTGCCTAAAGCTTGATCCAGTTGTTTAAACCCCTTGTTCAGTACAGAACAAGGAGATGACAACTTTCATTTTTCCTCCTACAAATGCTCTTCCTACTTTTACATTTTCCTGTCAAATTAAGTAACAGCTTTGCTTGAAAAGTACAGTGTGACTTATGTTCAGTGTCAGATGAGCAATGTAGTTACTTCTAAATAGGAAGTTTCATCTCTAATGTAAGGTTTTGAGAAGTATTAAATTGCTTTCATTTTTTACCCTTTTTCTCATTATCTAATACTTTATATTCATCTAGCACAGCATGGCCAGTTTCCTTTGCTGTTCTCTTTACAACAGATTTGATACCAATATTTTCAATGTTAAACGCTGTAACACCAACATTGATTGCAGAATTCATAGCGTTGTCTGTAGCATGGCCAGCATCCTCTCCATACCTAAGGAAAGAGAGCAGTTTTGTAGATTTGTATATTTAGTATTTTAATCTTCACTGGTATTCTTTGGGAGGAAAAATTCATGCATTACCAAGAAAAAATAATAAGCACAGTGCCTAAATGTCTGAAGAATAAAATTAGAATTTATGAAGCCATTTGAGTAAAGGCTGCTCCTCTATCAGATAATTGCTCTTTCAAAATATCAATTTACTTCTCTTTTTCTTCAAGAATGCTTCCAATCTTTCTCCCTTTTTTATCTCTAATTTTGAAGAGTAAAAAACGTATCTACAGAATGGTTAGAAGAGAGAGGAGAGAAGTTTTGTGCCATAACTGAAGGTTCTTTTTCATCTTAGGTAAAATTCCTACCTCTATACAGAAAGCCAACTGTATCCTGGGCTGCATCCAAAGCAGCACGGCCAGCAGGCCAAGGAGGAGCTTCTCCCCCTCTACTCTTCTCTTGTGAGACCCCCCACCTGGAGTGCTGCATCATAAAAAAACCCAAAAGGTTCAACAAAATTATCTTGAGGATGCAATGAAAATTATGAAGAGATAAAAACCTTTGGTCTCTCCCATGGGCTGTGAGTCCAGCTTCTTTATGCTTTAGTGGGAAATTTGGCAGTCTCAGACTAATGACTCAACTGTGCAGAGAGAGCACAATGAAGGAGGACAAGGATACAGTGAGAGCAGTAACTCCAGCTGCTCTGGGTAGCCAGACATTTCTACAGAGAGCACTGCAGTCAGACAAACCAGGGCAAAGGGAAGTATTCCTGGCAGAATCAGAATCCTAGCAGTCAGCAGAGTTACTTTTCCCCTGTGCTTGTTATGACTTGAGATTCTTTGAGGACCTCAAGATACGGTTAGAGAGAAGCAAAGAATATCAAAGAATCCAAAAATTTATAATATATTAGCACAGGAGCCAGAGCGTGTGGCTGGAACTAACAATGAGAACAAATAAAAAGAATTAGTGGGTTTTTTTGTTTTGCCTTTAATTTTCTGGTAGAGCAACAGCCTTGAATCATCAGCATCAGATTTGCAGGTCAGAGAATAAATCTCACAGCAAAAGTATTTGTCAGTTTGATTAGTTTGTCAATTTGATTATTTTCACCTCAGGAACATCATAAGCCAGTATAGTATCAATAAAGTAAGTAAGGTCAGTTAAAGCAGGATTGTACCTTATCCAATGCAGTAAGACTAACAACTTCTAAATGTCTGATAACTAATTTTTTAGTTTGCCTGCCTCAATTGCATAATTTTTAACTCTTCTTTTAAATGTTGCAGATATATACACTGTTTAAATAATAATAAATAAATAAATAAATAAATAAATACTTTAAGTAAACTATTTAAATCATTTTTATAAAGGGTAGTAGCATGGGACTTTGGCAGACATATTACTTCTGAAGCTACATTTTACCCCCATTCCAATCAACATGAATATGATGATCATGTCTTTAAAATTCCATCCACAAGGGTGCTGTAGCTAAGTTTTAGCCATTTTTTTGATTTAGAGACACTGATGGTGCTCCTTTAGCTTTGTTTCCATTAAGTGGAATTTAGTTCATTCACTGCTATTTTGAGTGGTAGACATCTTTGTCACTGAAATAAAAATCATCTTACGAAAGGGAGATTATGTAAAATTTAAATATAAGGATAGATTTTAAAGATTACATATCAAATATTTTCAATCATATTGCAGTTAGCTGCAACAGGTAGTTACTTATTGTTTGTCACTCTTAGTGTCTGTTGTCTGCTGATCTCCATATTTCCTATATTTGTATCTAAAATAAAAACATTAATGTGAGTTTATGTGAAATGAGTACCAGTACAATTTCTACTGAGATTCCTACTGCAAACAAACACTGGCAATAAACCACAACTGACTACAACTTTGCTATTTGGCCTCCTATTTGAAATGCATCACAACACAACCCTGAATGCCAATCTGCTTAATACTGTATGCTGATGTTTATCTTGTTACTGTTGGCTTGTAGCCTGTATGCACTTTCAGCAAACCTTTTAATATCTCTTTTGCTACACTTATCACTGATTCCATTTAGACTGCTTGCTTCTGCTTACTCTTCACTTTCTATTAAATCTACTGCCCTTTTTGTGAGGAGTGCATTTCACGTTTCAGTTATTTCAATATATTCCTTTATTCTCTGCAGCATATTCTAGTACATGCATACAGCTTTCATCTTTCCATCAACTTAGTAACATCATCTTAATCCCAAATGTTATTGTCATCTTCCCAAGTATCTTTTTCTAAGAACATCTGTATTCTGCAAGTCAAGGCTGTTCTATTATTGCTATATATGCCTTAGATTTCCTTACAAAATCTTCTTTCTTTGTAGTGCCTTGCTTTAGCCAAACCTGCTGATATATGAGATTCTTTCATTTTTTATAAATTTAGCTAAGTTTGCATAAATTCAGGATTAGAACTGAGAGGTTTAAACCATTAATTTTTTTCATAACAATATTATACCATAAAGATATTAATCTGAACATTATCTGTAACACAGCCTGAAGCTGAAATACTTCTACAAAGAACTGAAAAAAATATTTACTACAATCATCTATTCATTTCAGATTTTTCCATACAGGAGATACTCATTACTCTGCACTTACCACCTTATCACATGCTACATAATTACACCACAAATAGCATTTCAGTTAGGTTAGCTTCCCTGCACTTTCATAAGCCTTTTTTTTTGCCAGCATTCAGAGACAATAACAGTGTGCTGTAGAAGGTGAAAATAAAAATATAACTTACTTGTATTTGACCGTTTTTACAGTCTCAGTTGAAACACTTTTAGCAATGCACTTCGCTGCACTTTCTAAACCTTGCCACACAGTTGAAAACCCTGTAGAAACAGTTAGCTTGAGTTCATACCATTAAAAATATGCCATTAAAAAAAGTGTAAGGAATTTTTATTACCTTGAACTCCACTTGCTGCTACAACCAGAGCACCATCAAAAGTAGATTTGCCATCTTTATCTTTCTTTAGGGATTCTGGAACTAATTTGCTGCCATGCTTCTTCACATGTGGAGCCAGCTCCTTTCCAACACAGCTTGCTATAGAACACACCCCTTCAACTACCATAAAACAACAGTATGCAGATTACTTAGTGACAACACAGAACCTCCTTCTTTAAAAATATTTACTCATAATTAACAGGAAGCTTCACTGAACACTAAAATGATACTTCTATTTAAATACGCTTATATGAAAGACAGAGACTAATCCACATGTAAGTGCCCATCTGACACAGAGCAACCTTCTTTTTCAGGTTCTACACAGCTCCAAATCCTAACAAGGTTGGCCTTGTGACTAAGAAGTGCCTTAAAAGACATACAATTTCAAGAAACTGTTTCCACTGCTTTGTTATCTCTAACTTGTACATAGAGAACAAGCTGCTGCTTTTCTGACTTATCTTCTGTAGATGTCTTTCTTACAAGCATTCCAGCTCTTCAAAGTGGTTTTATAAGATAAGCACAATTTACTTTTAAACTTGGGTGAGTCACTAGACAGTAAATATAAACATTATATGCAAATAAATAACAAAATGAAGTTACTGAGAGCTGCTAGGGTTGCCAGACACCTCTGGACACCAGCCCATTTCTATTCTGATATTTATACATAGTCCAATAGACTTGTTTCAGGTGTGCATGTTTAAAAATGCACACACACATTCTTTTGTGGTACTGTATGTTTGCAACCAGAGAGAGTAAAGCTTTTAAAAAACATGGTTATCGACATAAAGAAAAAGAGACACCATTTTGAATTAACTGTCTAAAACTTTCAAAAGCATGTCAAACTTATTCTTTTAGGAAAGAAAAGGATGTCTCAAGGCCAAGTAATAAAGCACATCTCTTACAGGAGATAACTAGGCACAAACTACTGATCTCTGTAGTTTATTAGGTCAGTACCTCCTCTAGTTTACTGGCTAGAGAAATCAGCTTGTATTTCACAAAGTTTTTAATATTTAAGGCAAAAATATTATATTCTATGAGATGGACATTTTTACCTAAGAACTGGCTGACTTTCACAGCTCCTCCAGTAGCCTGTTTTGCTACGTGAAGTCCCTTTGCTACAGTTGGGTTGACTTCCACAGGCTTTTCTTCTGGTTGAATGTGCTCTCGCAGTTTAGAAGCGCCTTTGTGAATAGCTTTACCTGTGTATTCTGCTCCTTTCATTAGGCCCCAGCTTACCCAAGATGCACCTTCAAGGCAAAAAATTGTTTTTCTTAATACATACAATTTTATGGACCGTGATTCCTTCAGCTATCCCTCCTCTGAAAAACAGGAATACTTGGAAACATTCCTGATTACAGTCTGAAATTATCTTCTCCCCTTAAAGGGGCAGCACAGAAGTCCTGCAGTAATTTCTGCACCTATACCACCACTTTTTATGTTCATTTTACTTGAACCCCCGAGGGCACGCCCGAGAGACACCCAGAGACATCTAAACCCTGCCAGGACCCCCTGAGACCCTCTAGGACACGTTTAGAGACCACCAAAGGGAACCCAGAGACCGTGAAAGGGCACTCAGAGACACCAGAGTTTAATACAGTCAGCCCCCATCCAAATGTCAGCCTAATACGGATACTCATTTTTTTAATGGATATGCAAGCAAGAGCTGAGTCAGAAGTGATAAAACTGCACATTTCAATGCTATTAATACTCAGGAAAACATAAAACCGCAGGCCTCTAGCCCTCCCTGCAATTCGTATTTATTACAATCAGCTGGTTGTCATTAGTATATTCTCAGAGGAAAAAACCCACATGTTTATCTGCAGAAATTACAACAAATGCCTACCGTAATATGTGTTCATACAGGGATAAAATTGTTCTGTCACAGTGGTTTGAGTCCCAACAGGTGATATTCTAACAGAATCAAATGAGGAGCCAAACACATTTACAATGGATTTATATTCTGCATGGTTTTTACAAAGCTAATCACAGCATCCTTTAGAGGATCAACACCAGAACTAGTGAACAACTACTTCTGATCACTCAGCTTCTACCACACACATGTATTTAGGTGAAAATACTATTTACATGTCACTCACATTGGTTCCTATTCAACATAGTTCCCTTATTACCTGACAAGATTCCATGGGCAACTTTCTCACTCCATTCTGGTAACTCTTTCTGATCTTCTGCTTCTTCAGGTTGTGGCTGTATATGTACAGTCTGAGGCAAGTGAACTGCATCACTAGAGGCTTCAGAAGGCTGATAAGTGAAAGCAAACATCTGAGCATCTACTTTGCAACATATCATCAATATTTCTGGTTTAGATCATACACACACATTATTAAATAATACTACAGTTGTGCATGCCTTGAGTAAGTGTACAGAAAATCAAGCAAAATTTAACACCCGATTACTTTTTCCACAGAAATCCTAGACATCCAGAAAAGCTTATCAGACAGGTCAGCTTTTTTGTACACATTTTTCATCCAGCTACAATGGAAAGATTTGCTTGCCAAGGCAGCCATACGGCCAAATAGCTAAGCAGGGAAAATTTACACTACTAGTTCACCAGCAAAACAGATAAGAGACTGTCCACTTCTCATTGTTATCTTCTCTTACAGAAGTAAACTCTGCTGTTACTCAGCATGGGAACTGCAGTCTTTGGTTAGAGAATCCAGCTGCACTAAAGGAATGCAGCTGTTGAGGTTGTTTTGTTTCTCATCCTTTCATCCCAAATTCACAAATAAAGGAGCTTATTCATGCTGTGTGCTGTTGCTGCTTTTTCAGACTGGCACAACCAAGGAAAACATCAAACTGTGCACAATACTGGCCCCTATTTAAGGCTGGGTGGAGAGGTTCTGTGTTACTTCATGTCAAACTCTACAGTTTCTGGAGTAGATGTTAATCATTCAAACACAGCAGCCACTACCACAGGCTGCTTAGCACTCCTAAAATGTGTAACATCACTTTACACAGTTCAAAGACAATGTATAATTAAACTTTAATTACCAAAGCCTAAAAAAATTGTAGTAGGTTTAAGTTTTTGTTAAGAGAACCTTTCCAATGTAAAAGTAAATAAACTCCCCAAACATTTCAAAGATTGAAACATTGTTAGTTAATGACAGAAATAAAAGACATTTTTGTTTAGTCTAGAAGAGTCTAAATGAAAGTATTTATAAATTAAATCCACAGGCAGATCACAATGCACAATACAGAACACTATTTGCTGTTACAGGGAATTCTTAAATTCTCCTGAAATATTTACTGGACCAGGGTATTGCACATAGCTGAATGCTGTAGTAAAACCAACATTAACAGGAGAAAGTAGATTAAACCTTAGGAGGTTGCTACCCAGAGGGTTAACAGTATATCACTGATATGTACTACATCATCATTTACTGCTGCACAGCAACTTGAAATCTGGAGTTAAGAAATGTCTTCAGCATGTGACCAAAACACTCTGAGGCCTGGCAGGAGAAATTACCTCAGTAAAAAGCTACAGGTAAAGAGCAAACCGAAAAAAGCTATGTAAAAACCCGAACTATGTTCCAGATGTAACCTGGTTATGCCACAGGTTGGGGCACTATATAGAAAACCAGTCAATAAGACTTCTACACTAAGGAGCAAAAATGGATTGTCTAATTAGAGAGGGGACTCAGTACAGTAATTATATTAAATATAATTAGTCAATTAAATCCTCATGATTACTATGAAAACAGACATATTAAATGGCCATCAGACTAGGCTTTGGAATACTTGTGCCATATCAGTTTTTAAAAATTCAGAAATATGCTGATTTGAAAAATGTGGCAGGATGCAGTAACTGAATTGGTGCTTGACAAGAAACCAAACAACAACACAAAAAAGCCACCCAACAAAAAAAAATAACCACAGGACACAGCATACACAGCTGCTGTCAATCAAATCAGCAGTTCTAACATGCATTTCTGTGACAACTTCTTTTTTTCAACTAGAGGATTTTGGAATGTCCTGGGATTTACCTGGACTTTGTGGCCAGACCTCTGTTTAAATTTATCTTCAAAATGTGCTCTCTTAGTTGCTGGGACCTCTGAAGGTAACCCTACTCTCTCATGGGATCCTGGCACCTGCGACATCGCATCAGGGAACATTAACAAAAACACAAAGTTTTAGGGAAATAAGGAACTAATAAGATACCAAATTTGAACTACTTCTACGCAGGAAAAAAGACAGAATTTTATCCAGTGAGTTGGTATCACAATTCTGTACTACTTTCCCCTTTTAAGCAAAAATTAGTGGCCTCCTGTGCTAGTGAAATTCCCTGCTGAACTCACCAAGATTTACACCATTTAATCACGCTAAAACCTTTTAAGTAGTTACTGATTACGACTCTTCCTGAAATGATGTTCCAGGGCTCTTAATAGTAGTATCTTCCACTTTGCTACAAATCACTGAATCTTATTGCACGTTTGTTAGACTATGGGTTTTTTTGTTTTCTCTACCTGTCAACATCTTAATATCTGGTGCAATAAGGCACCAGATTTATCTACTTTGAGATCCCAATGGAAGGTAGATTTTTGAGGTATTTACTATCTTCACAGATCTTCTCTGAGGCAGCTTAAGATTTTTGAACTGCAAATGTGAACATTTGGGCATGATATTCCAAGAACGGCATCACTAAAACTACACTAAGAGTTGTGTGCATGCACACATAAGGAAAAAGTATGCTTTTAACGGAACACAAAATTTCATTCTGGGTATTATGTTCTTTTTTGGAGAAATAGAGAAAATATAAAAATTGGTCTCAAATTCCACTCTGCTTAAAATATGGTATTTTAAAACTTGTTATATCATAAGACCTACAGTTTCATTACAAAGCCGCTTTATCGTGGCTACTTTATTTATTTCTCATGGATGAGCTTATCAACCAAGACAAAAATCTGTCTTTTTACACAAATAAATGTAAATGTGAGAACATATCGATGATTTACACCTTTCCTTACTGGCTTGTAACAGACTGTCCAAAAATTTACCTGGATACGTAGGTCAGACATTTGTTTCAAGAGATCCTCAAACAGCTCTCTGTCAGCTGCTGGAAGCTCTGAAGACAGCACGACTCCCACGTAGGAGCCTGGTATCTGGGACATTGTGTCGGGGAACATGTAGACCCCAGTATTGCAGCACAGAACAGGAGACTGGGTACACATCAGAGGATATAACCAGTCACAAACCTAGGGAAAACAAGTACATAGAGTCAAAGGATGCTTTTAAAAAGAAAGATAGGTAGAACATACTGATATACACCATAAACTTGATTTTCCATAAAGTTTCAAGTGGAACCTTCTAGTGAAAGGTTCCCTGCTGATAGCAGGGTTAGAATTAAATTATCTTTATCGTACTTTCCAACTCAAACTGTTTTATGATTCTGTGATGAAAAATAAAAAGCCTTATACCATCTTGACAAAAAAGAAAAAACAATCCCCACGTGATTTTTGAACTATCACTCTTGATTCATTCTGATGGTCTAATATAGAGAAAATACTAATTTTCACAGGACTAGAATTCAGGCTGATGCCCTCTTAACAGGTCTCATTTTGAGGCCCAGATGAAAAGAACTGCCAGACAAGTCAGGATTCACAGTGCCTGTCCCCTCTGGAGATCTCAGGACAGGTTTATATGACAGGCCAAATAGAAATGCATGCCTGTCACTGGCCTACTGTTGAAGCCTGCTAACATGAGCGGAGCTGAACCAGCAGACCCCAAACCAGCCAATGCTAGCAGTAACAAGGAGATCCAAACTCAGAATCCAGACTAGCAACACAATGTTCATTCCGGAACTGCCCACATGAAGCGTAAGGAATGAAAAAGTACAAATAATGCATCTTTTTTTATTTGTAGTTCTGAGTCTGGACTAACATGGACCCTCAAATTGCAAATTATCCATTGCCATAACTGCAATACCTTATCACTAATTGAAAATGAAGTGGGTAGCACCCAACCCCATTTTATCTTGATTTGTTGCAACAGGTGAATCAAAATGTCTTCTCTATGTGATGAAAGAAGTCAATTTTATGAAATGGTATTAACTCAAGTCCTTTACATACTGGAATTCACTAGCACTTAAAAACCCTGGGAAGACACAGAGGTGCTTTTCACTGAAAGAGTTGTGGAAGTGTGTACTTACAGAAAACCACTTCTGCAACACCTGTATCATCCTTCATATTATCACAGGGATATTTAGGCTCAGAGGAGCAAGCATCTAAGAAGATTGACTGTTAAAGCTTTATGACAGTTCTTGAAATTCTTGAAATTAAAGGAAAAAACTATTTTCCTGTTACCTGAAGAAATGCTGGTGGACGATTCTGAGCAGCTTCACTATCTGTATCCAAGAACTTCACGATGCGCAGATATCCAGGATACGAGGGAGCACTAACCTGCCCATCAGGAGTCACAAAAAATATCTGTACTCCTTGGGGAATTAAGATCAGCTCATCTGCATCCACTCCCAGGTTTTCCAGGGGAGGTGGCTGAGTACATTTGTTGCTGTAGTACTCCTCACTGACAGAAGAAAACTCCCCAGAGTCTGTGCCATAGGATACAGTAAAGTGGCCATTGGTAGCTTGAGGAGTATAGGCAGGAGGTGCTTCATTTGGCAGACAAAGAGGTTTTGCAGATGATGGACTCATAGTTGGAATTTGCCCCTGACTCACGGCTGCAACACTTCCATCTGCTGCAGGTGGCTGACTTGGTACCATCAGAGAATTAGGGGGAGGGGGTCTTTCTGGCTTTTCTTTGGAAGGAATGGAGGGGTACAACTTGGGCACCCCAGGAGGGATATCCATTATAGCAGGAGATGCTTGTACTGGTGGGGTGTTTTGCTCTAGACTGCCAAGTCGAGCACGAACATTTTGCAGTGTCTCCCTCATCTTCTGTTGCATCTGCCTGGCAGAGTCCCACTGGGACCCTACACAGGCAGGGCCCTCTGATGGAATGCTAACTCCTCGGAGCAAGTGGTCAAGCCCTTGCTCATAGTAACTTCTTGCCTCTTCCCTCTGACCCAGTTCATCTGTACTCAGTCCTTTATTGACAAAAATAAAGGCTTTCCTGTACTCTTCATTAATGGCTTTAATATTTGCATCTTCTTGCGTAACCGGATCCCGCAGTTGTTCCATTACTGCAAATTGGAATAAAATCAATAAGAATACACAGAGAGTAAGCCAAACAATGTTTACCTTAGAATAAAATGTCTTCTTAATGATGACTCTATTGCATGTATTAGCAGAAAACTATCTAGTTGCATGGAACCGTATCTGATATGTTATGGTTATCTCCTAATATAACATTCAGATTCAGCTGTTCCAAGACAGCGAGGAACCTATAACCATCAAATCTAGTTACATTATAGATACTTATTTCTTAGAAGTTAAACATGAGACATGCCTGATACTAAATATTTCATCTTCAAGATCAGCAGTAAACAAGATGAATAAACAACTTTAAAAATCTAACTTCTCCAAAAACATCTCTAAGGTATTAAAAAATTCAGTTATCATTTTGTCTATTTAAATAAAGGCTGAACTTACAAATAGTACATTTCCATTTGAATAATTTGAGAGAAAACACCCAACAGATTTTTAGACCTTGATCAAGTAACATCAATACACAGAACTGTGAAATACTTTGAACAGTTAAAGCTGTGCTTTACAAAATAAAAACATGGAATTACTTATTTCCTTTACAACGTTTATAGAGTGAGAAAAGGCAGTTGGTGTTTTACACTCCTTGCTCCCCTGCTGACAAAAATTGGAAGTATCAATATGTACAAAAGTTAGCAGGTTCTACATCTATTTTGGAAGTATTTCTCAACTGCCTCATGTATTTCAACAGAAGAGAAGAAAAGAATCCAGTAGGTTTGTCTGAATTCTAAAATATGTTAACTCATTGTTTTAACTGTACTCAGATTGTCGGTCTTGGCCAAACACAGGAAATACAAATAATTAATACCAATTAATTTGGGTTTGGGTTTTTTTGCTGGCAGCCTTAAGAGGCACTGTTAATTCAGGGAAATCAGGCAATTATACTAGAACAGAATAATGATTGTGGACAACAAAAATGGGATACTATATTAAATTAAAGAACTGATATTTTCAAGCAAAACCATGATTCTCTGCTGTGAGGCAGATGAAAGGAAGGAGACATCTGTCAGCCACAATGACTGACTTCTTAATAAGCCACGGAAAACATGGGGGTAAATAAAATCCAAAGTGCAAAAATAAAAATACTTCCATTACATGGGCAGAAGCATTACCACTACCATGCAGGTGAGAATTCACACACTGAGCCACACTCAAGGAAGCTGTGCCAGAAGAGAAAGTCGTGGGCAAGTTACTGATTTTTTTCTGATGAATCTATCACTCATCCCTAGCAAGGTCTAAGTTTGGCTTCCAAGGCAATATAACAAAGGCTAAGAGATTGGATTAGTCTCTACAAATATAATGGATGAAAAGAAGAAAATAAATCAGTAAAGAAAAAATAATTATCGGGAAAGAAAAAATAATTAAATCCAAACTTGTAATAAAATCCTATAATAGTACCTGCATTTCAGTTTACTTCACGTCTCTTCTTGTTTTAGATTATCAACAAACTAAAGAAATTATCTGGAAAATATCCTTCCTCTATTCCAACAAAACCAGAGAAACTTGCGAAGTATAGCACATGGAAAGATTTTAAAGAGGCAAAGAATGCTGTGTTCTACTCCCATGCTCTTTATAATCAAAATGCAGACAGCATTTAGGTGGCTGATGCATCTGCAGTCACACAACAGAAATGCCATGTAATCTGGGAGGCATCTGTTCTTAGGATGCTACAGGATTCAATTTCACATAAAAGTCAAGATGTGTGGTTTCAGCACAGAAACAGACACATAGCTCAGACTATAACAGGGGTGGTTTGAGAAGGCAGCTCAGTGGAGTGGGTCAGCAGCAACTCAAGCCACCAGGTCCACTGCCTATCATGTAGCAAATTTTGGGCTGGAGATTGACTGCAGTCACTTGTTGCCTAGAGGCTCAGTATCTTTAAGCTAAAGAACAACATTGGCCTAAGTGCATAGTTACTAATCACCAAGGACATCACCTTTAGAAGTTAAAAGTATGCTCCTGCATACTTATGCTTCATCACAACAGCGAGCACTTAGAGTAAAAGCAATTGGAAAGAACTCCTTACAAGGTTGTGAATATAGCTGGATCCTTACAGCAAAAAAACCTAGTGACAGCCAAACCACATCACTGAATGTCAACACTTATATTTACTATTGAAAAATCCACTTTTCCTTTAAAGTAGAATATGAATATGAAAACCAGTGTACCAGTAAATACCTCTGATTTGAGAATTACAGGTTTTTAAAACACAGAAAATGTTTAGAAGACTGAGAAGAACAGAAAAGTTTAATCTATCTTCACAGTTTCTATTCTTCTCTTATAAGCAAAATGTACTGGCTTGAGATTTTTAGTGCCTGTATACCCAAGCCTATATAAAGTCCTTACTCAAGGCTTGAAGTAAATGTTTTATTTATGAGAACACAACAGCAATACAAATAGTCCCCTTTGCCCCATGTTTATTGATTTGATTTTTTTCTGGGTGAGGCAAACGCAAAGATAATTTACAGATTTCAAATAATCATTTTGCTAGTGATTGTTAGCATGTAACAAGAAGAAACATCAAGTAAAATCCCAACTACATTTCAACTTAACATTTAATTAATTTAATCTTCACTGTGTAGTTCTCATACTGACAGCAGCACTGCTCTTGCTAAAGCTCAGTCTACTGACACTAGAAAAGGCCTGTAAGGAAATGGAGATGTCAGCACCATCAGTGTCCACACAGCACTGGTGCACAGCAGAGCTACAAAAGCTGGCTCAGGAACTCTGATTGTCTGGAACACCCCAAGTTTGCAGTATATGTGCAGCGTGGTTACCTCCAAATAATGCATTTGGTTGGCAGAGCACTTGGAAATGGAGGAAGAACTTCACAGTAGATCTCAAGCTAAACGTGATAACTAAAAGCCCAAAGAACTGAATTTCATTCATTCTTAGTAATTGATTAAAATTAATACAAATGAATGCATGTTATTAAACAAGCTTATCTAATTGATCCCTCACAACACAAGAATAAATATTCTCTGAAAGAGAACATTTAAATAGCAATCTACTCATATCCAAGGAATGTCCTTGTTCACTATTATTTTCAGTACACAATCATAATATAGCATTTAAGTGTCCTGCATGTTTTAATATTTATCTGTAATCCACTTCTGTACAATGATTGATCTTATTTCCTCTGTTTTAAAGCTGTAAGGAATGGGTAATGTGTATTACTGAATATTGAGAGCACTGCAAGTCAATCTTTGGCCCTATGGCCTCTTCAGATCTGCCCAGACCTGTACTATTCAGTGTTAATTAAGATTCAGAGGAACTTGTCTCAGAGAAAGCCAGTCCAAAACTGAGGTAAGAGCTAAAGGGCACTGTAGATAATCACAGATCGATCCAGCACTTGAGCCCTTTTTCTTCTATTAGTCCAGATACTCTGTGGCTTTAAGTGACTTGACCAAGGGAGGCCGCAGTGCAACAATGAAACTTGAGTTTAACTTGGTATTGTAAGCTAACATCTCACCCATCCTTCCTCTGCAGCAGCAAAACCCACTTCATTGAAAAGTAATGTACATTAACAAAAATACAGGTCAACGGTGGATCTCACTACTAGACTGTAAACATGATTTCTAATTAAGAGGATTAAACAGCCTGACTGACAGAGGCAAGATACACTTGCCAACTCACTATTTTTGAAGGAGAGTAGGGGAGGAAAATTTTTTAAAAACACAAACTAAAACACCCTTAATCCAAGAATTCTTGTCAATTGTTTTTCTCTCAGCCATTGATTTAGAAGTACCATGCAAACACAACTGTTTAAACCTTATTTCTATATGACAAGAGCAAGTAAGAAAATATTAGTAACTTTTAAGAATTTAAAGAATTAAATGGTATCTAGCATACAAACTAATATAAGCCAAGTACTAGCTAATAAATTTAATTTAAATAAGCAAAAAGCATAAAAAGATAATTTGTTTAGCAAAGCATTTAAATTTTTCATGAGGTTGTGGCCTACTCCTAGCTTTTAAGCAAAGAAAAGCATTTGTAAGGCCAGATAATATCACAGAATAGATGACAGAAAGAATTAGTGATATCAAAGTAATTCTTACTCTCAAAATTACCAAATACTTCAGTAAACTGCCAACCTCTGACATTTCAATCTACACTTTCTTCTCAGGCTGCTATCCTAGCACCTATGTTTGAGCCAGCACGTCTAATTTTCCTCATCTACTGCTGTTTTAAGATATTTTTTTTCCAAATAAAAGAGCTTCCTTCTTGACTCCTTGGTCTGCGCCTCCACCACATGCTGTCACCACAGAGCTTTCAGGCCCCAGGTGCCTATCTGTCACTTCTCTAAAGGAGAAAGCAGAAAACCAGCGGGGCACATAATGCCCTTTATCTCGCAGCTGTGCTGCCCAGCACTGGCGTTTCTCGCAGCACCCAAGTACAAAGACATTGTACTAGCATTCCAAAACATCGCAAGATCGTCATGGAAAATTCAGTGTTATGTAAGACTGCTATTTAATACCATTTCATTAGCTGTGTGCTAATGTTCTGGTCACTAATAACCTTTTACCAGATTCGAGAAATTCAGAACTACCTAACACGAATCCTTTAAAAACAAAACAAGACAAAACAATAGGAGCAGTTTCCCGAAGCATTCTGACAAACAACCTCTCAAGACATTCAATGCATTATTAACCACCAGGGTTACTTCAAGCTGCCTAGATCACGCCCTTCCCACCGCTCCCTCCCACCACCCGCCCGTGGCGGCTCCCGGCTCGGCCCCGGCCCCGGCCCACACCGCTCCCTCCCGCCACAACCCGGCCCCGCTGGGACCCCAGGCAGGGCCCGAGACCGCGGCCCCCTCACCGATCGGGCCTCCACGGCGTTCAGTTCAGTTCAGTTCAGTTCAGCCCAGCCCGGCTGCGCCGCCTCAGCCCGGGTCAGGCGGCAGCGGGCGGGGCAGGGTCGCGGCTCTCGCGTCACCCGCCGCGGGCGGCCTGGGCCCGGGGCGGGGCTTCGGCAGCTAATAAATACCGCCGAACCGGGCCGCTTGTCCTGGGCTTGGTGTCATTCTTTTGGTTTTCTGTTTGCTCGCTTTTGTTTTGTTTCTGTGAGTTGCGGCGTGTGTTTGTTTGGTTGGTTTTCTTGGCTTGTTTTGTTTTGTTTTTTGGTTATTTTTGCGGGGGGCTGTTGGAGGGCTACACAGAAGATTAAAAATTAAAAATCGAAAACGCGGAGTTAGAAAGCAGCTCGTCTCACACTGCATCCCAAATTAAACTTTTTTTTTTTTTTTTTTAATGTTGATGTTTGGGAGGAGCAGAGGTCTGCATGTTGGTTTCACTTCACTATAAATCAGTTTTGCTGGGAAGATGGAAGATCGCTTCTCTTTTGTCTTGTGGTTTCTGTGGCTCACACCACCATCATGTCATGCTGAAACATAATGTATGGCCCCAGTCACACCGTGGGTTCCTTCCTTCCTGTTGTTTTTTTACTTGCCAAGTGGCTTTGCCATTTGTAAGGAATTTAGTTAGTATTTTAAATCCATATATCTCTTCATCTTTCAATGAGAATCTGCAATTCTAATTAACTGTATACATATGTACATATGTGTACAAATGCACCAAATATATACCCAAATTCTAGTTATGGAGTTGGTAGGAGTATCCAAAAAATGTAAAAATAAGGCCTAAAAGCTATCATTCTGAAGTGTCCCCTTTCATGTCATGTTTTCACTTTTTATTTTGACTGCTACTTTAATTGTGCCAAAGAGGCAGGCTGCACTTGCACCTAGGTTATATTTCCTAAGGTGTCTGTCTGAAAGTGAGACTTATTTACCATCCTGGGCAAGCTGGAGCTGTTTGCTGCCCTAAATGCTGGGCTATGGGAGAGGGGGAACTGCATTTGTGCACTGGTGCTGTGAAAAAAACAAAAGAAAAGTGATCCCACTAAACATCCAGCACTTAAACACTCATGTGCTCAGTCAGACTTGAACTCAGTCAGTTCCAGCCCTGTTAGGGCTCACTAACTTGCTTTCTTAGGTACTGTGTGTATATCCTGACTGTGAATCAACCTTTAACACATTCAGGACCACAAACCATAAGAGATTGGACTTTAGTCCATAAGAATATGGACTTTAGGTAGTGGCAGCCCTGTCCAGCACTGCCTTTGGCAGGTGGGTTTACCTTGTAGCTTCATTTAGCTCCAAAGTATTTCTGGAAATGTGTCTCACGTTATGGTTCCTAGTATAACATTTTTCCAGGAATTCTCTGTTCCAAACTTTTCATGTGCCCACTCTTCAGTCCTTTTCCTACTGACAAGAAACAGAGCAACCTGAAAGCCAAAGTTGTCCACAAATCAGGGAGAGTTCCTCTTTCTGAGCACCAGTGATGATGGGAGACAAGCTGTCCACAGATCAGGGAGGGTTCCTCTTTCCAAACAGCAGTGAGGATGATATTTGTGAAGCAGTGTATAGACAGGTGAGGGTTTAGACTGGCAGAGAGGGCCCTAAACATTTGTTTAAACAGATGGTAGGTTGCACTCAGGTAAGTAGATGCCACTGGATTATGTTATGCAGGTATATGCAAAGCTTACAAGGAAATAAGAAACGTTTTTGTAACAAAAAGTGACACACTCTTTTGAAGCAGGGTTGCCACACAACAGAAGGACTTTTTAAGGTTTTTAACCATGCAGGGAGTACCTTTACCAAAATTGTTTTGTGGGAGCAGACCTTGTGAGGTCCAGAAGTTGATGAGGGGCACAGCAGTGTTAGAAGCAAGGGAGGGATGGACAGGTGAGTACCAAGGCTGTGCTCTGAGCTGTTATAAGAACACATGGGCATATGTGCCCTGCCAGCCCTTCCTGCCACCAAATGCTGCTCTGCTCTATCATCCCCCACCTCAGAGGGCAGATTGTGTCTGTTGTGAATTTATATAACCCCTAGTACTTTTGCTTTAAGTTAGAATTAGACTGAGGGGTGAATCACTGTCATGACATGTTCCCTCCTAGAGCTATAGAAATAAACTGCTTTTACCTCACCTGAATCTGCATATTTTAAACTCTTTGTTTTTTCTGCAAGTCTTCATTTGTAAATGCTAATTCTGCACATGGTAAGCTGTATCTTTAGTTATTTCAATCCTAACATCTGTGGTGGGCTTGCTTAATTTTTGTCTGCACTTTCACAAAATAGGAGACTCTTTATGCTGTAATAACATAAAGTTCTATGCAAGCTAAGCAGTATCTGTGAATATATCTGTGTTAAAGTATTTAGGCATGTGTATATATCTTCAAGCTATTTAAATGTCACAAACAGTAAAATCATAGAGGGATCTCAAACTGTCTAAATGCTAACAAACCTTGTGGAGTGAGGCTATGAGTAAAATTGATGTGAGAATTCTCCCAAACCACTTTGTCATATGCAAATAAATTTCATTGACTCATACCAAATGCCAGTACAGCTGTAACCTGGTTACACATCCGATGGGAATCAGGCTGCATAGACAGAGTGCTGTTAGGCAGCAGCCCCTGAATCACCGATGGAAGCACGATAAATCACTATTGTGTGGGTACAACTGAATATGTAATTATTCCACAACTCCTAACAATAGTTCTGGGGCAGATGGATAGATGATCTCACTCTGATTATTACCTTTTTCCTGACTTCAAACTCCAAAATCATTTGGGGAAAAACTATCCTGAGGCCAACCAAGGAAATATCGGTAACAGCTGTCTGACAAAAGTAATATTACACCTTTTTTTAATTATGCCAGCCACTGACCTCAGACTGAACTGGCACTTTATTAAGGTGCAAGAACACATCTTCAGCATCTCTGTGCAGTGTTGACAGCCTTGAAGCTACAAGCAGGGATAATGCATTTAGAGAGAAGAGTATGAAACATCTGGAGAAGTGCCTACAGCCTGAGACGATTCCATCTGGGATGGCCAGATTCCACTAAAGGGTGGTGGAATAACCTGGCTGTTAGCAGTACAGCCCTGGGAAGAAAGAGGCTCTAATTCAAAGAAACAGATCTAGGTTCAGAAAGCATCTGTGCACTTCATTTTGCCATGTGCCAGGCTACTGCTATCCTCTGCAAGGTTTTTCACTGCCTTTTGCTGGGAGCAATTATTTGCATGTGTGTAATCACTAAATGCTGTCCCCTCAGTGTGCTGTAGTCTTGTGTTGTACCTATAGAGCAAGCACAGAAAACCAAGACAATTTTATGGGATCCCAGATTTAACATTTCCGACTGTCGGAGATACTACAAACATGGTCCTCAAGCTCAGCCTAAGGAGAGGGATCAAAGTCCTCTTGGAGAGTCTGCTAATGGGGAGATCAGTGGGAGAACAAGAGACACAGATGATGGACCAGCTTAAGTTGACTGGGAGTTCAATTTGTTTATTCAGCAATACATAAACTGAGTTGAAAAAAATGGTCGGAAGAGGAAATAGCAGGGAAAGATCTGTCTCTGTAAAGACTGGTAACAAAGCTCTTCTCTTGGTTTATAGGTGCTGGGACAGACCACAGCAAAGCTGACCACCGCAAAACTCAAGTTATTTACACACGTTGATACAATACTGAAATGGTGGTTGTTCATTTCAGAGGAAGAATAAACTCAAATGCTGATGGAGTGACTATTCCATTATGCCCCCTTTGTGGCACTTGGAATAGTGGATACTTTATTAGATAGCAGCTACATGCTTTTCAGAATGATTTGACATACTGTTAGACTGCAGAAGGCAGCAGAGGTATTGAAATATATTTCTTTCAGCACCAAAGTTGAAAAAGTATGCTGCTGTCAAAAAAGAGAGACTCTTGAGGGGCACTTTGTAAGTGCAGGAATGAAATTGTATACAGCTAATAAATAATTCTGAATTATCCTGGGTTTCTTGGTTGTTGTTTTACAGGTTTTTTGAAGGGTGTGGAAGGCTACACAGAAGATTAAAAATGCAAGAGTGAAAGCGCAGAGTTAGAAAGTAGCACATCTCATCCTTAATCCATAATTAAATATGTGTTTTTTTATACTCTTGATGTTTAGAAGAAACAGAGGTCTGCATATTGATAGCACTTCATCATAAATTATTTTCTCTGGGAGCATGAAAGGTAACTTGACTTCTGTCTTCTGGTTTCTGTGGCTCACACCACCATCAAGCGCTAATATATCAAACTGAAAACTAATGTACAACACCAGTAAAATCCTGTGTTGTTTTTTCCATGTTATTCCATGTCCAAGTAGCTCTGCCTTTGTGATAAATTGAGTTAGTACAGTAATTTCACGCTTATAAGCCGCACCTTTTTTTGACTGAAGTTTTGAGGCGACCCCGGAAGTGCGGCTTTTTACCCGGTGTGACTTATTTATGGATGAATTCCGGCGAAATGCCAACCCAGACGTGCTAGCCTGCAGCAACCCTGAGCTGAGCTGGGGTCGGGGCTGCCCCCTGTGGCAGTCCCGGGTGGGGCCGGGGGCCGCCGTGAGCTGCTGGGAGCTGGCGGGCCAGGAGGCCGCCGGGAGCCCCGTCAGGAGCCGGGGGGCCGCCGGGAACGGCGGGTGGGCGGGGGCGCCCCAGCCCGTGCCGTGCCGCCGGGGTGGAGCGAGCAGGCAGGACTGGGAGAGACCCCTCTGCCGCTCGACAGGAAAAAAAAAAAAAAAAAAAAAAAAAAAAAGTGGCTTATCACCCGGTGCGGCTTATTTGTGGACAAATGCCATGGACTTTCCAACAACCCGGAGGTGGGGCTTATAGCTTATAGCGTGGTGCGGTTTATAAGTGTAAGTTACTGTAATTTGATTGCAGGTAATCTCTTTGTCTTTTTACAAGAACCTGTAATTCTAATTAGGTGTATGGGTGTGTGAGTGTGTGTGTACACAAAAGCACATAAACCCAAACTTTACAGTGTGATATTCCAAAATTATATCAGCAGAATTAGGGCCTTGTTATATACTGTATGTGAAAATAAATTTCATCAAGATTTTGCTACAGATGATGTGTGGGAATATCTGTTTTCGTAATGATTTAGATGAGGCAATCTGCGACACTGCCCATGGAAGTTCTAGGTCATCTTGTAGTCTCAGCTCTTCACAATTTGGAATTCAGACCAGTCTCCTGTTGCTTAAATTAGAATGAGTCTGAGGACTGTTATTTTGTAAGTAACAGCATGTTTTCTCGCATCTTCCTTTGATGAACCGTATTGGCCAGCTTTTAGACTAGAGAATTATATTAACTGATTCTCTGCAGGGATATTTGTCATATTTTGTGTTCTTTTTGGCATGGTTATATGAAATACTAGATTTAAAACATCTGCTTATGTAGATTTCCTCTCCTCTTATGTTTAAGGTATGTCTGTCCTTGGATAAATTTCATGGTCTATTTCAAGTCCCACTAAATGTATGCTAGATGCAGTAGATTTTTTTCCTCAGGTAGGAAGTGGATAGCTTTCCCAACAGCTTTGTTCTTAGCAACTGTGTGCTTAACTAGGTGGCTTATCTGTCCTGTAATTACATCCATTTTCCCCACCTAGGAAAAATAATTGAAGGAGTCATATATCTCTATTTGTTTTGAAATACAAGCTCCTCAAATTGATGGGGAGGAGTTCAACTAGAGTGATTGTAATTATCCCTGAGTAAACTCAAATAAACAGCAGTCTAGGTCTGCCCAACTCTGTACATAATGCTCTGGATGAGATGTGAAAATCAGTTCTCCTAGTTCCCAAGTCCAGGTGCTGAGACCATCCATGGCCTTCTCCGTATCAGGAAGAGTCCTGTGCACGTGTCTTCTGTCTCTTGGTCCTTTGGTTACCCAAAGAGGTGTTCAGTGGGATGTTTGCTGGATCAACATCTTGAGCAATGATATTCATTCCAAAGTGCCTCCATGTGCCTGTGGCAGAACTCCAGCAGTACTGTGAGAATACTGAGGGTTCAGCAGACACTACCTAAACACTTTGAAACAGTTTATGGATCAAGCATAAAAAATGGATGTACTTAAACAAAGTGTTTTGTAGAAATGCTGATCTTTGATAAATAAATCTTGAACTGGAAAATGGATCTAGACTTTGCGTATCTGTGGTTTTAACTTTATTAAACTATATTGAGTCCATTTAAGGCATATATAAACCTTTGAAAAATAAAATCCTGCATTTGTAAAATATGTCATTCAGAAGGTCTGTTCACCATCAGATCCAGTAAATTTAACCTTGCTGTTCTTATCCTTTTAGTTTGCTGTCAAAATAGTATTTTATAATACTATAATTTCTTTTTAATAATGAACGCTGCAGTCAACTTTTTTAATTGACAGAAGTGCAATTGGGATTTTTGTATCTCTATTCTACTCTCTTCCAAACTGAAACCGAAAAGGTTTGTGCCTAGCCGAACTAGACTGGAGATATGCTGATACTGTATAGCTAGATGGCAGCATTCACATTGCTTTGAGAAAAGCTATCGTTATCTGTACAATTTGGCTGCATTGTTACAGTTAAATGGCATGGTCTTATTCTGGAATATGCTATCTGAGAATGTCTGAATAACTAACACATTGGAAAATCTGACCCTTTCATTCAGGTGTCTAGACTAGAGGTTTATACTTTGGCCCTACAGATAATGAGTGTGAAGTGTAGTACTTACCCTTTTATCTAAATGGATAATGGATAATGATTATGTGTACACATCTTTTTAAAAAGGCTAATGTTTAGCCTGTTTAGCCTGAAATCAGGCTTTGCTTTATCTTATTCGAGATTCCATTTATATGAGAATTTAATATCATGGAACAACCGACAAGCTTGTTTGGGATACACAAAATTACTTGCCTTCTGTTACAGAACAAAATACTTATTCAACAAAGTCTTTCTGGATGTCCAACAAGCTCCTCCTATCATCTCTCCCAAGCCTTACCAATCTCCTCAAGTATAACTCCACCACCTCTTTCCTTGCCCTGTAAAGGGACAAGAACACCTTTAAGAACATTAACCCTGTTTTCTCCCTACTCATTGAAGATGTTTATTTGTCTAATCCAGGCTACTACACACACAAACATCCTGTCCCTAACATGTCAGCCCACATGAAAGTGAGCTTTGGAAGACCCAGGACAGGGAGCTTGGGCCCCACTGGCTCACACAGTCTGACACATACATAGAACACTCTGCTGTGAGCAAAGTTTTGGCTCTATTTGTCCTTTCAGCTTTTTGCAGGATGACCTGAGCCCTGAGGCTTATTTGCTAAAAGCCTGCTTTGCAATTACATGCAGCTTTGGATGCCCAATGCGCTATGAGAAATAGATTTTGATTGCACTCAGCTGAAAACCAAAAAGGGCTGAGTGGACAAAATCACAGGGAATTGAGAGCAGGGAGTATTAGGGAAGTGGGTATTAGAGGTGCTAGGAAGGAGACAAATAGGCATGTGCAGCACAGAGTTATACTCTGTAAACCAAAGCAAAGGCTTTGACACCATTTCCTACAGTATTCTTCTGGAAATACTGGCTGCTCACGGTTTTTGGACAGGTGCACTCTTCACTGGATAAAAAACTGGCCAGCTGTTTGGGTCCAGGAAGTGGTAGAGAGTGGAGCTACCTCAGCTCACTAATGGTGTTTCTCAGGGCTCAGTACTTTATCAGTGATCTGGACAAGGGGAACCAGTGCTCCCTCAGTCAGTTTGCAGATGACAAAAGCAGGCAGGGGTGTGGACCTGCTGGAGGGCAGGAAGGCTCTGCAGGGGAATCTGGACAGGGTGGATTAAAGGGCCAAGGTCAATTGTGTGGGGTTCAATAAGGCAAAGTCCTGGGCGCTGCACTTGGGTCACAACAACCCCAACCTTAGGATTGTGCTGACTTGATCTGGAGGAAAAAGGAGATCCTGGCTTTGTCTTTTCTGGTAAGCTGTTGCTGTGGCCTCAGCAATCAAAACAGGACTGAGTTTATCCCTGCTACCACAGTTCAATTATTTATGTATTTCAGGCAACTGTCCTTGGAGAAGCTATTGAAAGATTGGAAGCACCTTTTCTGCTGCTCTCCGTACATTTTTATCTCTTGTTTGTGGACTGAAATGCAGAAAGCAAGCAGGATAGCTATGTAATGTACAGAGGTGTGAGCCTGAAATGAAGTAATACTGCAGTGAAAAATCAGGCTTTGTTCAGCGTCTGTGCTGCAGACTATAGGACAGCAGAGAGATGTTTACAACTATTTGCAATATTTCTGCATAACACTGAAGGTTGATTTGAATAGCTACTTGAAGTCATAATGTAAAATGTAAGCATGATTTTATTAGCTAAAATGCACCATTAGGTTTCAATTCAGTAATTGTAGATTTACAAGCTTGGTTTGACTGCATTATTTGCTGACCCATAGACTAAAAACTTCCTGAATTTTCTTGATATTTGTAAATCCAATGCCTGTGCTTTTTATTTTATGAGAAAGTTTTTTATATTTGCCCCTTGATAGACAAAAAGCTGCCATCACAAACTGACATAAAGCTCCAAAGTTTCTGCAGATGGGTAATATCAAACTAAAGGTCAGTAAATCTCATAATAAAAAGCTGCATAATATGGAACAAAGTTCATTAAATCTAATCATCATAAGCTGTAAAAGTTGAATGAAAAAGCCACCTGAAAGCTCACAGCTCTGTCACTAGTACTTAGATAGGAAGCTCAGTGGTAAGCCTTGACCTTGGATATACAGGTAAACATGCTAGGTCATACATTGGTTTGGAGTATGATTGAATTTATTTTTAAATTTGCCAAAACATAGAGAAAAATGAGACCACAATTGCACAGACACCTAAGTACAGTAATTCCACACTTATAAGGTGCACCAGCCTATAAGGCGTACTTCTGGGTTTGGATCGAAACTTCATAAAATACTTCACAAATATATGTGAAATTACCGTACTTTTAAAATGTAATGGACTGACCTGCTGCAAATGGACATACATCTGTAGGAGTTTGTCCAAGTGTCTAGAGAATTTGTGACCTGTTAAGGTCTCTGTTTATGCTCTTTCCTAGGTTAGGAGGCTGCATCCTTTACACAGACACATCTCATTGTTATTCCAGCTTGGATATTACAATATTTAAGTACCTGAAGAATATGTAGAAGTTGGACTTGAAACAAAAGTTCTGTTATTGTCTTTATGTAATTCCTTAGGTAAACTGCCTAGTACAAGTGTGCCAATTTGTTCCACTGTATAAATAGGCTACAGTAAAATTACTGGTTTCTTCATTCAATCTTCTTGAATGAAGGAGAAATATATATTACATTTAGTGGAAATGAAAGTTTCCTGAAATGAAATTGGTATTTTTTAACTTTCTTGAATTTATATTAAACTTCATAATTATTGTAATTGAAATATTTAATATCCACCTTTCTATAAAGGGATTACAAGAAAACCCCTTCTGGAACTAATTTGAAACAAACAAGTCCCAATAACTATCTCTAAGAACTCTAACCTACAAGATAAAGTATATGTATGATATTGAAATGCAAGTAACAAGGTAATCTCTCAATGATTACATTTTAATGAGTTTCATGCTCTATTCCCTCAGTGCCTGAGATACTATTATATTTCAGAATGATTATTTTATTACCTCAAATATTATTTATTTCATAAAAAATTAAGAAAGCATAATATGCAGCTTAATTAAAGCTAGGGTTTTTTAAATGTGCACCATCTCAATAAATGTTATTAAGGAATTAAGTTGGCTTGCAGTCTGTACCTGTAGGACCAAAACATCCTTTCACTTTCCCTCTTGCAGACTAAATGAATTAATAATCATTTCACCCTTTGAATACTGAGGAATTCATGCTGTTTGCATACTAGTGAAATGCAGAAAGGCAAGGGCATAATGACCTTAACAGGCAAATCATCCTGGTTTAAAAAACTAACCAAACAAAAACAACATTTGACAGTTTTTTAATGCCTTTTATGCCATTGAAGGTAGGTTTCCATCATCTGCAGACTTCATGGGATGATGAACTGCAGCATGGAGCTGAGAAACATGTTGAACTAGCCTTGCTGCCAGAGAAAATGCAGCACACTAAGGATCTAAACTATACCCCTGTCTTTTTCTGTGGTGTGCAGTAGTTAGTTCATTTCTTTCGTTTGCATAAGCTAACAAGAAGCAATATGACATGGGTCTCTCTGCAAAACTAAGGGGCTGTGAGAAAGGCACACCTCTGTGCACAGGGAGGCACCTGCGTTTGGGGATGGTGGTTTGCATCCAAGAAAAGAACACTTCTGCACAGTACCAGTACAGCACCTCCCAAGGAAAGGTAAATTAGCTTTCCTTACAATATGCCATCTTCCTTTTGGATTGTTCAAATGCTTACTTTGTTCTACGTCAAAGAAAATGTGTTTTTGAAGATACTCATTCTCTATGACTTGTTTTTACTTGTAAAGTACTTTAAATTAATACATATTTACTCAAGTGGAACTTGTTCCACTGTTGTTGTCAACTACATATATTTTGTAAGTATTTTCAAGAGCTGCCTGAGTAAAAAAGATATTCAAGAGCAGAACATTGGTCTCCTGACTTTAAAGATGGGTAGTTAAGTTATTTATAGAGTTTTCTTGATTTGTTTGAAGCTTCTACAAAAAAATGCTATTTTTTTTTGTCTGGTAGGCATGAAAAGTCAGTACATTAAAAATACTTTTGGAATGAAATTAAGTAGCCAATTGCAATCCAAATTTGAGTTAATCCATATTGAACTGAATTCTATTTTAACAAGACTATACACATTAGAGGTGAGACAGCTTCTAGTTCTTTGTCTAGTTTGAAATATTTAAAGAGGACATGTATCCTCTCTGAAACATAGCACTCCCATTTTCTTGTATTAGATTTTTCTGTGTCAGCTTTTGCACTTACAGTACAAGCAGTATTTTCTACAAATCAACTGATGCCCTGCTGTTAATTTTCCCTTCTGGAAAAGATTATTAACAAAAAGATCTCAGAGATTTAAAATGAGTAATAACAAGAGTAAACCTCATGTAAAGCAATAAGTACGGCAGATACCACATTTCCCTAAATACTTGGACTGCTCCCTCCTAAAAGACATACTTGCCTCTCGTAACCTTACTTAACTAAAATAATTCACTTGTTATCCAGCACTGACTATGCTGCCCTGTTTAGTAGCATCTGATGTTAAGATCAGCACATGATCCCAGGTGTTAGTCTATGTTAAATGCACTCAAATAGAGAAATAACAAGACACTACCATAAAGTCTTGGACCAAATTTGGAAGAAACAAAAGAAAATTTATGACTGAAGCAATACCACATAGGTATGGAAAACTGAAGTTTACAGTTTAGTGATAATCAGAACATTGCACTACTTGTGCCCAGTGAAATACAACACTAATGTAAGGGCTCTGGAGGGGAAAAGAACCCACTCCAACCTAGTGCTTTTGTGCTGTTTCTGACTGTAAAGCAGAAAAACTTGATGAGGCAATGGGAAGGTTTATATAATTCAGAACAATGGACCAACAAATGTTCATTGTCAACCTGGGTCAATCTAAAGCACCTTAGGCAGTCATGTGGTATAGTTAAATCAAACTTGGCAATTGTGCTCAAGATACATCAAACCAAAGTCGAGTCAGAAATTCCTTGAATAAATTCTGTCATTTCTGATTCAGAAATTCCCTGAACAAATTCTGCAGAAAAGCGTAGCTAATCACCTTACAATTACACACTGTTTAAGCCTGAACCTATAATTGATAGATATACTTTGTGGACATGTTCTTGAAACCAACATTCTACTTTGAAAGTATAGAGTAAATGACATAGAACTTTATGAATAGAATATTTTTAGCAAAATAATTGAATACAGTCCTCTGTAGACAGAATCAGCAGGATAATCTCACCACTTTCCCACTCTTAAAGGCACTTATTGCTGTAAAGGCTGTTGCCATGTATGTTCTTAGAGTACAAAGAAGGGCTTACTGCTGGCAGTGCCAGCCAGAGCAAATGCTCCACTTTGTGCAGTAGCCCCTTTCTGAGAAGCAGCAGTGGGTGCATCTGGTAAAGGCTGGGAGCTCTGAAGCTGGAAGCAGAAAAGGATGCATGTCCAAGGCCTTGTTCACATCTCATGATTCACTTTCTACAGAGACCAGAAAGTGTCTTCCTGTGAGACAGGTACAATGCACTGGTTTCCTGTGAAACTGAAGTGTTTTCAGTCTCCAGACAGAAAGAAGAAGGTGAGCAGGGCCACCAAGCTATATTGTCACACTGACTCCTGAGAAACTCCAGGAGTGGTGGGGAGATTCTGGCAGGCACTCGAGCACTGCCCTCTCTTTGTCAAAGCAGCTGCATTTCTTGCACAAGTGACAGTCAGGGTCAATAATTTGGAAACCTGTGGGAAGGTGTGTCTGCCATAACAGCTGTAAATGTGCAGGAATGTGCGCCAGGTGATGTGAGTTGCCAGCTGCGCTGGGAATAGCTGGGAGATGACAGGCAGTGGTGGCAGCTGTGAGAGTGCTGGGTGGCATTGAGGGGTAAGGAGGAGCCCCAGACAGGCAGCCAGGGACAGGGACAGGGAGGGTCCAGCCCAACCAGCCCAACTTGGTGTGTAAGGGCACACGAGGCTGTATCTGGGATCTGGGGCACGCATGTGCTGTGGGAGCTCCTGTAGCAGCAGTTGCTTGAAAATTGATGAACTGCACCTTACTTCACCCCTGCCAAGACCTGAAGAGCTAAAAAGTTCTTGTACTTCCCAGCCTCTCCCCATGGTACAGCCCACCGTCCTGCGGGCAGCTGCCTACACTGACCCTTCAGCTTTGATGTAAGCAGCTAGTCCTCTGTATCAGCTGGAGAAGCAGAATTTCACAGCTTATCCTTTATCTGTAGAATCACTTGAGCTCTTCCTTAGAAATGGCTGAGTTTCTGTGATTCCTTTGTCTGGTGTATGCAGTTAATTAAAATCTCTGTGTGTAAAACTTTTTTGAATGAAGTGTCCTAAATAAGTATGTTATTATCATTGCCAAAATGATTTTGAAACACTGCTTATCTCCATATTCTTTTTTCCTAGTTTGGTTCCTTTGGAAAAAGGCATAAAAATAATGAATAATGTGGTGGTGATACCATCTTTTCTATTGCTTTAGTTTTCTAGATGTGTCAGTATTATCTGTTTCAGCAGTCATCATTGCACAGAGTAGACAGAAACTCCTATTAGGAGACTGCATTACAGCTTAAATTACACTTAGCCATCACCTTGAATTTGCTTGTTCGTCCTTCAAGCAAATTCTAAGCCAGAAAATCATTAGTAATACCTTAGTACTCCTGGTGTACATCACCTTTACAAACAACTCAAGTGCTAATAAATTAAATTTATACTAAGAAATAGTGTCCTGTATTCTCAGAAATGAAACAAATCCTATCACTTCACTATTTGCTAGTTTAGGCTGGAAAAGCACTCGGCTTATGACTTGGAGACAGCAAGTAAAGAAACAATATGCATCACTCATTGACTCTTTTCTTCTGAGACTAGTATCAGCTGGAAGCTGCATATAAATATTCTATGTTGATCAATACATAAATGTCAATAAGTGCATAGAGGACGCAGCTTTTAGAGTCATTTATGAAAGAATTCTTAGAGAAGCTGTTACCAGTGGAAGAAAGTGGCCTCCTGTGTATTTGGTGTTGGTATGAGTTTCTACGAGTTGCAGGCTAGTTGATGTGTACACTAGTCTTAATTAGCAGGATTGCTCATCAGCTGGAAACATTATCAGCAGCTAATAGCAGTGCTACAACTTACTGTGGAACTGAAGAAACATGTGGATGTCACTGCTATACTCTGCTACTAAAACACACTGCAGGTTAGAAAACCAGCTATTTTGGATCTTAAAGCAGTAGGGCTAAAATCTAAACAGACGTTCAGCTGCATTAACAATTTCTTTGAAATAGACTGAGCAAACATTATTTTTTAATAATAACAAAAAAAATGCTATAGATATATTTTTAAAATCTAGATACAGATTGAGCACGAGAGAAGGTGCCTGTAAATGCTAAAACAAAGACCAAAGGGCACTGGAAACAAACATCCTTATATTTTTGAGACTTTCCTCTCACATTATCTTCATCCACAGGCCCAGAGGGGGTGCTGGGCATGGGGCACCCCACAAGCTTTGCCTTCTTGCAGTGCCTTGCAGCAGCCAGCTCTTTGTTTTCTTTTTAGTTGCATTTCTCAGCTTTTCTTTGAGTTTCTGAGTCCTGTGGTTTATCTTTTTTTACTCACCAGAGGGAGATAACAAGAATAAACCTCTTTGTTCCAACAGTGATAAAAGCAAAAGAGAGAAAGATGGCATCCTTCATCTTCCTTCAAATCAGCAAAAAGTCTGAGAGAATGCCATATGTGAATTAAGGAGGTGTATTGAGCCAACATGAGGCTGGGGTGGTTTACTTCATCCTCCTGACAATCCAGCAGTGAAAGATTTGCAGGGGAAAAATACTGTTTGTAACAATTCTATACATGTCTATCCAAAACATCTGTCTCCTAGGGGGAAGAAAAGCAGAAACAAATTGTTCAAAAATATGGGTAGCCAAAAGATCCTGACCCTGCAAGCTGCATATCAGAATCTCCTGTAAGCTTTGGGGCCAATTTCTATATAACAGCTCTCCCAGCATCCCAGCACTTCATTTTGCAGGGTAAGATTACACTGCGAAAGTTAGCAATGACAGTCATAGCAGGACATGGTGGCTTGCTTTTTCCCACCATGGAGAATTCAAATAATCTCCTTAGCAGTCTTGGCCCCAGGGGCCTGTTCTAGGCCATTGAGACAATGCAGATCAAGAATTAAAGAGTGACTACTCCTTTCTCCATACAGAAAACAAAATGAGCGTAGAGCCCTTAGTAGCCCAGGTCATTAAACTAAAGTTCCTTCTCCTGCTGATTACTTCAGCATTGTCACCACCAGCACCAACAATTTTATGCATCTAAGCTGTTGCTTCCCACACTTCTCAATGGTCATAAAATAAGTTCTCAGGAAAAAAAATATTCCTTTGTTACACAACAAAATAAATTAAACTCCCTGGAAATACTTGTTTTGTCTTTTTTGTCTTAGTATCCCTTCTTGTCTTTTTTTGGTGGATTTATTTGGTTAAGCCAGAAAAGAGAAAGGATAACTCTACAATCTTGATCTAAACTACCAGGCAGCAGATTCAAACCTTGGGTGTTTATCAATGTGAGTGGAGGAATTAATCTCACTTGTAGCCCTGCTCCAATTAGCAAGTCTCTGATGCTTTGGCAATGCACTCAGTGGAATACCAGGCATTATCAGTTAATAAGGATCTTGCTACAAAGCCTCATTTCTGTATGATGAAAAAGTTATGCATGTTCCTTACTAAGAAGCTATGCACACTCTTTTCAAAACCATTGTCAAAAGCATAAAGAAACAAAATTTTTTTTTCTTAAATATCTTATTTTTCTTACATTCATACTTTGTGGTGGGTTTGTACAGATAATGCTGCACATGATACAATATATGTTGGCAGTATTATTGAAAAGCCAAGCACAATGGAAGAAAAAATATGAAGTTTATCTCAATATCTTTAGGAGTCTCCAGATAAAATTGCAAATGAGTGTGTTTTCATACAGCTTTTCAGTTCTCACCATCTAGTTCTAATTAAAGCTTTGTGTAAATGTTATAAACACAGAGAAAGTATGAGGAAATTAAAAATTCAAGATATTCATAAAATCTTTTAATTTTGCATGTTTTACTATCTTTGTTTTGAACTTTTGAAGGGGAAGTTAATGTCCCGTTAAGAGGGCTCTTTTATATGTGTATGTTTTAGCCATAGTAGCAGTACCTACATGTGGAACACAAAATTCCCACGTGAAGCTGAGCTAATACAGACACAGAGAGACATCCACCCTCTTCCCAAGAACCTTGCAATACAATTTAAAGTGAGCTGCAAGCAAAAGGAAAAATCATTGGGAAGAATGGGGGGAGAGGACAGAATATCTCAGATAGCACCAAGATACAGAAGTCCTTCTTTTAATTTCCTGCGTAGTGAGCATTTGGCTGGGTGGGTATTTCTGGCTGCCTCTAAAATCAGAGAAAAGCCTGCTCTGCTGGCAGGTGCATAGACATATTTGTTCAGTGGAACATTTCTCCTCAAGGCTACATCATATTTCCAGAGTGCCCCTATAAAAGCTTGTGTTCCTGAGAGCCAGGTTGCCTTTTTAACTCTGGGCAGTACCAGGGTGTTATTCTTTCCTCATTATTTGAGGTCTCTTGGTCCTGTCGGTCAGCGTTGCCCCCGAGTCAGGGAGCTGATATGCTTTGCACGGCAAAACCTTGTGAGAGGCAAGGCGATGTTCTCATTAAAGAACACAGTGATGTTCTCATAACTGTGAATCCCTCAGGAACATCCTGACCTTCAAGAAACTCAGTTTGTTGTTTCAGCTGTTGTCTTCAGAGAGGCCGCTGGAGCACATGGAGGAAAGGTCTGATGTACGGCGCAAGCACTGACACATCGGGGAGAATCACGGGAATTTGTCATTGATGAATCATTCTGTGTTAACTCACCTACAGCTCTACAGAGAACACAACTTGTAAAAAAGTCGTAAAATGTTACCTCAGGTATACTGCATAGCAAATTAATTAATAATTAGCAATCCACTAATAACAACAACAGTTTCTGAAGTTTGATAGAGTCTTGTGATATGAAGTTGTTTCAGATGGCTGTGGGGGCTACAGATTTTATATCCATATGTATGTGTTTGATTTCTTACTGTCTTGGATTTTGTATAATCATATGCATATGGAAAAAATGCTGCAAAACTCCCTCAAGTCAGACAGATAGCAACATAGTTTAGACATTTACCGATGACAGGATGGGTGGAGAATTACATCTTCTATGAAGCCAGGGGTGAAAGACCAGGGTCCAACATCTAATTTGGACAGTGAGAGATAAGAATGTTTTTAGCAATTAATTAATGAAAAGTGCATTTATCCTACATTGTACTTGTTATAGTGGTTTCTGAATATGTTGTTTTAGCAGTCTTTATTAGAAAGCCTCAACAGATCATGCAAAAAAACTGAATTGTGTCTTGGAAGTCACATTAGTCTGCTACACCTTTAAACAGACTGTGGAAAGAGAATTTTTTAACAGCTGAAGTCCAGGCACCTGGCAAACAGAATTTTTTGCAAGGAGATTGGTTTATTTCACTTGACAGTTTTATTAAACTTTAATCACCTTTTCAATGAGTGCGTTGTTTAGTACTTACTGTTCCTATGGCTTAATTTAGGGACTTTTAAAAAGATGAATAGTTATTTTTCTGATTCTCAAGCATAGTGCAGTTCTGCTGTTTTTCATTATTAACTGCAAACCAGAGATAGAAAATTGTGTAGATAAAAAAGGCAATAAAACAAAATTAAAGCGCTGTCAACACTAGATTTGTCAGAAATGTAATGAGTTTTGCCATAATGGGTGCTGATTATAGGTAATATTTCACAATGCCATTCATCACTCAACAAAATCATATACTTTTAGGAGACAGCTGTAACTGTGTTCTGCAATGATGGAAGTACTTATAGATGAGATTGATGTGTGCTGTGAGCAGGTGCCATTGCTACCATGCTCCAATTAAAAGCTCTGTGGATTGTATGATGTTGAAGTTGTCTCTTACCTAGTATTTGCTTCACAAAAAGCCTAAATAACAGCAACTGAGCACTCAGCTCAGCTGGAACTGCTTGATGCTAGCCATTCCTGTGATGTTATGCTGATCTGATGCTGGCCCCACTTTCCTCTGATCTCTGCAACTTCTCCATGCTGCAGCAATGTCTGTGGCATGTGGAGGTGAAGCTTACTATGTATGAGTCAGTAGCCAAAGGTGCATAATAAGGCTACTGCCCTGTCTGGAGACTGTGGATCCCCTATGACCAAACACCCATTAGCACCTGGGCCTCATGGGAACAGCCTTTATGGCAAGCACTATAGAGTGTTAAAGTTTCTGGCATTTTAATTGCTCTACCATTGCCCCTGGTACCTAGGAACCTTGCTTCCAGTTATTTTCTAGGGAAGTGAAAAACCCATCACTGATGGATTTACAGGCAGATTTTCCAGCTAGGTCAGATCTTTCATTTGCCTTCAATGCTTTTTTTTCCCAACCATAAATCTAGTTGTTTCCACTGATTACTTTCCACTTGTGTGGATGAGAAAGTTAGGTCAGTTACATCTGCTGAGTGTCATCCTCTACTCATTTGCATTGGTGTAACCAGGTAGTTGCTACACCTCTATAGAGGTGAGAGGGAGAGTAGCTCTCAGCACAGTGACTCAATCTCAGAAGTGTCTTTCGTGGTGGGGAATCTGCTTGGAAACTGATCTTGTGTATCCACAAACAGACTTCAGCATGGACACAGGTACTCAGACAATCAAAAGCAAGAAACCATTTCAATTCCAGATTTATGTTACTTGTTACTTTGGCTGCCATCACACAAAAAGTAATGGCTGGATTTCTTGATAGCAGAGTTTGAGAAGGCTACATCAAAGCTAATCAAAAGGTAGTTTTAGAGGAATGCTTTGGTATGTCACTCCAAGTCCTTAAAATCCTTGTTGATCCTGGTAATCTTACACAACCACCTTCTCATTTTTAGAGACCTCTTTATCTGAAGGAGTACCAAAGAATCTAAAATCTGGTCACATATTACCTGGAGCTGGCTCTAAGGTTCAACATAATAATGTCTCTGAAGCTAAGAAAGAAATTGTTTATGTGCACTAAGATTTTAATTGATGTCCCAACCAACAGTGGTCAGTATTTTTTTAAATATTTAGCCACCCATTATTTTAACTATCTTTTGTCACTGATCCATCTGATACCAAGACATCAGAACATCAATAATGTAGGAATGAGCCTATGGATGTGAGGCTATGGCAGATGTTCTGGGTAATCTAATGTGGATGAGGAAGAAAAAAAAGCAAACCCATATTTAACTGACCATTATCAGTGTCCCCCACCATACAGTGCACATAGGACTGGACTCAACACTGACATTGAATGGCCCAAAGTAAGACAGGCAAGCTCTAAATCTGGGGCTAAATATCAGCCAAGGCATAGATAGTAAAGTTTTGCCTTTTTGAGGCATGTCAAATCACTTTTGGATTGAGATTTGTGAAAGTGATTTTCTTTCCTTTTTTTTGGATACTCTGAAAGATGCTGAGAATGTTGTGAATAAGGCCCATTAGCTCTTTAATGAAGTCCTGACTCTACAAATAGTAAGTCAAATAGAAATAAATAAACAAAATAAATAACTAGGAAACCTCCTTTTTTTCTCCAGGTACAGTTAGATGAAGACTCAAATCCCCTGAGATTCATTGCAAAATCCAAAACGGGGCAGCCCAGTTCAACACCTGGTAGCTTGAAAGTTGATTCGGATCAATACCTGAGGAGTTTTTAGGTCACTGTTTCCCTTTGGATATTCATGGTGTGTAGACATGCTCAGTTTGGTGCTTCTCTTATTTCACAGGAACGAGATCCATGCTCAGTGCCCAGCACTGCCTAGGCAGCACAGCACACCTCAATCCAGTACCTGGATCATCACCCCAGCTGCTCAGGACTGAGGGAGAACCAGGTTCCTTGGTAACTCCCTGAGCTCAGGCCGCAGTTATTCAGTCATGTCATTTGTTTCAACCTGTTTTTATTGACTGGGTAAATAACTCCCGTGATTACAGCAGTTACAGTTTTCCCTGGGGTTACATTTGGCAACAACCTGCTCACCCTTCTTTAACTGCACTGTTAATTAGGAGGCCTGCGTTTCCCTTCGTGTCAAAAGCAACTAAGCTCCTTGCCACTGGAATTCTTTCTGCTCCCTTCTCCTAGGGTGAGAGAACAGTGATTGTTGGCTTGGTTACGCTTCAGGTCTTTTGTTTGCTTTTAATAAAATCTGTAATTAATACTTTGAGAGAGTGTTTTTCCTTTCTGTCTGAGTACAACTTTTCAATGGCAATAAACAAACAAAAAAAGAAGAGTTAATTGCACTCCCAGCATGACTGTGACACTGCTTGAAGTGTTGCAATAGCCTTGGATGGCTACACATGAATGTCTAAAAGAAGTCAGCGTGGTATTTGTTGCTTAGCTCCATTAACATGTTAGAGGGAGAAGTTTGACCAAACACTGTCAAGTCTTTCACAGTGTTAAAATCCAGGGACACCAGACTTTCTGGGTATGCAGGGCAAGCTATTAGTGCCCTTTTTCTATTTTAGAAGAAAGCAGCAATTGTCTTTGACTTGTTAAAAAGTATAAAGATCATGAAAAGCTTGCATGGACTCCAGCTGAAGCCAAACACAAAACTAGACATGTCAATATAATCAGAAATAACATTCCCACATGGGAAAATAATAACATTATAATTTCTAAATATTGAATTCATATTACTTATTGTCATCAAATATCAAAGTCTGAAAGTTTAGTTTTAGACTTTGAAAAAATTAGACATTTATAGGCTTCTAGATACAAAATAATCACAAGAGACTGTATTCAGCTCACATAACCTGTTGAGATACTGTAGCCAAAGGAGGGAGAAGGGCACCTCCTGAGGGTGACTCAGGTTTTCAGTCTTTAGGCTCCAAGTTCAAAATAAGATGTTCCCTTCACTTGCAAGAGAACATAAATTTCTCTTGTCATTAAGAGAAGATAGTTTTTCAAGTAAGACATACTGTACTTTTCATATCTGGACTACAAGAACATTTTCTCTGATTTATATGCCACTGATCACTATCATGACCAGATCTCTGGAATATAATGAGGATGCAACAATTTCTGTAGTCACACAATGGGAACTTGAAAGAAACTTCATGTTTTTCTGAGGTATTGATGCTTACCTGAGGTAGGCTGTTTAGATAGATGAACCACTGATCTGCTAGGAAAACTGCCATGTACTTATTAATATCTTCTTATTCTTACCTATTTTCATATTCTTGTAAGAGCTTTATATTACATTTTAAAACCTTGTCCTGAATTTCTGAAGAAAAGTTGTATTCATGCAGATGCTGAATGAAAAATATATGTATTGGCTCTCAAGAATCATACCATTCCCTACTAAGAAGTACCCTAAACAATGCTTACAAACCCTTTACAACTTTGTACTGTAACATTTTTATATAGATTGATTTGAAGGCATCCAGCTGGTGCTAAGAATCACTTTAGTACCCAAAATCTAAATAGATAAGTTTACTACAATGCCTTAGAACAACAGTCACAGGTGTATTTGAAAACATGAGCCTGGGAGAGGGTGTTCTCATGTGTCATATCCATGCAACCTTCAGGACTGAGGAGATGTAAGAAATGGCAACTCTACCACATGCAAAGTGTGTGTTAGATAAAGTGACAAGGAGGTGGGTTGAAAACTGGCTGAAATGGCAGACTGAAAGGACTCTAGCCAGTGTCACAAAGTTGAGATGGAGGCAGATCGCTACCAGAGGTCAGTACTGAGGCCGCACTGTTTTAACATCCTTATTAATAACCTGGGTGGTGGGAAGAGTGCACCCTTAACATGTTTACAAAATAGGGAGGAGTGATTGATACAGAGAATTGGTGTGCTGCCCTTCAGAAGGACCTCAGCAGGATGAAGAAATGGGCTGACAAAAGCCTTATAAAGTTCACTACAGGGAAATGTCAAATGCCACGTGGAGAGGAACAAGGACACGCTGGGATCTGACTAACTGGGAAGCAGCTTGACAGGGAACAATCTTGGGGTCCTGATAGACAGCAAGGATACAAAAGGCAGTCATGTGCTCTTGCTGCCAGGGTGGCCAGTGGCTGCCTGGGCTGCATTAGATAAAACATTGCCAGCAGGTTGAGGGAGGTGATCTGTCCTCTTTACTCAGCATTGGTGATGCCACACCTGGACCAGTTCTGGGATCCTCTGTGCAAGGTACAGATTTCTGGAGTGAGTCTAGCACAGGGCTACAAAGATGATTAAGGGACTGAAGCATCTGATAGATGAAGAAAGGCTGAGAGAGCTGAGTGTGTTCAGCCTTGGGAAGAGAAACCTTGGGGAAATCTCACCTATGAGTATAAAAATGTGATAGGAGAAAATAAAGAAGAGGGAACCAGGCTCTCCTCCATGCTACCCAATAATAGGACTAGAAGCAGAAGGCAAAAACTGAAACACAGGAAATTTCACCTGATCCCAAGAGAGGACTTTTTTTTTTTTACTGTGAAAGTGGTCAAACATTGCCACACGTTGTTAAGAGAAGCTGTGGAGTCTCCATCAGCAGTGATAATTCAAACCCAGCTGGACAGAAGGCAGGCAATCTACTGCAGCTGACTGCTTGAGTAAGGGCGATAAACTAGACAAGGTCAAGAGCTCCCTCCAAACCTAAGTGATTTTGTGAATTTGTGATTCATGACCCTTTAAAGTCCTGGCACTGCTAATAGCTTATTCTAACCACAGTTCCCTGCAAATGAAAACTGAATGGCTGTTTGCTCTGTCTTTATATAAAGTTTCCAGAAGCTTAGTTAAAACTAGCACAAACATATTTGTTGGGTCTTTTTTCCCCCCTAACAAAATCATATTATTTCAATGAAAAATTCCTTTTCGTGGTTCTCCATGTATTTAATTTTGTAATATTTTCATTTCAGAAAACTTTGAAGTTCCTTCCTATTTCTCTTTATGCATTTTTATTTATTTTTAAGTTTCATAACAGATAAGAAATAGTAGTTCTACAAGATAGATGGAACACTTAATTTTTAGAATCAGTAAAGGTGTTAATACATTTTACTGATTGAAATAGCTTTGTGTATCTTAGGTTGATTAACTTCAGTGCACAGAAAATCTAGAAAAGGTATTCTGTACAACCACAAAGTAGTAACTCATCTTCATGATTCTAGAGTAAAAATGGCATCCAGGGCTGTGTCTGGAT
The DNA here is from genome assembly GCA_009812075.1 of Sialia sialis. NCBI lineage: Eukaryota > Metazoa > Chordata > Aves > Passeriformes > Turdidae > Sialia > Sialia sialis. The sequence goes on from VRYO01002772.1 coordinate 25,734,043, forward strand.
GGTCTCTGGTGGAAGAACATACTCAGGGATTGCCAAATATCCATCCTGGCACCAGGTGCTGGGGGGGAACCCTGAAAGAGGACATACACATGGTGCCTGAACATCACAGCTATGCAGGGGAGCTGTCCGTGCTGCTGGGGCTGACCTGCCACGACAGACACTGGGCCATTCACAATTACCATGCTCTGAAAGGAATACTGACATTAAATGAACAAGAAGGAGACACTACTCACAGGAGAAGAAGAAAACAGTGACATTTATGTCTTATTTTGAGGGTATCTAGCTCCAAAGGCTTCCTTATTCACCCTAAAACAGTGGGATTCCATGTCTCCTTCACCTTGGTGCTGAGATGATTGCAAGAATCAGGTATAAAGCTCTCTGCAGTGCTGAAAGAGGCCACCATGCTTTGCTGTCAGAAAACAAGATCTGAAACCCTGAAAAGTTGGTTAAAAAAATAAAATCTCTCTACTGTCTTGGCACTAAGCACACATAAATTTTTTTTAAAAGCAATATGAATACTAGACGCTAAAAGGAAAACTAAATTCAGGAAATGAAAGAAAGCTCTGCACATATTGTCTCTGATAGTATATTCTTTTTCAAGAAAGACATTTATTTCTCACTATCTTATCAGTACCCCAGTGGTAGTCTGTGAGATAGAGATAAACTGATTTTATTTTTTTTTCTGGCTAACAAATGAATCCTTACAGGATTCTAAAATGGCTACAGTTTGTTTCCCTCTAAGATGTCTATCTCTTTTCAGGAGGATATCAGAGGTGAAGTTTTCCCAGGCTTTATAGAAAACAAATAGATGCCTATTAACTACCTGAAGCACATGGGTTGGCTTCTGGGGTAGAAAGTAAGGAAGGATGAAAAGAGGGAGAAGGCTGCAACTGGAGACACTAATCTCTTGTTGGTCCAGAGTAAGAAGGGAGGAAAGAGTTTGTTTTGATGTTTTCTGAGGAAAGAGCTGCTTCCAGCATAAGGAATTAGATAAAGAAAAACGTGTAGGTGAAAGCTTCTGGGGTCATTCACTCAGTGACACTACAGCCCAAACACAGCTCTGCAGGAACTAATTTTCAGAGGAGACTTGTTTTGATCTTAAAGGCCAAAGGTCTGTTAGATCATCTCATTGAGTTTCCTATTAGTATACCAAAATCTTTTTTTCCCAAGTTACTCCAGTAAACAGTCCAGTAGCATGAATGTTTTTGGATAATGTGCATCTTAAGTAAAGGCCTAATGCAAACCTTGAAAGACATCCTGCTTTCTCCTGGGGGATTGCTATAATAGGTCACGTTACAAACGTTTGCTTTATGTCTAATTGGAATCTGACTGTTTTCAGGTACCTGTCACTGAATCTCATTATCTCAGTGTCTGCTAGAATAAATGGGCTTTGCAGGCTTGGTATCTTCTTCCCAGGGGAATCCTAATGCAATCCTGTCATCTTTCGTCTTCTGCTTAGTAAGATGTTAAGATATTTAAATCTCTTTCTATAAGGCCCTTTTAAATTTTTTATACAAAATACTCCACATTTTTTTCGCTAGCATTTATCCTGTTCTGCCTACCTCGCTACATTTTTAACCCCTTTTTGACATGCAGGCACTGTTTTTTCCCTATTAAAATCACTGTGTTTTCTACATTATGGAGTTATTCTCCACTGGATTGAATTTGGAAATTCAAACTCTGTGATCTCAGAGCTTCTCAGTTTTTCAAGATGTAGCCAGGATTAATGTTATCAAGCCAAAGAGCAAAGATGACTACCTGAACAGGCTTTTTAAATTTCAAACAATGTAAAATAGATGTGCTGAATTTTCCAGTCCTCTATTTTTCCCTACTAATTACCCATCTCCCCTGTTTATATACAGATTTGCTCTATATTTAGTAATTGGATTAACCTATTGTTTGGATTTCTTTATTCACTAGACTTTTAATATCTCTCCTTCCTACAAGGTAATGTTTTGCAGCTCTGCACTGCATTTTCATGAGAGGTATACACTTGCAATTACAGGTGTTCCATAAGTCATCATCACTGTTAATCACAGACATAAATAAACAAGTCTGATGAAACACCTTTTACTACTATCTGTTATAACAAAAAATGGGTTACACAGACAAGTTGTGACCTGTGTGATCAGATTGGTATCTAGAGTTTTAATCTCTGTTCTTGCTGTGGTGGAGAAAAATGGCTATCATTTATCACTAGTAAAGCATACAGCAAGCAATAAGAATGTGGGAGCTCAGCTACATTAAATAGTATCTGCTGTGTATGTACATAAGCAGTGCTGTGCCATAAGTCTACTACAAACAGTATGCTGTAATCATGAATATAGATGCATAATAGGTAACTTGAAACAGCAAAATTCAGATAATTGCAATGGCAGTGAGCAAGCGTCATTAACTAATTTACTCAGATAATCAAGAACCAACTAAAATTTCTCCACTACACTATGGAGAAACCACAAGGTATTACAATTAAACCAAAGAAAAAAGGCAGAGGATCTCTCCAAGTAATTGAAGAGTTTGGCTACTTGCCTTTCCTCTTTCAATATACTGTCCTGGCCATAGGGCTAATAATGCTGGTGTATAGTTTGTGACAAAGTGCACTGTTCTTTTTCTTTAGTTTGAAAACAGCAAGACTGCAATGCTCCAGGTACGATCATTACAGTGCAGCCTATTTGCTTCACAGGTTATGGAATCCATATGAATGGTCTGATGTCTCATGTTGGAGCTCATGCAACAGTTTTAATGAGTTCTGACTTCTAGGGGAAGCGGGGGAAAGCGTGCCAGAGACATGAATCCACCTGGCAATGGCTCTGTTAAGCCATCGTCTGTCTTATCTCTCCTTTCACCCATGCATGGTGGCATGTACTTAATACATAAGGCATAGAGTTCAGAGGACAACCACTCTTCCAGTTTAGTTAAAACGCTGCCAGATTCCAGCAATGCCAAATCTTGCATGCAAAGCAACAGTTATTAATCATGATTCATTCTGATGTAGTTGTAATTTTGATCATTTCCTCCAAAACCAAAACATGCATTGTTTTTGTTCCAAGATTTTGTTGTGCTGAGCTGAAGCCTTTATGAATAGCCTTTGCCTTCACAATACTATAGAATTTGATCATTGCACCTACTTTTCCAAATAAAAAGTATAAAAACTACCTTCCACCAGACCAGGTTGCCCAGTCCAACCTAGCCTTGAACACCTCTAGGGATGGGGCATTCACAACTTCTTTGGGGAACTTATACCCGTGTCTCTCCACCCTCACAGTAAAGAATTTTTTTCTAATATGTAATTTAAACCTACTGTCTTTCAGTTTGAACCCCTTCCCCTTTCTCCTGTCACGACATGCTCTCTATCTTTCCTATAAGTTCCTTTCAGGTTCTGGAAGGTCGTAATTAGATCATGGCTTCTCTTTTCCAGGCTGAACAATTCCAATTCTCTCAGTCTTTCTGAGGAGAGGTGTTTCATCCCTCTAATCAACTTAGTGGCCTCTTCTGATTTGCTCCAACAGATCCATGTCCTTTCTGTGGTGGGAACCCCAGGGCTGGATGCAGCACTGCAGTGGGGTCTCACCACAGCAGAGCAGAGCAGAGAAGCAGAGTTCCTCCCTCACCCTACTGGCCACCCTGATTTGGTTGCAGCCCAGGATACAGTTAGCTCTCTGTCCAGATGCTGCACTCTGAGAATTTGTTTGTGGTTTGTAACCTGAGAAACAGTCCCTAAGAGTCAGCTTCCATAGGATCACCAAGTCAGAACATGAGTTTCTTTTGAAACTTTTCAACTGTCAGCTTCTAAGTAGAAATGAGCAGTACCTCACATAACAGCTGAGTAACAGATGCCATAAGTATAGGGACCATAAATTGGGGGCTTGACTGAGAAAAGACCTATTATACAGCAAGGGCATTTTGGCATTCACTTCAGCAATACCTGGCAGAAGAACCTGGCAGTGGAGCTAGATGGCTATTAAAAAGAGTGATTTGAAGAATTCAGACATGGCTGTTTCTGAATTATGCAATACTGTTTCAAGGTTCTGTCAAAGTTATGGGTGTTTTCCTGTGTAGTTCTGAAATGAAAAACAGAGTTGAGACATCAATGTTCTGTGAAGGACATTAATTTAAAACGTGCACAGTGCTAAAGCTTGCTATCAGCTGCTTTACAATACAGAGAAGCTTGTAAAGAAATAAAATATGGTTAGCAGAAATGTTTCATTTTAAATTTTATGTTTTCTCTTCACATGCAGCACTAAAGGGTATAGTTTATGTTCCATTGTTGTTTTGATGCTGAAAAAGCTCCTTTTCTTATACTTTTGGGTGAAATGGAGTAACTGAAGTGGTGCTGGGCATCCTACATAGCTAGGGGGAGCAGGCTGCTGTGGAGAAGAACCCCCAAAGCTGAAACTCTTTGGAGCTTTATTTGTTACCTTTTACACCACTTGATCTTTGGGGCCAACTTTAGGCTATTCTGCTGCTAGCCTGTAGTACAAGGCACTGAAGCTACCCCAGTGTACCTTATGATCCACTAAGAAAGGCACTCAGACTCCCTAAGCTATTGCTAAAAACACCATTTTCTGGAGCTAACACATGAAACAGGAAGAATATATGTAATTTTATATCCCTTCAAATGCTGGGAGCCCTGAGCCATGCAGCATCTCACAGACCACTACTCAGGGCATATGGTACCGGTCCCATCCCATAGAAAGGTTCCCTAACATTTTGGTTTTGAGAGCTCTTAATGAATTTTCTTAGACAAAAAATAATGTATTCATCATATCTGTTGCTAAACTACAGTATGTTCACAGGGGAATTTGCTTCTCTTCTTTAAGATAATGCCAAGGCCACACAGGTGGTGTAATTGGAAACACAGAGTGGGAGCTGCCTGTGGGCTGCTCTGTTACCATCACCCTGCTGAGTTTATCCTGAAGGACAAGCTGTACATGCAGTACAGGGCAGCAAAGCCTGCTCGAGTTGACATTCCTTGTGGATTGCTAACTGTCTCATGCACAATAGTCTTCTGGTTAGGATTGTTACAACCCCAAAGAGGAAAATCTTGCAGCTGTTCAAGGCTTTAGTTTTTGCTTCCCTGCTGTGGGCATCAGCTGGTGCTCTGTGACACTGGTAGGTTCCACTGCTCCCTGAAGTGAGCTCTGCCTATTATTACACATGAGACAGAGTGGCAAAGGATTGTTTCTGAAGGGTCACTGTATTATCTAGCACGGGGGCAATGGGATTTGCAGGCAGGCTGTGCTCCAAGCTTAGGAAACCTACTGGGATAATAAAGGTGCAGAGTGCATCAGGCTTCGCACAGCATTAATCACACCATGTACAACACAGCTACAAGCACAGAAGACAGAAGCAAGAGTCCTGATGTAGAGGGAACAAGATGCTTAAGTCAGTCTGGGACACAGGATATGTTTCTGCTTCCCTTCCTTGCACAGACACTCTGCAACTTTAACAGATTATTTGTTTCCTATAGCAATAGAGGATGAGTATGTGTGTAATACAAGCAAATCTCACATCTTACCTTGCACTGCATTTGCCAAGAGCACAGACTGTGTACTGTGACTCTGGAGACATTCAAAATCTGGGGAACAGGAATCTACTTTTGTGAGCTGCTCTGGGATCATCACAGCTCTTCTTATATCTGCTTCACATGGTTTCTGGGTTCTTCTGCAGAATGGATTTTCAATAACATTCTACTTAACATTTATTGTCTTCCCTCATGCCCACTTTGCAGTTAATATATGTGTTATAATGATATACAGGTTAGCCAGAATCAGGGGTTGTCTCAGAGCACTCTATGTAACAAAACAGGCTGCTTGATTGATCCTGCAAGCCAAGCAATATGAACCTTTCCCACTGGCTGATGATTGTCTCCTTTCACTTTCCAGTTCTCAGATTTGATAACATGCCATCACCTACATGAATAGGAGTTATTAATTTAGGACTGTTTAGGAAGATAGCTTTAACTCTAAACCTTGGAGTTAATTCATTTTATGAAGTTGGGATATTTAAAAATACACAAAAGTTTTATGACAGCACAGCCAAATATGCACAGAGAAATCATAACTTTTCCCAGTGTAAAATTATTTGTGTATTTTTGGTGGTTTAATTATTTGTTTTTGTAACTGAAAGGTTTAGTGCATGAAACCTAGTGGAACTTGCTTAGTAGAAAACACTAGTGAATTTATAAGAGCAAATTTGATCACTGAATGATTTGAAAGGCAAATATATTTTTCTAAAGAAGTGTAAAGAAGACTGATGTATTATAATTCAAGTTATGTAGACATTATTGACAGATGCATCACAGAGGGGAAACATGGATGTTAAAGTATACCATGTGTGCATAGGCAACAGTTTAAAGAAATACATCCACTGGAAGAAATTACTTCCTTTTATATCTTGTAAATTAAAGGTAAGTATTACACATAACCTGACAAGCATACATGTAGCCCTATTAAAACTATACTAATTAACACTAGATAATCACTTCAACCTGCACTATTAAGTTTAGATTAAGGGTTAGCAAAAAAAAAATTATAAACATTCCAACATATTTTCTATGTTCTAGGACTCAGTTATTTTTCTAAAACTCTCCTAAAATGTTTAAGAAAAGCAACTTAGTGTTTTGAAACTGATTTAAACACAGTTTTCTTCCTTTTTATCTGGGAAGGTAACACAATAAACTATAGCTCCTGGTTTTTTCTACTTTTTCATAAAGGCAAGTGTAACCTTTCAAAAGCTAAGAGCATTTGGAAAAGTTCAACAGCAAAAGGAGAAACGGGAGAAGACTAGGGGACACCAGACGACAAATTACGTATTTGATTGAATCCTGACAATATTTTTCAGTTATGGCCTTTTTTGAGCTTCTGGAACAGACACAATTCTTACTCTCAGACCACTTCTTCTACACTTAAGAATTCAAGCTCAGAAAAACTGTCCGTAGTAACCTTTGGATTATGCTTACAACCTGCTGCAGCAGCAGGGACTATGTCAGAGCTGCACCAACAACTGTACAGGACAGAGGACTGAACTGCATGTCAGAGTACATTTTCTGGCCATCTTTAATGCACTCTCACAAGCCATGCAACACAGACTGTATCTGTGATTGCCGACCATCAGTGATATGTGATCCTATCTGCTAAGTGGTTGGAAGCTTTTGGGCTGCAGAGTTGCCCAAACTCAGTGCTGACTCTGTTGGCCTTCATGCAGAAGAATACGAGGTAAACTTGGACTTGAGTGCTGGCTTGGACCTGTGCTACATGCCCAGTACAGACAGTCCAAAGTGATCTATCACTCTGTATGTGGAGAGTTGGTGGCTCAACCAAAACTATGTCTTGGTCTTGTCTGTATGCCTTGGCCAACAACTCCTGAACCTTTGCCTTACTTCTTGACTCTTTTTCTGATTCTGATATTCAGAAAAACACTGAAATTCAGGATACAGTCTAGGTATTCTTAAGTAATATGAAATTAATTTACTGGTAGGATAATTATAACACACTGCAGCCATGGGACTATTCACAACCCAAAGAATCATAGCCATGTGAAAGAAGTCATGTTCTCCACTGCTTTGCTACTTTAAGACCGTACAACGAAGTCCTGATGGGACCTTGCAGGTCACTGAGTCCAGGCACTGCCCTCAATGTCAAGGAGACTTCATAATTCTTTTTAGAAACTTTCTGACTCTAAGACTGCTCCCACAGCACATTTTCCAGGGTGTTATGCAGCTGTGCATCAACTTTGCTATTCAGGGGGATTTCCGTTGTTGCTCTGCCATAATGCTGACCTCAGAAGAGGCTGTGGCACACATGGACCTGCTCTGTGATGGCTCAATGCATTGGTCTGGAAAGACTTGCCAAATATTGAATGTCATTGTAACTGTGTCTAACCTGCCTGAATGGCTTTTCCTGTATGAGTATCATGCCACAATTCCATGTGAGACTTGGAGGAGCAAGGCTGGCAAGTGGCAACAGTCTTCCATGAACTGCTTCTCATCTTATACTTGATTTAATTGTAAGACCATGACTGTTCTATTGTCATTGAAGATGCTACTCCCAGGCTGCAGGCCAAATAACTATTTAGGCCTAGGGATTAAAACACACTAGAGACCCAAAAATACTTCAAAGGGTGTAGAGAGAAGTGGACAGCTGACAGTGGTTTAATTTGTGGGCAAAGGGATCCATACCCCCAGATTGTGAACTGAAGACTGTACAGAGCTTGCTATGTAAAAACTGGGAATTAACAGCGATTCTCAGAGAAAAAGCAGGAATCAGTGCCTGTTCCCACAGCATGGAATAAGACCCTTTAGCTGAAAAAAGAACCAAAGCTGGGCAACATTTGAAGCAAAGACTGCAAAAAGGAGAAAGCACTAAGGAACTAGGAAAGACTGACAAGAGAAGAAACAGAGTGCTTTAACACTATCTTTTCCAGAGTCACAGAGGAAGGAAGCGTCCTTGCCAAGTCAGGAACTGCTCTGACTTCTCTGTCTTCCTAGAAGTCATCAGTAAGACAGTGATTACTGCAAGAAGCCCTAAGAGTCCACTCAGGAAGGCTTCAGCTTCCTCTCAAGCACACAGGGAAGCTCAGAAGTAAATGACTAATGGCCCAAAGCTTTATGTGATTTGCTGCTACAATTAAGTAGTGGCTGGCAAAGCTCACTGGTCTCCCTCCGGTACGAATCCATACCGGGCTGTTTCAAAGAGTTCCTGAGAAAGTGGAGCTTAGATAACCTCATTAAAAGCATTTAAGAGGCGTTTCAGTTACATTAATGCACGATATGACTAGTGAGGATAGTCATATGCTGCTCATACATAAAAATATTAATAAGTCATCTGTTAAATAGCTGAGGTTCCTAAGTTATGCCTAAATGCAATAAAGATAGGATGGGTACTTGGATATAAAGAATGTTCACAGACTGAATATGAATTTGGTGTCCTATCAATACAAAAGGAGTGTTTAAAGCTCCACTTAGGCTAATATTTGATTTCAAAGGCTGGCAACTAGACTCTTTTTTTCCCAGAAATTAAAACTTGGCATGAAAATGTTTAAATAACTTCCCCCATGTGAAGCATTCCTTGTGCAAAGCAAACCTGTGGGTTGGAAACTAAAGAAAGGGAACATGGATGTACAGCCTAATCTTCTGTTCCTCTGACTTGCCTTTGCCCACACCTGTAGTTATGACAGATCCACTGTAGTAACTAGCTGCTTAGAACCTTGTTGCTGCAAGGACATGGAGCCCCTCCCATCCAAAAGGAAAAATAGTGTGTCATGACCAATGGCAACACTTTACACCTTCAGATATACCACTTGCCCCTAATGGTAAATTCCTTTTTTTGGGGATTCAGAGGGAGTCAGTTAAAAAATAAATGCAAGAAAAGTGTGAAAAAAAAAAAATACAGCCCTTTCATGCTGATTGGATCACAAGAACGGCAAAAAATAATTCTGGTATAAGATCCTGCTTGATATATCCAAATTTTGGGTCATAGATTCTACATTTCAGTCCCTGGAGAGCATCTCAAGAAGTATCATCACTGCCAAGCCAGAGACAGTTTTGACAAGATTCTCTTTAATTTGGTCTTAAAAATCTTCAACAAGTGAAACTCTGAAATTCTGAAATTCCCACGCTGTCTCTTCTGGGACATTATAATTCTGGTATCTAGCCTAAATCTCATTCTGAGATTTCAGCTACTGTAGTTCTTGTTCTTTTGTCTTTACTATGGGCTTTCAGAGGGCTCATGTGCCACATAGGCATACTCCTGTTGGTTCCTGCTCGGACAGCAATGACGCTAGTGAATCATGCTCAGGTTGAGGTTCACTGTAACCTCCTGATTCTTTGTCATGGAGCTGCTACCTACCTGGCTGTTCCCCATCCCGCATTTCTGCATTCACTGGCTCTGGCCTTGCACTTGTTCTTCAGGAGCATCCTGATTTTCTCAAACATTTCTCCAGTTTGCCAAGATTGTTTCGGAAATCTAATCATGTTCCCCAGCATGGCCACAGCCTTCCCATAAACAGAGCATGTGTGCTGTCTGTATCACTATACACATCACTGATGACAAACTTTGGTGTGAAAATTGATAAAAGATTCATGTTAAACATAAAAGTATTTGGGTTTAT
>VRYO01002772.1:25745152-25772423 GCA_009812075.1 Sialia sialis
TTTTCGCTCCTCCGAAAGGTACTGACGTCGGGGCGATGCATCGCATTGGAGAGAAGAGCCGTGTGGGGCGGCAGGAGTCGTGCCCCGCCGTTCCCCGCAGCCGCGGTGGCCGGGCCGTGCTGGGGATGCTGATCGAGAACGGGCAGCAGCCGCGGGCCGGCGGCCAGGTGAGCCCCGCTGCCCGCGGCACAGCCGCCCCCTGCCCGCAGCGCCCGGGCTCATCCCCCGGCCCTGCGGGGGCTGGCACCGCGGGCAGCTGCGGTGCACGCACCTGCCTCGAGGCTGCCGGCGAGGGCTGGTGCCCCGGGGTCAGAAGGTGACTCGGGCTCCAGTTCTTAAGTTTCCCGAGAAGCCCTGCTAGTAACCGCTTAGTCCTAGCCTGCAGGTGTTTCCCCGTGGAAGCACCCTGTGTAAATAATTCATCCTGGAAGGCAAGGATACTACTCGACTGCTTACCCTCCGCGGTGTAGGGGGTGGTTTAAGGAAGGGCTGACCCAAAGCTCTCATTGCTGCTTGACTAGTTCATGGTCAGAGCCTTCAAGAAGTTCATGTTAATGGCATGTCTTTTTTCTGCCTTTCTGTCCCTTGAGCCCTCCTGGAGTCTGCTGATGGGGCAGGGATTATGTTACTGTCCTGACCTAAAACAGCAGCTGGTATGTGTACATAAACTCTTCTTGGTTTTGGCTGTGTAAAGCCCCTAACTCAGGTCATGGCTTACTGGTGTGAAGAATTGCAGCCTGGTCATGTGTAGTCCTAGGGGTTGCAATGCTTAAGCTCAAAAATTCGAACTTCAGTTTTTAACTCTGTTTTAAGTGTCCTTTTTGGTGGTACAGTCCTTCCTAAGTCTGTGGCAGTGCTTAAGCACTTTTGTTAACTTGCTGCAGTTGTAACTGCTCCTTGCCAGAACTGAATGTGGAGCAGACTACACTTCCTGGCCCCATTGGAACTGAGCAGCACCCTTGTTCTCCTTGGTGGGAGGCACTGATTATGATGCTGCTCCCCTGGTTTCCTGACTTTTACTACTCTTCACTCTTTCTTTGAGGAGTCTGTCACAGCAAGACAGCAACAAGTGGCGCCAACTTCAGAGGCACCAAATGTAGTTGGTGGCTTTTCCTATGAAGTTTTGTTACTGGTGTCTATTATACAAGGAAAGTGATTTCCTTTTTGAAAACAAGTGACACTTTCTGTTTTCCTCCTGAGCTTCCCTCCCACAGCATTACTGTGTGCTTTGCTTCAGGGTGCCGCTGTTATCAAGCGCTTCTCTGGCTTTGAAAACACCATCCCTTTGTCTAGAAAAAATGAAGTGCCTAGCTACATGGTCAGTGCTGCATCAAAGCAAGGTTTTGCTATCTACGTAGATGACCCAGAAGATAAAGAAAACTACACCTTCCAAGTATCTGAAGAGCTGGAATTAAACCACTGTGAACTGGATACCAGTGCAATGACATCCAGTATTCATCGACTGCTGGATCTGAGTTCAGGTAACTCCTGTTACTACTCAGGTGGTGTCCATAGCACAACTACATGTAGGATGGCTATGAGTTGTGAATTCTGAACTAGTAAATAGCTTATGTTACAATGAATAACATGACAAGCTAACTTGGATTGTTTCTACACGAGAGACAACACTTCTGAGCTAAAATTAGCAAGAGAAAGTCAAGAGATTAATTATACAAATGTCTTGCTGCTTCCTATTACCTGTTAGGCTCTCCTATGGTAATGGACACATCCTTCCAATCCCAGCCAGAGGATCACATGAAATATGTTGTAACTCCAGAAGACGAACAGTATGCAGAAGACATTCATCAGTACCTCCAAGAGGCTGAAGTGAGTTGCTGTGAGAGGCTTATAGTATCTGTGGTAGGCTGCAGTATTGCAGAGATCTAAGGCTGCCACTGAACTACAAAGAAGAGAAAGAAAATAGTAAAAGTAATTTTTTAAGGCATATAGTCAGTGGTAGATTCTTTCAGGATTAATGCATCCCTGTTTTTCCTGTGATGAGAACACCTCTTGACTGTTTAGTATGAAGAATTCTTGCAAATGAGAGTAGAATGCTGAAAAAACGCTGAAGTAGTTTGATGTGATCTCACTGATAGCTCTCTGGCTATATCAGTAGTTTTTCCTACCTTCTTGTGTCAGAGCAGTGAAGTACAGTCTCCTGATAGGAAGAAGGGGGGAAATCCGACTGGTTTATTTCAGGTCCTTCTGAATGGCTCAATTGTGTGATGGCAAAGGCTGTCCATAATCGAGGAAGTGTCCTACTATTCTCCTGCTAACACTATAGCATCAATCTGTCTCTTCAGTGTAGAAATATTGCTTTCCAGAGATGACAGTAGTTGGGAATTACCACTAGCACAATAATTGTAGTTAATTTTTACATTTATTAAGAGTGGGACAACCTCTGCTCCTTTTAGTGTAAGTATAAAGAATATTCATCAGCTCAGCCATCCATGGTTCTCTTCAAAGTGATCATCTGATTCTTCAACTCTCCAAACAGGTAAGATTTAGGCCCAAGCCCTACTACATGAAGAAGCAGCCTGATATCACAACGGGAATGCGTGCTATCCTGGTAGACTGGCTGGTGGAAGTAGGGGAAGAGTATAAACTTCAAACAGAGACTTTGTACTTGGCGGTGAACTTCCTTGACAGGTTTCTTTCCTGCATGTCTGTTCTCAGAGGGAAGTTACAGCTTGTAGGAACAGCGGCAATTTGTCTGGCGGCGTAAGTGTTTCATCTTCGAAAATCTTGGTGATGAGGCCTATTTTTGGGCTTAGTGATGTAGTGTAATTTGAAGGAAGGAAGATTGCATTAGTAGGTAGCTTTTCATGATGTCTCAAGATCAGCAATATGGCCTACTTTGGTACTATTAAAATTAAATATTGAATGTTGAATGTGAAGAACTGTAGTGGGGAAAGCTTGTAACCATAAACACAGTAGCAGAAGCAGTACCGTATTTAACTGCTAGCCTTAAGGCTGTAATAGACTCAGTTGCAATCTACAGTTAGCCTTTACTGCCCTAACTAGACAGGCTAAGCAGCTTAGTAGTGCATGGGTGTTTGTCTGGAGTGTGCTGTGTAACTGAGACTTCCCCACTGAAAGCTTGCTGTTAAGAGCTAGAAATATGTCTGTCTAGACTGATGACATGGAGTTCCTCTAAGCATATTTGCCCAAGTTTGAAACTAAATTGTTAGCTGGCCTGGAGGAACAAGTAAAATTAGAGTTTTCCGCAAGTTTTAGTAATGTCATGTTCTCATCCTGATGTGGGTCCAGCACAAAGATTTCTTTTACTATGACTTCAAAGCTGACAAATGTGGCTTCTATATCCCTTTTTCAGGAAGTATGAAGAGATCTACCCACCAGATGTGGATGAATTTGTCTATATAACAGATGATACCTACACAAAGAAGCAGCTGCTAAGAATGGAACACTTGCTTCTCAAAGTCCTGGGTTTTTACTTAGCAGCCCCAACCATCCACCAGTTCCTCCTTCAGTATATTCAGAGGCATGAAATCTGTATGAGGACAAAGAACTTTGCAAAGGTGTGGACCATCTGCCTTCTAGGACTGAGGGGGAAGAAGTGATCCTTAAAGGAGAACTACTTTCATTTCATAAAGCTGTCTCTGCAACAGGCCTAAAACTCCATGTTTCATAGGAGTGGCTTGTGTGCTGTGACTTTTTGACAGATGGCTCATGGAAATCATGGGTTTGATTCATCTTGTTTGGTGAGGGATAATTCACTGACTAGGCAATTAGGTGGTAAAAATCTGGTGGTTTTTTCAACAGTGCCCGTGTAGCAAATCTGTCCTAGATTTGGTGCTACTGCATATTGCTCCACAATGACACAGAATATACCTGCATAGCTGTGTGGGAGTTGCTTGAAGTAGGCAACCATGCTTAGAAACAGCAGAATTACAGTGAAACATCTGACCACCTGCTCCTCTGCAAAGGGTGTAGGATTGTACAATGACTACTCCCACAGAGCCCATACTGTGCTTCTTAGAGCTGTCCATTTATTGCTGATGTCAGAGTGGAGTCTACCTATATAAACAAGAGCCTTAGCAGATTGGGAAGTGTCTGTCGTTTTTATGAAACTTGACTTTTCGTTGTCTCTACCTGTAAAATGAAGTCAGATCTGATGATGGAACCAGATTAAAGTAGATGGGTTAGGCTTTGGCAAAATGTGGTTTTTTCTGATCCCCCCTGAAACATGATAAAGGATCTTCTGTAAGATCTGTAAGACTAGAATGCTAATTCTCCTCACTAAAGATGTAATTTGTTTTTGTGCATTATACTGAGACCATTGCTGAACTTTAGTACTTGCTGTATTGGACTGATTGTACCTGGGTTTTCATGTTCAGTATCTTGCAGAGCTGAGTCTCCTTCAAGCTGATCCACTTCTGAAGTACCTTCCTTCACAGATTGCTGCTGCAGCCTACTGTTTAGCAAACTATACAGTGAACAGATCTTTCTGGGTAAGAACAATAACTGTGTGTTAATAAATAGCTCAAGCATTGTTATTGTTAAAACTGAGCTGAGGAGGAGCAGTAGCTTCAAAGTGTGTTGTTCTAAAGGCATGAAATCCTAGGATGAGTAGCTGTTTTTGAGTTAATGAGACTACCTGATAAGTGACTGTCATGTAAACATGAAATATCATGTCTCTTCTCTGAAATTGAAAGGATTTTTGCTGTCTTGGTCACTCACATCAAGGCTCTACCAAAGGCCTCACAAATTACTAGAACTACCCAGATACTATTCAGGGTATTTATGGGAGAAAGGGGAGAACTGAATGTGTTTACTTGAGTGATTTCACTGCATGGTTGTTTACCACAAGCCTTGGTACACCTTCCAGGTGTGTGTTGGAGGATTAGCTTTAGTATGGGGTAAGATCCAGAAGAGATATAATGGATGCACGTGCTTAGAGCAGAAGGAGCTCATGGCACCAAGGAAGATCTAGAATGAAACTGGTGGTACAATACAGTTGAATCTTTTTCATACTTAAAGAACTAGAGTGAGCTCTGATGTAGTGAAAAGAGTTTCTGCTTCTGTGGGAAACCCATCTTCTAGATGACTGCTGACTACAATAGAGTATCACTGTTTTTTCTCATCTGACCAGCCAGAAACACTTGCTGCATTTACTGGATATTCATTAAGTGAGATAGTACCTTGCCTGACTGACCTGCACAAAGCATGCCTTGATGCTCCCCATTGCCAGCTGCAAGCTATTAAGCAGAAGTATAAACACCCCAAGTAAGTAAATCAGTGTGCCAGCGTCTTGAATGGCTGTAAGCACAGGATGACTCTGGTTTTCCAGCTTGAGCTGTGACTGCTGTAGCTCTCTCATAGTTCTCAGCTTCTAGTTCTGAAACAGAATCCTCCATCAGCCCCTTGAGAGGTAAACTTTTCTGACCACAAAAGTGATTAATACGTAAGTATGCAGATGCATTAGATAACAGCTTTGTCTTCAATGTCGCAGGATGATGCTTCTCCAATGTATCACACAATCAGGTAGTAGTTCAGCTGGCAAATCTGAAGCCAGTATTTGTAGTTGCTGCATTTCTATTCCAGGTACCTGCAGGTGTCTCTTTTGGAGCTCCCAGCAGTTCTTCCTCTACGCTAGACACTGTGGATCCTGGACCTGAAGATTGTGTCCCAGTCAACAAAGCTGGTCTAGCATTTCATAGGGCACTGCAGGTCATGTGTCTGTAACCATAGTGATCAGAATGGTTTTTAAGCTAATATTGTTTAATGAGATGTTTTTTAAAAAAATAGATATTAGACTATAGCTCTTAACATAATTGACAGCACTTTTAATAAATCTCTTCTTACACTCTACTTCTGTGAATCTTCTGACTCCAGTTAATACCTGCAGTAACAGTGTGTGGAATTAATTTTGCAGGGGGTTTTTTTGTTGTTGTTTGGGGTTTTTTTTCTTTGTTTGTTTTTGGTGGGATTTGTTTTTGTAAGCTGGCTGAAATGGACAAAGCAGAGCTTGAACAACCACAACCTGACATCCCTGTGGGCACAGGTGACTTGCTGTAGTCCTATTTGTTCTTTCTTCAATGAAACAAGATCACATGGGCGTGAACAGAAGCTATTTTCTTGTTTGCCATATCAGACCAAGACCATCCATGTGTGCAATTGGTCTATGAACTCTCAACATGTTTGTAGAAGATCATCAGTGTTGAGGTAAAAGTCAGACTTCCCTTTATGGACACTAACTGAGAGATTGCTCTGCAGAGAGGTGGAGGAAGGGGAGATTGTGGCTGGTAGAGCTTCAGGAACATTTCATACACTGGTGAGCAGACTGCATCAGAGACCAATGCTAAAAGCTATGAGGTACTGGAACAGCAGAGTTGATCTAGATGGCTCCTGAGTCATTCCTGTGGTGTGGAGTGGTGTTATAACAAACCTGTCTGAGATGACCTCTCATGTCACTAGAGCACTGTGGTCACCTGAAGGGAGGGCAGTGGGACAGAACTCTTACCTGTCTTAGCCTGAGCTGCTGTCAGTTATTTGTTAGATAGTGCTTTGAGGAAAAAAAACAAACGTCCAAACAAACCTTGTACTCTCAAACACAACCCCTGTCCAAAGTAGTTTAAAAAACAGTTGGTCGTCCTGGTCAACATGTAGGGAGCTATAATCCAGTCATCTAATTGGTAAGATATGTCTGAGGTGTGGTTGTACTGCATGAGTTTAGAACTTCTGGGGCTCGCAGCTTCCTAAGAGAGTGATCTGTACAGTGCATTATGTGTTTCCAAGCAATAATAGGTTTAACACTTGATGCCAGTATGCAATTCAACAGATGTATTAAGTACCGTATAACAAGCCTCTTAATTTTAAAAACTGATTATGCCAGTATGTGTGTCATGAGACACTTAGCTTTGGGCTTTCCCTCAATGTATTGTAAGACTTTCCTTCCCTAAATTCCTCCCTGTGCAGCCTAATGGATCTTTCTAGTAATGCAAACTCTTGTACTTCTCTGAAGTGGAGGTAGTGGTCATGACTGCTTCACTTGTCTCAAAGTAAACATTGTTTAAGGGAGGCAAGTAATCCAGTTCAGTCTAGTGCAGTCTTGTGCTGTAGTTTCAGTCTAGTTCTTGGTCTCTTGCTTCAAACACTTTCTAATCAGTTAAGTGAATTTGTCTTGATATATAATGATAGAAGTGACCAGATATCCCATGCTCATGTCTGTGGCATTCATTTTGTGGTGGGGGCCTCAATCCATTGATTTTGTCAATCCACTGAATTTCATGGCTTGTGGACATATGTCCCAAGGCGAGCTATGAATTTCACTCCTACCTGCATTCAGTTTCTTTAAAGGGAATGTCTTAGTGCAAAGCTGTGCCAATGGTACCTACCTACGACAGGCAGCTCTTGGCTGCTTGTTTCACAAGGAAGTGGTGAGTGCCTGAGCAAGTGTTGTTAGGTCTGCCCAGCTTATGAGTACCAGCTTGTTAGGTGTTTCAGGCTGAATGTAAGATATTCTGAAACCCCCGTGTTGTAAATAATAGCGCTCACTGAGCTGCAGCTAACTGCAGTGTTGGGTATTTTCAAAGCAGAAATGAACGTCTCAAGTGCAGGAATGTTTTCCTGGTGTTGCAGGAGATTAAAAATTTATGTTGTTGTGCTGCAGTAGTAATGGGGAAGAGATGAGTTTTGTTCTTACAGTCTATAACCACACTCATACCTCATGTTCCTGGGCCAATAGGTTTGGTGCATCTAACAAAGTAGGAGTCTAAATTTACTAAGAGTTTTAATGTCTGGAGACTTTCTAGAAGCCACACTTTTGTTCTATTTTACTCTCTTAGATTTAACTTACAACTGCAATGCAATTGCAGTAGTTTCACTTCACATTCTCAGACCTTCAGTTCTTTGGTACACAAATGTACCTGTTGCTTTTTGGCTTTTTTTAAGCTATAATATGTGAAGGCTGTGCTTCATCTGCTTTCTTGTTTTGTAATTATTTTTTTTAACTCAGCTTTTGACTTAAATATTGTTTCAAGCCAAGGCTAAAAGTATACAAGAAAATAAGTGGTTAAGGTGAAGAATCACATAATGCTGCGGTGTGAATGCTAATAATGAGTTTGGGAAAGATTGATTAAATTCTCATTTGTGAGACACAAGAAACTCATCTTGAAGTGGTCTCATCTGAGATCTGTAATGATGTCAGTTTGAATGTTCCTGCTCTATTCTCACTTCCTTTTGTTGGTTTTGTCTTATTCAGAGTTAGGAAAAAAGACTTACTGCTGTTATAGGAGTGAGCCTTGACTCTTCCGAGGTTAAAACTGAGTGCATTCTCCTCTCTCCTTCAGTCTGAATCATCACACTTAACTCTGGCCTGTCCCTTGTAGGCTGTTTTCTGCACATGATACCTGAGATCAAGGGATAAAAGATGCTGCAGTTCGGCATAAAGTGGTAATGAAAGTGAAATAATGTTGTTTTAATAGATGAAGTGCTTGAATACAGATGCATACATGCTGTATACAAGGTTGTGCTGGAAATCAGATACACAGGAAGATAGATTTATAAAGAGGGAGATGAAAGCAACCCAAAAGGAAGCTTTAAGTTTTCAATGATGTAGTGCCTATGCTATGTGGAAAAACTAAGAGATATAAAGCTCACATCCTTGTGTGATGCTTGAAACAGAACAATACCTTTTGAAGACAGACATATCCTGGGAAAGAAAGAAAAGGTAATCAGCATCAAAGCCTAAATTGAGACAGTCTCAGTTCTTGACCATCATCTTTAGTGGCTCTTAGACCATGGCCACAAATAAAACCTTCTTTTGGTTGTTGTTGCTTTGGGTAGTTTTGGGGGTTTTTTTTGGTTTTTTTTTTTTTTCAGGAAATAATTCAACTGTGGCGGTTTTGGAAATGCCAAGGCTGATCTTGTTCAGTACTCATCTCTGCTGTGAAGTTCAGTCTGTTAAATGTCATTATGTGTATTTCAAAGGCTGAATATTGACTTCTATGCAGGTTGCAGTTCTCCCAGTTAAAATTTACTGGGACAAAACCTACTGGTGAAACAGCAGGCTGAGCACTCCAAGGAGCTTTGAGGGATCACTCAGTACTCCTAACGGAGTAGATTGAAACTGAGAGGTGTTGAGGATTTTATCTTTGACCCATGATTTTCAGTTCAAGAGGTCTTTAACATTGGTATTAGAACAAACACGAACATCCCTAATCTTAATCTAGTAATTTCCATAGTAACACGCTGTGCCTTTTAAGAAACTGAGCTGTATGATCGTGGTGTTCTCTGTTGTAGTTAACATTTTTAACCAATAATTTCTAACAGTAGTTAGCCATCTCTGGTGTCCTGAGAAAGCTGTTCTTATAGCTGGAGATGTATTGTGGATCCATGGTTCCTGTAAGATTAAAAGGGATACATGCAACTTGATGCTTTATGGGAAGGTACTGGTTTAAAAGCTATGGTCTGCCTTTGTTTTCCTCTTCTTTGGGGTGAATTAAGCATGTCTGAGAGGCAATTAGATATTTAGAGAGAACACTTTAACTATGTTCAGAACTGTTAAGCAACAGAAGGTTGTCTGCCTTGCTGGGAAATCTGGCTGTGTGATTAGTCTGTGTGCATACCTGCTTGTTGTCAGTTCTGCAAATTACTCAAATTGGCTCTGATTGCTGAGGTGGGTACTTATTTTAGCCACTGACCTTGAAGCCGCTTGTGGGGCTGCTCTTAAGCATGAATAACAAGCCAGCAACATCAGTGATTGCTTCCTGGGTTTAAGCTTTTTATCTTGCAATTTTCCTCAGCACCTTCTTCCCCAGAGCAAGATCATGTTCCTATGCTGAAGAGCTATGCAGACTCTGCTAGGCAGATGTGAACTGGAGCCAGTACAGACCCATCCCCTATTACTCAGATGTTCTAGAGCCCTGTCAAGCTGACTCTTATGCAGTTTCTTGGGTCCTCTAGTGTTTATATTGTATGTATGTATTTTCCCATTGCATAAGACAAGAAATGCATTGAATACTTATTTTTTAGCTTATTTGTTTCATAGTTCTCTTGTATGGTAAGCTCGACTTTCTCTTGGATGCTCATTTATATTTCATCTACTTAATAGCAAAAAAGACAAAGCTTTGCATGATGAGATGCCCATAATGAACATCCCTGACAATTTTATTGAGCATGTGCACTGCAGAGATGTAGAGAAGCAGTGGTTTAGGCAGCCTGTGTTTAGGCAGTCACAGCTCTTCTGTGCACTCCTTGGCTTGTCACTGTAGATGGCAGCCCTGCAAACATTGAAGAGAATTAGCACAGACAAACTTACAGGACAGCCTACAGACAGACACTGACCACATAATAGAGTCAATCCTAAAGTACATGCCTACCTGGCTCAAATCAACTTGTGTCTTGGCCAAGAAAGACCAGGCAGTCCTAACCCTAATCCCCCTGAAGATGCTAAAATTATGGCTCTGTCTTGGAGTTTTGTACAGTACTTGCCTAGTTAGTCTGTGCTGGTACTGAAAAATAGTTGTGGACTGAGGAAGGACTGGTTCTGGGCCAAATGTCTGTCTCCATTTGGCTTGTTTCCATGATGTTTAGGGCTGGCTAGTTTTTAAAGCAGATTTGTCTTGGAGTGAGCTTTTGGAGCAGGACAAAATACTCAGTGTGAGCTAACAAGCTGTGCCAGTGTCTGTGCTCAGAGCTCGTGCTTGTAGCCTGCCCCTCTTTTGTCTTAGCAATGTGCCTAGCATGACCAAGTGTCCCTGCCATTAATGCTAGTAAATACCTAGTTAAATCATAAGGCAGTCCTCGGTCCTTGTTTTTCAGATTTTCTTTATTTAAGCACAGAAGAGCCTTACTGGAGCCAAGTGCTGAAAAACCAGGCCCATGATGAAGCATTGAGTTCTGGCAAGAAGCAGTCTCCTCCCTCCACCATCTGCAGCCAAGCTGCCTTTTCTGCTTGTTTACTGTTGTTTGTGTTTTGATGTGTAAATAACTTGAAAAGGGAAGAGAGGGCGCTAGACCCCACAGCATTCAACAGATGACGTGAGCTCCTTACAGCAGAATAATGTAAACTCCATCCCTGTTTAGTCAGACACTGAAGTGACATGTGTCTCAAAACAGAATAATCCATTTGGGTATTTTTTCTCCTCATAAAGAGGACAGAAATATCTGAGCATTAAAGAAATGGATGGCAAAACAGGGTGCAGATGAGCAGCAGCAGCAATGCTGTTCCTCCTCCATTGAGAGGCATTGAGGTGGCAGAAGCAGGTTCACTCTGAAGCATTTGCAGAGCACATGCTTTCAAACAGCACACCTGTCCCATTGCGTGGTGGTCTGTCACCTCTGAAGAGGTACAGGTGGGTTCAGCTGGTGCAGGAAAAGACCTTGAGTCTTTTGTTAAACCAGGAAGATATGTCCTGATGGTCTCCAGAGGACAGGACCAGAAGAGGGCACCAGCATCCTTGGTCTGGGGCTTGGGGAGAAAGCCAACCTCAGCCTTCCGCAAAAGGCTCACAGGCCAACAAGGAGTATGGTTCTTGGGTTCCTTTTTGCATGGTTTGCATGTAGACCAGCAACATACACAGTCACTGCAACAACACAGCTTGGGTCAATTAATTTTTCATGAAATCTAACCAGGATTTAGCGAAGTTGCAATGTAAGGTTTTCACCTAATAATAATAATCTTTTCAGAACATCTCTAGTCTTGTAGATGAAGTTTGAATCTTTGCACTAGTCTGTCAAACATTTTCTGTAAGTTTTTTTTTTTTCCTTCCTGGCTATAAAAATCAGGCTAACTGATGTTGACTGAAAGCTTGATTTGGAGAGGATAAATATATGATGGAAAGTGCTCTGCTAATATTCCCGACATAAGTGTTCTGTGGAAACAAGTCTGATGTAGGAGTACCTCCATATATTTCAGGTTGGGCAGATGAAGTACTTCTAATATTACAGATCTTGTATGGTTTGTGCACGAAAGAGGGGGAAATTAGCTGTAGTTTTGAAGTTTGAATGTGTTTCTCTTGCTCTTTGAAAATTTGAGTGCTGATTTTTTTTCTTGAAGGTAAGCTAGCTATATGGAGAGTTTTTATGTAAGACAATTGTTGCCCAGTTCAGGTATTTTAAGTGTCATTTTTTTATATCTTGGTCATTTTGTCCTTTTCCTGTCCCAGCTTGAATTAAATTTTACTTTAACAAGCAGCTCACCCATTCAAATTTATACTTGTATTTTTCTACAGCTATTTCTAAACTATATTTGCTCTCATCTTTATCTGTTAAATAGGAGGCAGAAGCTGCACTGTCAGAGTCAATGGAAAGCATTTATCCAGGGTAGTCATCTGCGTGCTGCAGTAGTGTCTAACAGTTCAATAAAAAACTTGTCAGTGGAGCTTTTTAAGTCAAAGGGAAATGTTTTTTCCGTGGACAGTTATGTTGCTGAGCTGCTACTGAGCCTGTGCTCCTTACTCTCTTTGAGCTTTTAAAGGTGTTTGTACAGATTTATTTTAAGACAGTTGCTGAAGTGCATGTCATGTGCACAGAGGGGTGTGCTGCCTGAGGCACTTCATGGACGTTGGCTAGAGGCAAGCAAATGTTTTGTTCTGGCTAACAGTAGCAGCTTTCATGAGGTGATGTTGTGTCTGAATGAAAGAGGTACCAGGAAGAGCAGAGTGTGTTCACATCATACATTTGCCTGTGCACTGCTAGCTGGACATTGCACTCCTTCCTCTGTCTTTTCTTGTCATTTGGTGACTGCTCACAATTTTCAAATGAAGTGGAAGGATGATGTGGCCCTGCAGAGGCTCCTTTGCCAGCAGGGTAACACTATGCAGGGCTCTTGGCCCAGAGCCAGCGAGTAATAAATATCCCGTGGGGAAGGACTGAACAGAGCACACCCAGTTTTAAAATTACCTCCCTGCATCCAGTCTTAAACATGAAGCTGGCTCTTAATCGTTTGTTGGCTACTTGTTGTTATCCTGTATTACCTGGTGGAAAGATAAGCCCAACAAAGGAGTAAACAGGCTCTAACAGCCCTATTTTTTCTGCAAGTAATCAGTGCAGAAAGCTCTGCTGCAGTTTGTCAGATTTTGCCTCACAAAATTTTGTGTAAATGACTTCTTCTTTTAGTGCATGGACTTCAGGTCATCATGACATTCCCAGCATAACCAGTGCTCGTGCTCCCAGATCACTGAGCTGGGCAGTAAGTTAGTGATGTACGAGTGGGTTCTGCTGTTGAATATCATTCTCTGGTTACTATATGGGAACTGCTGATCTCCCACTTGTGTTAAAGCAAATGCTGACTGCACTTAACTGGGGAAAAAAATCCTGTATTGTATTTTCAGATGAAACCTCCAGAACCTCTCTTAGCTGTATTGTAAAAACAGAAGCAAGTTTTTTTTTAATGTTAAAGAAACAAATACACAGAAAAGGTATAGAAATCCAATACCCACCAAACTTACATTCATTAACCAAAGTATCATAAAGACTATGCTGTCAATATTGTATCAATACTGTACTGAATTGTCTGTAGCACAATGCAACATTAATCAAAATTTGCTATTTCCTCCATCTGGAGAAACTTGTGGATGCTTTGGGATGGGAAAAGCTTCCACAAGGTTGGTTGGCAAGTGTCTGAAAATATAATAGAATGTTTGCTGGTTTTCTTGGTATGGTGTGACAGGAGTGATCATTCTAAGGATGCTCAAGGAGATTGTGGGAATTTTTTTTGTGGTAACTCATCTCAAAGGAGCTAAAAATTCAAGAGTGACATTAAGTGTAATGGTATAAGATTAAATGTAACATTAAAGAAAAATCTCATTACAATGTTGAATGTAATGAATCCATCTGGCTTGATCTATAAATGTGTAGAGATGACTATCACTAGATCTTTGTTTTCTAACCTTATTGATTGCCCCTATCTTCAGCTAGTGAAATCTTCATGGAATCTTCACAGTTATCAAATGGGACCTGCATTTCATTATCAGAATTTAGGATAAGAACATGTTTTACAAGTATTTTTGCCATACTCTGCATCTGGGGGTGATAATTTCTGTCTAGAACCCTCAATTTTTTGATAGAGTTTGGATCATATTTTTTCCTAAGGGAAGATTTATTGCCACTGTAGAAAGCTAAGGAAACACATGAAGCCTCCACTGCTCATCAGTAAACACCTGGACTGAAATGAGTGGGTAGTCTTATTGTGGCTGATCCCATTGTGCAGGGGCTGAACAGGAGCATGGCTTCTTGTTCAGAGAACATGATTACTTTTTTGCTTAATTCATTGTCCCGTTTGTATTTGTTCTGTCTTTAATAAATGCTTTGTAGGATCCTGCTGAGCAGACTGCTTTTCATTTGTTTTGCCAGTGAACCTTTTAGGGTACTGTGTATGAGCAGTCTCAAATTGTGCTTCAGCTGTAGAAGAAACCTATGTATATAATTTGAAATAAGTGGTGTGTTAGGATAGTTGTGGGCTATGGTTAATTAGAAGGCTTGTTGCAGCTCAGGCTTTGGCAACAAAAAGCGATGGGGTTTTTTTGCTCAATATTGAGTCAAAGTGTACAGGGGCCTTAGCTGATGTTGTCTGTATAGATGCATTGATTTTTAAGGTCAAAAGCAATTACCAGAATTTCTAATGCCTTTAACCATGTTTGGGTGCTGCTAAATCCCTGTTGATACCAGGACCCTTCTATTTTTAACTTCTATATATCTGACTCTAATTTCAAGTCCTTCAGTTCTCCTTTCACCAGCTAGGCTGAAGAGTCACTAACTGCATTTTCTTCTCATGTGAAAATTTAACCACAGCAATTAAATTACCCTATGGTTTGTCCTCTTGTAAATAAAATGGACTGAGTTTTCTATGCTTGGGTTTTTTGGGGGTTCTTTTTATGGTAATAAATTACTTCTAGCTGTCTGTGTGTTTGCAGCAATCCTCGCCAGTTACTGAACATCGTCTAAAAACATGGGCAGCCATGGATGGATGGATGCAGCTCTTATCATGGTCTTGTGAAGGCAGTAGGTATAAACTGCAGGTCTGCAAGGTCCACAGTTCCTGGGAAAGTAATTTCCTAATGAGTACTGAGTGTAGCTGCTGGCAGCATCATGCAGCTGGAGATATGGCTCTAGCTGAAGCCTGCTTGTAATGAAAGCTGATTCACCAATTTTTTTCCCAGTGTATACAAATCAGAGGCAATCTCTCTGCCTCCTGGCAAGCTACCCAAACCATCAGTTAGCCTTGGGTAGATTAGGATTTGGCCAGATGTCTTCCATGCGGAAAAGCACTGCTAATGTATACTAACTGTAATTAATAGGCTAGTATTAAATATCACATTCTGTTTTTTATCTGAAATCAATGTCACTAAATGATTTCAAGCTCTTCCAGCATTTCTTTAAATTTCAGAGGTAATAGCATGGATTTTGATCTCTATTTCCTTTTTAGTTATGCTCACCTCAGTGTTGCTTGGGTGGTCGGATATGGCTTGGACTTCTTAACTCTCCTTTTTTTAAAGTGCACCAGAAGCAAATAATTAAGGTAAAGGAGGATAAACAGTTTATGAAGTTAAACTCTGAAAGGAGCAGGCAACTTAGTGGTGAAGGACACAACAAAGCCTGAGGCATGCAATGGTGCCTTTCTCCTAATCTTTCCTGGCAGCATCATGCTGATGCCTTCCATCTGCAGTGGAAGAGGATTGAGTTAGGGAACATCTAATTAGATGGCTCTGCTGGGTGCCTGTGGGGAGGTGCTGGCAGTGGGGGGCTGCCCTGTGCAGGACACAGATGGTTCCAGTTGCCTTTGACCCACGCACTGTGGGGCACAGCTGAGCCCTGCAGCCAGCATATTGCTCCGCAGGGAAAGTGTATTTGAGAAAGGAGGAGAATACCTGACCGGAGGAAATTTGAGGCTGGAGGCAAAGGATTCCTCTGCAGCACTGGGAAAGGGTCCCACAGCAGAGTAGAGTGAAGTGTGAGGGAGGTGGAGTGTCACAGACACAGAGCCGCTACAGACTGACTGCATCCCCATGTGCTGCAGTCTGAAGGGAGGCCAGGCCTTGGGAACAAGGGAAGGAAAGCTGTTTCGAAGCTGTTTTAAAGTTTGCCTCTTTCTTTTCCACTAATCAAATCAGTAGTTAAATATTTATTTTAATTGGCAATAAATTAGGTTCATATTTTCCAACTCAAGTCTGTTTTGCCCATGACTGAGGAAGCAGGGTTTGTTTAGCCTGGGAAAGGATGGCTAAGGAAAATTGCTTTCAACTGTTTAAAGAAGGTTGTTAGAAAGCAAGCATGGGGTTTCTCGGAGCACATAGCTGAGGCTGGGATGCAGCAGTTGCAACAGCAGCAAAGAAAAAACTCTCTGTCTACACTTGACAAAAAATACTTCTTTATTAGTCTGGTCTTAAGCAGAAATATGGTGAAATCTCCTCCCTTTGAGGTGTCTAGAAGTCACTGGAACAACCCTGGAACATCTAATATGACTGTGAATTTAGCTCTGTGCTGGGCTGGGGGTTCCAGAGGAGAGATGGAACTTGGATTTTCCTGTCATCCCACAGAATGCACAGATGGAATGGAAAAACTTAAGTGTAGAGGGGCTGTTTTTTTTCCCCATGTTCAACAGCTGGGCTGAACAGCTAAATGCTAATTAAAGTGGTATAAAATGACAGTGAAGGATGATGAACAACATTCTGTAAAAAGCATGGAGTAGTCTCCTGAGCTACTGTGCACAAGAGTCTGCCTTTTAGTATGCTCTATGCAAATTTGGCGTTTTTATGTATATCAATAAATAAATACATATACATATTAATATGTATGTACACATTGAGGAAGAATGGTGAGGAGCTGTACCTGACCCAAAAACGTGATCTCAAAGGCTGAGAAAATGCTGACAGTTTTGGTCACCTCTTTCTGACACCTGGACAAAATTAGAAGCTTGTGTCACTTAGAAGCAGTCTAGGGCCAAGTTAATCCTCAACAGTAAACATTCTTCACAGTGTTGAAGCTTGGGATGTGTAATACGACTTGGGAGATATTCTGCAGAGCCCAGGCTGATACAGCAGTTGTGTTGCTGTAGCTTGGAATCACAGATATGGTGCTTCGCTGCTATACATGCCAGGAGTATATAGTTCTTGTAACTGTGAATCATATATGCCAGTAGTGTTTTGGTTTCATCAATGCTTATCAAAGCCAGGAGAATTTAAAAAAAAAAAAAAAAAAAAAAAAGGATAAGCTGACTCTTCAGAAAGCAAGAGGCAATATCTTCAACCAACTTTATTTGGTGGCTTGATCCTCAGTAGTTCAAAGTAAGAGGTAGGAAATTTAATGGTAGAATTCCCTACCATCTGTGTAGAGGGGTTTTTTTCTACTTTTGGTTGCTTTGTATGTACCTGTGCACACAGCCTCTGACAGGTTTGAACTTGTTCTTGGTCATCTGTGTGCCAGCATGATTCATAAATTTTGAGATGCTGCACAGAGCTCCAATGTTTGATCGGTCACCTGTGGCCTCCATTCTGTTACTGCCTTCTCTGTCATAGCTGATGACAAAAATGTTGCCACAGCAGTTTTCAAAACTTTTTTTCATACCTGTTTGGTCCTTAATGCCATCTGCTACCGCGATGAACAGAAAAGCTATTTGGTAGCTTTGATCTTTGTAACCTAGAAGATTAAATGAAACCAACCCAATCCATGGTATCCTGTAACTTTATTAGAAACAATCATAGTCTAAAGTTGAGCTCGATATTGGGTGTGACAGGTTTCAGTTGATTGACCCAGGACCTGGAGAAAGCTTTCAGGAGTGCCTGAATGACTAAGTGTAGGACTTCTGCAATTTTAGAGGCTTACACTCCTGAATTATTTAAGCACTTAAAAACTGTCAGAATCAGTGGTAATGCTTCTCCAAGGTTCACTGAGCAGCTTGTTCTCATTTTGAAGTGCAGTAAGAAAATTATAAACTAAGTCATCTCTAATTTAACTGATTGCACTACTTATATAGCAATGGATTGTTGTAAGCCATAGCAATATTTCTTAGACATTATTTAGGGAAAAGCTTATTAGTATTGAAGGAATTAAAGTGTTGTGAAGTACCAAGAGCAGAGATGTGGCTGTCTAGAACCTCAGTGAAGGTTCTGGATTTTCAAAGTAGTGCCAGGCTCCACCTCTAATATATAAGGGTCACATAATACAATGATTTTGGTTGTGTGACACTTTGCTAAAAGTTGTACCCTGATCTTGGTTATGGCAGTAACTTAAAATAGTTTTGTATTTTGAAATTACTATGTAAACACATTTTCTCAAACTGCCATAGGAACCAATGCTGTAAAAATGTCTCATCTGTAATCCAATGAGAAGCATGTATTCACTCCAGGGCTGCCAGTTCTGCATATTTACATATTGCCTCTGCATTAATAATGCTAGGCAGAATTGATTTCCATTTCTGGAAAAGACTGCATATTGCATTAGATGTGTTGAGCAAATCAGCAGCTGCAGTGTTTATGCTCTTTTGCCCTTTCATGTATTTTATGGGAAATGGCTTAAAGTCCGCATCTATATTACCTAAGTGCAGTAGCTTTATGCATTTTTTCCCAGAGATTTTGCACAGTTGTTTTGCAAAATGCTGTGTTTATAACTTCCTAGAAACAGATGCAGTGTTTACTGACTAAAAGGAGCCTGAGAGTCAGGTTTTGAACTGCTTTGAGGCAGAAATGTGGGGTAGGGTTTTCAAAGGCACTCGCTATTGAGCTAATCTATATTGAAGTAGGTGGGAGTGTCAGATCTTCTGAGCCTGCTTGAAGGAATGATGTGAAACATCATTTTCTTAGTTTCTCTGCCTGCAAAAATGAAGGTAATAATAATCCCTCACAGCCATGTCAGTTGATGTCTAGTAAGAGGAGCAAAAAAGCTGTTGAAGTGTCACATAGCAGGAAAACTTGTGTATTTGTGACTCAGATTTTTCGAGTTTAGTGTTTGAATGATCTAAGTTTGCCTCCCTTCTTCTGCAAAAAAACCAGAAACAGGGAACAGGGTAACTGAGCAGGCTTCTGGGACTGGTGGCATCTGTTCAGAGAAGAGATCTGGTCAAGAACAATGACAGCAATAGATGAGGTGCAGGGATAGGTTGTTGTTTGGAGTTTGCCAAGAATGAGGGATTGCAAAGCTAGAAGGAGGGAACATGGGAAGGATGAGTCTCACTGTCATTAAATAATCTGTGTAATCTTCCCTTCTCCAGAAGCCTTTACTCATGTGAGTTAGAGCATTCAAAACTGCTTACGCAACCTGGAGAAGAATAAAGCAGTGAGGGAGGGGGAAGAAAAAAGAAGAAGGGAAAAAAACCTGAAAAGCCAACAAACCAAACCCAGAAACAAAGTAAAACCTTCTCAGTCTTTTGGGCTTGATGCCAGCCTCACCAGGAGTAAGGCTCCTCCGGAGGAAAAGAGGTAGTTTAAAAGACTTTGTTTCCAGCCTGTTGTACAGCACTACTTGCCCTGGGGCATCTCTGGATAAGAGCTGTGGGTCAGAGACAACTGCTTTTGATGGTTTACATCCTCAGGAGCTCCTGGATTAAATTGTGTTCGTACTAGGGCAGGTTAAGCCTCATTTTCTTGGTAATTGTGACAAATGGGAATCCTGGAGTTCAGCTCTTTTCTTCTGAAAATCAAGCTTTCTGTGTAGGTGGTTGATAAATGGAAGTCCTGAAGCTGAGAATGTTGCCTTCTGCTCTTCTGTGCCTTTTTTTTCACCTATTTCAACATAGCTTTTTGAATATATTCTGAGGCTTTTTCCTGAACAATTAGCAGGTGTAAAAATGTATATGGTATGAGAAAACAGTATGTTAGTTGTAAGAGTATGAGCATGGCAATATTTCTATGGGTGCCCAAAAGAAAGAAAAACCAATTTAGCCACTATTGGGGCAGGAAAGGCAGGAGTTTTAAATGTCTTCTTTACTTTAACCTTCACCCTTTTGTGGTTGTAGTTGGACTGTTAAATATTGTTAGTAACAATAAGATGAGAAGTAGAGCTGTGATAGATGTAGTGTTGAAAGGGTGAGTCATTAGCAGTCTCCTTGTCCAGAACTGGGAGGGAAGTATGTTTAAGAAAACTGTAAAAAGAAAATTTAGGTTTGTGTGGATGCTTTGTTTTAATACATAATTTAAAAAAAAAATTA
This sequence comes from Sialia sialis, assembly GCA_009812075.1. Classification (NCBI taxonomy): domain Eukaryota; kingdom Metazoa; phylum Chordata; class Aves; order Passeriformes; family Turdidae; genus Sialia; species Sialia sialis. The sequence goes on from VRYO01002772.1 coordinate 25,765,260, forward strand.
ATAAGGCTGTTGTGTATGATGACACCTAAGTAAGGGAAGTATGAGTAAGTATCTGTTGAGCAATACAGGTATGGATTCTGCTGCCTCAGAAACAAGAAGTGCATAAGAAGATGCAATAGTATGAATTTTGTGAAACACTGTAGAACTGGTAGGGCAGAACTCATAGGTCATTGTTTTTTACACATTTTCCCAGGATATAAGTAAAAATATGGCTCTTTACCTACCACTTCTGCCTAATCAGGATATAGCTGGAGGGCTTGCTGACTATCCAATCGATTGTTTTTGCTCATGCTGGTGCTCGTTAAAACATGGTTTGGAAATGCTGCTGATGCAAGAGAAGAGAATAAAAGCCAGCTCATGCTCTCATGGCTCTGTGGACTCAGCATAGTTCTGTGTATTCATACTGTCTTTGATGCAGCTGCAGATAGCCCTCAGCAACATAATAGCCATATAGCTAAAATGAATATTAGCCATAGGGACTTGTCCCAGTTGTACTTGTACATCAAATGCTCCATATTAAATAAAATTATATTAATAATGAGATTGGGGTAGGTAAACATGGGCATCTGACAAAGATTATGCCTTAATGTTTATGGAAATCTGTATCAAGTGGAAATTAAAATGCTGATATGAAATCACTGTTTAAAAGGGCAGGTGGCTTGTCTTTGTACTTTTTTGGGGAAGAATGTGATCTGTCCTTCAATAACCTATGTACCACCTGGTGCCTTGCTTTTCTGTGCTGGCAGCAGTGATAACATGTCTCCCGGGCTTTTGACACATGAAAGGTCCAGAGACATCTAAGATGTGCTTTCTTGGAAGTATCAATAGAGCACAATATTTAGAATTACACATCCCCCTCACTTTTTCCCCTTACAGTTGAACTCAATGATCTGAGAAGTCTTTTCCAATTCAAATGTCAGAATGGTTCCATGTTTCTAATTTGGTTTGGTTACCTTTTTTTTTTTTTTTTTTCCTCAAAAAAAGAGGAAATGGCAGAAAAGGAGAAGGTAACTCACTCTAGGATTTTTGACTTTCAAGACTGCTCAGCTGAAGTCTTTCCCATGTGGAGAAAGAATGCAGAAAATGAATTCTGAATTTCCATAGTAGACTAGAGATGACAGATTTCTCTGCCAGAGTAACTCAGAAGATGTCTAGTCCAACCTGTAGCATGCAGTGGTCAGCCATGAGGAGCCAACTGTCTGCTCTATTCCACCGGTTGTTGAAAACTATGAAGGGCAGAAATGGCAAAATCTCTCTGGGAAACCTCTAACACTGTTCACTATCCTCACAGTGCAAAAGTTTATATAGCCAACTAGAGTATTCTTTTTTTCATCTGATGATTGTATCTCATCCTCTCAACATGCAGCATTTTTAAGAGCCCAGCTCTGTTCACTTTGATAAGCTCCTCATAGATATTGCACAGCCTTTTTCCCCCTGCACTTCTATTAGTATTTTTTTTCAGTTTTATCTCATGTATTTGTCCTTGGGTGTCAGGAAATTATTAATACATACATTTTCCTAGGTAGGCAAAAAATCCCAGCCAAGAAAACTCATAGCTTACTTCTATGTCCTGTTGATCTCACAGTGAGGTCTAACTCATCTCCCCATAGGTTTAGATTTAGACCCATAAATTTAAGCATCTGAATTGTGCATGCTTTCACTCGAAATGTGAAAGCTCCCATTATACTCAGTGGAGCTGAAGTCAAAGCTGCCATCAGAGTGAAGAGCTCGTTTGTCTCACACCTCTTCTTAGCTGTCAGGTTCTTGGGATTCTACTGGCTATGGTGGCCCTGGCTGCCACACACCCTCTTGTACTGCAGAGAACTGAATTCCAGGAGGAGAAATGGCTAAAATTAATACAGGAAGCAGCAGAGCATCACTTGAACTCACATCTGAAGTGCATGCTCCATGTCCTACACACTGGAAGAGATGTTTTGTTTTGGAGGAGCTGTGTGACTTTGTTCTGTGAATATCAGAGAACAGAGAGGCATAATTTGTTGGGAGTAGCTTAGAGAAATGGTGAGCACGTTTCTTTATGTACAGACCTTTGACAGTTCTGCAACACATTCTCTGTGGTTTCCAGTTCAGTGGCGTTGGGACTAAACACTGTGATTTATTATCTCAAGTAATTGAGGTAACTTTGAATAAGTTTGAATAACTTTGACAGCCTCCTTTTGGACTGAGATGTGGAAATGACAGTGGATTCAATATTGAGTAAAATTAATGCCTGTTACAGTGGTGAGTTCAATGCACATGAAAGTAGAGTGACAGTTGAAATAATTTAACACTTCTAAGGAAAGAATAGTTGCTCTGATCATGAAAAGCCTTAGAAATTCTAATTTTTTTTGTGATTACTGTGATGAGAGTGCACTATTAAATACAAGAAATTAAAAAATACTGACAGAGTTGCAAAATATCCTTGCTGTTCAGAGGATTTTACTTGGTGGCATTTATCTGTACATTGATGTCTCCCATAGATGTTCTCTAGCTCCTCAGGCTCTATTGCATTCCCCAGGGCCTGTCTGACACTGATGGTTTGGATAATATCCCAAGAAGCCTCTGTCTTTCAGGATGAGAATTTTTGTTTAACCATGCCAGGAAAATTACAAATAATCAACTGGAAATGAACACAAGATGACACTGGGCTCTGCTAGTGGCCAATGTGATGATTGCTGTTTGAAAAACCTCTGGTTTTGGAGTTAGATGGTTCTAAATTACTTCTTTTAAAAGAAACCTATAAGGAGTCACTGAGTCTTCTGTAAGTGTGGGGAGAGAAGACAAAAATTTGTTTACCTATTTAGTGTCCTGGGAAGATAAAGATAACAGAAATTATGAAAAATGAGAATACTTAACACTGTAACATTTTAATAATCAAACCTAGTAATTGTCATTTCTTCATTACTTTTAAAATACCCATGTCTTCAATTTTGTTTCTATTTCTGCTTCTTATCCTTTATGATAAATATTCTGAAAAGGAAAAGCCAAAAATATTGAAATCTTAATATGCATAAGGCTAGATATCTGCAATGTGCTTAGTGCTGCAGTGATTCCATCTGTGTGCTGTTCTGGTTGTTCTCATTCAACAATCTACTAGATTGAAATCTACTGAGCAAGAAAGGGTTATTAGGATGGCCAAGCCTTTCTGATGAATCTATATTCCAAAAGGAAAGCAAACTCAACTTTTCTAGTTTATTCCAGACTGGTATTTTACTCTATAGATACAATATGTATTCTTGTATGATTATTAGGAGAGAAATAATCTCTTCAAGTGTGTTTCTCTAAGAAGATGAAACTTAGTAAGTTTATAGTGATTCTAGTCATTGTGGACATGAAATTCTGAACCTGTCTTCCAGCAGGAAAATACCTAAATTTATGGGGTGTATTTGTTTGTCATTCAACACGTCCAACAACTGGAATAGTGTACTAGTTGGAGGTCTTTTATTTTATTCCATTTTAAAAAGTTGCATCTCTCTTTTACCTGTTTTAACTCTGGAGAGCAATGATTTTCCTACCCTTGCAGGTAAGCTCTTCTAAAGTGTAACAAGCCCCTGGATTTCTCTGTGGCTCAGGCAAAGACAGAGCTGGAGGGCTAATGACCAACTTGTGGACAGTGGATAAGAATTGGTGGACAATGAACTATAGGAAAGCATCTTGAAACCTTCAATTTTCTCTTTTCCCCCCCTCTTCATTAGTGCTAGTCACAGTCCATGTTGATGAATCACTCTCATGGACCTGTGTGCAAGCCCAGAGGCACTCTGCTCAGAGAGAAGGAAATCCTTGCAGGGTTTCCCATTAACATCATTAGGAGAGCTATTGTAAGGCCTTCCCACAGGGAAAAGGCTCCATTAACCCCTGCATTTGGAAAGGGCACAGACTCAATTTATTTTCTGCCTAAGAGTTAAAAAACAATAGTATAGCTTGGGTTTGGAATTTTTCTCAGAGCTTTTGGCTCTGAAACATAAAACAGTGAATCTGTAAAGTTGTTCCATTATTCCGCTGCTACCTTTCAGGATCAATTGTTACCATGGGTGTGTGCAGCTGAGGAAGATGTGTGACTGAACTTCATTTTTGAGCAGCTTATGTGCCACTAAGATTTATATAAGGTTTTAACATTTATAGCTCTCTTTTTCAAAGGTTGAATCTTGATCTAGAATATTTTCCAAGTTTTTCTTCCCTTTTAAACTGTACTAAACCCAGTATTTTCTATTTGCTAATTTAATCAAGCTCAGATTTTGACTGAGAAAAGCAGAAACAGAAATAAAGGCATCTATCTTCTGTCCTCTTTTTTTAGACAAAGAACATATGCAGTTTAACTAGCCCAGGAATCAGGTACCTGAAACAGAATGTTTTTATTGATGTCAGGTAAAGTCAGGAAATAAGCTTATTAATGAAAACTATCAGTAATGAACTATTCTGTTCTATATGTACCTTACTTTATATAGGTTGCTCAGGGAGAGTGGCCATCTTGTGGGTCCTTCTCCTTTGGGACTGAAATAATTGTTGGATTATCTGATACTCTGGAAGGGGAGTGTGCATCTCTTGTGATTTGTGTTTAATACAGATCTAGAAATAGATTGGGTTAGTTTTAACTGTAAGATTTTAATGCTATCTTTATATCTACTCCTAATTTCTTATGTATGTGTTTGAAAACTAAAGGTTTACAGCTCACAGTCTTATTAAGGTCCTTTATTTTTTCCTTCTCCTCACTCCTATTTTACATGATGAAGTTTTCCTTATGAAATGATACAGATGATTCTATCTAGGTGAAAATTTCTGCAGTAGATAAGTGCATTTTAAATTCATATATTTGTGCCTGAAAATTTTGAAGGGGTTAGGATTTTAAGGAAGTTAGAGGGGAAGTATTGTGTTTACAAGCAAAAAAATAAAACAAAAGCCATGTCTACCCTGCTACAACTCTTCTATCAGTCAGGATACTCGGTATACATTCATATAACAAGATCCTTCAAAATTATTTTGCATTTTCTGTAAAATTTATTCACTCATAAAAGAGCACCAGCATGCTTTCTTTTTTGATAATCAAAAACTTTGTAATTTTTTCACCTGTCTTTGGGATACTTTGTCTATTTGTCCAAGTGATTTACCTTATTTACACTGGCCAATGAATAATGTATTGACTTGGGGATTTTACAGAAAATATCTTCTTGGATTTTAATCCTACTTGACCAGACAAGAAATATGTTCTTATCTGTACTCCCCAGGTGTAGTGCAGTGGCTAAGTCCCCTCCCCTGCCTTTTGATTACATTTAAACTCACTTCTCCTGCTTAAATTTATTTTTTAATGAAATTACTTGCATATTCCATGCAAATTTTTTTTTTTTCTGTTTATTATCTGCTAATAATGAAAAGCACAATTATCAATTTGTCTTATATTTCTTAGCCAGTAATGTTATAATTTTTGTCAAGGGGGTGAGCAGTCCTTATGAGGATCAAATCTCAGAGTCCAGAGGCTTATTTGCACTGCCTGCATCCTCCAAAATGTAAACTTCCATGCAAATAAAAAATATGTGCATAGGCACAGTATATAGGCCTTTTTACACATTTTTTTCCCTTAGTCAGTAAAACTTTTGCAGTATCAAGGAAGAATTCATTCATCTGATCTAAAACTCAAATGTCCTGTCAAATCCAGCTGCCTAACCTTGGACTCCCTACAGTCCATGGGGGAAGAAAGATACCTTCAAAAGGTACCCTGTGCCTCACACACACACCTAAAGAGGAGGTGAATGACTCCCTCAAGGCACCAATTCCTGTCTGTTGATGCTACAGGAAGCTAATCTTCCACATCTAATCTTAAACACCCACAGTGATCCCAGAAACATTTTCCTTCACTTTCATTGGCATCATAGGTAGCACTGATGATGAAATTTCTGCAGAAAAAATATGCAGAATAAGGAAATAAGAAAAGAGCATGGGAGAAAAAAAACCAACGTGACAGTTTTCTACAGACAATAAACAAAATAGTGAAGTGAAACAGAGGATACAAATAGCAGCGGTCCTAAAAGGCATTAATTTTTTTTCTGCTGAATGAGGTGGCAAGGCACTGAATAAATAGCAATATTTAGTCATTATTTTAGGGCACTTTGTATCCTTCCGCTCTTCTCATGTCTTCTGTTGATATGCTTAGGATATCTATGGATATGTATCTATGGATATATATACCTTAGGATATATATGCTTAGGACCAAACGTAGTTTGGTCTCAAGACTGAAGAGCTCCACATTCTTAGGAATCTTTCCTTTTTGGTAACATGGATAGCTCTTTTCTGTCTTCCCTAGAATGATCTATCTCCCTGCTGTCACCTCCAAAGACCGCATATGCTTCCCCAGTTTCTCTTATTTTTGTAACTGTGCCTACTGAAAGTATTAGATGCTACCTGCCACTATTAAAGTAACCCATTTCTCTTTACTCTTATAGTCCATCCTTGCTCATAGTTTCTGAGAAGTTAAATGTAATTATTCTGCTAGAAAGCAAGCCTCTGGAGTGTTCTAAGAGCTCTGGGAGGCATCAGGATACCTCAGCTTCATATAACCATTTACAATTGATCATCCAGTGCAATGCACCTGGGGAACTGACATAGTCTGACTCAAAACAGGTCCTCACGGAGCCAGGCTACTCTGATCATGTCTCAGAGGGGAGAGCATGTGCTATACTGGCTGCTGTGTATCTCTGATGGAGGAGTGGGAAATAGCTCAGTTGTTGGAGTCAGTGAGTCGGGAGTCTCTATGAATTCTTCAAAGAGAAATCAAAGTGCAAGGATTAAATTTAAGCCTTTAGATAAATTAAAGTATATTAAGCCACTCAAACATAAAGTAGAAGTGTAAGTTTAAGTTTTAGGATAAGTAAGTAAGTCAGTAAATAAGTTTTAGTATGAGCTCTAGAGCTTTTAATAAGTAAAAGGTTCAAATGTCAGAGTAAAAGTGCAAGTTCTAGTGAAGGCAGAAAAACATACTAGTGTTTTCAGTGGAGGCTCCAAAAACGTGGTTTTAAACATAATAGAGCTATAATAAGAATTTTGCTTACATTTTTCAAATAGAACAAGATAAACCATATACATAATTTATACATAACCTGGCGTGTTAAGAAACTGAAATTCTAATACAGTAATTTCACGATTATAAGCCGCACCTGAATATAAGCCGCACTTCC
>VRYO01002772.1:25773423-25823642 GCA_009812075.1 Sialia sialis
GGATTCTTCAATGAAAAAGGTGCGGCTTATATTCGTGAAATTACTGTAACTTTAAAAGTAGTAGTCCAACTTTGTATCTTAGTTTGTTAAAAAGATTCTATATAAGCACATGCATTGGAGAGAGCTTTTTACCATTGCTTTTTGTGATTGCTTTTGCCTTTTGCTTTGCTTTGCTTGCCGCCGTCATCAACACCCAAGAAGAAGACAGGAGTTGCCCAGCAGCATCATCTTCCCAGGGCCTTGACAGGAGCAGCTTCTGCTTCTATTTGGGACTTTTACCAAAACTTAGCATAGACTTTAACATCTGTTACTTTGCTTTTGAGGTTGATGTACTTCTGCAATAAACCTTTTAGCAAGTATTAGCTGCTTTGCTCATTTAAGAAGATAGCCCAACAAAGTTAATACCCACAGCACCAGAGGTCTAACCTCACACTCAGTATATTTCTAACCCCCAGCAGAGCTGAGGTGCAGTTGGCATATTGGATCCCAGATTCTCATTAGTTTGGAACATTATACTTGAACTGAAAAATTATACTTGAGCATGTTGTCCTGAGTCAGTGATGTTCTAAGGAGGAGAAAAGCTTTTGTTCACAGGCTATGTCAGTATTTCAGCCATCTCCTGTGGTGTGTGGCAGAGCTGTGCCCACACCTCCCACCACACTCATCAGCACTGCCTGCCTTGGTGGAACCTGTGTTCTTCCGCCTACCTGCCCGAGACACTGATTTTTGCAGTTCTTCACACTTCAGAAAAACACTTGCTATCTCAAAGAAAGGTTTAATTACAGGTTTGGGTTGTTTTTCTTTTTTTAATCTTTATATTTTTAGGATCATTAATACACTTTAGTACCTGAAGTCTTTGTTCTTTAGAATGGCTGGGCAGGCAGTGCAAGATGGCAGAAACAGTTTCTTTGCCTTCCTCATTTATGCAGAAAAAAAAGAAATGTCATATTTTCCAGTGTGCCAGAGCAAGTTCCAGTGCTCTACTTAACCTCTCCTCACCTGGCTTTGCAAGCTGACTTTCTGTGCCTACTTGGTCTCATAAGATGCTATTTGTAGATCTTGAATTGGTGACTGTTATGTTAGCAGTGATGAGTTGCTCTTCCCTCTGACTCTTTGAATCCAGGAGGGTTCATGGAAACTACAACTCACATCCAGAATGTAAGCAGAAGATGTCATATATTGATACAAGAGAAGCAATTAAAAAATGTTAGCAAATTAATTATATGGCATTTTATGCCACTTCTGATGCTGAGACCTCCAAAGTGATGGCATTTTATAGAAGTTATTTTCTCCCATAAACATCTCTGCACCAGGATTTTTCTACTGCAGATTTTCCCCTGCCTCTTCTTGAATATTAGTCTTAACTCAGGAGCTCAGAACAACCACAATTACTAATCTAAAGATAACCCATTTTTTCATTTTTTACTTCAGTTCTGACTCTAGGTAATTTTTGATATGTATGTGAACGAGACGGAACAAAACTCAGGCTTGCTGGTATTTTAATAATTTTAATACTGTGACCATCATGAGGGCACACCTCACTGCAATCTATGGCTTTCTTGTGAGTGGAAGAGGAAGGGCAGGCACTGATCTCTTCTCTATGGTGAGCAGGACAGGATCCGAGGGAATGGCCTGAAGCTGAGTCAGGAGGTTTAGGTTGCAGGAAAAGGTTCTTCACCCACAGGTCAGGCACTGGAACAGCTCCCCAGGGAAGGGGTCACAGCACCAGCCTGACAGAGATCAAGAAGTGCTTGAACAATGGGTTTGGGCACATGGTGTGACTCTTGGGGTTGTCCTGTGCAGGGACAGGAGTTGGATTTGATGGTCCTTGAGTTTCCCTTCCAACTCAGGATATTCTATGGTTCTATGACTTTGGAACTGCCTTAGCTGGGTTTTTGTATTTTTTAATATGTGAGGCTTTAAAATTTAAACTTTCATGTTCAAGAAAATGATCTCTAGGTAAAAAACGGATTAGAATTAAAAAGTAAGATTCCCTGAAATTGCATGTTATGCTGAGATAACACAGACCTCAAAGGTGGTTTTTGAACCAATTGTCAGTGACCTGAGAGAAGTGTTATCTCAAATGAACACAATCCTTGGGGTGTGCTGTTGCAGTAATTAACTGACAACTAGAAAAAAAAAATATTGTGTACAGATCTGTCTGCAGTTAGTCTTTTAAATAGCATAAATTATTTTTAAAATTTAAATTATTTTTAAATTTAAAATTGGTTTAACTGAAACATTTAAATTGTGCTTAGGGGGAAAAATGTACATGTTTTAGACCAGATTCTTAAAGTAGTCAGTTACTAGAACGAAAAGGAAAATCTGGCTCTTGGTCCATGTTTTTCTGTGGAAATGTGAAATGTGTAAGTTGTGTTCTGTTCATATCTGCATAATTATATCTACCCCCAAGGAATGAGCTTTAATAAGTTCCAATTTTGCATATTAATTGCTTAAATAAAACATTTAATCATAAAGTTGAGAAAAAAAGTTGAATTAGTCCTGCAGGTGCAGGGTGGGGCTTCCCTCCTCCAATGAACAGTGAGCTGATTAGAAAAGCAGGTGCATTCCTTGTTCTTGTGAATGTGCCCTGACTGTGAGAAAAGCTGCCATCAGCCCTCTGGTGAAATAGCTTCAGTGATGAGCCAGAGACAGTGTTTGATATGTCTGGGCATATTATGCAAGTCACACTCTGAGCTAGTTAAGATACAAGAACGTTGCTTGGTGTTTTATGAATCATGCTGAAGGTATTAAATGCTATCAAACACTTTCTATCATCAAAGAAGCACAACATTATCTTTTGATCTTCAGAAATAACAGATCCAAGGGTAAGTAAAACAAATATATTTTCTTAATTGCTGAGCCAAGTGAAGCACACTTTAAAGGCTTTAGAGCTGCTAGAGTTGTACTAGATAGAAATATTTTGTTCTGTCATCTTGATATATTACATAAACTCAGATGAGGTCAGTGAAATTGAGACACAGTTAATAAATATGAGACAGATATCAGAAAAGCACTTACACTGGAAAAAATCCTTAATATCATCAATGCCATGCTGCAGGTTGTCCAGTCCTCAGAGTAACATTTGATGCCTTTGCCTCAAAGGAGGAGAAGTCAAAGTTTGAAAAATAAAGTTATCTGAAGTATAAAAGTACTTTTTAACCGGTACCCTTTCTGCTGTACAACTGAAATGAGGTGGCATTCATGTAATTTTGAAATCATTGAGTTTTGATGTATGGGTGAAATGAGCTGAAACATGGAAGTACATTTTCTTCTGTAGCACTCTGGAAAATAAGCAATTGCAGTCAGTTATTTTCTGGAGAAAAAAAAAATCTTATTATGTTGAGTTACTGACTTGAGGCTGAATTAGTCTGCTTGGCAGAATTAATCAAATATTGATTCTTAGACTAACTTTCACTTTACTGTGTGAATATGTGATAGCAAAGAGAATAGTCTGTACTGATGAGGTATGCACACTGGCTTCCTTTCTGTCTTTGCCTTCGCAAAGCTTGGAAAAGCTTTGAACTGAAGTCACAAGGGAGCTAGAAGGAATTAAGAGGCAAGTCCTGTGATAAGAGGCAGCAGATAGAAGTCATTTGCAGTCCAGACATTTGTCATGTAAATATTAAGACTGGGAAAAAGTCATGTGGCTTATGTTCTGTGATGTGGAAGCCCTTTGTGGTTCTACGTGGTTATCAGCCACAGCTTTTCCTCTTTACAGGAGGGAGGATAATTCTTCCTAAGAAACACAAATTCTTGAGATGGGATTGTTGCAATGGCACTCTGAGGTCTGGACGCTGCTCTTGGACTAAGACTGGGTTTCTGTCTTTCCTCAGTATATTCTGGAATTGGAAGTTGTTAGAAATGAACAGGGTTCTGTTAGGTGGCTTCTAAAAGTAGGTTATAAGAGACAACTTCACAATCACATTAATAAGATGTAAGACTTGCTGAAATGTTCCCAAGTGTTAGTTGTATGGTTCATGGAAGCTTTTGTTTTAGAAGAAAAACCTTCCTCCTTCAGTGAAGACAATATTTTCAGAACTCTTAAAAAATTTACTAAAAATAAAAATTGTCACAACTGGACATTGTCCAAGGAGGGGTGAATTGCAAAAATTAATAATTAGACAAAAAACAAATATTAAATTTCTTCTTATTGAAAAATATAAAAAGAGTTATCAGTTGTATGATTTAAAAGATGTCTCTTAACCTATTCTTCCATTAGGGCATGAGGGATTTAAATCCATAAATAACTTCAGTGAAAAGAATTGACTTCTTATCCCTCAAGTGACCAAATTGATTTTTTTACCATGTACATTAATATGCCATTAATATGGAAGGGCAATATGTCTGAATGGCTGTGTGATGATTTCTTCAAGAAAAGGCAACCCCTCTCTGAAGCTAGTGAACGTCTGCTATACACTTCAAACATTTTACAGCCCTTAGGTGCTAAGGTTAGTGGTAAGGGCAAAAGCAACAGTCAATACACTTGATAGGTTATGTAATATGCATTTATTTTCGTAAGAAAGTCAGAGCCTCACACTGCCAAATATCACAGTTGCTTTAACAAAAAAAGACAGTGATCTGTTCTGTAAATGAAACTAGAAACTGATGAAATTAAGAATGAGGTGGAATGTCTTCAGCAAAAAAGTGTGTTTTCATATAATTAAATGTAAAACAGCGTGGTTTATTAATTTCTCTTCCTGTACACAAGAATGACAGAAAAGTATACCCCAGGGAGCTGGGTTTTGTGCCCCCTGTTCTGTTCCATATACACAGGCTGGCAGTAACCTTGAGATGGAGCTTTTGGAGGACAGTTTCAAGATCAATTTTTCCAATTCAGCTCCTCTAACTGGAGCCTTAGCTGATATTATTTGACTGTCAAGGTTTGTTATACAGGGTCTTGCCAGCCACTGCTTTGGTATGAAAGGAGCTTTAAATGAATGCCGAAAGCTGTATCTTATTCTGAAGCCATCTATGTGCAAGGACAGGTAATTAATTCTGCATGCAGATTAAAAGGGATAACTGGAATCTGTTGGAGAAGTAAACAGCCTTGCTCTGGCTGCTGCCTAAGAGTTTCTGCTCCCAGCACCAGGGACACCAGAGCTCCCTGCAGCCTGCAAGCCTCCCAGCACTGGGACTGGACAGGACCAGCTCCTCCTCAGCCCTTATCAGCCTTCCCACGCTGCACAGCAGCCTCTGCTCTAAAATCAACCCTTCTGTTTCCATGAAGACAAAGTCCCAGAATCGAATAAGCAGCTGTGAATGAATGCAACACAACAACACTGACTCACCTTCATTTGCCTCTTGCTAGTTTGTTTTTGTTGCTTAGATGAACTGCTGTCATTTCCTCTCCACAAGCTGGCAAAATCCACATCCCCCTGCTTCTGGTAATGAAGTGCACAGCTAGACTAGCTGACAGGGTGTTTTTTAAATGAAAGGAATTTGTGCTCTGGAATTTCTTTAACATGGACCTGCTCAGAGGGTGGCACAGAGACCCAGCTATGAGTTTACTACTATTAAATAACTGAAATGCCCTATGAAATGTCAGCAGAGACCTTTAAGTAATTATACCCACTAAGCCCCTCCAATTAAGATGTTACTTTCCACCAGGGACAACAGGCCAGGTTCTGTATACACGGTAAGTCCACAAAGCACCTTAGAGACAGACTGATTTATGCTCCAGCAAGAGATAGTAGAATTGATACTACTAATTCCCTTTTATGGTAGTAGCCCACCAGAAACCTGAAAAAGGCTTGTCAAAATTATTTCTCTAGTAAACTGAGGTAAGATGAATAAAGATTTGTTTTACAGGCCAAAACCTCTTAAGGAGCATTCACCAACAACTTAGGTTTCTCATACGGGACAGAGGCATTACTGCTGCAGCAGATTTGTTGGATTCTGTCTATCATGTTCTTTGCTGAAACTGGAATCACTGCAGTTGGACATTTAAATATCTGGGCCATGATATTTTTTACTTACTGTCACAAGGAAGATGCAAAAGCATAAAAGCTTCAGCCTTCACCTTTAGAGCATGTTCAGGGTGGCAGCACACAGTGTAAATCCATTGCATTTTATTTATGTGCAGCACAATCCTGACCTCTCACTATAGGCAATACAGTAAATAAAAGATATATATAACCAGATGAGACATATGGAGGAAGAATGAGAGGAATAGCAATTTTAAACCCATACAAAAATTATACAATAAAACCTACATACCTATTTCATAACACACTACACAATGGAAGACCTTCCCAATACCCTAGAGAAGAGGGCATTGTCACAGTCTTGCTAAGGTGGTTCATATTCACAAATAATTTGTTTGGTGCAAAGCTGAGTCATGCAGGACTCAATGTCCATGATGACAGACAGAGAAGCTGAACTTCACAAGAGTATGACAATTAATCCATGAACACTGGCTCTTCTACTGAGAGTACAAAAGTCCTCTTAGCTACAAAATTTAAAAATGCAAAATTTGCATCCTTTTATCCTGCTGAGATTTATGGAGATCAACTTTTAAAATTCCCTTTCTGGTGACCTTTCAATGTCCTTAAATGTATCTCTAGAACTCTAGTGCTATGGCTAGTTATACCAGGGAGATTCTACTGTATTTTATACTAAACAATATTAAATATATAATAACATTAAATATATAACATTTAATGAAACAGAAATAAATTGGAAGTAAAAAGTAAAAGAAAAATCCTGCTATACTATATTTTTTATTCAAAGTTTGGAGTCAGATACTAAAACAGAAGTGCTGCAGGGTCTACAGGCACAACTGGTATAGTTTTCATGGCACTGTATAGCCACAGCACACAGAACTGCAAGTGCATATCTTCAGGACACACTTTTAACCTGACACTAATTAAAAGCTTCTCCCAGTGTTGTATTGTCATGTTAAACAAGCACAGAAAATTGTTTTTATCATGTTTTTTTACTTTATAGTTCCACAGAGCTGTTGTGGTTACATACCTACTAGCGATATGAAGGGTTTTGCTACTAATGTAAGGGATCAGCTCAGAATTTATCTGTAAGGTCTCCAGGAATATATTTATCCAGGAGTGCTGCTGCATCAGCACTAGTGACATATCACACCCTTTGGCTCTGAAGCCTGCCATGCTCACTCTCAATCATATTTCTGTAGCAGGGCTGGAAGCTTGTGCCCCTTCTTCAGCTGCCAGCTGGGTGTTCACAGTGCTCTGGTGGCTCAGGGGGAGGTGCTTGAGTTTCTATCAGTTTGACATTTATGTTTTACTTTAACGATTAAAAATTTGGTTCAAGGTTCTCTTTTTACATGAGGAGTCAATAACATTCACTGAGAGAATTATATTGTCTCTCTCTCAAAGATTATAGCTGTTTTGGAGTAATTTCAGGTGTTTGGGTAAATGCCTTTTGTTGATATTAACACTACTTTAGGTCCTTTCTTCTGCACATTTTTTCTATTGAATGGAATATGCAAGATCATGCAGAAGACTTTACTCAATTTCCAAAATGCTCTTTTTGTCCTATAGAAAAAAAGATGAGAAGATGAGAACTTAAATACTTTTCTTGCTTCCTCTCCAGATTCACCTGCTGTCAGAATCAATGCATCTGACACAATCACACTGCACTCATCCATGGCAAAAACTTTGAATACCTTCATGTGGTGGGGTGGGGCAGAACAGTGGCTGATCTCCAGTGATGGTTGCACTGAAGGGTCTGCAAGGCCTGGCAAAGGGATTAAACCTACTGTGACACCTACATTCAAATGCTAGTTACAGTGACAGAATGAAAATATTTAACATGCAGGCTTATAAATAAGTGCTTTCCTCTTCTACCTTTTGACAATAATTTTAATCAGACTGACATTTGATCCTATGAAGCTGATTATCTGCAGTTCTAGAAATGAATGAGTACTTACTTCTTTCTCTTCTGCCTTTCAGCATATATGTGCTTTACATTAGAAGAATTATGTGTCTGGTTATTTTAGCCCATTGAACCACTTGCTTCCAATTGGTTCCTAAACTTTGAATTAGATACTTGCAAACCCTAATCCTTGATATCCACTATTCACCTACTTGAAGCATTGATCTGAAGCCCTCAAGTCTCCTAGGGATGAGTAATGGCCTCATAATGACGTAATTCTTGCAAAGAGAAACAACTGGAAAACATGCCACACTGACAGCTTTGGATAGGAAATGGCATCACCAGTGGCCTTACCTGCCTCCCAGCTGTGCCTGGATTATAAAAAACATCTTCCAAACCCCCAATATATATTCTTCTCCAATGGCTGCTGCCCCTGGCTTTTGGATCATATCCCGTTTAACAATTAGCAACACTGCCTTTTCTCCTTCACAGCTTTCAGAAAATTACACATGAGTAATCAGAACAAAACCCTTGATGTTTTTTCTTCCCTGTTATGTTTTCAGAAGAGTTTCCTTAATGGGTTGAAATCACAATCTGTTTTTCTCTATTCATATATGCATCAATGTAAATAAATCAGGGGGAAAGAGAAGTTCAACACAGGGACTAGGTCCCACAGATATCCAATTAAACCTTGCTGGGTTTGTTTTCCTTCTGGAAAAGAAAACCGACCAGCCTCAGGTTTTCACAGCTGAACCACACGCATTTACTTTTCATGAAACATATGTGTATACTCTGTGTTTTACAACCTAATTGTAATCTTGGGCTTAAATGATTCACATGTGGTACTGAAGTCTGAATTTTAAAAGGCCTTTTGGACAAAACGAAACCAAAAAAAGGACCAAAAAAAATTCAGCAGAGGCTGAAGAATCAGAAAGGTTATCGAGAAAAAATTAGCACCAAAATTCTACATTGTGCCATGCATTATTGAACAGTAATAAATGCTTTGGAATATCTCACTGCTTAATTACCTGTTTTGAAATTGAATAATTAGTGAAACAGAAATTTTTAGATTAGAGACCTTTTGTTGTGAAGGCCTCTATGTTAAGTCACCCAAGAGAGTGTTTCTGCATGTAGTTCAAATCTAAGTACCTGCCTTTCCAATTATCTAATAATTTGTTTGTGCTGCATAGTCACCCTGGGTGCAGGCATTATCACAGGGTAGAGACAGTAAAGGGGAGTGAGAAAGCACCAGTGAAAGGAGAAAAACACAATACAGGTAAGAAAAATAATGGGGCAAGCAAATCCTTAGCTTCTGTATTATAACGTTACCCTATGATTCCGAGTCGCTGTCTGTAGGAAGCAATAATGCCACATCAACAGCCTCACCACATCCTCCCAGAGGCTCCAGACCAAGGTGTAAATAACTTCCTGCTGGGAATGACTCCTCATTTTGTCTTTGGGGAAAGAACTGAGCAAATGGTAGCAAAGGATCCCACCCAAACCACTCTAGGGAGACATTATAGCAGCTTACTGGTGTCTAAAGAAAGCAGCTTTCTGTGGTCTAAAGAAGGCAGCTTAAGACTGGAGAGGGACTTTACAGGAGGGCATGTAGTGACCTGATCAAAGGGAAATGGCTGTAAGGTGATGGCCTTCAGGGAAATGGCTTTAAATTAGATATTAGGAGGTAATTCTTTACTATAAAGGTGGTGAATCACTGAAACAGGTTGCCCAAATGTGTTGTAGACTCCCCATCCCTTAAAGTGTTCAAGACCAGGCTGGATTGGGACCCTGAGCAGCTCAAAGTTTAGTGGAAGATTCCCTAACCATGGCAAAGTTCCATGTTGGAACTGGATGATCCCTTCCAACCCAAACTATTCTGTGATTCTATAATACTATGATTCTATCCTGTTGTGGAAAAATCAAGTTTAGCTGATGGGACCACATAAGAAAAGAAAACAGATAAAACAGGAGAAAGCAGATTTTAGAATATTGATGTAAAACAAGAGAAGAAACAAGTGCCTATTTTCAAGTGAATCATTTTAATTATGTTGAAAATAAGAAGTCTTCCCAAGACAACAATCTCTGTATGTGAGTGTCTGCAGTAAGGGAATTGTGTCATAGCCTGTAACATACTTCTATCTGCAGAGCATATTGTGCGCAGACCAGAAGATTGAAGTTGTAATGATAAGAGCTACTGAATGTCTAACAATTGTGAAAGGAAACACCTAAATATTATCTCAGATTCTGCAATGTGAGGCTCCAGCCTTTCTACTCTCGTGTTGTAAACCTGCATCCTCTTCCTCTCCTGTAAGATGCCTTTAACAAGAGATATTTGTTATAAGTAACATGTAATTTTGCTAGACCAGCACCACTTGCATCATGGTAGCTCAGTGCTGGCTAAAGGGTTTACTATCCACTAACCCTACTATGGTTTATAGCTTTTCTTCATATATTTTTCTGAGCTGAAACACAACATACAGGGGAAAAAAAAGACAAAAAAATAAAAAAGAAAGAGTTATCATTCTGACTTACATGAATATATCTAATTATATTCTGTGCCATTAGCATTAAATGAATTGCTGTTTCTGCTGGGAGTTGAAAGCCAGCAAGGTTCAGAGCTGTAGCTGTGCCTATTCCATCAGGCGGGGGAAATTTGTGTGGAAAACAGCAGCTGTCTTTGATGAGGTTCATAACAAGTTTATTGGTAACACAGCCCCTTATGATGCAAGTCCTGTAACGTATTTTAATATAGGAAAATACTTCAACCACTTTCACCATCAGCTGAAGGAACTCACAAGGGCTTCTGAGACCATCACATTAGTGATGTGCCCCTTTGCTTCAGATTGGTATCCATGTTACTCATTAAATCTGCACCTTCTTGAGCACTTGGCTTTTAGTACTGAATTAATGTAGATCAGAAGAATTTAATTTATGCCAGAATTTTTCAGCTAACTGAGGTGGTCTTTTCGTAGCGAGCATTTTTATGTTACAAAGCCTGTGATACCAACTGGTCTTTGTAAAGCTCCTAGGACTTGAATTTAGATAGAAATAGTAAAACTTCTTCAGTTACTTTAAAAATACAAAGATTTTATATAATCTTATGTTAATATTGCAGAAAGAAGAACATTTCAGATTTTGGCAGTATCATCTATTCGCATCTACTTATTTATATGTCTAGGAATTTCCTTGTTCCAGTCCTATCATGAAAAATCAAATCTGCTTAATCTTTTAGCCAACTTCTCATGTTTTATAAGAAGGACAATGGAATTAAAAAACATTAGTACATAGCTACATTGACCAAATGCCTGACATTTACAGGGATCCTGTTTTTCTCCTCACAGGATCATTCTTGGCTACATTTTCAGGTTACCCCTTATACTTTGCTCCCAGGGAGTGGAGGAGATGTGACTGACATGCAAGCATCCCCACAAGGGGCTTTCACCTACTGACCATCAGCTGGAGGCACAGGCCAAAATCTGATACCACAGGGAAAATTTTTGCTCCTAGCAAACCCTGCAAGAACTGTGGAAATGGAGCACTTACGGTAGCAGGCCATTTGGCAGCATTGTTGCTGAGCAGGTCCTCTTCTGTAGTTTGCAAATCCATAAATCCCTCCTCAGCTCACAGAGGGAAGCAGACACAGCAGCATCAACCAAAAGACTGGCAGCTGGAATTCATACTGAAGTGTTTCCTGCTGGGGCAGATTGTAAACACTGAAAAAATGCAGGTGGCCTCTTCAGACAAAAAAGCTGTTTTTCCCTTGTTTTCAATCTTTCCCTTCTCCACTTCTGATACGTCCTTCCTTTAGTGGGCACAGTTAGTCTTACCTATCCTTGCTCATTAAGCTTGTTGGAGGTTTCTCTCTAATTTGAGATGAAAATTCCTATAATAAGGGTGAGTACCCCAAAGAAGGTATATTACCTACATTGCTGTTTGTAGAGAGCAGAAGCATCATGAGGGTAAGAAATTCTGGCTTTCTGGAAGGATACTGTGCAGAGTGCAGAGCCAGGATCGCACAAAGGAAAGTTGGGCATAGGGGTCTGGTGTAATCCTTCAGAAAAGCACCTGTGTTTGTAAAGAGGATTTGAGTCACCTGTGCCAGGGATTTCCAATCCATTCCCCACAAACTGCAAGTGACTGCTCATGTCTGCATTTATTGGACCAGAAAGTGAAATAATGATACCTGACGTTCTTCCAGGATTAGGAGATAGCATTTTCATTAAAAGTTCTGTGAAGTACTTTTCAATACATAATAAACAGTAAGGGAACAGAAATTCTGAAGTTATCAATCAGTTTGATCTTAGAGAAAGTGTATTTTCCTTGAGAAGAAAGGAAAAAATCACTTTCTCTAACTTACAAAGACTGAATGGGATTCTACAGGCTATGCAAGGTGAAGATTAACCCTCCTGTGCAGTAATAATGTACCACAAAGTTTTTAAATAAATTAGTAACTTCCTACACTCATTACATGTACAAACAAGGAGCTTTACATCATCAGGTCTGACCATTTTCACAAGCTACAGCATGTCATGCAGTCATCCATTCACAAAGACAATTTGTTTGACTAAAGCACAGCTTTCAGAAGGATGAATAAGGCTGAGATTGAAAACCCCAAGAGGCAGAGGATCTTGCTCCTCTCTTGTTTATCCATTTTAATGGGAAAATTGTCCTTACATTTAAACATGTGCATATAATTTCTCATTGTAATATGTATAGCTTCGGCTCCCAAATACGTCTTATACTCTTCCAAATACGCCTTTCTCCACTAGATTTAAAATTTCTTGTATATCCACACTTTAGTAACTGTAAAAGTACTTGGGCGCAGGCATCAAGCCACCAGTCATGCTACTTGTGATACACGAAACAATCTGATCCTGTTAAGTTTCTCACTGCAAAACCTTTTCTCTGATCCTCAAAGGTCTCAGGAAAGAGCCTGCATTTACTATGTATATGTAGCAGGCTCCATATGCCTGATTTCTCAGCCAATCCCCATTTGTGCCTCTAAGGAGGCTGTAAGACATAAAACTCCATGCTAAAAAATGAGAAAATAGAGATTTTTAATTTTTTTTACGCCTTGTAATGGACAGGGAGAAAAAATGCTCTGGACTCCCTGCAAACTCCCAACAACAAAGAGTTTTTAAATTGAGTAAAGTTTCTCTTGTGTTTTATAAATAACAGGTATCCTTTGCTTTTAATCATGCAGGTGGTTTACTGTATTTTTTTTAGCATTTTGGTAGTGATCTGCTGTATCCCATTCCAGGCAAAAAAAGAAGGAGGGATAACAGGTTCCTTAACAAAAAATGTAGTCCAACTGGAGAAGAAAGTCTCCCTCTCCAAATCTCTGTGGATGCTATTAGTAGATAGTGAAAAAACATTTTAGAGCAAGCCACAGTGGCGTATTTTTTTAAACATTTAGAGCTGAAGCCATCCTTAGAGATAACAAATTGTAGTTTCGTAACTGTCCTTAGAATGACAAAATATTCCCTTTTGGTGATTAAAGAAAATTATTATAACATTACCACCAAAACTTTAAATATTGCATAGTGAACAAAAAAATCTTAGTAACAGTGAAACATAAGTTCTCTCAAAGTATACCAGACAAACAATACAACATTTTCCTTTGATGAAGATATAAGTTATCTTAAAACAGGAACAAGAGACTTCCTGGCTGGATTAACATCTGCAGTGTAATCATCTATACCTGAATTAGCTTTGGTTACCCTTGGGGCAGCAGGGAAAAAAGTCACTTACAGGACATGTGTCAAGTAGTCTCATTTAGATAGGTCTTTTAGGACAAATTAATCACACCCTGGATGCATCTAGGTGACAAGCTCAGGCATAGAGAGCTGCATTTTCACATCTATATGCTTAGCCTCACCAATCCTATCCTGATCTCTTTCTTGTCCACAATATTCATGTAATTCCCTTCCCATTCCTCCAAATCCTCACTAAAACGATCTTGCACACAATTCATCCCTACATGAGAGTTCTGGCTGGCAAAGATTTTTGTCTTGTTGATCTCTGTGCCCTTGAATGTATTACTAATGTGCATTCAGTGATTTGGCAGGAACAGAGAAAGCTGCTTTCCTAAGCTGCAGAATTGCGTTGGGTCTTAGGGAATGAATTGCCTTACCACTGTACAAATTCTTTTCTACTTTAGTTGTCAGTCCAAACACTTTGGATTCAGCCCAGGGGATTCACATCACAAAGATCATCTTCAACTTGCTCTGCATGATAGGTTACATGCAACACTTATCAAAAGAGATCATTCTTTATGATATCTGGCCTGAGTATCTTCCACATCTTAGCTTAAAAAAGTAGATTGCAACAACTGTGCTTCAAATATGGCACTTCATGTCCTTTTAGGGACTTCCAAAGAACACACGAATTTCTGCAGTTTCAGAAAGTGATCTTGCAAAAGCTCCTGTGGTTGTCAAATTTGCAAAGATTCTGTTCTGTGAAAAAAAGAAGTGTTCCCTTTCCCTAAACTTTTGCTTGCCTGCAGAGGCACTAACCTTGAAAAGGAGTGGAAGTTGATCAGTATCAATGCCCATCTCCATCCCCATGGCCACCTTACCTTATCAGTTCTGCAGGACCTGTTCCCCTTGCTAATTGTGATTATTCCTGCAGGTACCAGAGTCTGTGCAAATGACATCTGCCTTCCTTTGAGATGGTGGCTGAGGCTTGATTTTCTCACAGTGATTTTTTACTAGCTTGGAGCCCACAAGAGAAGCTGGCACACTGACCTTTGATGCAGGCTGGGGAGAAAGCCATGACTCATCCACAGCTAGTTAATCTTGCACCTGACAGGACAAGGTTCTTAATGCCTGTCTTTGCTACAGCATTGTATGTATGTAGGTCTGGACATCCATCACTTCACCACTTCTTGTCCTTAAAGATACTTATTATTTTTGTCTGCAAATATGTTTTGCTGTACATTATTTACACTTCTCAGACATCTCCTGGACGTTTCTTCTCTGGCAGAGCAATTGCCTTGTTCTTTCCTGACAAAGTATGAATCACAAGTTAGGTCACTCTAAAGCTGTTGCGACAATTTGATGATCAGTAGGCACTATATTAGCTTCATTCAAATTTCTGAAAATGCCAAGAACTGGAACATTCTGGGAAATCCAGGCAGCTCTCGGAATAACATAATAAACATCCTGGAGGGATATGCTGTGTGCTGTGATGCACTGGACCTCCTGAAGCTGATGAAATACCTATGTTTCCTTCCCTTCTTTGGAAAAGTTGCCACTGGCTTGTCATTCTTTAGACCTTTATATTTACAATGAGAATTGCCTGTTTATAATGAATGCTCATTGTTTCTCCCTTAGATTCTCATCAGCATCTAAAACCACAAAATGAACAGTAAATAGCAAAAGCAAACAGAGTGAAAAATTGTCACAAAATGGTAGCATTCCTACTAACAGAAAAATCAGCACTAGAAAAGTGACTCTATCAACTGGCACAGAGGGATAGTCCTCCAAGATTTCACCAGGTATCAATTCTCCCCTGGTCTAGGAATGCTATATTATCTATATTATATTAACCCCCTCCTGAGAACAAGACCAGAATTAGGATAATCTTACATACCCTATATCTATAAACTAAATAGTAGCATTTCAGCCACACTGTATTTGTTTTAGGGGGAAAAAAGGTTTTTTCATTGCTGGCGCCCCAACAAAAATACACTTAGCAATATTTTTTGCATGCTAAGGAAGGAACCGTTCTATTTAGTAGTTCCAAACAATAGTGGTCATGAATCTTCTGACTGGCCTTCCAAAGTGTCAGGGAATGAGTGTTTTATTTGGTCTTATGTCTGTGGAATAGCAATATTTGTGATCTTCCAGTGGTGTGTAAGCCTATGTATCATTTGTTAATGAGGGAATATGAGAGGGTCATGCTGTGATCAAATCATTCATGTCTTCAACTCTGCGGGTCAGAAAATTAATAATCTCTAATGACTCTCCTCTTCAGTCATTGCATCACAACTATGCCTTAGTCTGTGTCTCACTGAAGCCGCTCAGGGAATCCTTTCATGGCCATTTTCTTTTCCTGAGGAATTGCCAAGCTTTTCTGAAGTGCCCCGACAAGCACAAAGCAGAATGAGCTCACTGAGCATCTGCTTTACCCGAGTGACTCTCCTGGCAAACCTTTGTGCTTGCAGATGCTCAGCACCAGGACCTCCCATCCTCCTACCTCCCCTGGATTCAGCCTCTGCCAATCTTTCTGTCTAATTTCAGTCAGTAAATTTAATCTAGTTAAATATTTTTCATTAATTAATCTCCAAAAGAGAGGTTTAATTTTTAGCTAAGATCATTGGTCCCATGAGTTTACATTGACACAAATTTAGGAGGTTGATTTTTCTTAGATTGGAAGCAATAAGGATGGGGAGATGGGAAAAAGGAATCGCTTGGGTTCACCATCCCATGCCTAGACTGATGACTGAAAACAGATGCTCTGTAGTGAGCTACCTATTTCCATTTACTCTTTCTGGCTTTCTCTCCTTGTACTTCTGTTGCAATTTTTGCCCCATGTGTTTTTGAGATGATCAAAGTTAGTCAGAGTTGCACATCTACAAACAATAAATGAAGCTTTATTGCCCTGAAGAAGTGTTTAGATTTCAAAGCAGATTCTATTGATTTCAGTTCAGTGAAAAAAATCCAATAAAATAACTTCTGCAGCAGAAAATATTTGCTTTACAAAAACCTCTCAAATTCTTACAAAAGCAATTGTGAAAAATAAGAAACAAATCATTGGGTTAAATTTAGAAAATTACCTGATGATTAAGGATAAATTGCCCAAAGATTAAGCAAATTAGGTAAGTATAGAATGTTCAAGATCTTCCTTTGAAAGTTCTTTTGATCAAATCCACAAACAAAATGAGTGTGTTTATTCTTTTGGCTTTCTAAAAACAGAAACTTTCAAATAATATTTATTCACTGAGGCAAAACAAAATGTATACCTATGTCCTGTCCTCTATCTTGTTTATATGTACATTATATATGTATATGTACATATGTGTGCGTATGTATAATATGCTTCTTATTTTACTAAATATGACTAAGATCAATAAAATTCAGATTATGTTTTAAAAATAATTTAATCTCACTTATTTGATAATTATTTTATTAAATTTCACTTGTTTACATTGGGGTAGGGTAAACAATTTCTACCAAGGAGCTTATGAACATTCTTTCTATTAAGGAGTTCTCTGTGAACAAAGCCTAATTCTTCCCAGTGTAATTGCCATTCATAATTATTTCCTCAATAATTCACACAAATAATTTGCTGCCTAATTTGCTCTCAAGCATGTTCATTGCAGCCCTTTGAATTCTGAGCTCTGGTGGTTAGAATGATCATTCTGTGTGGTTTCTGTCCTTGATGTCAGAGGCAATTGAATCCAACTTTTCATTCAGCAAAAGCACTCTTCTTAATTTGGATAGATTTCTGTGTGTGATTTAGTCCTTCTCAATGATGGAAGCGAATTGACTGCAACTCTCTTGATCAATTATCTGGTGCAACTCAAAACTTTTGACGACTAAGTTCTTGAATTCAATAGTCAGTCTGAAACAAATCGTGCCGTTAATTATCCTGACTTTAAGTGTGCTGAAAGATTGCTAAAAGACAAACCAGTGTTTTAAAAATCAAAGGAATCGTTTCAAAAGTTGTTTTAGTCTGCTCTCAACAAGTTGCAAGGAGAGAAGGGGAGAGAGAGAGGGAGAGACACCTTCCCCTTGATTTCAGTCTCAAGAATTTCAGTGACCAAAAGCTCTTGAACTGGGCAGAAGAAATGAGAAAATGTAATTAATTTCTACTTGAGATAACAATTTAGGTATATTTTTTTTCAGAAAACAGGATTTTGGGACTGTTTTGTATTAGTTTTCTCAATTTGGATTTTTATTTTTCCTTAATGCTTCCAATTTGCCAAGCTCCAAGTTCTTACTAATACCCTTACTGCAAATCTGTCTCAGTTTATTGGCAGATAAGATGATAAATAAACTGCTTTAACTCTGATGTTGCTCAGATGAGCTTTGACCAAGTTAGAAGCGGTGTAACATGGAGGAACAAGTCCCAGTGGAGAGATGGAACTGCTTCTCGCAGTGAACATAAAGACACATTAGGATGACTGAACACCACCAGCTGCTACAGAAGAGCGCTAAATGATGGATGATGGCTGTCACAACTTCCTCTCCACTCCCAAAAGGAAAGGTTTTGCAATCTCACATGAGACCAAAATTCTGGTGAGTGGTTCTTCACTGTTGTCATGCTGTTTTGAGCAATTTAGGAGCCAAACTGGCACTTCAGAGGTTCAGACCTCTTCTGAATTGCAGGAGCCTCCTTCTTGGAGAGCCTGCACTGAAACACAGGGAGAAGAGCAGCCTCTGCACTGGTGGCAGGGGAGAACAACACCTCACCTGCCAGGCTACTGCAGTCCTGCCTGGCAGACCAGAGAATTTGTCACATCCATGATCCTTCTTCTAGTGCTCAAAAACGACACCACCAAGAAACCCTCCATGCTGATGTTAAGATCTGACAGCCATTGCTGAATATGTGAGGCTGCTGCAGCACTACATCCCCAGGTCCAGCTGGCAGCAAGGCTCAGTATGTACTCCTTGTTAGCATACACACAAAATGCAGACAGACATTTTCTTACAACCTGCCCCTGGAGGAGAGGGTAACTCACGTTCTGGATAGTAGATTCCTTTGGGTGGATTGGACTGAAACTACACTGAATGATCAATGGTTATAAATATAAAAATATAAATATAAATATAAATATAAATATAAATATAAATATAAATATAAATATAAATATATAGTTTAGTTTAGAACATTTTGGTTGCAATGGAAAGCAGGTTAGCCGTTTTGGTTATTATTATTTATTCTAATGTGGCAATATGAAGGCATAAAAATATCACTCACTTAAGAACATGTATAAGGGAAAAGAAAGGAAGAAAGAGGAAGGAAGGATAAGAGTAGGGAAACATATCATCACCCATGGATCTGTGACAAGGCTTGATTGCTGCAGTTTAGATGTCCCATAGTCGTGATCTTGATCCATGAAGAGTGAGGGAAAGATTCATGTCCCTGTTTATTTCATTTTGATGTCCCAGTTTATACAGTTTTTTAAATAAACCTTGTAAAACCACCTCACATTTGCAGTAAAAAAAAATTGACATTTTCGCTACTCAATAGCTGCCTGAGTGCTTTTGTGGTCAGAGCTGTCCCACACTGACAGGACAGAGTTGATGGAATATAAGTCCAGAACTAGCAATTATTTTCTCATTCTAGTTCTTCGATCATTATTTTTAATCTCGTTAAAAGTATAAGACCTTGCTCAGTGGATATGTTTTGTGAGAATGAACAGAGAAAAGGTTTGGGAAATCATTTTTAAAACTGAAGAGACAAGTATGGCAAGGACGAGAAGCAGAGAAGAGCACAAGTAGCAGGTATTTACAGCATTTAATTCTCATTTTAGTAAACGCTGATGTCTGGAAGTTGAAGGATTCCAGTGGAGGTGGAACTTGAACACCTCTATTTCAGCTAACATGGAAAACGTTCTCCAGTGTGATTCAGAGATCACACTCTTGGCTGCCTGGTAGTACCTGTAAGTGGCTCCGGGATCAAACTGGATACATGGAGTTTGTTATTTTATTTAACCATCTTCCTGCAAATACATATTAATGCTGTACTGCCCTACTCTATTCTTACAGATCTCTCTGCTATTAGGACTTCTGTTTCTGGCTGATCCAATTCATCAAAGTCCTGCTCCAAGGAGCACAAAAAGGCAGCATAAAAAGGAATATGTTCAACGTCAGACACCCCAAGTGAGCCTTTTTGTAGATTTCTGTTTGCATTTCTACAGCAGCATCTTTAATACAGGGCTGGATACAGCCTCTCATGTCATCATTCAAAGAACATTTCCAGGAAAGGCAGAGATGAGCTAAACAAACATGATGTCAAGGAAACACCTCTCCACCCTCTTCTGAGTCTCCTCCTCAACCCTGCTCTCATGAGACCCCATATGGAGAGCTGCATCCAGCTCTAGAGACACAGGAAAGGCAGGGACATGTTGGAAGGGATCCTGAAAAAGGGACACAAAAATACACATCTGTGAAGCCAGGCTGAGAGAGTTGGAGCTGTTCTGTCTGGAGAACAGGCAGCTCTGGGGTGAGTGTATTGCAGCTTTCCAGTATCTAAAGATGCTATGAGAAAAATGGGGACAGTTATATTAGTAGAGCCTGTGGTAACATGGCCAGGAGTAAAGGTTTTAAACAAAAAGATATTAGATTTAGGCTAGATATAAGTAATAAATTTTTCACAAGAAAGGTGGTAGAACACTAGAACAAGTTGCTGCACATGAAGTTGGGCAATGCTCTATTCTTGGAAACACTGAAGGCCAGGATCATGGAGCTCTGGGAAACCTGATCTAGTTGAAGATGTCCCTGCTCATTGCAGGGGGTTTGGAATTACATAACCTTTAAAGGTCCCTTACAACCCAAGCTATTCTATGATTTTACCACTGGCTACACAAACCTTAGCTGTGGTTGTCACCTTTCTCATGGACCCAAAGAAAGAAACCAAACCAGAGACCAAATCAGGAGAAGTAGTCACATGCTCAATGTGGTTAGTGACACATGACTATTTTACAAGGTAAATACCTGATACTGCTAAAACACTGAAAACATTTTTAAGGGTTCACAGAACTCTGCCTTGGGCATTGCATTATTTCCAGGTGTGCTGCTGTGCTATGGAAATTTGGTGGCTTATGATCACAAAGTATGAAGGCATCCTCAAACCAAGGCAAATGTCTGCCTGTAGGCTCCTAGGGACCCTGGGAATCCCATCAATGCCCACTTGAAGTGTATCAGCATTTTGTACAGCTATCAGATGGTCAATGCCTGGTAGAAGAACCTTGAACTATTTCTATTTGGGATGAATTTCAACTTGCCATGTCCAGACTGTCTCACAGATTTCACTCTCTACTCTGCCAATTTGTCTTCCTCTCTTCTCTGCTGTTAAGACACAGAATAAAATTCATGTTTTGAGGGAGTGTATTGAACCAGAGGGAGCATTTTCATTAAATCCAGAATTGAAAATTGTATTATAAGCACTGAGATGCCGAAAAGTCAGGTTTTCAAGTCCAGGATATTTATAAGGTTTTAAGAGTCTTTCACTGACTCTTCATGCTCTTGGAGAAAAGCTTTTAAAATCAGCCAGAGAGATAAAATTTCTGTGTATATTTATGCACATGCATATGTGTGGTTTTGAGTTTGGCCTGCATCTCCAGTCACACTCAGGAATGCTGGGTATAACCCAGCTTGGTTTTCTTCCAATCAAACAGAATACAAAATAGCTGTGGCCTTAAGCTATTCTCTATTAGAACACTTGCCAAACTGGTACTTAAGTAAAATCTGTGTCTGATGGATCTCTCACTGTGCTCTGAAGTGTTTCTGTATCTCTTCTTCCCCTCTTTTTAGGAGTTACAGACTCACAGTCTTTCTCTAATTGCTAAAAATTCACCTTCCTTCTCCCCACTTCTCTTGGTTCTGTGAGCTATCAATCAGCAAAGAGGAAATACGGTCATACACATTAAAGCTGACAAAAGCCAGGGGATTCTTGTTTCTCAGAAACAAAAATTTGTTTTTCTAATGAGAGATATTTTGGACACTGCTTAATTGCTTCGTAAAAATAGATTGCTGTTGACACAGAATGCTTTGGTAAAGACAAAATTACTCTGCTGAGTGCACTGCTGGTCTGGTTCACTGGCTCTATTAAAATGTTGTTCTTCACTTCTGACACTCTGCTTTCTAATTTTCTGTATTAATAATCTGGAAATTATGATATACAGCCTTAAGTACTTCACAGAGAAACAGTCATTCACTGGGAACTGTTTTTTCTTTTTACTTTGGCATCTGGGGGACATTGAACCTCAAATGGATGAGTACTTGCTACCAAAAAGCTAAAGACCTCATGCTTGCAAAAGAAAATATGCCACTCAGGGTCTTTGTTTTATCCTTTACTTTGTCCATGAAGTGAACATCTGGGCATCTTTCTGAGTCACATGCAGCTGTCTGTGGGAGGCCTAAAAAGACAACATAAAATACCTCACTCAAAACCAATTCTTCAGTTACTCTTTCTTGGTTTCACATTCACTTTCATTGCAGAAAAAATAACATCTTTGAACTGAAAACTTAGTTTCTCATTTTTGTATTCCATAAAAGCTGAATATCTTATGTGAAATGACAGAAAGAACCAAGGCACTAAATTATTCAGAGGCTTGCTGAGAAGATATGGGACTTATCATAATGAAGGTTAATCCCTGTCCAGGTTGAAAATTGCTTCTCTCTGTTTCAGCAGCTGAGGTGAGATGTGCTGGTATTAGCACAGAGCCTTTGTCTCCAGTTCTCTGTCATATATGTCTGCTTTGTGCAACCTGCACAGAGTTTTGTGGTACCTGCTGCTGTCTGAAATAAAGTTGTTTGAACATCAGCAGGTGTTGGGCATGGGGATGGGCTCTTCTCGGGGTTTGCTGGCATACCAAGACTTCCCAGCACCCAAGCTACCTTCAAGGGAGGAGGCTGCTCAGCACAGAAGTATTTCAGTGTGATGTCCATGCGTGGAAGAACAGAGGTGAGTGCTCAGCTGGGGTTTGCACAGGGAGCTTGAAATGTGCCCAGAGGTGATTCCAGCAGTCAAAGCTCTTTGAATAATGAGGCAGGTCTGTATTGCAGGTCCCCACCTTTTGCCTGTCCTCCATGCAGTGGATCTCTTTCCCATGAAGGTGGTAAAGCATGTTTAAAAAAATACCATAAAGAGTTTAAAAAAAAAAAATATTGAGAAACAAATAAGAAATTCTACCTTCCATTTTTTTTGCTTTACTTTTCTGGAGAAGTATGGGTAAAAATTACATTGACTGCTTTCTGGGAATAATGTTCAGTGATTTCCTGGAAGAAAGAGACTGCAAATGGCGGTGTTGTAAGGAATATGGTGTCTTCTTCACTATTCTCGCACTATTGCCATAACTGAACCTTTAAAAAGAAGTAGTGAACTGCAGTGTAATATTTGTTCCACAATTTCTGCATGTATTTCCATTGTATTCTAACCCTGATGACATAATGTCGGTGAGGTTTAACCCATTTAAATTTTGTTATGGATATCTAAGAACTTCTCGTACAACAGACTTCTGCACTGATATTTACTAGAGGAAAGAGAAAGACAGTAAAGAGAGTCTGGAAATCTGGACTCTGGCTCAAAAAGCCTCTTGGTTTCATATGGGAGGAAAATGGCTGGTGTCACTTGCTGCCTCTTCCAGCTTGTGAATTTAACTAGGGAAAGCTTTTATTTGTTTCAGGTAGGCCCACAAATAGGAAAGTAGGACAATCCCTGCTGTTTTGAAGTGCAGAGACTTGTGGAAACTGTGGCCAGTGGGTGGAGCTGACACAATGGCTCCTTTATGGCAGTTCTTTGTTTCAAAATCTCTGTCTACATTACCAAGTGGAAGACAGCCAGAGTGGAAACATATGGTCTTGAGGCCAAGGAGCATCAGCTGGATCTTGCCTACATGGCTTAGGGCTCAGCAGTGCAGAGCAGAGCAGAGCTGGCCCTATCTACAGGCCTTTGGCTTGAAGCATTTCCTAGGTCCTATGCAATGTCTCAGGGCATTAATACCTGACTACACTCTTTTTTACATTTTTTTTTCAGTTCCAAGTACCTTATATTGGTGTTGTAGGTCATCAGAATACTGTTTCTATAACCTGAAACTGAGGATGTGTTGCATAGCTTTGCATGGGGCAGAAGGACAAACGAGTGCTTGAGAGAGGTGGGATGGCATCAGAGGACTGTGTGGGGCACAAGGAGCCAAACCTGCTGGAGCCTCATCCTTAATGTTTTTGGGCTCTTCCTAGAGTAAAGTACACCCCTATTTTTCCCAGGAGAAAACTGGATAAAGTGATGCAAAGCCCAGCAAGAAATGAACTATTACTTAAGCACTGTGGCCAGCCAAGGTGTGCTGTTCAAGCTTTGTTCCTGGTTTGTTCTCATTAGCAGTGTTAATGTAATTATTGTCTCTAGATTTTCAGGTCTCCTATGAGCTCCTGGTGATCCACAGAGTTTATGGAATTATCTGTCCCTCATCCTGCAAGGATGCAACTACCATCACGCAGAGAGCCACAGCAGGAGATTTTCTTTTGCCCTCTTCCTCCTGTGAGATTTACGTCAGGAGATGCAAGACCAAGTGACCATGCAGCAGCATTTTGGCTCCTGAGTGTCTCTTTTTCTTGGTATTTAAAAATGTGGTATGTGATGTCTCACAACACAACCACTTCTCCCACTTCTAGTGACAACCCTCCATCATGGAGGATCTGCCTCCATACATTTGATGAGAAAAGGAAGTTAGCATGTTTTTGTTCTGCCCTATTTGGCTTTAGGAGAATTGAAGACTTAAGCCAAAAGCAGATTGTTAAACCCACTCTGAGACGTCAAAATCAGCAGCAGTCCTGAAAATAAGGCCATGTTAATGCAGTAACCAAACTCTTTTTCAAGGCTTGCTGTGTTTGAAAATTTAAGCTGTAGCATTGAACTTCCTTCTGCATTTCATTTTGCAGCAATGCACAGTATTTGACACAAGTTTGTCTCTTGCAACAGACTCTGGATCTGTTGCATCACTTGGATCCTGAGCAGTCCTGTATTGCAAGGCCTCAGGAATCAGTCTGGGGGTCACTTCAGGGGTTTACTTCTCCCCAGGCTTGAGATAATTGGAAAAGGGTGTCACCTTTATTTTATCTCAAGTTCCCTTAGGCAGTTTAGCTCAGTGCAAAGTTCCAGTCAGGAGGCATCTTCAGGGAGGGGTGGGCTTAGGTGGTCACAATTTCTTTATACAATTTTCCATACAGGGCAAAAAGTCCTTCATGACCATGTTTAAGCCACTGCCCATAACATTTCAGTCTCCCACAGCTGGTTGGAAAACAAAGACTGAGCCTGTTTTTCCAATTCTCAGCTGGAATGCAAGCTAGCATTAATAGAGGTGCTACTGAAATAAGGAAGAATTTCATGTACCCTGTGTGCAAGCTTCACATACTGGGTGCAATTCCACTTTGGTAAATATAATGCTATTATAAAATGCTATACTTATAAATGAAACTGCTATCTAATTGCCGACAATGTAAATTAATTTTGTTAGTATTAATTTGCTGAATATCATTTGGAAAACAACCCAGGTTTCTAAACTGAAGTACCTATTGTAACCTTACCAGGTCAATAGTAAACATCTCACTGAATAATTCAAGTTTGAAAGGATTTGAATGCTCCTGAAGGCAAGAGAAGCAGTAGGAGCTCAGATGTTTGCAATGCAGACTGCCTGTTCAGGGGTCTAACTTATGGCGTCTATTTTTAAAGAACATTGGCTTATACAATGAACTCTGCAAAGCTGCCTCTCCTAGAGGAAAGTCACAGAGGTTGAATGTGAAAATATTAAAATATTGGAAGAACAGCTTCTTAAATCTCTGGGTTTGTTTGCAGGGGAAGGGAGAGGGAGTGGAATAGTTTCCTTTCACATCACTGTGGCATAAATCTGCCCAGCCCTCATTTTTGCTAAGGAGAAGCTGCAGGTATCTCACGTGTACTTGGAAGGGAATTTAAACAGGACCTAGTCTTGTAAACTTAACATTTGCCCAAGTGGTCCATTTAACCCTGTAGCTGCTCTCTCACTGTGTACTGAGCTGTGTACCAGGTGCTTCAGAGATTGCTGCCACAGGTGGGATTTCTTCCACCCCATGGAAGCTTCTCCCTGATATCTGTCAGTCAGTACCTAAATTATAGAAAATATCATTGAGGATCATTTTGGGGAGGACTGTTTATTGATAACTACACATGTTTTACTGCTCACATAGATGAGACCTTAGCCTCTCTAATATTCTGCTTCAATGAATTCCATGTGTTAATCATAATGTGTGCTAAAGTTGGAAATACAAAAAAATTGTGTTGTATTTTCTTGGAAAAAAGTTCTTCAAAGGCCTTTACTCTGTTTTTCAGGCATACTCTGAGAAATGCATTCCAATGGGAAATGTCATGTCTTTTGAACTATCTGTTGGAAGTGAAAAAAAACCAAAAAAAACAACAAAACAAATGACAAAACAAAAATGACAGAAAAAAGCCCCAACATAATACACAACCCAAACATGCCCACTGCAACAAAAATATAGCTCCCATTGCATATGGATTTGAATCCAAACTGCAAAGCTGAATTGTGCAAACTCTGTGAGACAGGATGGAATCCAAATGCTAATCCTAGTTCGGCTTCTGGCTCAGGCACACAAGCCAGACCCACAGACCCATATTTGCCAGGGAAAGGCTGGTGGAGCCAGGTGGGAGTGAGGAATGAACCCCCCGAGGGCAGGATTTGCAACCTGGAGAGAGGGGAGGGCACCCAGGAGGTCTCAGCCCAGAATCCAGCTCTGTTCCACAGTTTCTGGGTCCTTGAAACCAAGCTTGCAAGTCTTTTTGAGAACCAAATTTAGAAGCTCTTGATGTGGTGATTCATTCCACAAAATTCTGCTCCTGGAGCATTGATACCACCACTTTCATTTCTAGAGTGCAGGATTTCCCATAGTGAAACCAGGGATTTTGGTACTGAAATTTCTTGTCATTTTCTTCAGCTAATCTTAGCAAAAAAGGAATTTGATAAACTTTTACAGAGAAATATTAAGAAAGAGATTCTTTTTTTCTCCTACTCTTGTTCTTCTTTTTTCCCCTACAGTTTTATACTACTAAATGTTTAATTATTGCAATTTTGGATCTAGTAAAAATCCCTAAAACCAGAAGTGGAAAAACAAAGCAAACAAAAAAACCCCACTCATCAATAAAGCAAAGGAAAAAATTTGATTTACAATCTGGTTCTACAGAAGGCCTCACTCCTCCTATATGTGAAATCAGTTATTCAAATAACTTCTTGACAATTGATATAATTATTGCTAATTATTCTTGATTAGAGTCCTGGAATTATGTGATTACATCTGAATATATGTATGATAAATGGAGGAGGTACAGCCTAGAGAAGGAGGAAATGTAATTTTATTTTTCAATTTATTAATTTTTGCTATCTAAAAGGACTCAGAAAGTTTAATTTTCATGATGCTAAGCAGAGGCTCACTGAATTCACCTTTATTACATGTCTTCTTGGAAAGTTAAGTAGTAGAACCTTTTCAGTTATGGAGGCAAATGTTTTTTAATATTTAGGAATGCTAAAAACACACCTTAGAGTTGTGTGATTGACATGCAAGTAAGTGTGTATGTATTCTTTCAACAAAATCAAGTCTACAGTGCTAAGATAAGTAGGTTCTTCCTAGGAGACTACAAACATTGGGGAAGCAGTAGCTAATTCAAGGTTAACTTGTTAATTCCTCTCATGATACAAATTTAAACCTAATGTTTCCTTCTACTGTAAATTCAACTGTGTTCTTGAGATTTTTTTAGCATTTTACAATTACAATGGTGCTTTGAAGGTTTTAATATGCATCACATAAGCACCTGAATTTGATTTTTCTTTTTTCTTTTTTAAATCTTTGTTGAAAGCTGTGGCTAAGCTACTGAGTTGTATTCTGCTACAGTGGAGAGTGGTGTAGACTAGAATTAATTGCTAAAGTCAAACCATTCTGCAAGCAAAGGACAAAATTGATTGTAAAATCTTTGGTTAAGACCATTTTTATTAAAACTGTGCATTGATTTTCAGGGTGTTGTGTCTAAGATTGTATCCTCTAATGTGAGAGAATGCTAGAGGTAAACAAAATAAATAGATCCTGTCCACCGGCAGCTTGCACTATTGGTTACATTTCCATGGAGCAAGCAGAAACTCACTGCCAATTTAAGTCAAGATTGGAAGTATCTCACAACAAATTACTGTTGCAGAAAGATTCTACTGGATAGATGAGCTTTAGTTAATAGTTAAATGACAAATATATTTCTGTTGATTAATTTATTTTGAGTTAATGAAGAAAATCACTCTGTGCATTTACAAACCTGTAATCACATTTTAATTTATATCTACTTTCTTTGTATGCATGTCAGGCTGCACAAATTAAGCCCTTCAGGAAAGAGGTGGGAATGGCTGAGACCTACTGAAACTCCTCTTGCATTCACTTTCCCCAGAAGCCTTTCCAATGTATACAACTGGCCCATCACAGAAGCCCATCTGTCTAAACAGAATCCATTAAGTTAAACCAAAACACTTTTCTGAAGATGGATACCAGCGCCACATGTGCTCTGGTGCTAGAGGATCAGAAAATGAACAGCAAAGATTTCAACGTGCTAGAGAACAGTGGCATGACCTCAGGTGGGAAAGTTCTCAATAGATTTTAAGGCTCAGAGTAATGAAAAAAAGCACCCTCTGCAAAAAATGCTTTTAACTTACTTATGCTAACCAAGAAGACAAAGCATCTGTTTCTGAAATCTCTGACCCTCTTAAAGTTTCTGAAGAACCTCAGGCACGGAATTTAAAACCTGGTCTGCAGATACCACACCAGGCTTTCCTGTGAGCCATTGAACAGCTGATAACACCTGGCCAACTAACACCTATTTCTTCAGTGGAGGAAGTCTGAGGGTTGGCTTTGCTTTTTGTTAGGATCTACATGGCTGAGCCTTTCTGCTACAAGAGGGAGAGTCTGGTTGCTGCCATGCCAAAGGCATCACCTAAGGTCCATGTTCTTCTGTGTCACTAAAATGACTTGTCTCTCGTATCTGCCAGGACGGATTGCAGGGACTGCAGTTGTACCTGGATACTTCCAGCAGAGCTGAAAACAAGACCTTGTTCTCATCCTCTTCCTTGACAGCTGCACCCTACACCTCATAGTCAACAGCCAGAGAAGCACATTCATCTGCGTGAAGGGCATGAAGATGCTGAGAGGTACAGAAAGACTTGTGCACACCCTTCCCACACACATTTCCAAGGTGTGAGCAGCTCTAGGGATTCCACAACCCGGGCACATAACCTGCAAAGAGGCCCTGTCTATATCTATCTATGCAGACAAGCTAGCACTGTCTGTGACCTTGCTCCTGATGCGTTAAACAACCACTTCCATCACAGTCATTCTGCTGCTTCCAATTCAATTCACTGCTTGAGCATATAGTTTTCAGGACTAATTACATCTAATTTTGTGTGACTTCAGACCCATGAGCAAACTAAAGGTTCAGCAGCAAGGCATGAGATGAATGAGAATTTGGTTGGTAAGGTGGGCTTAGCCAGGGTTAGCCCTGGCAGGTAGCTAAATATCACACAGCCACTCACTCACTCCCATCTCCAGTGGGGTGGGGGAGTGAGTTAGAAGGGAAGGAGTGTGAAAAACCAAACAATCAAGCAAACCAACCAACCAACCAACCAACCATAGCATACAACCCCCATTCTCCCCTCAAAGAAATACCAACAACACAAAAAAAAAAAAAAAAACAAAACCAAAAAAACCAAAAAACAACAGAGAAAACAAAACTAAACTAAGAAAAGCAAGTGATGCGAAAAAAATCCCAGTTGCTCACCACCAACCAACTGCTGCTCAACTAGAACTGGAGAAATGGAGAAATAGCAGCTCTGAACAACCTCCTCCATGCCCTGTTTTACTGCTGAGTACAACACGATATGGTTTGGAATATCTCTTTAGTCAGCTGGGGTCATCTGTTTCAGCTGTTTCTCCTCTCAAACTCTTGTGTACACCCAGCCCACTCATTGACAGGGCAACGGGGGAAGCAGAAAAGACCTTTACACTGTGTAAGCACTGCTCAGCAATAACTAAAGCATCAGTATGTCTGTTTTCACCACAAATTCAAAACATAGTACCCAGGAATAAAAACAACTCTATCCCAGCTAAAATCAGTAAAAAAGGACAAAAAATCATGAGCTGTGAGCTAAGAACAACTAGAATGTAACCCATCCCAAAGAGACTGAGTAAAGCACAGACTGTTTCCACAAAAGTAGTAGAACATGCAGCACTTAGTTTTAATACAAAAGCTAGTCATGGGAGGGGAGATTGTCTTTGTTTTCAGCCAAGGAAAGAGCAGGATGCAAAGGACCATGGCAGGATGAAACTGCCTCACTTCGTGAGGGAGAGCAGTAAGATAGAATGGCCTTTGAAGAACAGATTTTGATAGACTCAGGCAACTCGTAGTAAGATCTCATGGGAGGCAATTAAACTGAAAATGGAGTAGACGGCTGTTTGCTTCAAGGAAATGCTCTTAAAAACAAAACTGCCAACTGTCCCAGAGAGTAGGACGTATGCGAATCTAGAAAGAGGTGAGTGTGTCTGGTTACTGAGTTCTTCACTGACCCAAAATCAAGGGACACATAGACAAGAGAGAAAAGATTGCTGAGTGAAACTCTAAAACAGGGAAATCGGGAAAAGAAAGACGTGAAATCAGATGCCTCTGTGTCTGGTCATAGAATTTCTTGTTAGCTTCTGTAGGAACACCAATAATGAGGAGACAAACAGAAAATGTGTCATCCCTTATCAATAGAGGTGGAAAGCTATTAAAAGATTGTGTTTAATGCCTTTTGCTTTCAACTGTTAAATGGGGTTTTTTTTGCTCCCCTTAGTAAAAAGGTTAACTGCAATCAATTGACTAATTATTTCATCCCCATGACAAAGGGACAAGATGCACCTCAGGGTGTATCGCAGCTGCAGCAAGGGCAGAGCTCTGTGAAGCCATGAAATAGAGGAGCTCCTGGGGGCTGGTAAAGGCAGGAACATTGCTGAGCCTGTGTGAGATAGCAGGCAAGAGCCAGGCAAATCCCAGCCTTTGGGTCTCAGAAAGAACCGGCAACAAAAATGCTTTCTGCAGGCACTTAGAAGAAAGCCAGATGTATCAACAGATGTATTTACTGAGATTACAGTGATTTCACACGTATAAGGTGCACACTTTTGACTAAAATTTTGGTCCCAACCTGGAAGTGTGCCTTATACTCTGGAGCGGCTTATATATGGACAAAGTTCAGAAAATTGCCAACCCGGAAGTGCAAGCCGTGGGCTGATGCGAGCTGTGGGCACAGCAGGGGGAGCAGAGCTTGCAAATTGAGCACCTGCCATTAAAACCTGCGATCATGCGATTGTTACTAATTGATTACTTTGTTGCATGAGGATCCTCACTGTGAACCAAAGTGCACCTTATACGCCGGTGCACCTTATAGGCACAAAATTGCTGTACTTGGGAATAAATGTCCCAAGACAGCTTGGTAGAAGACAGGTTTAGCTACATATGAATATGAGGAATTGCATGGTTTTGAAAAGTAAAGCAGACAAGCATCAGCCCTCAGCAGGAAAATAGCCTACCAACAAGGAAAGGAGTTGTCTGCTTCTCTCAGCTATGGTTCTGGACTTCTGTGGCCAATTTTTGGTTCTGGAAAGACCAAATAAAATTATTGGAAATGTGGGAAATATATGGTTTGTGAGGAAAGATCAAATGAATTGGAGTTGTTTAGTCTGCACAGAGGAGGCTGATGTGCAAGAATGAGACCAAAGAGAGGTGACTGCCAAAAGGAAAAGAAGCTGATCTCTACCTTTTGTGAAAAGTCATGGGCTTGCACTTCTCCTAGGAAACCAAGAGCTGTCAGGACCCTCACAGGCTGGGAAGATCTTGTCAATCTTGCAACTGTGTGTCCTCCAATTCTCTGCAAAAATTGCAGCCAAACAGTCCTATGGAAACAGTATGGGCGGGTTTGGGTGGGCTGGAGGAGAAAAAACAGCATTTCACTTGCAGGGATCCCTGATGGCATTGCAACCACTTGAGGATGAGCTGTATTTAATAACTTCAGTGACAAGCTGAAAAGTCTTGCAAGGTTTTTTTGTGCTGCTGCTTGGAAGCATTAGCAGACACCCATGTCATTGAGGCAATGCAACACAAGCAACCAGCCCTGCATCTCTAGAAGAGGACCTGTGCCCCAGAGCTCCGCTGCCTGGCAGAGAGGCTCAGAGCTGAGATGTTGCTGAACTCCCCAGAGCTTTGCAGCCCTTTTTCCAATCACAGCAGTCACTCTGGGCAGCTTCCATATAAAAACCACACTTGCATAAATCTCTCTAAAGACCTTGCCACTGCTTTTCTCATTTGTCATGAATATGGTGCTGATGCTGAGATAGGAGATGGGAAAAGCAAATGGACGTTTGCAATTTTTTCAGAAATATCTGTGCAGCTGAATCAACTTCTACACAAAGGTCCCCATGGAAATAGGCCCTTGTTGTGATGTGCTAGTGCCAAATTTTAACTCTGATTATCGAATTTCAGCCTTGTCAAATCATCTCAGCCAGTAAAGCTGCATATTTAGCAGACAACAATATCAGTTCCCTGCATGAAAGGCTGGATCTCTGCACTGTGGACGGATGGAGCAGGCACAGAATGAGGCCCCTTCTGCAGTACAGACATCACTGCACAGAAACTGACATCCAGCTGTCATTCAAGTGGCCAAAGCCTCTGAAATGTTGAGATAAATAAAATGGGAAAGGTATTTTGGGCCAGCCAAAGGTAGCTCTGAGGAGTTGTGGCTCAATGAAAGTCTGCAGCAGCAGTCATACGGGATGAATCCAGCTCAGAATATAAGTATGAAATAGATCTAAATTGAAAAGATAGGTCAGGTAAAAGGCCACACGTACCTTCCTGGCTCCAGTGTGCTGGTTTCCAAAAATCCCATGTGCATTTCAGGAGTCATTGTCTTCTATACTGTTCCTACAGAAGCTCTGAAAGGACTTTACTTACATAAAATGTAGTCTCTGCATAGGTGTGCTGCGAAGATAAGACCAGAATGCAGAGCAGGGAAATTGCAAATCAGGCATCATCTTTCCATGTGCCTTTGACACATGGCAGTACTGTTCCATTTCAGTATGCAAAGTTTGCTTTGGTCAAACTGCTGAGCTGAATAAAACACATATGCCACCCTCAAAGCTGAGAAGAAACATTGCCAATTTTACAAGTGGTTAAACTAAGCCTGGAGGACTCTTGCTTTCAGAGACAGGGACTAACCATCTTTAATAGGTCCTCTCCATCTCTGGCTTTTCTGAAGCTGTGAGTCTTTGAAGACTGTGACTGACAGGCTCATTAACACTGAACAGCCTCAAATGCACACTGAATAACTCAGAGAGCTAATTAGAGGAACGCTGGGATAAAGAGAGTATGACAATAAAATATTTCTAACGTTAATTAGTGGAAGGGAAAATGAGAGGCTGAGCTTCCCAAAAGAAATGTGAATTGAGAATGAGTAATCCTGCGGGATGCCAAGTACTTGGGGTGGCTTCAAGGCACACTCCCACAGAGCCATTGCAGCAGGGCACCAAATGGGGATGTTGGGGTCTGCACATGGCACAGGGATATGTCCCAGGCAGATATCTGCTGCAAGAATGGGAGAATAGCTTGTGGAAAAGACATGTCTGAAAGGAGGAGTGGTTCCTTTCTGCCTGTCTGAAACCTGATACACAGGCTTTAACTCATGCTGGCTCATGAGAAATGCAAGACAATGGGGAAGGAAGTGAATTTAGCCCAAAATAAGCAAAACTTAGGCTAGGAGTAAAGAAGTACTGCTAAAAGAGAGCAGCTGTGGGCCAAAGTGGTATTGCTGTGCATCTAAAGTGCTTCCCACATTGTTTAAAATGCACTAATGTTTTATTCCTGTCTCTGTCCTCTGTCTCTCTCTCTAATTGCTTCCACTTGGATATCTCCAGGACACACTTTTTCCCAGGTGTGCTCCTACAGTTTCACACACTTGTCTTCCTTTCTGAGTCTTGATAGCAGTGGCTCTGGCCCCTGCAAGGTTCAGGATCAGGTGTAGCCTTCCAGAGGGAAAGCATCAATGTCTGTCTCCACCCCAGCCCTCATCCAGTTCAGATTGTCTGGGCTGATCCTACACACATAGGCAATCATTTCAAATAGGGAAAGTGTTATCCAAAACTGCTAGCAATCAGTTTGGGAGAAAGCAACATGGGGTGATTGCTACTGCAAAGGTGTCCAAGAATCTCAGTGTGGTGGGAGCACAACCTCAGCACCCCACAGCATGGAGATTCTCCAAACAGAAATGCAAACATACCTGCATATGTCTTTCCTTTTTAATATAAAAGAGAAGGAAAGGTGCTAGTAAGATTCAGAGACTAATCTGGAATGCATGGAAACAGATGTTCAGTGACAGATAGAAAGACGGTACCGTTTCCCCTCCCACATGTAACACAAAAGGAAAACGATGTGTTTTCCCAACTACTGCTTTCTTCCTTATATCCACTATCTCATTTGACCTCAGCATGAAGTATGTTTTCTTATATCGGGCTTACACTTAGGAACTTTTATTCTTTATTTAAAATTAATGTATTTTTACTTCTGGTTGTTTTAATATCTTCTTTGTGGTGTCCTCATATTTGCTCAAAGGACAAAGAGTTGAATGTCACTCCTATTTAGTGTGTAAAACATCCAACTTTTCTTAAAATTTGCAAAATTTCTATTCCCTATAACAACCGACTGCAGCACTTGGCATAATTTTTTAATGTTTATTTCTAATTAAATAGCTTGGAAGAAGCCAGATAGAATGATTTGGATAGGGATTAGAGCAGTATAAGTAACAGAAAAATTATCCCAAAGTGTCACTGGGGGATTGTGCTGTTTTTTTCTAAAGGCTTTTATCACCATCACATCCAAGCAGTGTTTTTATATTTAAGGACCAAAGAAAGAGTCTTCTCCTCCAAGGCGCAGTTACATAAGACTTTCTAAAAGCACAGGAGATAGTCAGCCAGCAGTCAAGGTTATATCAGGGAACCCTGTCCAAAGAAATATGGTCTGCATAAAGCTTAAAAGCTGGGGATGTGACAGCCTTCTGATGAGGGTGAATTTCTGCAGGAAAAAACCTGTCACCTCCCAGCAGCTGCAACGTGGTTCTTCCTGGCTGGGGCACCCAGACCCCTCTTGGCAGCTCCAGTCACTGCCATGGAACATGACAGTTCTTCCTTCCAGGGATATAAGAAGTGACTAAAACTTCGCAATTTTGTTTCTGAAAACCAGAAAAAGTCAAGAGCTCAGATGGTAACAAAACTTGACTTGGGGAACCAGAAGAAGAGATTGTAATATTTTCATTCCTTTTTTTATATTACTTATCTCGTTTTGCTTGCAAATAAATGGGGTCTTCCTCTTAATCAGAATTAGGAGTATGAAAGTTTTAACACACTGCCTCCTGGGGTAGTCACTGCTTTGAAATAATAACAAAGAGATTGCTGGTTTAACAGCAGGCAGAAGATAAAATTCAGGAAAGAATTGTCTGCAAGTGTAATTTGTGCCTATGAAATATCCTTTTGCTTCTTTGTTTTCATAGCTCCTCTGTGGGCAGTACACGTGGAGGAAGAGCTGCATGGGGGTAGGGTCATGCTTGGATCAGGAAAGAGAATGAGAGCTCCAGCCACAACTAAAAGGCTCCTAGGGCTAATTGTGCCAGGAAACAAAAATAAAAACTGTGTGGCATCCAACATCGAGTGCTGCAGAAGCCAAGCAGTTTTGTTTTGTCTAGAAAACAGCACCTGGAGGTCAGCACAGCTGGCAAGTGGCAAACCAGTTTGGTGCTCAACTGAGGAGGAGCCAGAAGGGAAAAGTGATAAAAATCACTTGTTAAGAGAGAAATTAATGAAGTAACACACTCCAGGATTTTCAAGCACATCTCCTGACTCCTGCCCAACCCCAGAAGAAGGGACAAGAAAATAAACGTTCTCAAGGAAGGCAGGCACACCAATTACTCATTTCTCAGGTACAAAGAGAGCAGCAGCCTCACCACTGTGCACTGAGC
Organism: Sialia sialis; assembly: GCA_009812075.1. Taxonomy (NCBI): domain Eukaryota; kingdom Metazoa; phylum Chordata; class Aves; order Passeriformes; family Turdidae; genus Sialia; species Sialia sialis. Next base: position 25,809,053 of record VRYO01002772.1, read on the forward strand.
AATCAAAGACTCATTCCTGGTCCTGTTCATTGAGGATCAGTACCTTCCACCCCCAAAACACTAGCTCCCCAATTATTTAGGAGGCCAATTATTACTAACAGGAGGCTTCTTCAGCTCCTATTATTCCTTTTCTCAAGGAGTGGTTCATACTTCTCTTATTTTCCTACATTTTTAGGAAGCTTCCTATCTGTTTTTTTAACTACACTGCAATTTTTAAACATGTAAGGAGCTGTAAATCCCGGCTGTATTGCAAAATCATGGGAAAAAAATCTCATATCTTCAAATATTCCTAGAAGCAAATATTGAAATATGAAATGCAGAAATATAAACATAGGTTACCATGTCTCCTTCCAAATATGAAAACATGGTGTAAAGAAGGGAGACTAAAAGCTTTGATGTGGGAACTTCGAAAATCTCATCTAGTCATTCTGGATTTTCATTCATTTAGGCAAAACAAACAAATGAATTAACAAACAAACAAAAAAGGCAAAAGCCTAAGTGCTTAAGCACATAAACTATCAACTCAAGTTATTTGGGGTCACTAACATCTTCCCTGAAAGTCTCTACAAATCATTACTTTCTTTATGCCATAAAAGACTACTCCTCTGTTTTTGAAAACCAGAGGAGCAGGACAGTAAAACCAAGGGAGCTATTTCAAGAGAGTTGACAACTGAACTGGAGAAATTTTTATGAATGTGTTTCCAGAGACTTTCTGGTAACAAGAAGCAAAAGCTTTCAAGATAAAATACACACAGAAAAAAAAGTATGAGAGAATGTATTGGAAAATTACAGTCCTTCTGCCTCTTTTTAAGTAACTTATAAATACTTGCATGAGTCCTGTCCTGTTCAAGCCTGTAAGTTCTGCTAGAGCATGAAATGAATACCAGGGAAAGAAGATAAATCCCCTGTGCATGTTACTTAAAAAACATTGATGCATAGATACAAAATATTGATTTAACACTATAATAATATAATGTTGTAATAACCTAAGTCAATATCTACTGACTTCACTAGGCTTTTAGGATAGTTTCCTTAGCCTTTCTAAATGTGTCAAAATTTTGACCTCATGTGTTTCACTGAGACCTTTCTATGTAAGAAACGATCTAGATAGGTATATATTTAATGTTTTAACTTTTTTTCCTGTTGTTCTTCCCAGTAATGGTAAGGACATTGGTGTTCATCCATACTAGGAAGGAAACTCTAAGGCTTTTTGGCTTTGCTAATTCAGTTGTCAGCAGGCTCAATATTGACCAAGCAATGCTTAATGGCTTTCTAGCTATGTGTGTGTAGAAGCAAAATTCTAGTTTCCAGCGTATGTCAGATATATATAGATAAGGATAAGGAGAGTAGCAAATAGTTGCACAGCACTAAAGGAATTGAAGAAAGCAATAGATGTGTATAAAATGGGATTTCTCTTGGCCACCTCGAGTTGTCAAAGCGTATCAGCAGGCTTCTTTCTCATTTAATTGAGCTTTTTAAGAGGTTGTTTCTAATTAAAGAAAAATGTCTGGGCTTTCTCCAAAACCTGGTTTGTCTGTATAGCCAAGGATGGGAGGACCTTAAGAGCCTTTCTCCAGCAGCACCACTGAAGCAGCTCCATGGTCTTTGGATGACTAAAGGCAAGAGAGATCCTCACTCACAGCACTGAACCAGCTCCTTTCTGTCCACATATGCCCTGTTCTTCTCCTAAATGAATAATTTAATCTGACAGTGCAAAAGGATATTTATTGTGGAAAGAAACAGGAGCATCTTGACCTTCTTCCACAAATAAACGCTGGTAGGTGAATGGCAACTACCCCTACGTTCTCTAAATCTCTCCACCCATTTTTACATTTGTTAATTAGATAATTGGCAGCTGATTAAGTGCATTTATTGTACCCCTCCCCCCACACTGCTCTTCCCGCTCTTCCCACATAGCATCCTTTGTCTTGTGCTAGACATTAAGAACTGTGTGATTCCTACAAAAATAAACATGATCTCTATTCATATTCAGGGACTTAATGGTTATTTTATCTAAGAAAAAACCTGTGAAAAAAGTAGTAAAAAACATGTTAGGATTTTTACTGAAACCCAGACCACTTTGCCTGTCTGCCTCACACTGGACTGAGATTATGGAAGCCAGTTATCACTTTTGTTTTGCAAGGCTTCAAGTTTTGGCTATTAACAGAATTTACCACAAAACCCCAGGAGGTAAAGGTAGCACTCTTGATCACTGACATTTGAGACAATACTTTCATAAAGCAATCCTTAGGCAGCAGCTTGTCATCCCTTCCCAATCTGCAACTTTCCTGACCTAGCAGGGTAATATAGCTGTCATAATTTAAAGGTATTGTATTTGGGAAAGTGCCAAAGAATAGCTCCAGGCACTTACTCTTTTACTACATAGATGATGTAACTTAAATATATATTTCTCTGCTGTCATATATTCCACAGTGCATTTGGGGAGCCTCATTTCTCTGATTAAACATAGACTGATTTATATTTTGGCGTTTCGACAATAAAAAATTATTTGGGTCCTGGTGAACTCACAAGTATACAGTGCACCACCCCAGCTCCCAAAGGAGCACATTGTTCAGGCTAAGCACATCCCGTCCTAACAGTTATGATTTTATCACCCTCTCACCTGATTAGCAGAGATGACTCAAGCAAAGGGAACAGAATTCTTCTTTGTTAAAAAAGCCTTTCTCCCATTTCTGTTATGCAGTGTATTTCTAAGCCACCCAGTGTCAGAGATCTGGGTCCTTTCTTCACACACTTTTACAGCTACCAACCAGCTGCCTAGGGACAGGTGGCCAGAGCTGACTCTCTTTTCTCTTAGACATACTACTACTCAGGGCTAGTTTCTTCTTTGCTCTTCAGTTATAGCTATTGGCCCCCAACATTCTAGAAATACCTGAGCATTTTTTATCTCTCTCTTGCTTTGATAAAGGACATATTTAACTGTAGATATGGATAGTTAAAAGAGAAACCAATTTAACACAGTGCACTGGCCATGAAATTACCTGTTTATGTGGTGAGCTCTTCCAATTACACTTTGTATGAGTATCTTTTATATATATTCTATACACGAAGTTGGGTTGAACCTGAACAGCCTTATTGCCTATCCTTTAATCTCAAATTTCAACACCAGATGTAAATCTAGATGGATATGTATACCCCAGAAATAGAAAGAATGACAGTTTACTTGTCTTCACCATGGTCTTGTGGACTTTGTGTTGGGAGAGAACAGGAATTGTTCTCTGGCTGAACAGCATCACATGAGGCATAGTTCAGAAAATCATTTAAAATCACTATTTTTTTATAATAGATACATAGATTTGTTTGGATTGAAAGGCACCCTAAGGATCAATTTGTTCCAGCCTGCCTGCCATGGGCAGGGATGATACCCACTAGGCCAGGTTGCTCAAAGCCCCATCCAACACACAGTTCTCATAGTTCATCATAATTCGGCTACTACCTGCCAGTGTGTCTCCATAAAGCATGACATCCAGTGAATTTGTTCTGAATGCTCATTCACCAGTTCATCTCTTTGTCTTCCAATAGCTGTAAGGTGAAGAAAGGTAAGTTTCTACCCTGCTGTTCATGAATTGCTTTCATGTCTCTACGTTGGTAGACATAAAAATGCTACAGGTAAATTGAGGACCATGCTCATCCTCTGACAACAACACCTGCCTTTGTCAGGCTAACTAGTCTGTCATGGCCTGTTTATAGAGTAATTTCAAAAAAATACCCTAATAGTCTACACAAAAGCTTATATTATATATTTGTATTTGAGCACACCTTATTGTCTAGAAACTTTGTTTGAGAAAAAAAAAATAATACTGTTCCTGATTAGTAGGTGATAGGTGAAATTTGACACCTGGAAAAATAACTTTTATTGACAATTTCTTTTTCAAGTACAGCTCACATAAAAAGACTCTACCCCAACAGATAAAAATCCAGAGCAGGTATAAAGTAGTTGTGATTTTATAATTGTATCTTGAGAAAGGGGCTGCTTCTTTTTTAGCACAATAACTTTTATCACTGGATCAGAAACCAAATAATGTATACCACAATCTTCTCAGGCGGCAATGTATCACATATCAATCCATGAGCTATTTAATTAGTGTAGCAGTTAACACCTCATATGAGTCCTGTAGTGCACATCAGGATGCCCTATTGTGTTAGCTAACCACTGTTTGGTTTACGTTTACATGGAATTGCTGTTATGTCACTTCTGCTGCCTTTTAGTGAGTGTCAGGAGAAACAACCAAACTCTTTTGTCTTACCAGTTGCCAACAATTAAGTTGTTTCAGCACCTTAGTCTAAGCATGTTCTGGCTTTAAACACATCAGCACATCAGAGGTTTTGTTACTCTATTATCTAACAAGCAGAAAGAAACTCCTTTTTTTTATTATTCTGAGAATAAAAATATTTATGTTCCAATCTCTTCTATTACAACTATTAAAATCCCATTTCAGAAATTAAGTCACTATTAACTTAGAGTACTAAAATCACTGGAATCTAAATGGAGAGGAAATAAATGCTGTATCTTAATGGATAATAGGGAAAGAAAAAGCAATTCATTCAGCTTATATGTTTTTCTCCTCTTGTTAAAAATGGCAGTAATACACTGAAACATTGCTTTTGGGGAGCAAGTGATGACAGATTTAAATGCAGGTTTTGGTGTCTCTTTTAGAACTTAGGATTTTAGAAGAATCATAGAAAAGTCAAGCAGACAAGCAGAAGTGCTATCATCCCACCATACTGAGAATCAGGCATCCTTGGATCGTACTAGAGAAATGTTTGTTTAAATTACTTTAAAGTGTGTCAAAGAAAGATTTTCATCCATTCCTAGGCCATAGAAAGAAAGCCAAAAGCAAGATTTGTTTAAATATTATTAGGTGGAGTGCATCTGACTTTAGGGATAAGTTTTAGTATTGGGCTGGATGATCTTACAAGTCTTTTCCAATCTGAGTGATTCTAAGCATGGGCCAAATGTCATTCTTCAGTCATCTCATACAAAACATGTACAGCCTGTACAGTACACGGGGTGAGTTACCTAACCATGAACCTCCTCTCAGGATCATTTGTATTCATACTAGACTCTGGTGGGGAGAGCAGCAAGCAGCTGACTACTGTAATTTCTGGGTTTGCTTGTGATCAGGTATGAGACATGTTCTGCTGTGGCTGATGAAGCACCCATGCAAGGTACAGTCAGTACGATGGTCCTTGAAAGCTTGTCAGAAACTGACTTAAAAACATCAAGTCAAGGCAAGCGTGGGAGACATCTGCAGCAGTGAGATTCAATGTTTCAGGTGCCATAAACAAATGGTATATAAATAGGAGCAATACTTTTGGAAAAAATGAGGATGTGAGTGCTGCAAGCACAATTCCCTTTAGGTAATGTATGGAGACTGAATGTTGGTGCTGAATATTAATGAGTAATAATTGATTTGAATTAGTTATTCAAGAGATAAACCCACTCATTTTTGAGCTACGGTAGTTGGTAAACCAGCTAATATGATTATCACCTTTGAGAGCTCTTGTGTACCAAACTGCATGACAGGGATTGCAGCCTAATCCTAAAAGGTAGCAGGAGGACTCCTGCTGCAAGCCAACCTACACCACATACCTAACATAATCTTGCTGCCATGGACACTGAACAGCTAGGGAAAAGATATTAGCTAGACCAAAATGCTTTGATAATTAATTGACTTAATATAGTTCTGTGTTAATGTATGGGTAAAATGTCATCCAACATACCAAGAGCCAAGGAAGACAGAGGAAGGATATGTGCTGGCTCCTCATTTTCCAATGTGGCTATAGGACACCAGCAATCAGAACTGGGCACAGTTAGCAAAAATAAGACCTTGAAACCCATTTGGTCTTCCCAAATACTTCACTAAGCATGGTGAAATCAGAAACAAAAGAAAAGGTGGTGGCTGGCTCAGGGATGTCTTTTGTGACTTGTACACAAAGAACACAAAGAAAGAACATGGACATGGAAGTGGCATGGAAGCTTGAATGAAGAGGATAGGCAAACAATAAATGATAGAAATGAGCAGTAAATGTAACTCAGGTCCATACAAGTCTTTGCACAAACATTGGGAAAATGAAAGAAAGGAAGAGGAATTTTCTCGGGCTATAAGAACTAGGATGAATGCAAAAGCCACAAAAGCAGGACAAAGCAAACAAGGAGCACCTTGCTTATGTCCATGTGCAGGTAAAACTGAACATGCAGTGTGAATACTCTCTCAGGCTAATCAAAGCAGGACAGGGAAAGAGAGCTTCTTGCAAATAGAAGGCTTTTCATTGAAATTTGGATGGGAAAAAACTGTAGGAATAATATAATGCATGAACTAATTAATCCTACAAGCAGAAAAGTGGTGCTCTTTTTTGCATTTCATCAAACAACAGAACACAGTCTTCTCTGCCAGTTGGCTTAAGAGGACTTCAAATCTCTTGCAACCAAGCTTAGTTCTGGTTAAAGAAAATCCCTCATATGAGAAAGCACACTCATAATTGTTTGGATAAATTAACGCAGTATTTAATTTAGGCAAATGCACAGAATTTCAGCACACTTATAATCCAAACTAAAGTTTTAGAATGAATTTTAGGAGGCTTATAGGATTCATCTGCACCTCATGGTTAACCACTGGAACTGACAGAACTAACTTGGGTGATAACAAGCTAAAATATGCCACATGTGATCCTTCCTTGCTGAAGAAAAGTCTGGACAGAGAAAACCTTACCCTCTGCAGACAGGCTTGCTTTTTCACAGAAATCTTAAGTAAGTGCTGGTTGAAGTAGACTCGTTTTTCTATACAGAATCAAGTTGCCACACATTTTTCATGTGGTAAAACAGGTCCAGGGCAGTTGATCTGTCGAAGTGAAATTGAACCAGAGAACACATTTTACAGAAAAACTGCTAACTGTTAATCCATGAACATGTTTCATGTATTTTTCTGTCCTCAATAATCATAGCAAGCAGAAAGGCTGATCTGCACCATCAGGTTTTTGTTGAAAAGATTTCATATTATGAATGTGAAGGACTGGAAATGCGCAGGTCCCTGAAGCCTTCTGAGAATCAGAGCCAGTGACTGTGACAAATAACGCTTCCATCAAAGTGATAAGAGGGTGAAGAAACAAAATTTCTCCATTACCTGGGGGGAGAAAATCACCTGCTAAAGAGACACATGTGGAGGTTTTAATAAAAAAAAAAAAGTGTGCATTTGTATTTTGTGCAGAATAATTTGAAGTAAGAGATCAGCTCTTCACTAATTCTTTGCATTGCAAACATAATTTCTGTAATAGAAAGGCTGAGTCCACATTTTCTATTTTAGGCAAATTGCACTCATTATTTTTAGAAATGAAGGGATCAAATGTAATAGTAACATTTAAGGAAATGGAGAAGTATTTTTGTAATGTGAGACTGGAACAGATTTTCAGAGAAGTTATGGATGCCCTGTCTCTGGAAATGTTCAGGCCAGGCTGGATGGGGCTTTGAGTAACCTGGTCTAGTGGAAGGTGTCCCTGCCTGCGGCAGGAGAGTTGGAATTAGATGATCTTTACATTTTCTTCCAACACAAGCCACTCTCTGATTCTGTGACTGAACCCATAGGCTGTTTGGTGCCAAAGGAACCATAAACAAATGGCATATAAATAGGAGTAATTCTTTTGGAAAAAGTGAGGACATGAGTGCTGCAAGCACAATTCCCTTTAGGTAATGTATGGAGATTTAGCAAATACCTTATCAGCATATCCTCTTCATGCAGCGCTATCTGCAATTAGTTATTTGGGAACAGGAGTTTTGAAAATGGAAAGGTGAATGCAAATTTCACTGAGCAGGGGTAGATATTGGGATATACATCTATACAATTGGCTAAATTAGCTCTAGATGATATAGAGAATTGCAACACAAAAATATGCTTGGTGTTAGAGATAAAAAGAAAACTGTGGTATTAACAAATAAATAACACATAAGCAACAGGGGAATCTAATTATCTAGAATTCATTCTTCAACCCTGCAGGTATTAGTGTTTTACTAAAGGGAAAGTAGCTTAGTAGCTGTTGTTTTAGAAGATATGAGTCTTCTTTGTTATAATGTCCTTTACTCCAGATTTCATTTTCCCTCTCTGTATAGGAGTCAGTGTGGGATGAACTATAATTATGCCTTTTCCAATCTCTGAAGTGCAGCCATTATCAGAAGAGAACCCTACTGTGAGAATAAAGTTCACATGGTATATAAATAAGTAAGCTTTTGATATAATATATGAACCTACTAGCCTTAAAATGCATAGTATTATTTGATTACAACAGGCAATACAAAAAGGAGGGAAAAAAACCCCTCAAAATTATATTGTATGTGATGCTGATTTAGAGACATGTGTCTAATATTTGCACAAAAAATAACTGTAGAGTTCTTCACATACCATAGTGTTCTGCACATCAAAACACTGAATCTGCACCATCACTTGGACTCGTGAAAATCTGTATATTTGCACCATGGAGTTGGGGCAAGGATGTGTTATCCAGATATACAACTCAACTTTGCAATTTGAAGTCCATAGGTGCTAGAGCAAATTTAAAAAGAACTGTAAATTCAAATAATGATGTGCACAGTTTATTGTGATAACACTAAGAGGAGGAGCAAGAAAATGGCAGAAGCTTTTATTTCTAGTGGATAAAAACAATGAGATGTTGCATTTACAGTAATTTCACGACTATAAGGCGCACCTTAAAGCCTAAAATTTTAATCAAAACCCGGAAGTGCGCCTTATAATCCAGTGTGCCTTATACATGGACAAAGTTCGGAAATTTTCCAACCTGGAAGTGCGAGTTGCGAGCCAAGCCATGTGCTGTGAGAGCTGCACCAGCTGGTGCCCGGGGCAGGTGGGAGTGCCGAGACCCGCGGCATGGGGAGGGCACCTGGGGCTGTGTTTAAAGGCTATGATCCATGAAAAAAATGTTTGCAAATTGAGCACCTGCCAGTAAACTCCACGATTGCACAATTCCATTACTAATTCGTTACTTTGTAGCACGCGGATCCTCGCTGCAAAAAAATAGTGCCCCTCATAGTCCAGTGTGCATTATAGTAGTGAAATTACTGTAGTCCGTAAATAATGACATTCCACTTCTAATATCTATTTACATGTATTTCTGCAATTTAATCCCAGCTAAGATTCTACATAAACCATGGTGCAAAACCACAGCTATACTTCACTGATTCCTATCCTTTATGCTAAGCATTACACTACTGAAACTAATTAGTAGTTTAACGTCGTGATCTCAGTTCTTTGCATGTAGAGGTCCAGCAGACACAGGATGCAGCTTCTTGAGAAGTTTTGGCAGGCAGAGTTAGCACAAGGGCCTTTGAAAGTTTGTTAAAATCTGAGGTGCTAGGAACAAAAAAAAGATGACAAAAAGGTGGGTGAGATTTGTGAGATTGTGAAGAAATACCTGATGAAAACAAATAAAACTGATAGTTCAAGAAGTGAACTAACTCATAACAATGTGCAAATTATCTCTCCTGTTGATAATATAGGGACCATTTTGCCCCTACTGAAAACCATTAAATGACAGTGACATCAATTTTCTGCGTTACCAAACCCTTTTTCTGTTGAACTGGAAATTCTTTGTACCAGACAATTCCTATCTGTATGTAGCTATAACACTACCAGAAGTCTGTCCCATTATTTGACAGGGACATAGTCCTTTTCTGGCCAAAAAATGGTTCTTTAATACTTACATTAGGAGTTATAGCAGCAATGTTTCTTGCATTACAAGAAGGCAAATTTTACAGATTACATGTCTGATTTCCTGTGGAAGTAGAGCTGACACAATCTCGTCTGTCTCATCTGTGTGTCATTTCCTGCCTCTTTATACCTTCTCAATATCAGCCAATTTCAGTGAAAAAATTCTCAAAATTACTAAATCCCACTAATTCAATGCAAGCTGGTGATATGGGGAAGGGAACAGATTTGAATCAGTGAATGGATGGAGGGAAAGCCTGCTCACTGACCCCAGTCACTTTATCAAACATTGGAGAATCCACAGGGCAAGAAACCATGGAGGTGAAGGTGACTATTTTATTTTCTCATTCAAACCTGAACTAAAGCTTTAGGAAGGAGGCAGCCACTGGGCCAGTATCTGTCCTTTTGGGGCACAAAAATGCTGACACTTTAGACCCCAGACTGGCAAATTACTAAAATTATGTTCTCACATTTCATGTAAGCTACACCTTTGTAACAAATGCATGCTGAGATTTTGCATTTACCTATGCTGAGTCTAGTATTTTTATTATCAGTTACAATGATCTTTAAAATTAAAGAATCCAAGCCATGCTGTTGATAAACATTAGAAGAGGGAACAAAAGGTGTCTGAAGATAAAATGATCTGAGATTGTTGTATTCAAGGGAAGGGATAACATTAAGAAAAGATTGTGCTTTGAAGAGAGCTTCAGATTAGAAGATTTGTCAGAGCATACACAAAAATTCAAGTGGAACACTTGTCTGCTGCTCCGCACTGGGGCTGCAGGGAATTCAGAGGACAAAATTTGCTTAAGGTCTGGAGAAAATCTTACACTAGTTGAAAATTTTGATACAATTTCCTCTGTCACCATTAAGAAGATGTACAAGATGCATTATGAAATTGTTCTGGATTTCAGCAAATGTAACGTCATTTTTCCATATTCAGTTGAATGAAAACACAAGCAGAGGGTCCATCTTGACGTTAAAAAGCAACTAGAAAACTCTGATAGTCAGCAGAAAATATGAAAGAATACAATTTTTACACATTAATAAAGGTAAACATGAATCTGTTTCACATAATTCAATATTAAGAATACTTTAGCACTTCACAAATTTTCACTTGCTTTGTGTATGCATGTACATAAAAATGGAGCCATGCAAAAAATTCTCAGTATGCAACCTCCTTTCCTGGTTGCAAATAATTAATTTCTGGATTGAAAATAAAAAATCAAAACACTAAAAAAAACCCAACGCTACAATATATTAGTGCAGGCTGGAATGGTAAATTCATATATGGATATATATTCATAGTTCTCTATATAATGCTCTTTAAGTGTACTGCACGTACACAAACATGAATGTACCTGTGATGTATGTACACTGGAGCCCAGAAATTCAAGCATTCATAAATCAGATATTATTATACTAGCATGGATAGCATGGAAAGTTCCCCTTTGCTAATTCTTTTCTCAGATCTATCAGATTTTTCAGATTCTTTTTCACTCTGACTTGAAGTTTCTCTTAATTACATCCAGAGAATGGCACAAACCATCCTACCCCAAGAACACTACTACCAACAGACTGGTTTTTAGCCTAAGAGAGAACAAGCAAACCCACAAAACAGAGGGGTGAGGCAAACAGCCCATGCAGAAAACTATTGCTTTTGCCACAGTTGTTCAAATCGAACTGAAGAGTGAAAACAGACTACCTAAGTAGTACACTGTGGTACCGCATAAAAACCTCAGCCTGATTCCCAGAGCTGAATGCTGAAAGGGAAAAAGCTGAAGTGTGGATCAGTCAGTGAAATATAGCAGCAAGAACAGGAGCCAATGTATACCTCAGTGTGTTAATTAGTGGAACATTGATTGCAAGCCCTGGGAAATGACAGAAGAAATAGTTTCTCTTTGAATTTATAAGCATTGTAAACTTGTGCCTGAGGATTATGTAATAACAGATCTCCTTCTATCAGGTAAGTAATAATTAAACACATTTAAAAGCAGGAAAATGTCAATATTTTAAGCATTAATATCTGATTTAACTGGGTTGCTCTAAAGGTCCATACATACATACCCTCAAATCAAAATGAAAGAACATCACTGGGAAGAAAAGGAAAGGTTCAGTTTGGAATAGAAGGATCACCCTCTAGAAGGATGTAAAATTCAATTCCCCTACACCAGGTCCCAAACAGTTGTAAGCAACATTTTCATATTCGTCCTCAATAGATTTTAGCTTGACTTTTAGCTGCCTGCAGCCTGAGGTTGCCAGCAATTCTGCCTGACCCCCAAATGTGAAGCACAATGTTAAATGCCTGAGAGATGCCCTCTGGTTTCTCTGGGCATTTCCTCTTGTCTTGACACCACTTCAAGAATAATTTACCCAGAATGGCAACCCTCTGTCTGTGCTCCCTTTGCTTCAGGGGTGAAAGCTACTATCCCTCCTCATGGCCTGCATGTGTTTTTTCCTGGATGCCAAATATACCTGTACTGCTGATCTAATGGGGAAGGCTTGGTTCCTTCATGAAAATCAATGCATGAAGAGCTCTGCAGAAAAAAAATTATGGTTTCCACTCAGGTTTGACTGTATTCTAAATAGGAACCTCAGACTCCTAAATCATGTCAGTCTCTTCCTACCAGTACATCCTGAACGGAGGTATGGAAAACTCCACCTGCCCACATTGGGCACCTTACCCTTACTCTTTCTCTCTCAACTCCACCAATGCGATATCCTGCTGCATCAGTGCTTTGTGTTTCCTTCCCCAGTACATGGACCAACTGCACACGGAAAACCCTAAAAATGAAGGTAAAGAGCTGACATCTTCACCTTTAACTACTCAAATATTCTTAGTGAGGGTGCTGCTCTTCAGCCTTGTTTTCCAGCTCTTCCCCTTCTCCCTTCCCCTCACTCTAATCTATCTCACTCAGGCTTACCAAGAGCCACATGTGTCTTGGGATAAAGAAGTAATAAATTCGGGAACAAATAATACTACCCAAAGAAGCAAAAGCTCCCAGGAATGGATATCCATTATTTATTTCATACCATCAAACTAAAAAGTGCTACTAGTCTTTCTAGTAGCACTAGAACTGTCTGCTACATGACTTTTATGAAAAAATTAAGACATCCATACACTAACAGCATTAGTACTTTCATATGCTGTTTTCAAAAAACTTTGTAAGCATTATATTAGTTATATCCTATACATTAAACTACTTGCAACAAAAAGATTAAACAATTGTTTTCTTTCAGCTGGAATGTGGCATATAGAATAAGGATAAAATGAAGACAAAGAAATGGTTTAAGAAAGGCCACAAAGATGATCAGAGGGCTGGAGCACCTCTTCCATGAAGACAGGCTGAGAGAGTTGGAGCTGTCCAGCCTGGAGAAGAGAATGCTCCAGGAAGACCTTACAGCACCTTCCAGTGCCTGAAGGGAGCTTTCAAGAAAGCTGGAGAGGGACTTTTTACAAGGACATGTAGTGATAGAACAAGAGGGAATTTCTTGAAACAGGAGGTTGGTTTAGATTAGCTAATAAGAAGAAATTCCTTATTCTGACAGTTGTGAGGCACTGGAACAGGTTGCCCAGAGAAGTTGTAAATGCCCCATTCCTGGAAGAGTTCCAGGATAGGTTGGACGGGGCTTTGAGCAACCTGGTCTAGTGGAAGGTATCCCCTACCCATGGCAGCGGGGTTGGAACTGGGTGATCTTTAAGGTCTCTTCCAATCAGAACCATTCTGCGACTGTGGTTCTAAGACTGTCACAGCACCTCTTTTATTTTTATTGTATATTCTGAACAAAATCTCTAAAAAGCCAACCTCAACTGTAGTTGTTTTTGTTCCTCTGTTTCTCTCACAGGTAGAATTAATTTGTGTGAAGAAGAGGGGCTGCAAATCCCAACTGGTGCTGCCACTTCTGTGTTTAGCAGATACCTGGGTCTTAAACGCAATGCTTTGATCTACCAAGCTATTAAATTCTATTTGCCTGTACTTATGTATGCAAAACACTGGGTGCAATTTAGCTTGAAGAATATATTAATGCTAATTAGACTTCATATTATAAGAGATGAAATTCTGTCACCACTTCATGTTTAACCACTGCTGTTCCCATTGACGTTGCTGCTGACTCTTCCATTATCAGCATTTTTGAGGCTCAAAAGTGATAATAACTCTGGCCCAAAAACTCTGAAGAAGGCAAAATATCCAGTATGATTTTGCATGAAATTTTTCACTGAAATGTGGAAGCTGGACAACTTTAGTATAATTGAGCATCTTTGACTTGCTTTCAATGGGTGGGGATTTATCCATTCAACTCCCTTTAAATCCAGGGATGAGTGACTGCCATATAACCAGCAATTTTACCATCACTTACCATACCACTTAACTTTTAAGTAAAATAACACTGAGTGACGCTCAGGCTTTTTATTATTTCCAAATCTGGAAATACTCCCAAAAGCCTACAGCCAATATAAGCTTTACTACTTTCTTTTGCAACCTATGTCTCTTTCTGCCTACCTGAGATTAAAAATGCTATTAATTACTATTCTCTGTATAGCTCTCAGAGACCACTCTAGCTAAAAGAAGACAAAATGTAGCTCAGAGATAAGCAATGTTCAATATTATGGTAAAACTATCTGATTAATAGAACGGGACCATATGAGACTGCTTTGACAGCCCTTACAATTTCAGATATAGCCTTCTTGTCCTGACATACACAGAGTACTACAGCATTAAGTGACCCCATCGTGTTCCTCCTTGCAGAAAGTTTTGATCTCCAAGACTGTGGCTATAATTTTAATTACTACAGTGATTAGTTTAGAAATAGTCTGTGGTCTTTAAAGCTGGTATCAGGCCATTTCCTTCCTCCAT
>VRYO01002772.1:25830409-25943202 GCA_009812075.1 Sialia sialis
TGAGATGCCTAAGGGCATCCCGCCTCCATCCTAGTTACCAAGTAAGAAATCTGAATTCTTCCTATAGGCCCTGTTCATATCTACCAGCACTCCACAATGTCTCAGGTACCCTATGACATCTAAAATGCCATGGATGATAAATGTGGGCAAGATGGCCAGGTTTAATAGATTTAATCTGAGGTTACCAATACTTAAGTAAACCAGAATAAATTTCATTGAAATAGCCATAATTAGACCTTATGAACTTAGGGCAAGAAACATCTTGGTCCTTCTCATAGAGAGACAGACCATGAGAAAAACCACACATACACACATGGCACCTTATAACTGCTCTGCCTAGCAAAACTTCAAGTGGAGCTTGTGTCTTTGTGAAGACAAGTAATTAGCCACAAGACACAAATTTCCAAAAAAACAAACTCTTGCAGTTGCAATACTTGCAGCACTATTTATTCATCATAAGTTATGGATGAATTTCATTGCCTTTAAAAGTCAAGTGCAACTTTCTCATCTGGCTCTGTACAGGATTTGTTGTTGGCTGTTAATGAACCCTGATTCCCAGAAGCAGCAGTAGTCCCCAGACATGAAAAGACCCCACCATTTGACCTTGGGCATTATCCGTGCACTTAATGTACCTCACTGAACATATGTCCTCAACAAAGAGCCAACTCATAAAAATTAAAAAGATTCTATGGAAAATGCTGACTACTAACAGACAGAGCTGATCCATGCCAAGGTCTTATATCACAGATAGGCAGTATATGAGGCACTTGTCCTCTTATTAGAATGTGAATCTATTAATATAATACCAGTGACGTTTAGGGAAATGAATAGCCCATTATTCCATAGGGCACTCATTAAAGATAGCCTCTCCTGAGGTTGCTCAATGGCAAAGTTTGTAAGTGTATTAGTAAGAAGCACGGAGAGAATGAACAACCTTCAGTGTCTGCTCCTTCTAATGACTCCAGGTAATTAAAAAGACCTGAGGTGTCTGGAGAATTCCACATCTAATAGTGGTCTAACAGTATTTTAAAAACAGCTAACAATGGAGTTAATTGAGCTTTAGAATTCATTTAGTCGGCCCTTGCATTAACAAGTAGCTTTTATATGATGGAGGAATTAGAAGTTAAATATTGTCTCAATGAGTCTTCAAAGATGTTTCCTATTTTCTGTGTTGGCCATTATTAAATAGTGATGTTTATGCAAATTATAGTGCCAAAGCCTTTTCAGTATCAGAAAATGTTACCCTAAAAACTCATTAGCTTTTAGCCACCATGTTCACAAAAAAGTACAAGACCAAAAGTGCTGAAGGCAGTGCTACAAGCTGAGTACAAATCCAGGCACTAAGAGGACATGGTTGGGTTCAGGAAGGCATTGCTATTCAATGCCTTTTCCTGGGAGCTTGGTGAAGAACGCAGGGAGAGACAGTATTCACTGATTGTCCAAACAGAAGAAGGTTTTATTTTTAACCTGGGTCTTGGTAGAACTGCATTCTCTATATGTAAATGCTTAAAGTGGAGAGGTCAGCTGAACAGATGAGCACCTGATTTTTTTGGGTGGGATTTAGTTCATTTAACTGCTATGTTCCTATATCTTGGGAGTGTAATGAAGCAGACCTTTCTGGGGAAGTTCCTAAGCTCCTTACATAGTCAAAATAAGAAAGAGAAGTGTCTTTAAGGCCACCAGAGAAGGTCATCTAACTCCTGTACTCAAACATAGATGAGTAAGAACTCTCTTTGGAAGTTTTTACAGTCACTTTGCTTATTTCTTCATCTAATGACTCTGAGCAGGTACAGGAAATAATATCAAGAACCATCAAATCAGTAATAATAACAATAACAACATGTAATTTTCCATATGTTTCTCTATTCTAAGAAAAGCTATTAAAAGCTATCCACTACAGACATGATATATAGACAGCCTAGTAGCAGCGGGAATTGTCCTCTGGAGGTCCAATCACACTAAGCAAGGCCCAATCACACTAAGCATCAGTCAAGCTGTATCTCCTTGATGTACTCTTTCCAGAACTTCAGAGGCAACCAGATCCATCCAGACCCTCTCAACCTGTTGCTCTGACTCCAAGGAAAAGTCAGTACTTACCTGATTGCAATCGCATTTAAAAAAAGGGGGGAGAAAAAAGGCTCTATTTGTTACTTTTTTTATTCTCAACATCTCCACCATCTCAAGACCATGCATTTTTTTTTTCCTGCTTTTACTGTCATCTTTCTTTCAAACCTTCTCTTAAAATATCTGGCTTCCCATTTCTCTGTTTGATTCTCTTGGTACGTTTTATCATTGCAAAACATTTTGAAACACATTTTGCATGAAAGACACTGTCCTGAGGAAGGGCCAACTCACACTGTGCTGTTTGCATAGAGATCATGAAGAAGGAAGAGCAATCAAAAGAGCAACTTAATTACTTTGGAGTTGTGGTGCTTCCTGCTGCCACAGCCTCTGCATGAAGTCTTGACGCAGCCACCAGCATTGGTGAGAGAGGCTGACAACTCCTCTGGTGCCGCTTTACCCAATGCACTGAGCAGCTCACAGCAAATGAACAAGCCGCAAAGAGTGGCAGTGATGTAGCCCAGGCTAAAAAACTTACAGAAACAACAGTGACCTCTAAAAACCACAAAAGCCTTTCTGCCCTGTTCTCTCTCCTCTGCTGAACAAAGCATAACCTCTTCTAGCAGTGCTGTTCACCTACCCTTGAGAGGTGCTTTTCCCAGGAAAAGAATGAAAAATCAGAGCACAGCTGCAAAAAATAATTCTCTCTTGTTGCCTATGTACTTGTATTTTTTGTACCTGAATCAGCTAGGATGATATGACCTAGCCTACATTGCATATGTTTGAGATTGTAGGACATAGTGGATAGATCTGGATTTGACTTCTCATTTTCTTCCAGAGCCAAGGATTAGTAGTGACTATGCCTGATGCTGTGCAGTAAGCACATTCATCAGTGGGAAGCACTCAGAAATTTTCTCATTCTTCAGTGGATTAGGCTTTGAGCAAAAATCCACAAAAGTAATATACGTCCAAGCGATCATAGTTTGTTTCCTTTAGAAAACATTGGAGTTTTTTTTCTGGCCAGTCCTAGCAACAGCATGCCTGGCTTAGTAGGCACTTCAGCTCTGTTGCATTTGCCTTTCCTTCTGTTCTTCTCCATGCTTGACCTTGGGAAAATTCTTGCTGTCTGTCCCATGTTGTTATTCCACCTTTCCTTTTTTTTTTTTGTATTTTTTTTTCAAGATACAGACATTTTGCTTTACCACTTAAAGTTCTCTTATATCCTAAGAGTTATGCACCTGGGAACTTATCTATATGCAAAATCAATGCTGAGAACTTCAATGCACCATCTGTCTGTGTTTATATCCAGTGACATCCCAGACACAGGGCTTGTACCAGAAAGTCTCCACCTCTAGTCTCAGTATACAAATAAGAAAGGATATATCAAATTCTCTGTATTTTTAAAGTGGTTCCAGCAGGATTATTCACCTCTAATCTAACCATTGCCAGTACAATTGTAGGTGTCTACAACATTTCTTTCCCCATAGTTTCAACAGGCTTTGTGTGCTATTTCTACAGAAGTTAATGTAATCAGCAAGTTCACTGTCAAATGTGCCCTTTTCTGCAGTGGCTGCAAGTTGAAGTGAGCCAGTGTCTGCTTCCAGGTTAGAAAAATCATAGCACTAACTGATACTCTATTCTTTTTTTTTGTTCATATGCCACGCATGTGACTCTCCACTCTGAAAAACCAAACCTAAGCCAAAAAACCCACCCCAAACCCACAAAAACATTGATTTCCTTTTTCAAGGTGAAATATGGAACATTTTTGCCACTTGAAAGCCAAACCCATCTCTTGTATGTCACTGCACTCACTGGTTATTATCAAGGAGAAATATGGCTCAATCTTGAGATTGATTATTCCTTCAAGCTTTGTCTTTTTTCTACTTATTCATATGTCTCCAAGACTGACTGTTTCATGATATGCCAAGTTACTCTTCTACTGAGACTGTGTAGACTGTATCAAAGAAAGCACATCTCACAGAAGTGCCTCCGCAGCACACTATGGACTGCACAGCTCCCTAAGAGCAATTTAAAATGAAGAACAACCTCTCCCAACATCCTTTCAGAACAGCACATGGACATTAGCCAGACACAAGACTGAGCTGCAGAGGGTGCATTAAACTCCCCATCTGCTCTTCACAGTGCTCATCACTGATGTCTAACTACAGTAAAGTCATTTGGCCAAAAAAAAAAGCCATAGTGGAGGAGACAAGCTATCAGAATGCAGATGAATCTCTCCTTCCTCAGTGTCCACGGAAGGAAATGTGTCTGATCCAGCCAAAATTTTCTTATTATTTCATTCCAGAGCATGTGATGTATGTAGGTAAGTCGTTCTCCAAATGAACTAGGGAAGCCGGGCTTTGTTCTCATTTACACTACCTTATTATCTCAGTTGATCTTACCACAACTATTAACTCACTGCAGTGTACATGATGTCAGAGTACCCCTGAGGGTCTCAGCAGCCAGCCGAAAACTTGGCAGAATTTTCCAAAGTCATCTGCAAGTTTCCACTTTCCAGGAAACCTCTTTTCTAACCCACTCCTTCGCTAGGTCCTGTTCCCCTTATGGTGCCACGATCTGACCCCTCTGCAGACGCTCTGCTCCGAAGGAGCCCGCATTTCCCACAGCTGCTCTGCCCGGTGGGTTACGGACTTAATATGGGATTTTTATTTTATTTTTAAAGGACCACCCTGGCTCGTTTCAGGGGTGTGTGCTGTGCGACAGCCATGGGACGGTAGGAGCCAGGAGTAGATGCGGGTTTGTGCGATGAGCGGTGACTTCATCCCCTAACGCCGGTGGGGAGGGGGGCTCTCCGGGGCTCTGGCACCGCGGGTGCGCTCGCCCGGCCCCAGGACCAGCACAGCCCGGCCCGGGCGAGGGGCGGGGGGCGCGGGGCCGCTCGAGGGGCGGGCCCGGGGCGGCGCTGCCTCCGTGGCCGTGCGGGACGGAGCGGAGCCGGGGCCGGGGCTGGAGCGGGGCTGGAGCCGCGCAGGGCAGCGCGCAGCGAGGAGCGGAGCTGCCCCAGCGGGGCGGCTGTGGGCAGCAAGGTGCCGCGCTGCCGCTTGCGCCCGAGCCGGAGCATCCCAAACCGGAGCATCCCGAGGCGAAGCATCCCAAACCGGAGCATCCCGGCGGCGTCAGACGTCTGCTTTTCGAGGGAGGTCGACACTCCGGGTGTGGGGTGTTTTTTCCTGTCCTGCCCCTCAGCCGGTGCGCGTTGTTGGTGCCCTGGTGCGAGCTGGGCACGGCTGCCCGCCGGTCCCCGCAGCGCCGGGGCCGCTCGCTCTGGCTGTCCGGCACCGAGCGGCGCCGCTCGGCTGAGCCGGGACCCGGCGGGTTTGGGAAGCTGCTGTGCGCCCTGGAACGGCTCCCGCCGTGCCTCGCCCTTGCTGCTGCTCCGAGGGAGCATCCTCGGCTGTTTGCCTGTCCTGTGCTGTAACCAAGGGCGCTTGATGCTCACAAGCGTTTAACCGAGGTACGTGTTTTGTGGCCTGTGCTTGATCGCTCACAAATGTCTTTTGTAAAGAGCCTGCATTTAGCCTAACTCACTTCGCGGGTTGGCAGAGTGCTTGAATTGAACGAACGCTGCCTGGGTTTGGAGAAATTGCTTTCGGTGGAGGCGAAAAGGGGAACGCTCTGGTAGAGCGTGGGGACAGCACAGCTTCTGGAAGGAGGGATGCGGAGAGAAGGGAGGCACGGGCTGGTTTCTTTCGCTGAAAGATGCTGCAGCCCAGGGTGTGATAGCGCAGATCATTGGGTCATCACTGTGCAAGCAAATTCTTGGCTCAGCGGGCATAAGCACAGACCCGTGTGCTCTTTCACATTGTTTGCGTAAAGATGACGGGGAAAGGATTGCTCCCTCTGCAAATAAATTGTAAGACGCCTATCCAATGTGTGAGAGAAGAGCTGAGCTTAGACAGCACAGCACGGGGAAAAAAAACACAGCATGGATGCACGAAATATGTGCCCTTTGCAAGCACTTTATGTCTGTCTAAAAGCTGCAGGCTGTTTCAACATCTTCCTAGATGCAATAAAGTTTGGAACAGCAATCGAGTGAAGCAAGCTCTTACTACCCTTGCAAATGCTGAACACTTAGAGGGAAATTGTGAAAATAGTGGCAAAGGGCTTAGAATTTTCCACGCTGATTAACATTTATATAAGCAAAGACAATTAGGAATGCATACTAGCTATTATTAAATTAATTCTTTGCTAATTATAGCAGAATGGGAGAAAGATGACTAGGAGAAATGTGTAAAATCTGGACCATATAAGATGCATATAGTGCTGCCAGTTTTATTATGATAAAGGATCCAGCTAGAGTGTCATGTCTGTTTCCTTGTGATTTTGCTTTTTACAGTCATTTTGAATCCATTCTAACTTTCCTGTGCCTGAACAGACCAAAACAAAAGGCAACCTGAAACAACCAGCTGCCTTTTTCTGCTGTTATGCCTAGAAGGGCTTATTCCCCTTAGGGATGGTTGCTGGCTGTAGCTGTGTTGCTTTCCTTTCCCACTTCTTCCTCGGACTGGGTCACTCCTATCACCCATGGCGGGGGAAAGAAAAGCCAGTCATGTCCCCCCTGCCTCTGTCATGTTTCCCCAGCTTTCCTGTACTCTGGCACACAGGCTGGCCTGCCTGCAGGCTGCTACTTGCTACATCCAGTATGTGTGCTTTGGTGTCAACAGGATAGATGCTGCAGGACCTGAACTGCTGGGTCTTGGGCTATTTCAGCTTCCAGGTCTAATCCAGTACAGTCACCATGTATGTACGTGGATATATTTGGCTTAGGAAGTTACTGCTGTGGGTATTTTGTTAATCTTTTCACATATAAAAGGCTGAACTGGGATAACTCGCCCCTGCCACATCATAATTGGGTATTACTGATGCAATGCAAATCGTAAGTTGTATTCTGTAAATTCCCCATCAGATGCAGGAAGCAATGGGGCCTTTCCTCCTTGCACCCCTTCTACACAGAAGCAGAAGAGGAATTATCTCAATGACAGAGAACATTCAGAAGTTGCTGAAAAATCTGATATTTCTGATAGGTCTGAGACTTGGAATCTAAATACTGAAAAGTCAGTATATTTTCACCTCTGCCTCCTGCACTCTTTTGCAAGGAGTCCTCCTCCTGTGTCTTCATGACTGTGGTTGCCTCCTTTTCCTGGCTTGTGCAGAGGAAATCCTGTTGCGACATAGTCAATCCATGGTGCTGCTGCAAAACCCACCTCTTAGACTGCCACTTCATTTGCATCTCCCCTCTTTGCCAGTCCTGCTGCTGCTCCCCCTTTCCCCCTGCATCTGACATGTCAGTCTGAGGCTTCGCTTTCAAGTGTCCTTGACAGTCACCTGTACAGGATGTACCAAGTGTCCTGTTTTCCCAAGATGTACCCCTGGGCCTTGATCAGGCTGTGCTCGCAGCATCTTTCTCCCTCGAGCCATCTTCTTTGCCTTTCTCTGAGCTCCACCTCGTGCTTATTTGTAGCCTCAGGTAGGCACCTTGTCCATCATTCCTTTAATTTCCTTGAAATGTCCCAGCACATTCGCCTTGGTTTAATGCCTTCAGTGGCCGTCTGGCGAGATGCTAAGACAAGCCCTCACCCGTACTGTCACCATCCCTGCCGCTGGAATTACTCTTGCCCTGGGTTGAAGCACAACAGTGTCCTCTAAAGCTAGGACATCTGAGAGGCAGCTGTTGAACAGATCACTCTAGTACCAGCATAAACTCTCTTTCCATAGCCTACATCACTCACTTGCTCTTTTTTGGCATTTCAGGTGCAACCCTGCCCCCTTATGCTTGCACAGCACAGCGTGGCTCGCCGCAGCTGCCTTTGCAATTGTGTTGTCTCTTTGCCTAAGTTGTTGCAGGCTGTTTTGCAAACAGGGACTAGATGTGAATATTAGGCACACAAATGTGCCATGGATTCTTTGTCAGGGGAGGGCATGAATGCAGCCTGTGTCTGTAAAATAAGGAATGGCATGAGGATAGGGATCTTCTATTATGGCAGTAGGAGAGAATCAAAGGAGAAGGGAGATTTTGTGCTCTTCTTGGTAAAGCGTGCGGAGGTTCCAGAGTCAGGAAGCAGAGTTACAGTGAGTTACTGTGTTAGCACATCTGTGCCTAAAACTCCCTTGACATTTAAGTGTACAGCATGTAGTTGATACTGAATCTGTGGTTTTTTGAAGAGAAAAAGAAATTTGAAAATGATGCATTAACAGAAATTTATGTCGAACCAAGTATAAAAACTTGTATTCTAGCTTTATATTGTGACAAAGTTCATAAGAAGGTTGAAATAAAATCTGCTTGACATTTTTGGATGTGATATGGATTTATAAAATTTGTGATTTGCAAAATGTGTGATTTATACCTTTGTTTTTCATGAAATATATTGAAATCAGTATATCAGCTGAATTTTGCAATAGAAAAGCATTTTCTTATTGTTCAGGACTCTACTTCATGGGTCATAACTTCTTTAGCTAAGGACCAATATCCCCATTGACTAGTAAAGTTGAAGGGTACTTACTGTTCAGCAGAGCTCCTTGCTGTAGTCTGCCCAAGACAGGAGTGGATGTGCCCACATAAGGTGTGGGAGATGAGGGTTCTCAGGTATGCTTGTGGGTGCAGCCACATCACTGGCATCGGGCAGGAGGATGTGCTGCAGCACTAGGACAGACAAAATAGAGTCCTTAAATCCATTCAGTTCGAGATTTAGCTACACTTTGTCCTAAAACTGCATTCCTTGTAGATGAAGGGATGTGCATGATATTTTTGAGGGATTTTTCCCCCTCTACTGGGAGCTGAACCTGAGGGTCTAAGCATTTCAAGTTTTTAGTTTCCACATGAGTGTGATAGAAAATTAAAGCAAACTCTGATAACAAGGACTGCTTGCCCTGGAGCTTGGTATTTTATCTGGTAGGTTTTGATCTGAGTAAACGATGTGCAGGAGCTGAAGCAGTGCCCCAATGAGAAATGTGGTGGCTTCTGGAAGGGCGAACACAGTGCGCAGCCCTCCACTGCACTGGCCACTTGGCCTCAGTTGTGCAGTCCAGTGCTGCTCTGCCTATGCCAAATTAAAAAAGGGGGTTATTGGGAGCCCACGTGAAGAGTCAGGCTTGAAGTAGCAAAGCTTAATTAACTCTTGTTTGTTCTGAGATTAGTTAGATCACTGCTATGCCACATACACACAGTTATGCTGGATGGATGGAATCTCCTGAGAGGCTTATCACTTGGTGGGATGCTCCACACAGCCTTCAGAAAGAAAGGCTAGCAGGAATGGGAAGGGATGACTCAATCATGAAAGAAGGCAACAAGGCAGAAGCAGTTGAAATACTTTCATATACTTGTTCCACTGAGGAAAATGGTTTTTAATGGAATTTTCATTTCTCATTAAGCAGCCATTCCAAAACCACACTAAATTTTCTGTTCAAACAAAACCTCCAAATCAGATGTTGCAAGAAATCAAACAAGAAGTCATTACACAAAATGCAGAAGTTAAGGATTTCTGACACCTGCTGGCTTCTCTTCTTCCCTGGCTAACCTTGCCCTGGACCTCCTTTCCCGCTGGGCACCTGGGATCTGTCACTTTGACAGTGACATCCTAGTGGCTGTTTATGACTGTAGAAGTCAATTACCAAGATTTAAAGCTGTTATGGGCAACCAAATGGCTGCATGAAACTTCATGTCTTCTCTGCCTGATCACCCACTGTCACTAAACTTTAGGAGCTCAGATCTGTTTGAGGTTTCTGCCTTGGTTGAATTTGGCTGAGAGTGGCAACAAAAGTTATTCAGAGTGGCAATAAGGGGACTAAATTTGGGAGTGGATGCTAAGAAATCAAATATGACCCATCACTATGGTCAGCAAAGGGTAGGCTGTTGAGTTTGGGGTGAGTTTTTTCAGCAACCTGTATTTTTTCACAGGAAATTAAAAAAAAAAAATTAAAAATATATATATATATATTTAACAAGCCAGCACAGGAAGGAGACTAATTTCCTTGGTGATTGTGCCTTTTGGGTGAGATTCAGATTGATGGTCTTTTAGGAGGCTAGACCAGGAGGGCCCCATTTCTGCATCTAAGGTCTCAGAGGCACAGCAGCGAGACTCCTTACCCCTCTCCACATCCTGAGAGATACAAGGAACAGATAGATCCCTACTCCTTGAATATCTTACTGGCACAGTGACTGAATACACTGTTGGGGTCAAATCCTTCTGCAGGCTACTGCTGCAGCTGAAATGGTAAAAATAGCTGTGAGGGGTGTTGGAGTGGTGCAAGAGGATGAAGGACTGTGAAATACAACTGTGTATGGCAAAGGTTTCCTGAAGATAAGCTTGTTGATGTTATGGTCCAAGTATTTCTGTGTTCCTCAGAAGCAGTTCTGAGCAAGGTGACAAGGGTGCGCACCCTCAAATCCAGAGCACATGCTGGGTCCATCCCTGCGGAAGCTGACTTTGGGGTTCACCTACAGCCTCCCACTTCTCCTTCACAGAGATGGTCAAGAAGCTGTCTGACTCCCTTTGGGTAGAACATTAGTAATAGTCAGTGTTATAATAACATTTGGATTTCAACAACACTGTCTTTTAACAGCTGCACTAGATAATTTGCTCTATTGAACTTGGAGAGGCTTAAACCAGAAGTGATTCAGTGACTGAAGGGATGAAAGCAGCACAGCAATGCATCAACATCCATCCCCAGAGATCTGCTTCTCTAATGCAGTCAAACCAAATGTGCTGAAGGGGCAGAGCTCTAAGATGTACAATGACTGTGAAAGTGTCTTTTCTCTCCCAAAGGGGAAAATCTGTTTGAGAGTGGCCCCTCTTCTGCTTTAATCTGTATCATCTGGGACTGTTTCTTCATACACAAGAAATTTAATTTACTTTATTAAAAACAAATCATGGACTGTGTTTTAATTTTAGATATTGAATGCACATAGCACAAAATTCTTCTAGCTATTCTTGTGCATATAACATATTCAGTTGGAATATTTCAGGTGTGTGAAAATTTAAACTGCAGATAGTCAGAAATAAAGAGAATGAATTAATAATAGTGTGTAGTCCAAAAGACTTGATTGCTGAGAGGAGTAGTCTTTAGGGTATAATGTGAAATGAACTGGAGAGCTGATACAAGTGCTCTAGTGCTTAGAAAGGTGCCAGGAGACAGATGTCTGTCTTGGTCCTGGAGCAGACTGCAGAAGAAGAGAAAGGTGTTATCAAAGCCTGTCTGTAAAGAAGAGTTCAGGATTGTGGTTTTGATACTGTACATGCCGTGCTGTAACTGGGCAGCAGAAGGATAGTGTTAGCAGGAATAAATCACAAGCCAGGGTTCCAGCTGGTTTGCTTTTTCTTTTTCTGAAATTTCTGCCAGTAAGAGCAGTCAAAATTCAGCACTTGTCCTTCCTTTATTTTATTATTATAGTAGTTATTACTAAACTCTTCCACTACTATTTGCTTTTTTATAGGGGATTTTCTCAGATGCAGTCCCTTTAGATTTGAGCGTGATCACCAACCTCATCCTCGTCCTTCAGCTTCTATTTCCATATCTTCTTCCTGCTTGTAAGTATTTTATTCTTTCTCCTTGCTCATTTTTCTTTCATTTTTAAAGACCAGATTTAACTCACGGGTTCTGGGTCTGATCCCAGGTCACAACATCTTTGATTTACATTGATATAAATGACTCTACAATCCGCAGATTCGTGGGAAATGTAAATTAGAGAATCATTGGAGTCTATCTGAATTAATCTAAGTATCCTTATAGCTCTGAGGATTTCCTTTTTCCAGCCCCACACAAACCCCGAACATAACATAACTTGATTTTAAGCTGCAACCAAGCCATCTGGGCAGTTGCCATCTTAGATTTTCAAAGATATAAATTTAAATCATAATAAAAAATGAAATTAGATCATAAATTAAAAGGAAAACTTTGCTTGTGGCAGGAAATAGTTTTTCTTTTCCTTCTGTGCTCTATTTTATTGAGTCAGTTGGCAGTTGAGGCTGTTTCCCAGGCAGAGTGGAAAAGGGATTCTCTGCTCCTGGAAGGTCCATCTGTAATGGGAAAAAGAAGCACCCTACTCACTTGTGGACTTTTAATTGCCAAAGGCATGTCTCCAAGAACTATTAAGGATCATATTCTTGGTAAACGTCAAGCTAGAAGTCATTCTTTGCCTTTAGTACCTACATTTTCAATGGAATAAAATGTTGCTCACATCTTTTTTCTGTCTAGAGATACTGTCTTATTTAGTTGCATGATGTTAAACTGCTACGTTTTTCCAGTCTAGAGCATGTTGCCTTTCAAGGCTGAAGTGTTCCTGGTACGTAAATTAATTCCTTTAGTATCAGCATGCAAACATATTTTTATTGGCATTAAATATTTTGTGTTACATGTTTGCTGGAAGAGTAATACTGGTAATATAGGAAGGAAATAAATGTAGAAAACAAAGGCAGTGAGAAAGAATTAAAAGGAGCTCCCTGGCCTTCATACCTTTATTGATCTAGAGAAAACTTGCTGCTAGCTTTTGGAACCACTCACTATGATAGCAGAACTTTGGGGGAGCAATACATCTTTAGGGATGAGTAAGAACTGTCATCACCATAACACCTGGGAACCTGCACAATCTTCCTCCTGCTCTTCCTGCCCCGTTACAGCACATTACAGCCAACACATTACAGCACGTTACAGCCAACTTCTCTGTTGTAACTAGGCTAAAGGCAAATTAAGATCTCATCTGTTAGGAGATGTTTACAATAAGGGCTTTCTAGGATACCTTCTACCTGTAAAGAAACAATTCATAGGAGATTGTGACAAAAGTGTTAGTTTATGTAATACACAAATGCTGATTTTCTTTGACATCAGTTTGTCTCTTTGCTTAAAATTATGAAGATACTGAAACAGCCAAGGTATTTGTAGTTACAAAAATACAGAATGAACCAAGAAAACAAAGTGCTTTTCTGTGGCTGATAATACTCTAAAGAAATTGAGTCTACCAGACTTCTCTTTGCTGCCTGTTCCTCAATTTTTAGGGTTTCACTGGTGTGAGTACACACCACTAAATTATATCTGACTGAGCCTGGAGAAGTAAAATTGTTGCATCAAGATATGTGAAGAAATACAATACAGATGGTAAAGCATTGGGACTATGAAAAAGCTCTGTTCATGCCATCCTGGAGAGTGCTGCAGTCTCATTTAATATTCACTTTAGTCGGAACTGGGAGATGGCTACTGTCTTAGCAATGCTAAAGATTAAATTACATGTTACATATAATCTGGGACTCAGGGTATATGCTAATTGTGAGGCCTCTGCTCCTGACCACATTTGCACTTCCCTACAAAATGGGTTTTCTGGCAGGCAGCATCAGATATGCAGTAGTGGGCTAGCTTGGGCATGGCCGCAGCTGGCCTCTTACACAGTGATGCCTTACCTGATCCTTCACCTGCTCAGTTTGCCCTTCTGCTGGATGCAACCTTGCCCTCTGCCTATGTACCACAGGATAAAAGGAAATATGAAAATCTCCAACTGAGCCTGCCTACACTGTCTGCCAAGTTGGCTTACCCCTGGAATAAGAATGGTTGTCCTCACCGGTGAAACTGTTCATACCAAGGACATGAATGAAGAAACAGTGCACAGCTGGGAGAATATACCTAAATAATGGCTCTGGTTGAAAAGCTAGGATGTACAAATGACACCATGTATCTAGGAGACTCTTCTTTTGTGCCAACATTCATATTTGGGGACCAGAGGTGCAGAACAAAGTTTTACTTTCTTGTGCATCTAAAACCAGCAGAAGTACAGTGGAAGTACAGTCTGTGCCTTCTTGGACCAGTGAATTGTTTTCCTGAAATATGTGAATATTCTAGGGAGATTGTCCATCAGAGCAGCAAGGCTGTGTAACAATGGAGCAGCAGGAAAACTCAGCCATAGTCAGAAAGGCAGAATATGATCTGGAGCTCTCAGCAGCGAGGCTGGCCCGGAGGACTCAGGGAGCCTCCTCAAGTCACACAGCCCTGCCCTGGCATTGCAGAGGTGCCTCTGACAAAGTAATCCAGATCCAGATACACCACAAAATCTGAGTCGCCCAGCAGACAGGTGCCAGTTCTGCTGTCCCAGGAGTTTTCAAGAGTGGTTAATTGGAAAGCCACCTCTGTCAGACAAAATTCTCCATGTGCAGTCATTCAGGAACAATACTTGCAGTTCATTCTTTGCCTTAAACCAGCTCAGCTCTCCAAAAATAGATGAGGGAAAGACAGGGACCACTACAGAATGGGAGAAGTTTTCCTCTGTGGTTCATTTCCTGGGTCAGTTTACATCTCTCAGAAAGACAAGTTTATTGCAGTTTACCAGCTTTGCCATTATACTTTGAAGCCAGTGGAAAAATTCTCTATCATTTTTTGGGACTAGATTTTGGCTAAATGTTATGATACTGTTGTATTTCATTTTCAGAAATGCAAAAAAAAAATCCCAAAGATCTAACAAGAAGGTGAAGCTGCTGTCTGGTTATTTCTTCAGGAGGATCAGGGTAAGAGAGACAAACAGTTCATGGCATTTGCTTTCTTCTCGCAGCAGAAGCAGGAACCTGAGCTGAAGTGGTAGCTGTGGTGCACTGAATAAAACTACTCGTGGCTTCATTTGGAATCAGAGTTGAGTGTCTCTGATCCATGTTAAAGAATTCATGTGAATTAATTCCTTAGGTTATTATAGAGCAATTCAATTAATAATGGACCTGATTTTCATTATGACAAGTAATTAAGAATAAACATCTTCTGTATCAAAGCCTATCTTTTAAAAAGGATAAATTAGCTTAACTATTAACATAACTATTTCCAGAACATGAAATGAACACATATTGTTCCATTAGTTAATTTTATATCACTAAATTAAAGACAGTACAAAAGGAGTATAATCTCATAAGGATTTCTCTTTGTTCAGTCAGTTGTGACTTATTTCATGAGGTACAACACATATGGTTTCCTGTGGGGCTAAATACTGTTAGGGTTATAAAATGGTTTTAGTTTAGTGTATTTTATGCATGACTATATACAATGGTAAGAATATTTTTATCTGGCATTTGCAGATTCAATTTTGTACTCCTGCATATTTTACAGGCTATTGCGATGCTTCATTAAAACCTCCACTGTAAAACAAAAACCACAATAAATATATGATAAAACAACATCTGGAATGCAACCTTTTGTCCATAGCCCTTAGATAGTCCTCTCACATTTGCTGGGCTGGCAGGGCTGCCCATTCCTTGGGATTTTGCTTGTAAGTGTCAGAAGCTGCATCACTCCACTGAAACATGCCTCCATTGAGATCTCCATAGCAGAATTACAGTGAGGTATATATGATATTTGAAACTATTTAAAACATTTCATAAATAAACAGTAAGAAAGAAAGTCTAGCAGATTTTCTAATTCTGGGTACCTCTGTAAGACACCATGGAGTAAGTAGCTAATGGATTCATCATTAACTGTGATGCTGAGTGGCTTTGCTCATCTAAGTTGAGGGGTTTTCATTACTTGACTAGATTCTTCATCAAAAGATAAATTTGGATTCCAGTACCTCTGTCCCATATAAAGTACATTTTTGATTGGGCTGCTCAGCAATTTAACATCTCATGGTTGGGAAAAGTCTATTTGAATCCATTAGGATTCAGTAGGATTTCTCCTAATCCCTGCATTTTGGAAAATTGATGTATAAAGATAATTGCTAGCTAATTCTTTAAGAATTGCATTTTCAAGCTAAGAAATGCAACTCTTAAGAGCTAAATTATATCAGGTGAAGATTATCTGCTAGTAAATTAACCTTGCTTTTTTTTCCCCTCTTGCAGTTCTGAAGGATAAAATTTAAAATTGTCCTGAGCTTGAGCAGTAAAGGATACATTCATTCACGGACTGACTTGTCATCTCACTGTTGTGATGGAAAAATGTTTGCTTAAAATAAACCCTTTTGATGCCACTAAAACTGCCTTTGAATACAAGATTAGTTGTGATTTTTAAAACACAAACCAAATAATGTCAGAACCCGACCCTTCATCTGGATTTGTGGGAAACATGGAAAATGGAACTTTTCTGGAGCTGTATCCCACATCCCTTTCAACTTCAGTGGATTCATCACCTGGCCGTTTATCCAATGTCTATGTCTATGTTTCTATATTCCTCAGTCTCTTAGCTTTTCTCCTTTTGCTGCTGATCATTGCACTTCAGAGGCTGAAAAACATAATTTCTTCCAGTTCCTCCTACCCTGAATACAATAGTGATGCTGGAAGTTCATTCACTAATTTAGAGGTTTGCAGTATTTCTTCCCAGCGCTCTGCTCTCTCAAACCTTTCTTCATGAAAACCAATGAAAGGAAACACACGGGAAATGGAAGAGCTTTGTCTAGTTTCTTGGGGAAGTAGTGCATGTAACATTTGCCTTAGAAGACTATTATCAAGAGGTATTTTTAAAAGTCTCCTTATTTTTTTTCTCCTTTCCTTTTCTAGTCTTCATTTCCCCTTTAACTAATTTTCATTTTGGACAATGGATAATGATACCTGATCACCATTTCTTGCCTGTAATAGTGATGATGCTTTTTTCTCACTCATAGACAGTGTTCAATAAGAGTACTCCTGCCAAATTGTAATGCAGTTCTAACTGGATGTTTCATTTTTCTGCTCTAATTGTGACCCCTTCCCTGGTCTTGTGTCAGCAATATGCTGACTATTTTTTCTTTTCCTTTTTTAATTATATAAGCACTTCTGGATTAAATCCCTATTGCTAAAGTACAAAAAAATCTGCTTAAATTATAAATATTGGGACAATTTAAAGTTGTTGATATTGTTTCCTTTTTTTCTTTCAAATTTTCACACCTTATTCTGTATTTATTGTTATAAAACACAACTAATTCTTGAAGAATGTTGCTTTTGTTATTTGTGCTCCCAACTCATTCTGTATAAAGTCTGTATTTCAGTTTTTGAGTCTCTTTGGTTAACTTAGTAAAGTGACTACAATAACAATACTCACTATTGAATGTGTGGAGGTATTTTTGGACCCTGTTGCATCTCATTATCTCATTTGCCTAATGACATGTTCCTCCAGGGGGCAGCTTTTGCTGCTGAATCATAAATACCACGCAACTCCTTTTCATTCTTCACAGATACTGCAGTTTATTGTTACTGGACACCAGAACAAACCAGTGGTTTCTTGTAAAAGACCTGCCTTCAACAAATAGGTAGCAAGTGAAGAGCTCCTAAACTGCCCTTTAGGCACATGATGTTTGTACTCACATGAGCAGGGCCGGCAGGGACAGGAATTGCTTTTGCTGGTGAGGACCTTCTGGGCCAGGCTTTGTCCTGTGGTTTCGGTAATGCACAGGCAGTGGAGGGGAACACACAATGCACAATTGTCAGGAATACCTGTGCTCTGACCTGCAGGAGTGCAAGGTGTACCTGCAGAGCGTAGGCAGGGGTGGCCAGGAAAAATGGCAGTGGCTCAGTCACTTTTGCCCATCAGCATAAAGAAAGGCCAGTGAGAGGGGTGTCACTCCTCTTTGTCATGCCATATTCTGGCTTACCATTTCCCTTTCTCAAAATGTAACATGCCACTCAATTTCTGCAGTAAAATAATGAGCAGCTTCACGAACTGGATCCTGTGGTCAGCTGGGCTTTAAATCGAGCCAAACACGCAAATTAGTGATTTGAAGTGCTAAGTGTGACCCACTAGAACTGCAACCCCAGACTGGTGCAATGCCTTGTTGTCCTTACTGCACTGTGTGAGCACAGCTCTGTCCTGCCACCCAAGCCCATGCAAAGTTTGCTCTCATGGCTGGATCCAAGTCACTGGAGACATCTAAGAAAGGCATGGCATTGTCACTGCCATTTCTGCTACTGACATAACACAGGTGTAACTCTGGGAGAAGGGATGATCTCAGCAGGAGCAGCTGCCCTCCCATCACACGGCACCACTGCCCAGCAGACCGAGGGTTAGGGAACACTTCCCAAACACATTTGAACCTCTTGCCGAGCTATCCATGCATTTGTGAACAAGACACACTCTGCCATTAACTGCACAGGCTTTAAAATACACTTTTGGAAAATCTTTAGAAAGTCATTGGGAAATCATTAGAAATGCCACTGCTGTTTCCAAACAATACAGGTGATGCTGGAGTTGGTGTCTTCAATTTTTAAAAGTGGACATGCATTATGATAAGTGCTAATGATTAGGTGGTGATTAGTTCCTTACAGAGGCCAAAGAACTTACTGATTAATAAAGAATGTAAGCCTGCAGAGCCAAACTGGTTTGATTAATGTATTTACAGCTTGGAATGTTTTATTCATCTGGAGAAAAGTTTCTTGTATGTCACTTTTCACTGTATTTGACAATTGGCCTTGAAAAAAGAAGTAGCTGTTTAAAAGGGATCAGGAAACATTATTTTCCTTCTGAAAGCTCTTTGAAATCCCAAACCTGTAACAGAATATATTTGTATGTTGACTGGTAGATAGAAATAAATGAGTTTTAAATCAAGACAGAGCAACTGTTGTTTGACTATCTTCCCTTACTGACAAAGTTGTAAATTTGTTGCTTCCTTTGCTGCAAATGGAAGAATTTAATCAAAACCTGAGATGAAACCACTGGTTGAGATGGGTGTTTGTTCCCAGAAATGTGTTTACACTTGCAGATATAGAGACATTTAATATTAAAATACTAACTGGTGAAACCCTATCGGCTGTGTTCAGTGAGCTGCTGTCAAACTGCAACAAAACAGAAAGCGTTTTTCCAACTGCAGAAAATAGCAAAGACAACTGAAACCACACATTTGATTTTGCTTTGGAGTTTACTAGATGCTATTATTTTTTTTCCACTCTGCAGTGCCATATGGGATTGTATAGTCATCACGATTTCAGCTGAGTTGCATCTGTTCTCTTCAGGACGATTTGAATGGAAACAAGTGGGTTCCAACAAAATAGCATCAGGAGAAGCCACAGCAAAAGAGGACAATAGATTTTTGAGGATTGCTAGGTACCAGTTCTTCAAGAAAAAAAGAAAAGGGGAAGAAGAAAAGAAATCCACCTGAGAATCTGAGCCTAAGTTAACCTGAAAACACTGGAACAGACTTCCTAGAGAGGTAGTGGATACCCCAAGCCTGACAGTGTTTAAAAGGCACCTGGACAATGCCCTTAACAACATGCTTTAGCTTTTGGTCAGCCCCAGAGTGGTCAGACAGTTGACAAGATGATCACTGTGTGTACCTGCAAATATTCTACTATTCTATTCCAACTGGAGTTGTGGGAATATTTTCTGCTGTGTCCCTTTCTGGACTTCCCAGTAGAGGAGAGAGAGATGCAGAGATCCCACACTGAGCCCAGCTCAGGGCAGCTAAGATGATTAATAGATTGGAGCATCTCTCATGTGAGGAGAGGCTGATAGAGCTGGGACTGTTTAGCCTATAGAAGGCTCTGAAGGATCTCATCAATGTATACATATACCTTATGGGAAGGATGAAGAAGAGAGAGCCAGGGCCTTCCCAGTGATGTCTCCAACAGGACAAGAGGCCAAACTGAAACAAATGAAGTTTTGGAAGAAAATACATTATTGAGAGGGTAGTCAAGCCCTGGCACAGGTTGTCCAGAGAGGCTGTGACACTTCCACATGTTGACCTGCCTGCACCTGACCCTGCTTGGGACAACAGGACTGGATCAGACAATCCTCAGGCAGCCTCCTTCATGTCAGTGATAAAACTCAGAGGCTTCTGGCTCTCTGCCTCCTCCTGATGTGTTTTCTCATCCCTGGAGCTGAGTAAGCAATACCTTTACTGGGAGGTACTTAGTTCAATAATTTATTGCTGAAGACTTGCTCAGGTCCCCCTCCTCCCTGCAGCCACATGCTTTTCCAGCTTTTCCACTGCCTTTTTGTGATCACAATCAGCCTTTTCCCTGAGCCATTTTCAATTGTTACTGGGCCCTCTAACTGAAACACTGAAACACTTAACTTCGTTAAGCTATGACTCTAAGACTGCATGACATCAGGTAGTTGCAAATTATACCTGGAAATCTATAGAAAAAAATTAATAAAGCGTGGATGAGGAAAGAACTGAAGGAGTTTCTGGAACAGACAGAAAAATAATTTTGCTTTAATTCACCAAATACTGTCCTTTCAAGCATATTTAATGAGAGTACCTACAGACAGCCATGACAGCCATACCAGCCTCTATATCTAAAACTCTCTTGCACTGTTGGTAATGTTAGCCCTACTGTCAAGTTAACCCATTGTATTTATCTGCCCTGAAGATTACCACATTATTCCCATCCTGAAACAGCATCATGCTTTTCACTTAGCAACTCTTCAGCTCCATGGAGAGTTTATTTCACTGAAATTATTTTCTGTGTTCAGCCCTTCTCTGCCAGCTCACCTGAAAGGTTTTCTCTGTAGGCTGAAAGTCATCTGGATTTCCAACAAAAGTCTTTTAATGTGGGAGCAAGTGTTACTCCTTTTCTGTGAAGCTTGTTTGCCTTCCTCTCACTGTCTAACCCCACGGTACCCTAGCAAGACTGAATCCCAAAAGAAACAACATGTTCCACTGTACTTGAGCTTCCTTCCTTCAGCTCTTTTACTTTTATTTGGTGAAAGCCCTAGAAAAGACATCTGTGTGAGAATATTATTTACGAGGTCCATGCACCTCCCATTCTTGATAGAAGAATCTATCTTCTATTTTTGCTGTATGTGCTATGGCTGCCCAAGGGCTGTGAGCTCCAGCCCAGCTGCTCACAGGCTGGGTGACCTTTTTGAACCCACTGCCCTCCACAGGCTCCCCAAGAGAAGGGCCCCGCTCTGTGGCTACAGCCAAGGATTACGTGCCCCAAATGAAAGGTGCAAAAGTAGCCTGGAGGAGCCCTTTTTGTTTCTCTCCAGGAAAAGTGGTCTTCTCTTGCTTGGAGCAGCTCTGACAGAGCTTTACAGCTCACTGAAGCCAGGCAGTTTGATGTGCCAGAGGGACCCACCTGTGGCCACAGCCCTGTGCTCACACCACAGCTCCACAGAGCTCCACAGAGAAGCTCCTGGCTCGCTCACACTGCCCAAACTGGCCAAAGATGTTTGGCCAAGGTCACTTTCCTGATGCCAGATGCAGATGTTTGCTCCTCTCAGCACCGTGCTTTGGAGATGAAAGCAACATCAACCTCCAGTGTGTCCACTTGCAAGGGAGGCAAGCCCATTACTGTAATCCTGATAATCATGCAGGTGACAGCGAGGCCCAGTGAGATGAGCTGGTTTTCACTTCAGTTTCCTTTGTTTTAGATCAGTGGGAGCTGAACCCCCACTGTAACTCTGAAAACAGCTGGTACGCTATCAATGAATCTCCAGGTGCAGTCTGAAAATTGGACTGGCTCCTCTGCATAGTTTCACTTCACCTGTGTCCCTTACAGACAGCAGCATGGTGGCTGCATTTGTTTCAGCACCAAAAGATGCAGTTTTAATACAGTACATGTCTTTAGACAGCTTCAGTTAAAAAAATCAGAAGCAGGAAATAAGACTTTTAAAAATTATAATCTAATGTACAGCTTTTTACAAACAGACTTAACATTTTTCCAAAATATCTATTTCTAAAGAGAAAAGCTATATGATTGAATTGTTTAAAAATTACCATTTTTTATGACCATTTATTTTCAATGCCAGCTGTCTTGATATAATTATTTTTGCCTACAGGGTTTTCTAGGTAAGACATTCTACAGTTTAAGGGGACAAAAAATTACACTATCCAATTATTTCTCTCCTCAAAAAACAAGTGTGGATGTCTGTCTGGACATTTTGCTACACGTATTTACTTATGAAGCTGCACTTCTAACACTAAATGCTGATCTGGTCATATAGACCTGGTCCCAGAGTACAGTTACATCTCTCTTTTTTGTTTGTTATAGAGTATTGTTGGTAAAATATAAGATGGAGACTAAGCTTCTAGTTAATGAATTGCACCCTCACTGCTCCTTCAGCACAGAAATCAGTTTGGTTTAGAACATTAGCCACAACCCACAAATCATTCTCAGGGTTTTTTCTTGAGCTTGGGCTCAGCAGTTGCTGACAGGTAAGAAATTATTGTAAAGGACATATTTATGATGGAGATTCCCTGTGTAGTTTGCTCAGGGCAAATGCTGCTCCATCTCCCTGGATGTTGCTACACAGCTGGGAGCTGTATCCCAGTGGATTTCTCCCAAGGTACCCCCCGCCCCTTTTTCCATCAGCTTCATTAGGATGCAGAAGGTGAAACTCATGAAACTAGGACAAGCTAAAACACCTGCTAGGAAAAAGAAACAATGATACAAAGGCACCCTAGCAAGAACAGAAGCATGGCAGGGAGCAAAAGGAGATGCAGTGTGAAAAACATACAAATGGATGTGTCTGAGGTAGGAGGAAACTCAGAAAGGACAAGGCTGGCTGGAGAAGTGAGGAGCAGCCATGACAGAAAGGGCATCTTCTCATGAGAGGTGTGATGAATTAGGCACAAACAGGCAATATTGGAGCTATGAGGTAAATAAGGCTACATCCCTCACAAGGCACATGGTCTCTTTTTCTCCTGTCCTCAGTGCCACTGTCAGAGATCTCACAGGGACGGCAGCTGGGAAGGGGGGAATTGAGGTTCATATCTGAGCAGGTAACTTCACTGGCCCACCCATGGGAACTCCCCCTAGCCCCAGTCACACACTCCCCTCCTGCTGCAGCTCTGGCTGTTGCTGCTCTGCTCCTGAATCCCTTGTCTCTGGCAAAGCATTTTCTGCCCAGGGCATATGAGAGCCCTATTTTTTCCCCATACTCTAGTGGGTTTTTTGCTCTTTTTTGGCATCTGAAGGCTCCAAAGGATTGCCAAGTAAATTGCATTTCACCTGGGGTATCACACAAGGCTGTACCAGGCTATCATGGTGCCTCTCTGCACAGCCTGGATTGCTGTGCAGGAGCTGCACAGGCACCTCCTCATCTGGAGACACTGACCTGGTGTTCCCTGTCCCACCACCTGCCAGTGCCCCAGCTCTCCTGCTACATAACACACTTCAGTAGGTGTGGAACTAACTGCCTTTCAAAAACTGCTATTTACATGTCCAGAGAGGGCTTTTCAATGAGAAATGCCTCTATCCTCACAGTAATTTTGCATGGTATTTTAACATTGCTGGAAAACCCACAAGAGTGCGCCTAATTTCCACAGTAAGAAGTCTGAAGAATGAGTAACACACATTCTCAGTAGTTTCTTTAAAACAGAAGTTCTTCCACAGTTTTCAGTTTCCATTCATGCTTTGAGGTTGGTTTCATTCAGAAATTAACTTCTGAGTGAACATGTCACAGTATCTCTGCAGGAATAATTTTCCTTCACTAAGTTTTCTATATTGGAGAACCTCGCAAATACATTGTTTGTGTTATATTCCTGAAGAAATGTCTAGATTTGCCATTTTAGCATCATTATGAAAACAAGTGCTTATAGGGGAAAAGGGTACCCCCAATACCTGCTCCTAACAGTAAGGTAAAGGCTGAGTTAGATCTGCCAGACAATTTTGTTAGACTAAGGTGGTTCAGATTTCACGGTATTTGTTGTAAGACTGTCAATCCTGCTGATGTCAAGTGAGGGGCAAGTCTGTGCTTCACAGAGGGCAAAGTGAGGTCCTGTGGTCCCATCCTGCTCCAAAAAGGGTACTGACTACACAGATTCCCTCCCACATTGCCACATTGTCCCTCATCATCTGCTCTTGCACAGGCTGGTGGCCCAGGGAGGATCTAGAAGGACCATACCCAGATAAATGTGTGCATTGGAAAGGGACCCTGCAGCCCTGTGCTATGCAAAATTCTTCCAGGGAAAAAACTCTTGATAAAAGTTTTAGAAATTCATTACAAAACATTCTCGTTTTTGAAAGTAAAGAAGGTTTTACTGACAGATTTATAATTGCTTAGATCTACTGAGAATTCAGAACAAGTCATGTTGTTTGACCAAAGGCACTTTCTAGTGTCTAACTCATCAGTATTCATTCAGTGGAAATAGAGCTTGTTGTGATGAAAAAAAATTTGGATACTATAACTTGAACTTTGGCAAGATCAAAAGCAATTAGTTGGGTACTAGTGCTTTCAGCTGAAGTGGAAGAGAAGGCAGCAAAAAAAAAAAAAAGAAAATTTTGCATGATTTTGCATTACAGAATGCTGGATTATAATGCTGTAATAAAAGGGTTATTGCAGAGGGAAAAATAAAGTGGAAAAATCAGGAAGACAGACAGACTGACCTTTGTTCAGCTTGGGTGCTCCTGTCCTTTGTCATGTGGATTTGTTCAGTGGTTATCAAAAAGGCAGAACTCTGCTGTTGCTCCCTCCTGTGCCCTAGTCCATCTGAGCAGCTGTCCTCTTAAAGTAATCCTGCTGGGATGATCTTCTGGCATGGTCTTTGGTTTTCTTCCACAAAAGTGGATCTCAGCAGTGGGAAAAGTAAAGAGCAAAGACCAAGAAAGTTTTAATGAGAATAGAATTGGATATATAAATAAATAGGTATACAAATAAAAAATCAGAGAATAAGCGAAAAGAGTTGAAAATTGTGAAGATAGAATTGAACTGGACTTGCACCTCTTCTGTCTCTCTACTCAAAAAAGAAAAAAAAAAAGCTTTCAGAAAAACAAGAGGAAAAAAAAAAGTTTGCATTGAGGCAAACCACCCATCACTTGCTTCCTATTTACAATAGAAACCCGCCATGCAAAATAGATAAATGGAAGGGTAATTAGGAAAATGGATATGATTAAATGTTTGGGGAGCATGGTATCTTCTCTGTCCATTGGTGTTCAGCTGCTGCAGGAAATGCACCAGAGAGGATGGAGAAACAGAGCCAAGTCTGCAGACAAGGAATAATGGGCAGGTGGACTCTGCCTTCACTAACTCTGGGATCCATGAGCTCTGAGGGGGATTTGAGCAAGCAGGATCTGCTCCTCATTTGTTTCCACACACCCCCGGCCCCCAGACAGCCTCAGGGACTGTCCTCGCATCCTCACATGCCCGGGGCCCGTGGGTACCATGCACTGCCTGCCCTCTCCCCAGCAGCCAGGATGCTGTAGGAGCTGCTGGGAGACAGTGTGACTCCTGGGAACATCTGCATAGTGGCCAGCTATAAATGCCTCAGGACAGCTTCCCAGTCACCTGAAGTAGTTATATAACCTTTCTCTTGTTTGGAAGGGATAAGAAAAGAAATTTATATCACTCACCTGTATCTGAAGATGCTGACTTGTGTTAGACTGGAAATGTCTGCTGCTATGAGGACTGTGGCAAAGTGAATAAAGAAACAGAAGGAGAATGAGAGTAAGGCAGAGTACAGAAGTGAGGGACTGATTTTGCTGTACATCGTCCTCAAGGATCAAAGGATTTACAGTGAAGCAACCAAGTTGTTCCCCCCCAGTCCTTCTACTACTTCAATAAATCAAAAGATAACTTAAAATCTATGCTCAAAACAGTGCAATAGCTAGGAAAGCAGGGTAGGAGGCATGGTTTTCAGCAGAAAAAAATGAAAATAGATACCCATCCTGCTTCTGATGCAAATAATATGCAGGCACTGGGCAGGGCTCCTACTAGAATTGGTCTGCAAGCAGCCAAATCTGCAGCAGAGTCTTATGCAAGTATTTCCTGTCTTCTCTGTTCACTGGAAAACACAGGTCACAGTTAACCCATTTAACCCTTTTAAACAACCCCATTTTAATAGTAGATTTTTAAAATTATTTTTCAAAAAAGGAATAATTTTTGTGAAGAAAATTTATTTGAAATAGACCTGTGATTGATTTTTCCAATTATTTAATCAATCAAGGAAAAAAAAAAGTCATTTATTTATAAAACCTTAATCTAATTATTCTTTATGACTAGATCCTAATGCAAGTTTGCACACAGACCTTCTGTTGACCTCCTTGGAAGTTACGCATCTAAAGGGAATGCAGAACCAGACTCAGCAGACAAAATTAGTGATTTTCTAATTGCTCTAATTGGTGTTTAATTTTTCCGCTGTTTAGAGACCAAGTTACTGACTTTTAAAGGGGAAAAGAAATATATGCTGGAATGAGAATGTAATCAGATAAGAAAAATGGCTAACATTATATTAGAGCCCCAGAAGCAGAGCAATTGGTAAATGTGAATGTTTTCATTTGAGTCACAAATACCACCGATTGCCATTTCCGTTGCCACTTCTACTAATTTGTATTCAGAAAACCACATCCCTGAAAATGTGTAAAACATCTGTTTTGAGAAACTGAGTGTCAATAGCTGCGACGTGGGCACTGCCATACAGAGACCTTTGGAGCAGTACAGAGGAAGATTAGATAATTTCCATTATGGATAGGGATTTGTGGGTTGGCCACAGGACAGATCTAATCACATGAACCATTAATTAAGCCTACATGGGGGGAAAGAAGAGACTCAAAAACATCAGCAATGACATAAAGTATATTGGGTTTTATTTAGATGAAACATGACAGTGACTTCAGCTGCCTCCCCTTGTAGGGAAATACTTCAGGAACCCCCCCATTTTCCTATTTTCTTTGGGTTTTCCTAGTTTCTTTTTTTTTTCCCTGAAATTACTGCCTGTCCTATGTACATGACACTTTATGCTAAGCAATCTAAAACTCTCTGGTGCAGTAATAAGGTGTGGCTTGACCTTCCACTGATTTATTGAGCCTAGAAAACTGCAATAAAAACTGCAGTGGCACAGTTGGGTAGTTTGACAGCAGTAATACATGGCCTATCCCCTCTCACTCTACCTTTACCAATACCCTTTACTGAGCAGTACTGGCTTTCTGAGCATGCAACACAGGCCTTCTGCTGATAATCTGTAGCATCTGCTTTAGATCAAAGGGGTAGGGGAAAATATTCCTTGCAAGCAGACTCTGCTCATCTTGGTTGTCTGTAGCAAATTTCAAGAGGAGCTGGCACATAACAAAAACCACAGTTGACAAGGGGTATTTTTAGCTACATACCTCTCATCTGGATATCAATACAGAGAAGCTCATTTGGGTTTTGAATTTCCATCAGTAATGATTCTCCAAGCATCTCCTGAGTCCTGGTAAATTCAGAGAACCTACCTGATGAGCATGCCATGGAAAAAAGTTAAATTGGGAAATACTGTAAATACCATTTTGGGCAGTATGTTTGATAGGTTAGATAAAGATCATTTAGTTACAGCTTTCAAAGGTGGTGCTGCCACAATTCTGAGCCCTTTTATGAAAATGCCCTTAGCATTACTACACATTCTATAGCCATTCACTGGGACTATTTAATTTCTTCAGTTCAATATTAATTCTTATTAAAGATAGATAGATAGACAGACAGACATCCCAAGGTGGGTGCTGCAAATAAAACTAGTCATTGCTAGGTATACACAGTGAAGGAATTGTTAAGTGAACTTTTAGAAACCTAGGTTTTGTGGGATTGGATCACCTCTGAAAGAACTCTTTCTTGCTTGCTTGCTTGCTTGTGTTACCCTAAAATACGCGTTTTGAAAACATTATTTTCCAAGTTATTTCATATACATTTTATCTTCTTTTAATACCCCCCACTGCTCCCTCTCCCCCATTTGAGTAGTTAGACCTCTTTACCACTGCATCCTGATTTTCTGGAAATGCCCAAAGATTTTTGGGTTTACAGGGCTGAATTATAGAATTTCGATTCATAAGTCATCTTTGTAATTTAGGGATTATTTTTCTGCCCTGCAAAATCCAGTGGTAAAGTCTGGATTTAAACCATTAAAGAAACACTTTCAGTGCAGGTTTTTGGATTTGCCAAGGCTATGATTTCACAAAGCTATGGACCAAACCAAGTTTCCCAGTGATCGTTTTCAGTACATACGGATAAGCACAAATTTATCTGACATCCTGCAAACGTTTGTTGACAATGAGAAATTAGTTCATTTTATTTTCTCTCACTCTCACACACACATCTATTTTTGTGTGCCTGTGTGTATGTCACCAAACTCCTCAATCCTCCCAGTCACTTCTGTCATTCTTCTCTGAGTTCTTCAGTCTTTTCTAGGAAGATACTCAGCATCCCACTCAGCATCCCACTCAGTGTTGCAGCTCCTGCCACCCCGGAGGCATGGAGAGTATTTGCAGGATTCCTGCTTTGCAAGGGGATGTTTCTGCATAAAGAGACCCAAATTTGCCATATCTTGTAGTAACCTCACATTTAATAATTTTTTAGCTCCAAATCACCTCTGTGAGTCTGGAATCAATCAGCACCATTGAAAACCTGGGAAGAGGAATGTTGTGCATGGTATAGTCAGAAAACTGGACCCTGGCCCAATTCAGTAATCCCTAACCATCCTTTCTTCAAAGACTCTTTCATCAGTGCTTTGCCTCCACTGTGCTCATTGTCAGCTCACCCTCAGGATTTCTTTTAGCGCTGTTAACACCTTCATTCAGATCATTAAACAAGCCTGCACATAACACCAGTCTCAGCAGGAAGCCACTGAGCTTGAACCCTACACATTAATGTTTATCAGTGCCCTTTGTTTACAATTCAGGGAGTTTTTATCTCAGTCAAATTAACAATCAAGACAATTATCTGAGTAATATTTCATAAACAACTCTATCTAGCGATTACTGAAATGTAATTATATTGCTGTAAGGTGTCAGAACTATCAATAGAATTAGGCATGTTACATTCAAAGAAGAATGCCACATCCCCTGCTTTTCCTCTTCCTAATTTTGCTTGTTTGAGGCGGAGCCAGGGCCTGGGAGCAAGAAGGGTGCTTGGGCAGCACATGTATGGAGCCATGAGATGCTGTGGAGGAGACACAGCTAGGAAAGTTACCGACTGCTGCACTGGACGGGAAATGTCTATAGCACTGTCCTCAGTGGCTCCTGCTTTCCTTTCACAGATATTTCTTTCCTC
Organism: Sialia sialis; assembly: GCA_009812075.1. Classification (NCBI taxonomy): domain Eukaryota; kingdom Metazoa; phylum Chordata; class Aves; order Passeriformes; family Turdidae; genus Sialia; species Sialia sialis. Next base: position 25,859,312 of record VRYO01002772.1, read on the forward strand.
AGAATTCCCTCTATTGCATAGAGTGAGGAGGGAGTTTATCCTCACCCAAATTTAACTGCCAGGGTGTTCCTCCCTTCCAGAGAAACCAAACTACATCTGATTTTCTCATTCACAATGTAGAGCTTGAGTTGCCTTACTGAAGTTTCCTGCACCCTAAAGTTGACCCTACCAACTAACAGGCAGTCTCTTCATGGCTCTTCATCCACTTCTTCCTGGTCTAACCCTTAAACCACTGTTGGAAGTCTCTTGCAAACTGCTCCTTTTCTGCTGTGTCTCTGCAGACAGTCTTTGTCTGGGAAGCACATTCAAGCCTGGGAGTGTCATTGAAGCTACTTGGGATTGATGGCCTCTCCCAGACACTATCTCAGCTGGCTCAGGCTCTGCAGGAACTGGCAATGTGGCTGCTCCCAATTAAATCTTACATTTGCTGCATAAATACCACAGCCCCCACAGGACCTGAAGCGACTGTCTTTTTCATGTTTATATTTTCCGGGCGTCCATGTCTGGTTTGGCAATTAACAGGTCTCTTATTAGATCTCCTTTATTTCCTAAATGCTCCTATTTTCCTTTCTCATTATGACATAACCGTTTTATAGTCAGATAAAACTCTTCTTGTGCGAAATTTAGTCCCCTCACCAATTTCTGGATGTTTTCCTTTGTGGCAGCCTTTTCTTCAGGCAGGAAGTGGCCTTCATTAAAATGTGCTGTATTTTTTATTTGTCCTTCAACCTTTCCTGACTACATTTCTACTGGTTTTGTCTATTTATACCTTTTAAAATCTCTAGCCAATTCTTTCTTTTTCTTTTATTCTATTGGTGTAGGTTTTCTTTAATCTCAGCTCTTTTGTTTACTCATTAGTCTCAACCTGAAGATGGGGGTGATGGGGAAGAAGCAAAACAGATAACATTCCTGCGACCTCAGCCTAAAACACAAAATTAAACATTTGATAAAAGCATGAGCACCTTCTGGTATGAGTTGCTTAACTAAGAGAAATCTCTTATTTTTTCTCTCATGCTAAGAGAAAACATCACTCCCGGCCACTGAAGGCACTTGGCTTCCCAGCTAGTGGCATGCAACCCCTGAGCACACACCTCCACTTTTATTCAGAGAGACTACTTACCAAAATTGCTATCAAGCAGATGGAAAAAATGAGAAAATCACAGAAGGGCTTTGTATTCTGCAGCATCACAAATCATAAATTCAACTAATCTCAGCCCTTTCAAGGTGTTAGAATTATTTGCTACACTAAATTCTGTCTTATCTAGGTCAGCAGTGACAGTAAATACTTCAAGGTATTTTGTTATATCAGAGCCATTTGTCTTACCACAAGTTGTCATGCCCTATGAGGTACCAGTGTACAGCAGTTTTGTGTTCTACTTTCCTTTGTTTTAAACACAAAGATTTGACAGAAGTTACCTAAAAAACTGATTGCCTTTCTCAAGGAAAAGTAATGGAGCATCAGATACCACATTTCAAGCCTGGCTGCATTATTCAAGGTGAAAAAAAAAGCTTAGTTTTATTTAAACAACTCAAACTGTCATTTTCAAATCTGTGGCTTGTCTCAGTTATCAACTACAGTAACTTCTGCAATGACTTGCAAAGCTACCTCTTAAAGTAACAGACAATTTTTAATTGAAACAAACTCTATGAGAGTAATAAAAAGAAAATCTTGGTTAAAGGATTTTTTTAATACATTGCAATCCAGCCTAGGTCTCACCGTGGATCTGAGGCATAAATATATTTGCATAAATGCAAAAGAAATGTGGGAAGATCATTGAACTTACAGAAATGTTTGGCTTACTGCATGGACTGAAAACTTTTGCCAAAGCATTACTTTTGCACTGTTTCCCTGCTCAGAAAGCAACAGTTTTCCAGTGTTGGAGGTCCTTCCTGTGTAGCCACTACTTTTCTGCCTGCTGAGTCCTTGTGTCAGGCTTTGGACATCACTAACCTTTAGGTGTCACAGTTAGACCTCACCGTCAGATGTACTAGACCAGGACACATTTGCAATGTGTTTCAGTGCAGACATCCTCACCTCAGCTTTTGTTCACCAGCACTACCCCTGAAACAGATTTTTGGGCTTGTTTTATTATACTTGCAGCCCCAAATGAAATTGCAGCAGTGCATAGGGCAATCCCAAAATATGCCAAATCTAAACAAAATGAGAGGGAAAATAAAACTCCCACAGCTATTTTTCTTTGCTGATAACTGATCAGGTCTTTCAAGTGGGATGTTTAATGTCTTTTTCAAGGTTGTATTAAAGGTATATAGCAAACCTTGGATTGGACCTCATTATCTTGAATTTAGGATTGCACAGAGAAGGCTCTCCTTTGAATATTCTTTTAGAGCATAGATGTTCTTTGTGTCTCTAAGCCTCTGTCTAGATGCCCTCAAACCACTCTCCTTACAGCAAACAAAAGCTATATACATTCAGTGTTAAGTAAGCACCTCTTTTACACATCAGCTGATAAAATGTGAAAAAACTTTATCATATCAAGCTGTGCAACTGTGCATTGAAATGACCTTCAAGTATTTCCATTTTCATTACCTCAGGGTGGGATTCTTTTTCTTTGGTTGGCTTTGGGGTTTGGGCTTGGGAGGTTTTTTCTTACTAACTGCTAGTTAAGGGAGAATAAGCATCTCCTACTGAAAATGAGACATAGTGAGAGTCGAGGGAGCCTAGACTGACCCACTCAGGTTGGCACTGCAGACGTTTACCCTGGGGCAGATCACTTCCACAAACCTCTACTCTCTCAAGGCCTGCTTGCAAAACTATCACAGAGCAGATGTAGTGCATTGGCTTTGCATCTCCCTTCTTTGCACAAATCGAGCCCTACCAAACAGGGATCAAAAACTTTGGGGTTTTTTTGTGAAACAGCTGTAAAAGATAGTGCAAATGAAAATTTAGTGTGGTTTTTTTAAACACTCTACTCTGTTTAAACACTCTCCCTTTTTAACTCACAGTGCAGCTTCTTCATCAGTGTGTAATAAAGCAAGTTCCATTTGCTTTATGCTAAGTTTGCCAGTAGATAGTTGAAAAGCTTCTTTAGCAAAGGAGAAATGGAAATATTTCTCTAGTTCTATCATCCACTGTCCAAATAATGAAGCAGGGGAAAACTGTTCAGCTTTCACAATCTAAGCCAAATAAGGATTAATGCAATGTATTGGTTTGTTAATGACATACAATGCACCTGCAGTCCATTCGGGATCAGTACCAGTAATATCTTTATTGGTATAAATAAACCAGAGATAAACCATGTCTCCTGCAGGCTAAGAAAGGTCCCTCCACAAGCCCCCTTTTGTACACCTTGAGTGTGGGTCCCCACCTGTTGTGCCTCATCCAGTCATGCCACTTGTTGAGCACCAGCTCCATGAGGAATTGCATAAGGATGATGATCTCTTCCGTGTAAGTGGCAGTAGAAATGCTGTCAGGGCAGATTCTGGCAATGTCAAACCAGGTTTGACTACTGCTGGTTACCCTTCAAGGTGTCTCCCCAAACCAATTTTCAGCTTCTTTTATACCTCTTTTCAGGCTGACTCCTCCTTTGTTTCAAAGCTCTCTTCAAAGCTCCCTGGATGTTGTTTAATCCATTGATGGTCTCTCTTCTTCTTTGAACACTATTGGATTGGGGCTTATGGTTGTCTTCACCTTTAACATGATCCGTTAACATAGACAAATGTCCTCCAGACAATTATGTGTATTCAACACATACACACAATTTACTTCACACTGTTGTGCTAGCAGGTGTTGTTATTCAGGCCACTTGCCAAGCATGGGCTGTGCAAGCACCTGCACAGTTTGTTTGAAAAGTGCTGTGAATATTAAACTCTTCCCTAGTAATTTTTTATTGTTTAATGTAGTTTACAGTTTAGTCTGGTATCTTGGGGAATGCTTGAAACCCTGCACTCACCTTCACTTTTGTTTCTCATTTAAGTAAAATTAATGTCAGCCATCGAATTAAAGGTTGCAATTTGTCACTTCTGCTAATTATACAAAGATAAACACCTGTGGCCAAGCCCAGCACATTGAGTTGCTAAACTGTTGGTAAGACATAAGGCACAGATGCCTATTACCATCCATCAGCTTGGCTGCATCCTAGTGAACTGCACAAAGAGAGGGAAGCTGAAGAATCCTTTGTTTTCAGCATACCATGGTACATCAAGCACAGAGCCAGTGCAGGCTGCCAGACTCTACAGAAATCTTCAGCAGTTTGACCAGTCATTTACAGCAGTGGAGGGTTGTGTTCCAATTTCAACAACACCTGCAACATCACCTGCACCTGGCCTTTATAAACCTATGTCTTAATGCTTCCTATCAAAACCTGGGACTCCAGAACTAGCCCATGTCATGGGATTGTTCTACTCTGATACCTTGTGATCCTTTCCCCTCCTAAGCTGGGCTTTGAGCTCCTTTTTACCACTACATGAACTAAGAGAAGGATGTTTTTCTTTTTGCTGGCTGGCTTCTGAACCATGCCAGCTGTGCAGATTTTTTCTCCGGGTCCTGTATTGCTGGCTTCATGGTTGGGAAACTAGCACAGACTACTCAAGCCACCTGAAGTTCATTTGCAGAGCTCCATTGTGGGTCAGGTCTGAACCCAAGGAGAGTGCATGGGCAATATTATGAATCTATTCCTAGGTACTTACAAAGTATAGCTATGGCACAATGGAGCCAATGCTGACTTGCATTGGTAACCAGACTGTTGCAGGTAGGAAGGGCAGCAGTCTGAATGAGAAACAGCCCAAGAGGGAGGAAAAAAAAAAAAAAAGAAACTGAGAAAAAACAATTAGCTATTGTCTGCAAAATCAGAATATCAAAGCTCCAAACCAAATTAAACAATGGTGTAACCAAGACTGAAATTTTGCTCTCCGAGGTTATTAAAAAGTTATACCATTTCCTGAAGTCAAAAGAGGTGACTTGTCAACAACTGGTTGCAGGAAGATTATCAAAGACATGGACAAAATAAGTTATATGATGACTTGCTTGGATAAATCTTGAGGAACCTAAATTTTAAAATAAAATAAGTTAGTTGGAAAGGAAGGAAGGAAAAGGATAAAGGCCCTGCTTGGTTCAATATTGTTCTCTCTGCTTGTTACATTTCTATGAATAAATAAATCACATTAGACTGGGAAGCAGTTGTGCTGGATTGTCTTCATACCAGAAACCTGGAGGGTGGCAAATTAGTGTGATGCCAATTTCGAAAGCAACTCTGGAGGAGATTTGAGGAATTCTAGGTCTGCAACCCTGATGCTTCTACTAGGCAAATTAAATGACAGTATAATGAAGATTAGAATTAGTGAACACTTGAATAAAAATTATCTAATTGAGCAGAATAGTCAAGGTTTTTTTTTAGGAGAAATACTGCCTTATGAACAAGATCTCTGAGTGATTGAACAAGAATATGGATGGAGATGATCAAGGTCATTCTAACTACTTGGATTTCCAAAAGACTAAGCCCACTGCCAAAGATCATTTAGGGAACTAAGCAACCATGGAGCAAGGAGGGCAGCAGGATGAGTAACTGGCAAAGAGATAGAAAACGAAACAGGAGTAATTGTTTTCTTTTCAGACTGGAGGGAGCGATCATTTTGGTATTTGACATAAAAAAGGAAAGAGCTGGAAGAGGAGGTGGGTAATAGGCTGGTGTGATATTTCTGATGAAACTAAGTTACTCAGGGTTGTAAGGATGAAGTCAACAATGAACAAAGATGGACATCCTACAATGTTAGGTCATGTGAATTAATAATGAAATAAAGCAACATGAGCAAGACTCGTGTACAATAAAATGCTACACTGGACAATTAGAGATTAATTTTACAGCGTTCTTTGAAAATGGAAGTAATTTAAAATGGCATTCTGGGGTTCCATATTTATTATAGTTTAATTGCTTTCAGATCAAACACATGGCCTCTATCAGTAAGAGACGTGCTCTGCTAGCCCTGGAAATTCTTCTTGACTTCTAAAACAGACTAGATTATCTTCTCATTGTGTCTGCTTTGATGCCTATAGAAAATCAAGCTGTGAATTCACTGAAGATTCATCAGCTCTAAGATGCTCCAGCTGTGCTTTTCTAAAATTTGTGCACAACTCCATGACCCCAGGTTTGGTGATCACTGTGATGAGAATGCCCTTGAGAGATTCAACACATTGATATTATGTAAACAAGGTACTTATAGAACTGAAACACACAAAAGACTATTTCTGTCACAAAATAGGCAGACTTGACAGTATACTCACAGGAATGATCTGTGTGTAAGATGGCATTTTTACATATCTTCTTTCCAGAGTATGACTACATAATTATTTTTGACAATACATCAGACTAATGCGCTCTGATATATTCTGTAAAATAAATTAAGCCATAGGAATGGCATGTAGAGTAACAGCATTTGCTGTTAAATCCTCTGTGATTAGTTAATTTTAGAATTAAGATAAAGAATGAATAACAATAGAATTATAGAATTAAGGAATTTTTCCATTCTCATGCTAGTACAGATAAACTCTAAAAGGCTTTGGGAAAAAATTATTAGGGATCTAATGAATCATAAATTTATAAAATAGAATAAAACTAACTACTAGAGTTCCTTTGTAATACAAGATGGCAGATCTTTTATAGAAAGAGACAAATTATTCTGTTTAAAGAATCAATATGTGTACACTTGCTAAATTGATTTGTTTACTATGAACATTTTCTGTAAGTGCCAGCTGTTGTGTTCTGTGTGATGGTAGTCATAAAGGATGCACAGATTTTAGCTCCTCCACAGAGCCTTAAGAACATTTATTCTACCTGGTTTTTAACCCAAGAATGAGCTGTCTGCTGAGAAAGCATGTTTTGCTCACATTAGTAATTTTAAGTGTGGGGATAAACCAAATGGCAAATTCCTTTTTGTTGGATGCCTTCAATTCAAGACACAATGTTCATTTTGTCTTCCTGAATCAATAAATTTCTTTCTAAATGCGTAGCACATAAATTTTCCCTTTTAAGGCCCTGGGGTTTTTTTTAAGGGACAATTATTTCTAAACTACAGGAAGGTAAACCTTGTATTGTCTCACGAAGAACAAAAACATCTGACATCTATCCAGAGTCCTGGACAGTTGAAACACTAAGGGGATGGCTCAGCAGCTTGGCAGACTGTAGGTCCATACTCTGTCAGTCTACTTTACGAAGTTTTTTAACCCTATGCTAGTTCACACAAAAAGACATAAAACCCACACACAGTGTTGACATACCACTAATGTATTCTAGTAGTAGAACCGTTTTGAATTTGGTATTTGACACTAATAGAAGATAAATTATCCTAATCCCTTCAGCACAGGCTAGTGACCCAGAAATTCTTTCTTTCTCTTGCAGTGTTGTTGTCCTCTACATCCCTGCACAATTCTGCAACTTCACATGATTAGGCCAACTTGACGTGTGGCTTGACACAAGTTCACTGAGAGCACAGGACTAGAAAGGAACTTGTCTTGTGTGGGGTTTTCTGCATAGTTTTCTGCACTGCTCTTTCACAATAGGTTGATGCTTTTCAGAGAAAGATGAAACCAAGTTGAAGGATGTCTCATCCTTGTACACATGATTATTGAGACCAATTTGCCCAGTTGAAATGCAGTTTTTGCTCATTACAGAGATTACAGACCAAAAAGTGCACCCATTTCAGGTAATCTTCTCACTGATTTAAAAATATTAAATGGTCTGAGGTACCCACAGTGTGAATGTGCCTAGAATGAAAATAAGGTTAGATTCTTTCAGAGTATGTTTGCATCCAGTTCACAAGATCTAAGTTCGTTTAGTCATCAAAATCCAAAATAAGTGTCATGGAGAGCTTCATTCCTCATTGACTGCTAAGCAAGTGTGGAACATATCCCTTCTTGGGCAAACAGATGAATAAACATTTGAATGTGACAATCAGTAGCTGGCAATTTTTACGAATTTTAAATGAGATGGTTTGGTTTCAAAGTGACAGCCATCAGAGGAGACAAATGCTTTTTGTCTATAAAACTTCATAGCATGGTCTCCCACCATGGAGCTATCACTCTGAAGAAAAAAAAACAAAACAAAAACAAACTCAAAACACAAAAACATGTACTTCAAATCTAGGCAGATCTACACTACATTGTGGTCACTGTAGTAATTGTGGTTTATTCCCAAAAACATTACAGGCTGCATAGACAAAAAGGACAACAAGGATGTTATTGCCTCCTGCTATTATTCCTCAATTGAGGAAATGAAAGATTAATCCTAGCCCACCAAAGCTGATTAATCATTAATTCAGTGGAAGTGTGGGACTAATTATCTCCGCGGATTGGAGACAAAGCGGTTTGCTAAAGGTCATCAGGAAGTCTTTGACCAGTCTGCAGAAAAGAAACATGGAATATGATAAGTATGCACCCAAAATTAAAAGCAAACACTGTCTCTGATTTCTGTTTACAGCATTTAGACATGCTGAGGAGACCACTTCGATGATAACCTCTCTGATGCTTTGAATGCAGCAACACAAACAACCGACAGGCGACACAAGTTGTGACTTTGCAACTGCAGTGATTGCTCTTTAAATTGTGGTTAAGTGTCAAGTGGTTTTATACCTTGGTGAGTACAGGCTAAGCTACTCATATTGCTGTGGGTTGAAAACATTCTGACAGGCTCTCACAGCAGAATAGCAGCTGTGGTATAAGCTTGCCCTGCGGTAACTTGTTCATGCAGCCAGTCATTCCTACTGCTAACTTCCAGGGATTAGCAGAAGACATTGCCCATGGGTGAAAAGTGTACACCTCTTTTTATTTTATCCCATTTTTTGTGATAAAGTATAGAAAGATATTTTATGGGGTTTTGTTTTTTGGGGTTTTTTTGCTTGTCTAGTTTTGAATATAAAATAGGTGTAGTGCAACTGTCTGACAGTTTTTCTGTCATGGCTAAGCTGATTAGAAATTCAGGAGCAGCACAGCTGAGCTCTAGTATAAGCTATCAGTAAAAATCACCACTGGGAATTACTTTGTACTTCTGAAGAACAAAATCCATTTTAAATCAGAATGAGAGATGCGGGACAGTCAAGAAAGCTTGGAAGGTGACTGAGTAGTGTTATCAGTTAAATGGATTTTATAAAATATCAATTTTTCAAAGCTTTACTCATTCACATGATATAAGACCAGGGCCTCAGGGATTCTGCATCTCATCAGGAGCAAAAAATGGCAGCAAAGAGAGAGCTGGGCCATAAATTGTTCCTGATGGCTTGGTTTCTTGAAAGCCTGCAGCAGTATAATCACTGAACTTCTCAGAGTACTTGATCACACAGCTGGCATGTCCTAAAAGGAGGTTCCAATAAAATACCTCAGACATGCATTATCAAGCAGCACAGAAAACTGCTGCACATGCAAAAACCTTGGCACACATCAAAGCTTTGAGAGCTGCATTCAGACAATGAAGAACTTTATGAAATTTTTTCTCTCTCCTCACTGTTGTCCAACATCATTGTCACAATTCAGGTCTGGATGCGGGATGGCTTTGTGCTGCTCCATGAGCAGGGCACACACCAGCAGCTCTGCTACAGGAGCAGCCCTGATGGCTCCATTCATTGAATAGCACTGGGTGATCCTTTGGCAGCACGTGGTGGTGTGGCAAAGGCAGACAAGCAGAAAGCTGAGCACAAACTGTCTGCATCCAGGTATTTATTGTAGAACAGCAAGTCCAGCAACTATTGCTTTACCCCTATTTTCATTTACCTCTTAAATGGACTGCTGCTGCTACCTTGCTGATATTTAATCCTTACCATGATCTTGGCTGTCTCCCTGGGCCATCATTCTGCCTCTTAATAAGAAAGCATGTTCTTAAGAAAGTAGCTAGGTTATCAGGCATTAATGATACAACAAAATTACTGCAAGTTTACACAGATTTCCTTTTTGAGCTACTTCCTTCCTAATTTGGAAGAACTACCTATGTTTGCAAGAGGGAATGAAAGACTCCTAATAAATCCATTATTTTCTATGTTCAAACAGCTAGCACACACAGCAAGATAAGAGGTCTAGGGTAATTCCATCTCCCCACAGATCACCAAAAGCCCTTGAAATTCTCCATAGCATCACTTTTAAAAATATCTTCAATCATGTGGTTGCTTGCTTTTGAATCTAAAGGTGAATGACTTTGCAACTTGTCATAGAATCATAGAATGGTTTGGGCTGGAAGTGGCCTTTAAGATTATCCAGTTCAAACCCCTCTTCCTTGGGAAGGGACCCCTTCTCCAAGTCTCCTGCTCCAAGTCCAACCTGGCCTTGATCACTTCCAGGAATGGGGCATCCACAGTTTCTCTGGGCAACTTGTTCTAGCACCTCACCCCACTAATAAAAGATTTTCTTCCTAATATCTAATCTAAATCTATCTTCTTTTATTTAAAAGTCATTTGCTCTTGTCCTATGACAAGGGTTGTCCCAAAGCCCCAACTCCAGCAGCAACCTCAGCTCTGGCCCTCTCACACGTACAGCACTGAGGCAAACACTGTTGGAAGGAAAGGCACATGGCTTGCCTCCTCTGAGATTGAGGAGGGTGTTCAATCTAATTTGCACATTTTTTGGATGATTTAGACTCATAGAAGAGGTGAGGTCTGCTCTGTGAAGTACTTGTATGTAGCACCCAAGTTAATGGAGGCACTTAATGTGAGTTACTATCTCTAATGGCGGAGGAGGACTGGAGTTCAAAAATCTTTCCCCATACACTAACTCCTGTGTTTTGTAGATTGCTCTTTGGAAACAACCCAGAACATGCCTATGCTTTATGCAGAAAACAGACTGAAGTGCTGGATGCTCTCCTGCATTTGCGTTCCATCACATCACTCTAACAATGGTGTTAGCAGATCCTGCATTCCTTCATGTATTCCATGTCTTAACTCTTCACACTGTCTGCCTCAGCTCCTAATTTACAAGTTCTGGCTTCTTTGCTAAGGCTAGAGGCCTGCTTCTTATTGTAATACCTATCTGGGAGGCGTATCAGCAGGTCTTGTGGATCTTTCTCAAATTAACTTAAACCCAGAAGTCTCAATCACCTTGAGTCCAAACTCCCTGTCGTAATTAGATTCCTAATTTCCAGAAATCTAAGACAGATGCAAAACTGCTACTGGGATCTGCAACACAGGGTCCCTCAAAATCCCTGTTCCCCTTTTGAATACATTACCAATACCATGGTCCCATAATGAGATTCTTACTTTCTCACCCTTAGTCACCTCTCCTGGGGTTGGTACCAGCTGCATCTGCAAGAGAATTACGAGTCAATCATGAGTCATGACAAACCAAATACTGTGCACAATTAATGGCCAACTTATAGTTTTAGAGATGCTGATCCTGTTGGGGTTGCAGTGACTTATGACTAATTACAGTTCCTGGGATATAGTTCATGTTTTCTGAATTGACACAGTCAGATCATGAAATCACAGAATCACAGCATCACCAAGATTGAAAGAGACCTTCAAGATGATCTGAGTCCAACAGTCAACCTAACACCACCATAAAAACCCCTAAACCAGGTCCCCAAGTGCCCCATCCAGACACACTTCCAGATTACTTTCGGTGGGTAAAAAAATTCTAATATCTAATATGAATGTCCTCTGGTACAACTAAAGGCCATTTTTTCTCATCCTTTCATCCTGCACAGGCCATTCAAAAATGCACATATCTACATTTCCATGCATAAAAATCAGGCGCTACAAGCCAAACAGGAATCTGCAATTTATAGTATACACTTGTAATTCCAATACCAGCAGTTGAACACAGAATGGTTATTCTGGAATTTTCATATGTTCTGCTCTTTCTTACAAATGGTTCTTGGAGACTCAAGGCTCACCTATGCTTTAGACACTGCTAATATTTACTGTAACTCATAATAACAGGTCAGCTATATAGGACAGTGTTTATATAAAAATCCTCTTTGGATGCCATTATTATTTGCCACGTAGTTCTAGAGAAACATAGAATGGCTTGTGTTGGAAGGGACTTTAAATATCACTGAGTTCCACCCTTCTCCCCATGGGCAGGGATGTCACTCACTAGATCAGGTTGCTCATGGCTCAATCCAGCCTGATCTTGAACAATTCCAGGGTTGGGCCATCCACAACCTCTCTGAGCAACCTATTACAGTGCCTCTCTGTCCTCACAGTAACTAATTTCTTCCTAACATCTAATGTCAATGTGTCCTCTTTTACTTTAAAATTGTTCCCCCTTGTCCTGTCAATCTGCCCATGCAAAAAGTCACATTTCTCTTTTTTATAAGCTCCCATTATGCTGGAATGCTCTGGTGATAAGGTCTCCCCAGAGCCTTCTTCAAATCAAACAGGCACAACTCTCTCAGCCTATTATGTTTTAAGCTTTTCAGGTGAGACAACACCAACTACAAATGAAAATCTTTTGCCTACTGTGGACACAGTTGGATCTGACTTCACCCAAGATCCACAGGTGTTAAGGTGGAATGTGACATTTTAGGAGGGGGGGGTGTCTCACCTCAAATTCCACCTGTCTTTGCTTTGAAACTCTCTGTAGACTTAACGGTAATAATGATAACTTCTTCTTCAAATTGTTTTAGTGGAAGAAAATCTTATCATACTACAGTTGATAAACTACAATAGACTTCAAGACCAAAAGACAACAGAGGGCAAATTTTCTTCTTCTAAAATCCTTCTATATTAGATATGGCATCAAAAACTATGAACCCCATCAGGTCCATTTGTCTTTCATTCCAAAACATTTCACAGACTGATTAACAGATAGAGATCAAATGTGTTTCTGATGGCAGAAACAGCAATCAGCAAAAAGGGATGGCCAAGTATTAAAATTCTATGACAATGCATCCAGCATCTGCTACAGACACGATGCCATGAATTCCTTATCGCATATAGAAATAAGCATGGCCTACTGCTTCAGTACTTTGTTGGTGTTTGGCTCTTGAAGGTATTTGCCTCAGTACAAACAGTACCCTGAGATCTTTTACCTGATACTATGAGAAAAGACAGTCATATACTGCTATTTCCATTTTTCTCTTGTTTTTCCACTGAATTTTTCCAAATCAGTTCTTCATGGGAAGATCAAGTCCAAGACTTATGTGGAGTTATGCCAATAGAGAATTTGGCCCCAGGTTTCTTTTTGTGTATGATGAATTGACAGTCTTGTGCCTGTAGCCAAAGGGAGCAGATGGAAGAAATGATAGTGACAATTTCATTCTAGTTGTATGCCTCAAAAAACTGCAAAATATTGCAAGGAAGTTTTTCCCTCATCTGATTTTATATATCAGATGGAGGTATTAGGAAGCCAGAAGTACACATTTTAGCACAATTTCCCAGTACCAGTTTCACAGCACACTGTGAATTAGCTGTTTTGTTGTTCCTATTCTTCTCCAGTCACTGGAAAAAAAATATAGGTACTGACATTGTGTTTGGGTTTATTTTGGTTTTTTTTTAACTCCATTGAACTCCACTCATACTCTGACTGTAGCTAATGCAGGACCCCTGGGATTCAATCAAGTTTCCTGCTGTGGATCTGGAACTGTGGACTCGAGCCTAGCTTACAGACACAAGTCTGGAGCTTATTCCTGGCTGATCCAACTGTAAATGGATATGGAATCATGGCCAGACAGGCTGTAAGCTGCTGTCTGCAATAACCACAATGCCCTTTCCAAACCAACACAGCAGCCTTTTCAAGATACTTGTCTCATAAACCTCATATTCACTAGGATATTTAGCTATTAATCTGAATGAAATCTTCTACAAATGTTACTATGAAAGAGTCAGCTTAAGAAGAAACTGTAGTATGATCAGAAAAAATACTTTCCTTATATTGTTTAAGACTATGAAATAGGTCAGAAGAGTCATAAGGATCCAACTAGCCCAGGATTCAGCCTTCCAAAGGTGTTACTGTACTGTTTGTCACAGTACAGCACTTGATATGTGGCACATTCACCTCTGTGTAGCTTTGCTCCTCTTGCAATAACTGTCCTTTTCCCAGAAGCATGGATCATAAGTAGTTGCCAATATCCAACAATTGGTAATAGGACTGGTGCTCCTGGAAATCACAGAATCTGAATACAAGGGCAGTGGTAGACAAGGCCCTAGGAACCCCCAGCACCTCCATTCTTGATTCCCTTTTCTCCCATTTACTGACAAAAACAGCATCCAGTGAAGTGGAGCAACACTTTAGTCAATCCTGTGCCCATGACAGCAGCTAAACTTCAAAGGTGCCAGGAGCAGATGGCAATATCCCCTAGTTAAGGGATGTTTGTGAAACACTTTATAGAGCAGATTGTGACACTGAATTCAGTAAGGCTAGTTTTCTCATGAGCAGGAAAAAAAAAAAGAAGGAAGAAAAGGAAGAAAACAATAATCCCCAGGAGAACAGCGGTTAGCATGCTTGATGAAGGCAATAAGGACAGTACACTCACAGTAGTGCTTCCTCCAAATGTTCTCATGGCAATCGTCCAGCAAATAATCAGCTGAGGACTTCCTGAGCCAGAGATATTGTCACTATATATATCAGAACTGTATTATGCAATTGTTTAATACAATTGTGGTGTACACAATGGATATTTTAAATATATAAACACACATACCACTATGTATAGTACCACTGCACATAACACAATAGGTTCACTTTTTACTTTGGCTGAAGTTCTCGTTCATGAGATTGTCCAGTCACTCTTTGAATTATGTAAACTTGTAGCAACCAAACTTTCTGCAGGGAAGCTTTTCACAGCTTGACTGAATACTGTATGAAAATTCACCTCTTTTGTTTGCTTTTATCTAGTCATCTGCTTGTGTTATTTGAAGGTCTTTTTCTTTTGTATTGGATGGAACAGTTTGTAATAAAAATTTACAATTGTCTTTTCTAGCCGCTTGTTTTCACACACCTTTCTACCCTCTGAGTTATCTCTCAGCCAGTCTATTCAACTTGTCTATTTATTATATAACAGTTCCATACCTTTGATTTTCCTTTTCCCTTATCTCTAGACCTCTTCCAGTTTTGTCATTACCCTTGAGATAGAACAAGAACTATACTGAGCACTTCCAAGAGGCACACTGTGCATTGCATATTATTTTTTTTTGTTTGCCATTGCTGTGCTAATAATTTTAGTACACCAGCTGCTTTTTGCTTGCAAACAAAAAAAAATTAGAAAAATATTAGAAAAATAATAAGACAATAGCATAGATTATTCTTGAGCACCAATGAACTGATTCTGGGATAACAAATGCAAGAGCAGCAAAGATGCTAGAGGTGCAAAGAAGTCATATATATGCTCATAACTCGTGCCTCTCACTGACCCCTGAGGAACTGTCTTAAAAGAGAGGTTTTATTAGAAATAGTTTTGATTAACCTGATGATTTCCTTGACAGCATTTACTGCTCTCTGGAAGGGCTATGACATTTCCAAGGGGCCAGCATTTGAGCAGTATTTCAAGATTCACTGGACCAGAAGGAGATTTAGATTAAGACTACAGATGTCAGAGAGGACAGTCTACTAAGGATCATTAATTTCCTTACTTCTGAAGCTACTGCTCCCTAACACTACCCCCCAGGAGGAGGTGCCTCCAGCAATTTCAAGTTTGGGAGGAATTCCAATTCCATTATTTGGGAGGAAATGCTTCCACGTTTTATAATTACAGTGATCAAGATGGATTTAACTTTGATTCAGCAAAAGGTTTTGAATGCTAAAGTAATTCTCTTAGATCATTGTTTTCCACACAGATTTGGTTGGAGTCAACACAAACACAAGGCACTGTTTGAAAAACTGCACTGTGAGGAGACAGTTTTCAGAATTTGCATGGCTTTGATAAGTAATTAGGGTTTGAAGTTTGAGTCATGACAGTCAGAATTTTAATCAGGGAAACAAGAAAATGAATATGTAAAGAACAGAGACAGGTTAGCATCAACTGAATGATAGCAACATCACAAATGTCATGGTAGTGCTATCAGAGATTCAGAGAGATTTTTATGGCACACATAAGAAAAGTGGGAAAAGATACATTTGAAAATATGTGTCTTTTGAGATTGACCAAAAAGGGAAAAGATGCTAAAGGAGAGAGGAATAATTAAAAACTAGGTATGGGTGATCCATAACATTTTCAGTACCAGGTTCAGCTTGATTTACTGAAGCCATTCAGAGATGCTGATGCTGAAGGGGCACTTCCAGTTCTTGGGCCTTATCTGTGGAACAGATCAGTTGTGGAGAAAATGGAAAAAAAAGATAAGTTTTTTAAGTACATCCACTTGTTCACATATCATTCTACATTTAGACTCACCAAACCGACCTATTGCAGCTCCCCCAGCATCATGTGGCACTCGCAATGTCAGGCATCACTTTCTCAGGAAATTTGGAACATTTTAATTCACTAGAGAATCCCCTGGAGTTGTCTGAAGACAAATCTAAATCCCTTATCTTTGAATCAAGAAGTTAACATAAGTTAATTTCAAATCAAGACTAGAGTTTGCTATTTCAGTAACAGCTCTCTAGACTTTGCAAGAATGAGGGGGGAATGAAATGAAACTAATCCTACTGGATGAAATTATACTTGGTGGAGTTTCTGGTCATATAGGGGTTGTGAATGGCCCTCCTTCTTTACTGCACTGTAATTTTCTTCCTGGCACCACAGTCTCTGAGAGAAGCAAACTTTACTCAGCAGGAGAGCAATGGTCCCTTCCTATTATCACATTTTCATTTATCTATCATTATTGTGTTTGAGAGTGGTGAGAAAGGTTGATTTCATTGACTTTTTTTTTCATTCAGGCATTTAACAAAGAGGTTTTCACCTGCATGTCTTTGGCTTTAACTTATTTAGCCTGTTTAATAGGCTTTTAGCTTATTCAGATAATTTTAGCTTATGCCATTTTCTTGTGATGGTTCTTGGCAATGTCAGTTGATGATTCTGGGATGTTTGGTAGGCGCAGCATGGCAAATGGCAGAGACAGTCTCTGTGTCACAGGAATTTCTGGGTAAGTACCAGACAGAACATGATTAAGTAAGTAAAATATACCTCACCCACATGAGAATAGGAATCTAACACATTTTCTTGATCATGCCTCATCCCTCTCGTCTTCTCCCTCTCTCTTCTCTGTGAAGTACAGGTGTCTCTTCTGCAAATAACCTCAAACATTCACAGCTAGAGCTGCAAAAACAGTTTTCCTCAAGCTAGAAGCTTTTAATCTATAATTTCAGAACATATGAATTTCTTTGGATGGGTACCAGTATGGACTATTATCAGATAGTGGGACTAGAAAATAATTAGCTTTCATACAAAACTTTTAATGGGAAAACCCAGGCCAAGAACATTCAGAATTAGAATTTTGTTCAATTTCTTTCCTCCAGGCCAGAAGTCACAGAATGGCTCTGAAAAGTAGAAATTACACTCTGCATGGTACAGAGAATTATGTACATTACACTTCCTTATTTCTGCCAGCCATAAACCCCCTCAGCCAAGGCTTTCTGCTGGGAAGCCTGTCTATTGGCATACACATGGGAAGAGCAAGATGAAATGCTATTTTAGGAGAGAATGGAACTCAAAGTATAAAAAGCATCAAAAAGTGACCTTTGCTGTGAGACTGCTTTGTCATTTCACGGTGAGGGCTGCCAGAGCTAGCATCATCATGGGTCTGGATCTTAGGAAAGGTAGAGACTGAAAATGTTGCTGTTTCTTCTATTTTTCCCACCTAATCTGCAAAACACGTCCCTCACCCTGACCATATTTCTGTGGTCTCAGCCTGCTGCACTGTCCCTACAGCAGCAACTTCTCTGTAAGAAAATGCTCCTCTTCGTAAGATCATTCAGGTTGGACTGTTTCAGATATATAATTGGTTGTATGCAGAGCTACCAGGAATTTCTTTGCTGGGACTCTTTTGAAATGTGAAGTAGCACCATTATCTGAATTGCAGTTTTCCATGAGCTATGCTTTACTCCATCTAATTCATACAAGAACAGATACAAATTCCCAAGCTGCTTCCAATGCGAAGAAATATAAAAACCTTTCGGAAAGCCCCAGTATTTGCGCAGAAGAGCATTACTGATACAAAACCATTGATCCTGTCTCCACAGCTTGGGAAATACCCAGCTGTCAACATTTCATCTCTGCATCTCTCAATGCTCTAGGGACAAGCACAGCACAGGCAGCAGTGCTCAGCATTGCTCTGCTGAAGGGAATTCCTTACAGTGATTATAAGGAACAACTACAGAGGTAATATAACAGAAGAGATGGAGAAGAAAAGTTTCTCATTTGCTACAGTGAGGAAAACACAACTTCACATAAGAGAGGAATGTTTCTTTCCAAGAATGAAGTGAAAGGAAATCTCTGCAGAACATCTTCCCACTAGATTTGGTTTGATCAGTATATTTACATAGCAGTTGTACAATCTGTTCTAGATAGTATGACTGAGATCTATGGTCTTTTGATATTAATAACGAGAGTACTATCAAAAGTAAAATTTATTGTTCCTATAGTTGATTGAAGCAGGTTTACAGGGCTTACCATGAGAAGTGGGTATTAGATCATGATTTGAATCTCCAGTATTTCACAGGCCATTTCACAGATGTATCACACAGTTCCCCTTTCACTGTGCTATCTTGTGTTTGGTTAAACACATTTTCCAGCAATTTAGCTCGGCTTGAATCCAAATAACAGAAAGCTGGAGAATCCACCACTGTTTTATTAGCTTAATCCAGCCGTTAATAGCTTCACTCTTAAAAATTTGTGCCTAACATCCCATTCAAATCTGTATGACTTTAGTTTCCCGGAAATGCTGGGGGTTTTGGTTGGCTGGTTTTTGGTATGTTTTTGGGTTTTTTTCCTCCTGAGGTTTTCCCTATTTAATTCACTTACTATCATTATATCTTCAAAAACTGACTTATATTGACATTGTATCACATGTGAAGTACTTTTTTTTTTTTTTTTGAGTGACCTTATATCTCACTCTAAAGTCATTCCTGCCCTTAAATCTTTGGTGTAAAGATTGGGGGGCGGGGGGTGGGGGATGGGTTTTATTTCTTTGATTGATTTTTTGCATATATTACATTTCTATAAATTAGTTATAAACCAGAAATGTGTCATGTTAGTTTATTTCATAATGAGGTTTCACCAGTGTTCTAAAGGAAAATGAACTTGTCTCCCTAAGCAAGAGTATTGAAAGTCACTTTTTTACCTGAACATGACAGTAGAAGTGTGTGGTGAAATGTTTGCATGTTGTGACCTTTGAATAATTTTCACAGCAATGTTCTTGCAGTAAAAGTTCACCATTCTGTAAGCTTTGTCTGAATTTCATGCTTTTAGATTTTTTTACTGTGGCAAAGTACATGTTTTGGGGTTGGCAGGGACATAGCCACAACCTCATTGTAATTTACCATGCCATCTTCAAACAGTCAAAATTTCATCAGCTCCTTGTATTTACTTTCACATAATTAATTCAAATTTTGAAAAACATCAGGATTACTACTAGTCCATGTAAAATTCTCCTACAGATGTTCATACTCAGTTATGTCTCTGTGTGGACAATTCATGACTGGAATTTGTTTAACAATCACTTTCTGCACTATTTTCTTACTGTTCCTTTACCATTCTGATATTAATCAGAATGCCCTGATATAATGCCAAATTGACAAAGCCTTAATAGCTTACACTTTGTACTTTCTCAAACATACATTATCTTAACAATAAAATTAAAAAACAAAACCAAAACCAGACTCTACTTAAAAAGTTGTATTTCCAATGAAAAAGAAACTTCATTGGCATTTATTTTGTATTTGATATCCAACTCTTCAATAGTTATAATTAATGTTTAGTCTTTACCACTGAAGATTTATATATGTGCAACTTACATCAGCATTAACCTGCAGTTTTCCTGCCTCTTGGAACAGCTATAATCCAAGATTTATTGGAAGGGAACTTTAACCAGTTCCTCAGATCTCTGGGTACAAATCGTACAGGACTGTAGACTTAACAAAATTTTTCTTTTGCAGATGTTCAATATCCCCCTGAGTTGCTAGAGAACTGGAAAACACCTAATTTCCTCTTATGATGCAAAAAAGCGTGGTATATTTTCAACGAATTAACAAAAATATTTATTAAGCCTCTATTTTTTTTCCTTCATAATAACTTTGTCATCTCCATTTAACTGAGGCCTAGGAAGAATACATTTTCTAAAAATCTTCAGCTTCTCATTTTTTCTATGTAATGCTAACATTTTTCTACATTTCATGATCATATATGCCTCCTTACCTATTTTTCATTACATCTAATTTAATATTCACAAGGCCTGCCCTGGCTTCATTACTGGGCCAAGACTGGCTCTAAGCCAAAGCTATCACTTCTGATAGGTTGGAACTGTCTTTTTTAACCATCTAATAAAATCTTCTTATAAATCAACCATTTTCTATTTTTTTTTCCTTTGCTCACATTTTTTCCTGTTTTAAAGTTAACTATTATGCACGTGATGTGCATCCTTATGTTTAGCATATGGTTTTATAATTACTGTTCAGGGTAATTTTTTTTCCACAGTGACTGCAATTAGTCTTGATTACTGGTTCCCTGATTTTCTACTCTGTGATAAATTCTTCTTCATCATAATCTGGCACTTAGTATCCCTTATATAAGTAAATGACTATCTCTAATTTTTAGAAGGTGTAATAAAGTTCTAGCACTGGCAGTCTAAACCCTCCCCTGGTATTCTATGCTTTTAATGTAATAGGATGATGTATTTGTCATAAACTGTTAAAAGATCAAAAGTTGTGTTGACTAGGACATGCCTGAAAGACCATTACTGTAAGTACAATCACCTTACTATGTGGGAGTAAAGAAGCAGATAAGACCAACAAGGTTAGACACACGTTAAAGAGCAATTCTTGTGGATTACATTAATACACAAAATCATGCTGGCTGTCTTGCCTGTCAGGAAGCTACCAAGAAATTAAGTACAGTAGTTTCACGAATATAAGCCGCACCTTTTTCATTGAAGACTCCAGCCTACCCCAGTGGTGCGGCTTATATTCAGGTGCGGCTTATCTATGGACAAATCCCAGCGAAACGCCAACCCGGAAGTGAGAGCCGGCCAAGCAGAGTGGCAAGTGGGAGCCGCCGGGAGCATGGGACTGCCCGGAACGGGGGTTGCAAGTGTGCGGCCCGGCCCCTGTGCCACCGGGAGCCGGTGGGAACGGGGGATGGCCAGGAACGGGGGCTGCGCAAGGGCAGCCTGGCCCCTGCCGCTGGGAAGCCGGGCTGTGTGGGGCTGGGCCGGAGTGCCCCGCCCCTCTGCCGTGTGGAGTTAAAAAAAAAAAACAAAAACAAAAACAAAAAACGCGGCTTATATTTGGGTGCGGCTTATATATGGACAAATCCCGTGGTCTTCCCAGATACCCGGAAGTGCGGCTTATATTCAGGTGAGGTTTATAATCGTGAAACTACTGTACATACAAGCTCAATACTAATGCTTGACTTGGTGGTGGAAATAGGCCAAACTCGTTGCAATTGGTTATGGAATTGCAAACATCTGACACAGTCTTGTAACAAGAGATCAGGTCATGGGGAAACTAGGAGGACTAAACACAGTGAAATAAGTTATTAGTTTTTGGGGATCCTGCTGCACTCAGGAGTGGTGACTTATTTTTGTTGTTTCTTTTTCGTTTTTTCCCACAAGAAATATGGATCTTCCAGATGTTGCCTGAGTAAATAACAGCATTATTTCCTTGAGAGTAAGGCTTGAGCTGTAGAAGCGACTGTCAACAATTAAAGGGCTTGTAGGTCCAAATTCAGCTTTGAGTAGTATTTGTGCAACTGTGTGGAAATTGGAAAGGTTGACTTTGTTCTTACTGATTTCAGTGTGGCTGTTAAGGCTTTAAATCAGCTGGATTTTGCAGTCAGCCATTGGTCACACTAGACAGTGAACAAGTATATGTAGATGTATACTCACTTTGTTCCTACTGTTTTGAAAGCAATCAAACCAACAGTGCCTATTTAGAAGAGAAAAATGGGTAGACTGCAAGATCTAGATATTCTGCATCTAAAAATCTTTTGTAATACAGGCAGTTTCAGGGGAGCACAATGATTTAAACTTCCAACTGGTGTTTGCTATATAAAACACAGCATTGGCATTTTTCATCACCACTAATCAAGTCCAAAATCTGTATCTGTAGATGTAGATCTATACTCCTTACACTGCAGAAGGTCAATTAGTTTTATCCTCAGAGCACTGGTTCAAAATTACTGGTCCTCCTAATTTCAGTATTAAAAAAAGAGAAAACTCTTGATCAAGTGAGAGTGCCAAAGAGAAGTAAAGAGGAAGGAATTTACAGTTGTCAGAGTCTGACATGTTTCTAAACGTGAATTATAATTCTTTATTGATAAAAAGCAGTTGAGTGAGAATTACCTGGTCCTTAGTTGACTCTTTAAAATTGCTTGGAATAAGATTGTCTTCACAAAAGCTGTTGTGTGAAGAATAATTTATAATAAGAAAATAATACCAAGGTGTCCTGGTTTAGGGGACAGGTATTGCCAGAAAGGAGCTTTTTTCCTAAAATGGAGAGTGAAAATCTCCTCCCTCCCAGTTTACTATAACTTGGAAATTAAGGGGCTCTCAGGCAAAATAGTATGGGTTTAGGAATAACAGTTCTTTCCTAATGTATCTACAAGACAAACAAGAACAACATCAGCTATGGAAAATTCAGTGACAAAATAGAATAAAACTCAGTCTTAGCTCTTTTTTTCAGTCATGCTCTTCTCCACACGGTCCCAGTAAGAGCAGAACAGGAGCAGGGAGGCAAGGCGAGGCAGCAGGGCCGTGTCCCAGATGGGAGAAAGGGTGAAGGAAAACTCTGCTCACCGTTCCTGGGTCCTGGTGCTCAGCGCTATTCTCAGAAACAGGAGGCAGTAGCAATGCCAGGGTGCAGGGGGACAGATCCGAAACGCAGAGAAAAAAAGAATAATCTCTCCCCTCCACAGTCCGGCGGGCGAGTGTCCCCCCGGGAGGACAAAGCAACCCAACCCAACCACCAGCCAGCCGGACAGCACCCCCACCCGATTCCTTTTGTCTTGAGCAATTAAAAAACTCTGGAGCTGCCCTGCCAGCTCTTTTAACATGATAATGGAAAAAATTCTCAACCTCCACCAAGGGAAAGGGTAAACTCACCCTCAACCCCAACCCCCAACCCATGGGAACAAAATTTTTTGCAAAGGATCGTTCAACAGTTGCAATACAAGGATAGTACAAAAGTTGTAATATAAAGAGGAACTTTCAGAAGCAGTGAAATTTTTAATGTAAAATATTCTGTTGAAAAGATGTCATAATTATCCTTATGTCAATATAGGGAGAACGAAATAAAATGTTTTAATAGTTTGAGAATATTCAAATTGCATTTTATGCTTCCTACTCTGCTTTCAATAATTTAAATGCCCAGCTCTATATAGGATGCACAAAGTCTAGGAAACAGAGCGGAGGACAGAAATGTCTAGGTTGCGAATTTTTCTCTTCCAAACAGTATTCAACAGATTGTGTGGCACAGACCATTATGAGACTATGTTTACAAAACACAAAAAAGGATGCTGAATGCTAACAAGTTGCCATCTATTTAGAATAGAAAACCAGCTTCACAATTACACATACCAAGTCCTCATGGAGGATTCTCCTTACTTCTCTCCATATTTAATATGCCAAAACCCCCTAGCACTTTTCCCAAGGTTTCCACACACTTACCCATGAATCTCTCTGGTTTCTAAGGCAGACTTGCAGACTCAACATTTGTTCTTCTAAGACATTACTTGAGGTCCTTGGGAAGTGAGGAATACTACTTTTCTGCAAGTTACTCTGTAATGTTAATCACCTATTGTCAACTCATAAAAAACATGACACAAAACTCCATCAATGCAGCCCCAACACTTTGATTTTCCTTTACTGAAGAGAGTTACAGAAAATCCACAGCAGCTGGGGTGGCATAGTTCAAAAGGGAAAATTCTGCCCTGCTTCTTTAATGAGATTGTCTCCTCCGAGTGCTGTAACACATAACTCCTTTACAAAGCTCCGTGAACATCAGTCTCTTCTTGGAAAAATTCGGTATCTGAAGGTGACCGTCTCCAATGTACAAAGGGACATAATCTTTACTAACATTCCTGTACCAGAATATGCAACCAGTAGCATTTTTTAGCATTTTTTGGTCTGCAGTGACCAAAATAACTTCTATTTTTCTGTATGCCAATAGCTACTGCTAAAAGAATAATCAAGATCTGGACAAGGTCCGAGTGTCTCCTGAGTAATACAAGCCATTGACCCCAACTGGGAAAAGTTCAGCCTGTGGATTACAACATTAATCCTTCTGGCAGAAATGTATAAAGAATTAGGCAGAAACAGATGTGCCTTAGCCAAATGGTGACTCTAGGGACTTCTGGGTTCACAAAAATACATGGAAGAGCTCTTTTGCCTAGAAATTTTGATGCTTAAGTACAAGTATGTGACATCTCCAGAAATGTGTGCATCAGGTATATGTAGCTGCAGTTCCAGAATGCTAAAATGACTGTAGATAAACACAAATGCTTGAGGTGATGTTGCATGACAGGACCAAGAAATTCAATGTTTGAGACAACTGTTTCATGTGAAGTAGCAGTCCCAGGGCATCTGGTAACTAACCAAGGAACTATTCCTAGATGTCTGAAAGAGAAAAAGGATAAAGGCAATTGTAATTAGAAGATATAAGCTAATGACTAAGCCGTGTGCCAATGGCCCATTAACGAATCTCTTTTGAGCTCCCTGAAAGCTGGTTTCAGGCTCCTGTACTTGGAACCACCTTGATGTAGTTGGAAGTCTGGGTCCTGACTCCTCCAAAATTAAACTGTTTAAACATCCAGCTTTAATAGAATGGCTTTGAAAACAGCTGGGTCTCCAAGGGCGTTCCAACAAGCTCTTGATCATGGATAATTCAGGGCCAGCATTCAGGTCCAAATTACACATGGTCTTGTTTGCCAAGAGGAAACGCAGAATAGCTTTATGAACAAAGACAACAAACTTGTCTAGAAAATGTTATTCCTGTACCTAAATAAAGTCTTGTAATGTCAGTCTGAGAAAAGAGAGAATAAATAGCTCCTTAGGCAGAGATACATGGTTTACTGAGGATCAAGCCATGCTTCAGTCCTGTGCAGTGATAACTCCTTCCTCTCAATACTGCAGAAATGCATTCCTTTCAGTCTCTGGTAGTCTGAATCTGATTATAATAAAGTTCCTACATATGAACTTCCTTTGTACCTGTATTTGCCAAGCATTTCCAAGAAAACAGGAATAGGTTATTGAGCAGAATATAACAAATGATTTGACATGCCATGAATTGGACTCCTTTCTCCCTGACTTTCTGTAAAGGAAAAGAAGAAGGCTAGGAAAGCATATAAATGAGGAGACATTTACTGATAGTTCTTACTACACAATTTCATAAACCAGGGCATCTTGACTTTCCTATGTCAGGAACACTCTATGGCTCTGCCCTTGCTTTTGTGGGTGCCATCTACATCACTGCAGTACAAAGAAGACAAAGTGATTTTGATTCTCTTGCTCTTTAAAGAATGGTGGCTTAAACCAAGCAAATTATATAACACTTCCCCACACACACACACACTTGATACTGAAAAACAAAACAGAAAAGCCTCCATGACTGGGTAAAAGTCAAAGTTGCTATTTCACAGCTCCAACAAAATGCTAGAAAAGTGTGCAAAAATAGCTCTAGTTCAAGAAATTCTGTTAATAGGCAAGGGGCACTCTTTCCACTAAGTGGATTCTCAAGTGTGAAATACATCTTTCAGAAAAACTAGACACCTTTGATAACATGTATATATGAGAAATGTGTGCCATTAAGCCAAAAATAGAAAATATAAATTTTGTTGTCCAGAAAACTATGCCAGAAACAAGTCTTCCAACTTTTGCTTGAGATGCCATACAAAACATATTTTTGAGAACTATGCAGAAGACGCTTCACTGCTTGATTAAAGTGCGAAAAGATTACTCAGAACACAACCTGTGAATAAGTTGGTGAGTGACCCCATGGTGTGACTCCCTTAGATGATGAAACAGAGTCCCTGTTGAGAAGCTCAACAGGACCGGCAGTGTTTGCTCACAGCCCAGCAAGTCAATCATATTCTGGATTGCACCAAAAGGGCATTAGCCATCAGGTCAAGGGCGGGAATTCTGCCCCTCTACTCCACTCTTGTGGAACCCCACCTAAAGTGCTGCATCCAGCTCTGGGGTTCACAACATAAAGGTGGTGAGACAGTGGCACAGGTTGCCCAGAGAACTTGTGGATGCCCCATCCCTGGAAATGTTCAAAGCCAAGACTGGATGGGGTTTTGAGCAACTTGGTCTAGAGGAAGGTGTCTCTGTCCATGGCAGGGAAGTTAGAACTAGATGATCTGTCGGGTCCCTTCTAAAACAAACTGTTCTGTTATTCTATGAATATCAGCATGAAGGTCAGAACACGTGATCAAAGTTACCAGTTATTAAAAGAAAGGAAGGAAAAGATACTGACATTCAGATGCAGGTATGAGTTGCTTTCATTTGGCAGCCACAGCTGTTGGCAATGGATAGAGCTGATCTGATATATTTCCCTGCCAGGAGAGGATTGCTTCCCTTATCTAGAACTTTGCTTCCATCTAGTTTTAACTTTCTTAATAAGCAAAGCTCTCCCTACTTCTATTGAAACAGACTATTCCATAGTCTAAAACTGAGCTCACTGGTTTTTTTTCCTTCATTTTTGCAAATTTATCCCATTTTTTATATTTACTGCTTCATTAAGCATTGTGACTATATCTACTTTTTCTACAGTAAGCAATTTTCTGTTATTCATGGTTTCTTGGGTATAAGGAGAGAAATATTATTTTAAAGTAGGCCTGAATGCAATGATTTAGATTGAGAGGGAATCACCCTGTGAAACAGTAATAATTAGAATTAGCAATGCTGACCTCTGCCAAGGTGTTCACTGTTCCATACCCTGAAGGCATATATAACAACTCAGACTAGAAGACAGCTCAGGACATGTCCAAGGATGTTGGCTCTGCATGGGGGGACAACATCCTGAATGACACTGATCCTACCCAGAGGCTACAAGCAACAAACGTGATCCATTCACTGTGAATGGAAATCACCTAGACTAACAAAATGGGCTGCAGTTAAGTTTTACTTCAGAAATGTAAAAGAACATCAAAGA
Organism: Sialia sialis; assembly: GCA_009812075.1. Lineage (NCBI taxonomy): Eukaryota > Metazoa > Chordata > Aves > Passeriformes > Turdidae > Sialia > Sialia sialis. The sequence continues at coordinate 25,886,481 of VRYO01002772.1, forward strand.
AGCACTGTTTCGAAATTTAGTAGTGTTCCAGTAACTAAGAGAGAACAGGGGCTAATAACTGCCCAGTGTGAGGTTCAAGGTATGGTCTAACACCTGTCCTGTGCATTTTAATTCATGTCTACTTTTGACTGGTTTTACTATAGTGTGAATGCTAATTTTATTAAAAAGCTGGTTTATTTATTTCTAACTATATGTTAGAAGGGGAGATTTTCTTTCAGCATACCTATTTAATTTATCTGTTGTCATGGGACAAAGGTAACTATGTAAAATGACAGGGGCCTGGGAAAAGAAACCTATTTCTAATGGCCATTTTTGTCACACATATATTAAAACCTGAATACATATCATAATGCAAACTAAACTTCCGTTTAGTTAGGCATTTTTTATTTCTATGATTGCAAAAATAAATTTGTCATAATTCATAAAGCTTAATGAGTTTTCTAATTACACTCATTTTGTATACTTGAACAGTGCAAAGAGAGATGTTTATCAGATCTGATGAAATTGGCATCAAATTTCTGTACATTTACGGGAAAAGCAAGCTTTAACACACTGATTACAGTAGCTTAAACTCCTTTGCCCTGCTGTTTGTGGTAAGACTTCAGCACTCACTGGCACCTGGGCATATCAGTGAGCACATGATCACTCTGCACCTCACCTTCGAGTGCAGATTTGTTTTCAGTCTGCTGAGCTTTTGAATCTTTCCATGACTGTATGACTGTGCAATTTGGCTTGAACATCAAGGGCAAGTAGGAAGAGTAAATGGGGAGTTGGCTAAGCAGTACAAGGTACAACAAAGCAGAAAAATCTCTCCTGACTATATACTTGCATTTGGATTCCCTCATCAAATGATGTGCTTCTAAAGAGCTGTGTTATCAACTTCCTCCAGCAGTCTTCATTCATTCCTGTTTATCTTGCAAGTACCACTCATTTCTGTTTTAAAAAGCCAAATGCTCTCCTTGATTCAAGTTAATTTTATGACAAATAACCAATAGCAAGAAGGTTACAAGATAATGTTTGTAGGGATATCACAACATTGGATGTATAAATTTCAGAGTCCCATGTCTCACAGAAGTTCATAGTATAGTCTGTGCTCTTACAGCACATGATTAAGGCAAATATATTTCTGTGTAAAAGATAGATTAATAGATAGATAAATAGATAGATAGACACAGATACTAACTGAACAAAACTCATATAATCCCTTATAGAAGAGTTTAACAATGTGAAAATATTACTTCAGCTATAATCATTAGTACTGTCTTGGTTTGTAAGCAAGACAAATCAGCTTCTTCAACAATTATTACCTTCCTGAATCTTAACCGGTATCTGTTTTTAAAACATGTTGTTTCTGAGATAATTAAGAACTAGCACAAAAATCTAAAACATTAAAATTAACTATTTCACCAACACAGATGAAGAGACAGCAGAAAATCAGAGAATCTATTTAAATATTTATTTAGAGATGTCAGCCTAAGGACAAATGAACTTATTACATTTCAGTAAATGAACTGATTACATTTCAATAATTTTATTTGTCTTCTCCTTTTAACTGCACCTGGGAATAGAAAACATGATGCACCTGGACGGATAGCAATGATGGACATACTAGTGATAAGATTTTCCAAGCATGACCTTCCTTCTCCAACAGCCAGATTTACAGAAGGGCAGCCCAAGGAAGCAAATACTTTTTTTATTTCTTTTCTATCAGAGTGTATCTCTTTTCTGAGCAAACCAGGCAGAAAAGACAAAGGGAACACCAGTGGCAGCTTTTTAAGATGGACTTGCTTTGTTAGCTGTCACTAATTTACTACCTGTGTATATTTCTATGTTCTCAAGCAAGCAGATTACAGAGTTCCGGGGTAAAAAAATAAAATAAAAGCATTAAAATATGATTCCAGACATAGTCTACGATGAAGTCCCCATGTGTTACCAGAGTGTCTAAGAATTCTACTTAGTCTACAAGAGAGGGAGTTTTCAGTAGAGCATTTCGTTGGAAACTCAACTCCATGAATAACTTTCTCATGTAGCCTTTAGCTGCTTCGGTCTGCTGGTCAGACTGGCCAAACCCTGCTGGCTCAGTGAGGCTTCACAGAAGTGGGTTAGGGGCCCAAACACCTCTTCTTCCTAGAATGTAAAGGTTATCAGTTTCCTGTTTCTTTTAATTACAGTAATTTCACAAATATAAGCCGCAACTGATTATAAGCCACACTTTTTTTTTTAAGCAAGGGTCCATGTGTAACAAAGTAACAAATTAGTAACAGAATCACTGCCAGCTGGGTTTGGTGTCAGGTGCTCAAGTTGCAACCGTTTTCATAGACCAGCGAAGCCTTTAAAGGCAGCCCCAGGCGCCCTCCCTGGCCGGCTCTCACTTCTGGGTTGGCATTTCACTGGGATTTGTCCATAGATAAGCCGCACCTGAATATAAGCCGCACTACTGGGGCAGGCTGGATTCTTCAATGAAAAAGGTGCGGCTTATAATCGTGAAATCACTGTAGTTATCATGTGCATGGAAGCAGGGAATGTGACTGGAGAAAAATGTGATTTATTTTGATTCATTATTACTTTGGATTTTTATTTTTAATTAATGTCAGAAAAACTTAGAATTTTAGGAAGACATACTTTCAAGATGCTTTTAAAGCAAAAGATACAAACTGAAGTTATTTCAAGGGACCTATAATGTGAAAAAAAAAAAAAAAAACCCAAACCTTTTGTGATGACATCAAAATAGTTAAGAAGCAGGAGGAAAACAAGGCTATGCATAAATTTTGTATGTTTCACTTGATATAGGTCAAGGATGAGTCCTAAAGAAAGCTTCTGGCAAGATGTCCCAGCATGTCTGTAACAGAGATGAAAGACACTGAAGCAGATGTGGGGAAAGTAAGTCTTCACTGACAAAAATAGTCTGTAATTCCAGTTTAAACCCTGGAGCTGGAGGTCATCTCGCCCTTGACTGTTTGGTCAAAGGCAATGAGGACAGAGCTACACAGTTCACTGCAATTGTTCTATGACTATATCCATCATTAACTATTTTGAAAAATGAAAGAGAAGCGTATTATGACAAGACTGAGGTAAAACAGAATAGCTACAACTCTGAACAGCATGATCATTTATCTTGGTGACAGGAAAAGGGAGCTGCTGTAATTGCCAGGGAGTAAATGGTGCCCTTTAATATGGGATGAATTTCTGTGTGCAATGAGAAAGGCAAGAACCCACAGAAAGCAAAGAAGTAAAATAAAGGTGGGCCAAGAGCAGGTGATCAAGGAGATGAAGTCAGTGGGACTTCTCTGCAGCCATGCAGAAGCAACCCAAGGAGAGAACTGATACTCGGAGGAAGAAAGAGCAAGGAGCAGCATGCTGACAGCACATCGGTGGTCACTGGAGGCAACAAAAAGTGGGAGAAGCCAAACTGCATCCCTTTATGTGCACTCTCAAGTGACAGTGGATGAAGAGCAAGGATACAAGCACAGCCTAGAGACAGCACTTGTGAAGATCAGGAAAGCTTGGCTTGTGAATCATCACATAACCACAGCAGGCTGTAGAATACCAGAAATTAACGGGATGTGTATGTCTCAAAAAAGGATAGCTGGATAGCCATGGATTGTTTGCACTAACAGACAAGGATTGCAGGTGTTAACACTCTGTGAGAAAGAACAAGATGTGGCTGCAGACGGTGCCATGCTGAGGGAGGGCGGCACTTTTCCAGGACGAACAGCCCTGCTGTAGTACCTGGAGATGAGCACAACACAGCGTCACACAGGAATGGGGGCAAGATTGGGCATGGACTGTGGAAGGAGATCGAGACCATCCAAGTCCCTCGAAGCCTCTGAGCTGTTTCCCAAATATCTGAAAGAACAGACTGCACACGATAATTAATTGGCATAGAGAGAGAGAAACCTGTCCGTTAAAAGGTACGGCACTCCAAGCCTGGGCAGCGCCTCTTTCTTCTCTTCCTCTTCTCTCTCCTTTTTAATTTTCTTTTTTCTTTTCATCTCTTTGACTCCTCACCTCCCCTTTAATTCTTTTCCTTCTTTCCTTTCACCCTGTCCCTTTATCCAAAACCCATTGCCATGTCTTACAGAGTAGATCAGGGATTAACAAACTAATTCCCATGCCAAGCGTGCAATATACCAATAAAACTTTCCGATTGTTTGCCGACCCTCTAACTTCCATCGCTCCTTTCGACCGCGAGCATCCACCACACGGGGCCAAACCGCACTGGTGGCTTTAACACGGCCACAAAGGCCCCACGCCAGCGCCGCCGCCACACCCCCAACTCAAACACCCTCACGGAGATCCCGGGGGCGGGGCCGCCATTAGCGGGCTCCTCCCCCGAGCGCGGCCGGGGCGCGTGCGCTGCGCGGCGGAGGCGCGGGCGCGGCGCGCTCAGGGACCGGCCGGGCCGGGCCGGGCCGGGCACCGCCGCCCTGCAGGGCAGCCCCGCCGCTGCTCCCACCTCCTCCGCTTCTTCCTCCTCCTCGTCGCCGCCGCAGCAGCAGCAGCTGACGCTGTTTGTCATGCAGCCGGTCGGCGAGGAGGAGGGGGCGGGGGGGGTGGTGCTGCAGCCGAGCGGCGACCCGCAGCTGCCGCCCTCCGCTAGCGGCGGCGTGATGGTGTTCTACGAGCTGGGGACCTCCGGCGAGATCGAGGTGGTGGAGGAAGAGGCCGCCGAGGCGGCGGGGGGCGAGAGCACGGCCAGCTTGGAGGAGCTGGAGGAGGAGGAGGAGGCGGCGGCGCCGGGGGCTGCGGGCGGCGAGGCGGCGGCGGGCGGCGAGTGCAAGAGCTGCACGTACGAGGGTTGCAGCGAGACCACCACGCAGGTGGTGAAGCAGCGCAAGCCCTGGATGTGCAAGCGGCACCGCAACAAGATCTACAAGGACAAGTACAAGCGCAAGAAGAGCGACCAGGCCCTGGGGGGCGGCGGGGCGGCGGCCGCGGGGGGCGGCCCGCGGGCCGAGGTGAGGCGGGGGGCGGCCGGGCCACCCTTGGGTGCCTCTGGTCCCTGCGGGTCGGGGCTTCCTTGGAAAGCCGGGGTTTGACACACGGCCAGAGGAAAGGGAAGTGATCTAGGGCCGGCCTACAGCTCGCTCTTCTTCCTGTTTGCCGCGGCAAACTCCGTTTGTTTTTAGCTCTGACATAAATTGTAGAAGCTTACAGCTGTACCAGGCGATTCCAGGAAAAGAAATATCGCTAGGAGATGCTTCGCTTGCAGCGTGGCTTTTTTTCCCGCGGTAGGAAAATATAGAAATGAGAGAGATGTCAGATTTGTTTCTCAGCTGGTGCTTGAAGTGTGGAGTTTGAAAGTTACAGAGTCTGTTGGGTATCAGGTATATAAAAATCAGTGGTGCAGGGTTCTCCAGACGCCTTTTGGTTATTACTCTTACATTAAATGACAGGTAAATATTTCAAGCACTGCTAGCTCATACTTAACTTGCATAAGCCTATGTACATGGGGAATTTCTATCAGTGGGAAAACTGATAGTAATGTTCAACTTTTAAAATATTCTTTTTTCCTACCGTTTGTGACTCAGCTAAGACCACACACTTTTCTGAGGTCACTTGTACAGAGTTAGTGTTTCAGATCTTGTATTTAGATGAGACTGAAAAAGGGAAATAGTTTTACACTTGAAGGTGCTTTGTGCTCAAAGGAGCAGGTGTAAAATAATGATTGCCAGAGGAAAAAAATCTTACCTGGCGATCCTGCTTAAAGCAACACTTTTATGTCATCATGGCTTTGTCTGGAGTTGTATGACTGGGAACTGATCTAACTGCAAACTGACCAACAAAATCTTTCCTGTTTCTGGTTTGTTTTTTTCATGTAAATATAATAGTAACCATACTGGGTGTCACACGAAAGAATCTTCTTTTGCATGTCTGTAAAAGCCATGAGGCAGGTGCTTTAAAAAAGGGAGATATACCTACTGCTGGTAGGGAATATTCTCTCGCCTTTCAGTTCAGAGGACTTGCTGAGGTTTTCCTGATGTATTCTGTCACTGCAAGTGATATGTGTTCTATAGAGTATTTTGAATTTTTGTTGAACCCTTGTAACCTCTGAGCCTCTGTTACATTCTGATAGTTTCTTCAGTTCTGCCACCTGCTTTTTGAATACTCACCTTGTTTTTGAATCTTGTTGGTGTCAACCTAGTTTGCCAGGTAGCATTTACATTAGAACAATTCCTCTTGTGTTCGTGATACTTGGAAGGCTTGCCTCTAAATTTTTCCCTACTCACATTGAAAAGGCACAGCATGCTTGTTTCCAAGGAAAAAGTTACACACTTTTATCATCCTTGCTGTTTTGTGAGCTTTTTCTAATTCTAGTAGCTACTTCTCTTTTCAGTGAAGTAAGAGAAGCTGCACACGTTGTTTGAGCGGAGAATTAATTCTAGATTTGTAATACCAGCATGACTTTCCTTCTTCTCACTTCCTTCCCTCATAGTACATCCTGCTCGGTTCATCATGTATCTACACAAATACTTGTGCTAGTTCAGAAAAGGGGACAGTATGGGAGAAGGGTAAAAATGTTTTATTCCATGTAGTGATAGGTTAAAACTTTTTGATCTATAGCATGAAACAGTGATTATTGCGTGTTGGAAGAAGGTTGGTTTTCTTTTCCCAGTTGGTGTGAGTGTATGTTGCTTTAAAAGTAAGGAAATTCGGGCCTGAACTTGGAAGAAAGCAGGGTATTTAGTGCTGAAATAACTTACTTTTGTGTTTTGCAGTGGTGTTTATTAAGGCCATTTACAGTAGAAGTTCCTAGTAGAAGTTTCATTTTTCACTTCTGTGGACAGGATGGAAATGAAAGATACTGGAACAGTTTCAGTAAGTTTTGAATGTAATACACATAGGAGTCAACATTGGTTGAAATTTTCCAAACCTTTTATATTTTCCTTAGAACAGATTGTAGAGCCGTGTTTTAGTATGTCTAATTCAGATGACTGTCGATTGTACAGGGAACAGAATAAACTTGGCGGGGAAAAAAAAAGCCTGTGGCTTTGGCGAGTTCATCCTAGTGTTCTCAAGTATGTTTTGTTTTGGTGCTACAAGGATTGTTGCCATTCCTGCCCAATTACAAATGGTAAATAACATTCATTTTCACAAAGTGGAGGCTGACCTGTTGTGAATTACTTCCTTTTTAAGAAATGCAGTCAAATAAATTGGAGCCATTAATTAGCCCTAGTAACCTGTTTAGTTTTGCAGTGTAGAAGATTAACTCACCTGCATTGCTTCACTCTTGCTGGTGAAATAGTGATAGGAGGTGGAGAGAAGAGGCCAGGTCTTGAACAGATAGATTTCCGTTCCTGTGCAGTTACTTTCCACTGCAGATTAAGGAGTTCTTTGCTCTTGGGATTTTCTGTGAATCACTGTATCAGAGTTTATAGTCTGACCTCCCTTTTTTGTTTGTTTTCTGTCATGTGCAGGATAGTGTTGAAGGTTCAGCATCCGTTTCAAAGCAGAGAACAGGATCCATTGGAGATCGCCCAGCAAGACCTACTCTTTTAGAACAAGTATTGAATAAAAAGAGGCTGGTAAGTCTTGTTTTCAAGAGGTTGTGAACTCAAAGGCAGTGTAACAATATTTACCTGTCACCATTGTGAAAAAAGAAAATCAGTCTAATAAGCATGCACTGCATGTGCATATTTTCAAATTTGAAACATGCTTCATAGATGTGAGCTTTCAGCCTCTCTGTGAAGAATACTGGGATGACTGAATTCAATGATCTGAAGTTTTTGTAGTAACAGATGTGGTTTCTTTAGGGTAAGTAGTGCTTACAGTATAACTGAGATGGTTTTAGCTTGTTGATCCAAAGCCTTGGATAGAACAATAATGTAAGCTTTACTATGGTGTGTTTTAGAAGCTGCAGATGTATCATATCAAACTTCAGTTGTGTATATGTGTGTTGATAAAGCAAACTCTAAGCAAACAGTGTGATTTGTAATATTTGCTGACTGCATGAGTCTCATAAGTTTTTTAAACACTGGTTTCTCCTTTAACAAGTCAAGCCCAGTGCAGGGAAATCATTCAGTACCTACAGTTTGTTCAGGCTTCTTCATTACTACTTCCTTTGTTACATGTTTTTGCAGTCCCTATTCTTCAAAAGCTATTGAGACTGTTTGTCTTCTCTGTCACCTGTGCAACACAATTTAACAATCCTCATTATATAGTACTGTAGTGCTTGTTCAGAAATTTGGAAAGCCTTAAAAAAATCATGTCAGTCTTAAGTATACAACTACCTAGATGTATTTCTTGATAATTCTTTCTCAATTATAGCACATTTTTAGTGATTGTGTCTAAAACTCAGAGGAGTATTCATAGCTTTTCAGTTTTTATGAGGAAAACAAGTAATGAACTGTGGAGTAGTTTTCATATTATCTCTTGTTCTTCATACCTCACTTACCGGCTTGCTGTCCCCTTTCCTGGGTGCTTGTATTAAGGTGGCTTTTAATTAAATTTGAAAGGTATCTTATGAATGAAACATGATTTTTTTATAGAACTACACAACCAGAAGCTCTTTCATTAGATGTTCAGAGCTTTTGCACTAATTATGTCAAGGCTCTTTAAGAACCCAGGATTCCTTTCAGATTCTCCTTGATCTGGTTCTTGCTTCTCTCTTTCTCCTCTGGCTTGTAGTTGCAATACCTCTTTGATTATGTCACTGAAGTGACCATGGATAATAAGTATCCATCTAGGGAATTCATTCCACTGAAAAATAACCTTTTTCCTGTATTAATTTTTGGAAGGATCACTTCCCAACCTGATTTGCCATTTGACCTTACAAATACTTGTGATGCCACTGTGCAGGAATGAGAGTGAACAACCAGAGTTGGATTACAAATTGCAACTATTCAGGCCAGGAGCAGATGCAAATACTTTTAGATACTTTTGCCTTTTAAATGCAGAGGAGTTTTTTAACTCACTCCCTGTGGATGGACTGCTGTTTTGAAATGTTGGGAAATTCTGGACAATCAGTGAAAATCATGGAGTATCTTGAGTTGGAAGGGGTCCACAAGGATCACTGAGTCCCGCTCCCTGCTCCTCACAGGACTGCCTAAAACTAAAATACATGCTCTGGGTGTAGTCCTGATGCTTGAACTCTGACTGCCACATGAGCTTTCCTGCAGGGTTACAATATTTTATTCATTTACTGAACTGTTTTTGAGCTATCTTCAGTGGGAAATGTACGTCAGTAGATTACTCCTGATTGCTGTACTTACATGGTTTTTGTGATATGAAGCAACAATAGTGGGTAAGTGTGCAAATGCATGTGATGGAAAAATATTACTATGGTAGCTATTTAACATATGTGAGTTTTGTAAAGTAAAGTTCACTTTCTCTCTCTTTCAGTCCCTACTCAGAAGCCCAGAAGTAGTGCAGTTTCTACAGAAACAACAGCAACTGTTAAGTCAACAAGCTTTGGAACAAAGGCAGCAACAGTTTCAAGGAGCACCTGGGTAATGAGGAAAGATCAATGATCTGCAGATGAATCTGGTGCTGAAGGAGGGACAGGGTCTGTATTTTGTATAAATACAAAGAATCTCAATGGAAGTTGCTGTTGTTGCATTTTTGTTTCTTGTTTGCACATTTGAGGTTTTGAGCTGCTTGGGTGTCTGCAAACTTGTGAGCAAATCATTGAATGGCCTGGGTTGTGTTATGGAAACTTCCCAGTCTGACCATTCATGAGACTCTCTAATAGTCATTCTCCCAGTGGGAGACAAAGCTCCTTTACTGCAGGTAGCTCCAGTGATCTGGCAGGTGCCCCACTTGACTCCCTGCACACCCAGCTCACAGTCAGACCAGGTTCCCTTACTGGTTTGATCCCAGTCTCAGACACCTTGTTCCATAAAGCAATTTATTAACAGTGTGATAACACAGAAGCAGCCTGGGCTGGTGCCTCTGAAGAGGGATCTCAAACAAAGGAAGTCCCGGGCTTTTATACTCTCACAGTCTAAGGCAAGCCTTGCTCTTCTTCCTGAGTCTTCCATTCCTTTCATATCCTTGCATCCATTCAGCTGGCTAGCCACTCATCTTCATGCCTTTTGTTATGCAAAGAGCTGCCTGCGTCACATGTATTTCTCAACAGTTGGAAGGGACCTTGAAAGATGATAAAGTTCCAACTCTGTGAACAGGAACACCTTTCATAAGAGCTCCATCCACCCTGGCCTTGAAAGCTTCCCAGGGAGGGGGTATATATACCCAGCTTTTCTGAGCAACCTGTTCCAGTGTCTGGTTACCCTCATAGGAAAGAATTTCTTCCTAATATCTAATTTAAACCTACTCTTTCAGTGTGAATCCATTCCCCCATATCCTTCCCTACGTGCCCTTGTAAAAAGTCCCTCTCTTACCTTGCCTGTAGACTCCCTTCAGGTAATGGAAAGCTGCAGTTAGGTCACCATGAAGCCATCTCTTTTCTAGGCTGAACAATCCCAATTCTTACAGCCTTTCCTCTAGGATAGGTGTTTCATCCCTCTAATCAACTTGTCTCTGGATCTCTGAATTTGCTGTAACAGGCGGATGTCCTTCCTATGTTGTTGGTTCCAGAGCTGGATACAGTCCACCAGATGGGTTTTCACCAGAGCAGAGGGGCTGTAATGGGTTGACTTTGGCTGGACATACAGATTTGTAAATTTGCATTAACTGCTATTCCCTGTCATTTCACAGAGAGAGAGCATCCTTCACCCAGATGTCCAAAATCAAGCCATGACTTGGGCTAGATTCCATCAGAGTGGGTGCTCTGGATAGGACAAGCAGCACCTTAATTGGTGGGCATCAACATTGGCCCTGTGCCTCCCACTCCTTATTCCTCACAAAATTCATGTTTCATCAGTTAATGTCATTTTTTCTGCTTTACTTTTGCAACATACAGCTTACACCACAAATTATTTTCTCCCCAAGGTTAAATCATGGAGCACACACTAGTCTCCCCATCCTTCTACATTACCCAGCAAGTACACCCAGGTATTTGAGCAAAGACAATCCCATAAACGGGTTTACCTTCTCCTATAGGGAGAGATACCCACTCCCATTTTCCCAGACACTTCCCATGTACAGTACAGGAACCTAATCTTCTTCCCCAGTGTGTAGGGGTTTTGCGTGGGTCCACAGATCCCCTAGTGTTAATGAGCCAAGTGGCTTCTGTTAAATTTGTATCCCAATCCTTCCATGCCCCATTACCTAACACTCAACACAGTATTCAGCAGTCTGTTATACTGCACAAACTTTCCAGAGGCTTGTGAGTGATAAGGAATGTGATGTCCGCTCAATGCCATGTTTTCTTGCCCAAGAGTTTATTGGGTTGTTTTGAAAACTAATCCTACTGTCTGATTTGATTCTCTCTGGGGTACCATGTTACCACAAAATGTGTCTCTCAAGACCTGAGATGATGTCTTGAGCAGTGGGAATAGTTTACAGGATATGTTGCCAGCCAGCTGTTGCCTCTACCATGGTGAGTAAGTAGCTCTTGCCTTGGTGTGTTCATGGCAGTGGTCCAGTTTGGCAGACCTTACCATACAGGAAACACAGCCACTTCCCTCTATTCCAGGGAAAGTTTACTTCAGTGGCTTGGTTGATTGCAGCACTTGATTCTCATTCATGAATGATCTGTGTAATGGCCTTCATGGTCAGGTCTATCCCTCGATGAGCCCATCTGTCTGTTGCAGCTGATGTTTCATGGCCCCGAATAGCTCACCCTTCCACTCCCAGTCCGAGTGTACCTAAGTGAATTCAGTTTTGGCAGCCTTTTCTATGTGTTAATGGTTTTGATGTTCTTCAGTGGCATGGCTTTTGGGCATGTGAACATCTATGTGATGTACCTTTCCAGTCATGTTTTCAAGTTGTGCACTGATGTCCTGCTCTAGTGCAGGTGCAGTCCAGCCCAGATGGGCTCATCCCTGCATTGCCAATTGGTATTCTTCCATTTTTGTGGCCACTTCCACTTGACATGAGCCACCATCCAGGAGTCAGAATAGAGACAGGTCACTTTTCTCATTCAGCACTCTCTAAGGCTAGTTTGGATTGCTTTTGCCTCTGCAAACTGGCTTGACTCTCCTTCTCCTTCAGCAGCCTCAATGACTTGTCCACCTCTGATGGTTTCCTGCCACACAGCAGGATGCATCACTGAACAGGACATAGCCTCTTTCATGTTCTAGTAGCTCATTATGTGGGGGTTCTTCTTGAGCACAAATTCTCTTTCTGTGGCAATGCTCTAAAATCTCTGCCCTCTGGCCAGTCAATGATTTTTTCCAGAATTCCCAATGGAGCTCATGTAATCAGTGCTACCCTCTTACTCCATGGAGCACTGGTTGCGTGATCTCTTAAGGGGATGTTTTCTTTGAGATCTGGAGAAGTCTTTTCCAATTATTTTTAAACATTCATTTTAATATTTAATTTGTGAATAAAAATTTGTTTTTGGTAGCAGTGTTTTGTTGTACACCCTTTCCCTACCAAAGTTATAATAAATTAACATTTTTCTATATAAACATTTACAGTTAAACAAGTCAGTCTTTGATGACAATCACTGATAGAAATCAGTTACTTTCTGTGGACATTGTGAAACTAAGTTCTGAAGCTGAGCCAGTCCAGTGGCATTACCTAACAGCAGTTCCTCGGGATATGAGAAATTTATGGCCTGTGGAATCTTGCACTAAAGGTAAAGACAACATGAATCAAGAAGTCAGTCCAGCAGTTCAGAAATGTACAAGTAGGTGATCTGTTCATTACCTGCAAGGTGAGATTTGAAATGCTTCATTGTGCATAGCATGTAAAAGAATTTGCATTTAAAAGTTCTTAAAGTGAAAAATGGCAAAAAGCTTTAAAAAGTATTAGATGAAAAGTATGAAACTGGAAATTGGACCTTGTTACATGGAGTTATGTGAAATTACTAACGTCTTATATGTGAAGCATAATCAATTACAGATTAGAACACCACTAATCTTTAAGTGACTAAATGAAATTGAATTTGAAAGCTTTTAACTCATAATAGTAAGTAATTCAAAATCTAGTCTTTTTCTTCTCAAAAAGGTATAGTTAAAATTCTTTTATTAAGAGAACAGATCTCTAATCATCTGCAGTGCTAGACTTCACAGGTTTTCAGCCAGTTAAAATTAACTTGCAATTGACTGGGTTAAGAATCCAAACTGTATTATGTAAGTGTTAAATCCCATGCTTTATTTATAAAAATAGTTTTGTATTAAGCCACACTTCTGAATAGAGATTATTCAAATAGGTTAGATGCTTATTATCATGTACTTTTATAATGCAGCAGTATGAGCCACTAAATATTATCTCTTCAGCAGTATTTGTTAGTCTTAGGGATTTTTACAAGCTCTGCTTTTTGTATGTACAAAACTTGTTCTGTCAGAATTTACTGTATTTAGCATTGTGCAAGTTGTTTTTTAAAAAGGAACTTGAAAAACTTTGTATAAACAGTTCTGGACCAATAAGTGAGTAAAATACTTGTTTTTTCTTTAAAAAAAAAGGTCTGTTCTTTTTTGTTTTGTTAAAATTGTATGAGTTTTTCTTCCTGTGCTAAAAGAGCCAATTCTGATTAGGTGGCATTTTGGTTTTCAAGTCTTGTTATAGAAAGTTATTTTAAATTTAAGCAAAATCAGATTACGTTTCAGTATATAAGAATATACGTGAAAACATAATTGCAAAAATTGTCAAATAGTGTATTTGATTTTGTTTTAAATGGTCAACTTACAAAAGGTGAACAGCTCATTTGTGAGGAGATCTGATTAAACTTCTAAAAAACCCAAATCATCAGGGCAGAAAATTGGCACAGGACGAGTTTGTTAAGACAGTGCTGAACAAGTTGTTTATGTCAAAACAAAGGCAAGTTGCTGAAGCTCTGCAGAGACATGTTCAGTATCTATCCTGTATTTTTGATGTAGTCTGTAGTTTTTTGGTAGTCTGTGATAGCAGCACCATCAGGCTGGTGCAGACACTGGGAGATGTGCTGGTAGTAGCACTCTCCTGTTTGGGCAGAAGATTGGATGGGAAGATGAAAACATGACACTTCTCTAAGGGTACAGTCTTACTATAACTCTCTTTGTCCTTGAGCAGTTCGAGAACTGTGGAGCTGCAAGTCTGTCTTTCCACTAATTCGGTTCACAGGGCAGCATCATTATTAATTGTCTGCCTGTCAGATCAGAGCTGTCCCCACCAAAAGAAAATGGAACCATCCTTTTGAATCATCAAATCTACCACAGGACAGTGAGGGATTCATATACTGCACATGGAGATTTTTATGCTGAATTAATTTTTCAATACATTTTCTTGTGTCGAGCATCCATTACTCACTTAATGCAATTACTCTTGCCTACGACTGACTTGTATGAATAAAGGCTTTCTAAATGCTCCAGTTCCCAAAGTCACTTGTGGTTGTACTGGGACCTACAGCCAATCTCTTAAAAATAGAAGAATGGGAGACAACAAGGGAAGGAGCTCTTAAAACAGAAATATCTTTATTAACAGTAAAACACAAGACGTGAATAATCCCTTTTACAATAGAATAATTCTGGCCAAAGAAAGTGGAGTGCATTAAAAAGTGTATTGTTCAGATTAAATGTGTTGTCTTCAGAATGCCTCAAATCAAATGCAGCAGGAGGAATGCTTGTGAAAGTGTCCACTTGGTTAGGAGTCATTCCATCCCTCTTGGTACAACATGGCATGGAATAGAGTACTCTGGGGCTGATTGGAAGACTCCGAGCTGCCTGGATCTCTCACCCTCCTTAAGCTAAGTCTGCAATTTTTCATTCTCCAGAGGCAAGAGCCCAAGTATTGTTCTTTATACAGCGACCTATGCTGGTTTACAAAATGTCCCAAACCTGAATAATACTTGTGGATAGTGCAGATGTTTTGCTTTGCTTCTGATGGAAAACAGGGCAGAATTATTCATAGACATAAGTGACTCTTGTTAATCTACAGATGACTCACAGTGCTTTTCTCACCAGACTGATAGGTCATAGTTAACACAACCCCACAGTTAACACACCTTGCTCAAATCCACCATTTTAGCCCCTTGCATAGAGCTTTGCAACTTCATGGCTTCATTGATCCACAAAAAAAGTCCTGTTTCTTCACTTGCTTGTCTCACTTCTCAACCCCATTTATATCACAGAGGTGATAAGAAATGAAGGTTTAATTTGCTAACACTGATTTATCTGCAGAAAGCAGGCTGTGGTACATTTGACTTGTACTTTTAAAGTATTGTAAATAATTAAAAACTCCAATTGTTTTAGTAAGTGAAAAAAAATTATCTGAATGCACATTATCTCTGCTGATCGTTCTGTTTGTTCCCTTGCTCTCATTTGCAAAGCTTCTCATGGACATAACTGTGAATAAGACAACATACACTTCAGCATCAAATAAACCACTTTGAAACATGATGTGCTCGCTCACTACTGTGAAAGTGCAAGGGGTAAGATTTTACCATTTTTTTTCTAGCTTTTCTTTGCTGATGAGGTCTGTATTTAAAATTATTAACTGGTTGATCTATTTCACCCTATGCTATTCATATGCAATATTATTTGAATACTAACACAGAATATAAAATAGCAGCATCCATGGATAATAAAAACACTATGACTGAAGATCTAAAATGTGTTCACAATTAGCTGCAAATGTTCACATTGACTTTAATGGAAGAGTAGCTGACTCTGAAGGACAGTGGTTATGTCTACCTTGCGTGAGAGACATGGCCTGCAAATTAGATTTGTCATCTGTACAGGCACCAAGTTTGCAAGCATGGCCCAGGTGCAAGTGGCGGTGTCCTCTTGCTAGGATTCCCATGGCAGAGAAATGTGGCATCAGTATGGCAATGTACTGTAAGGCACGCCTGGGCAAGGTGTCTGGAAAGGCCTGGAGTGAACACATAGCAGGATTCTGGCTGTTCCTGGCTGTTCTGGAGCTTCCTATGGTAGATGATGGGTACAAACCAAAGGCTGTGTTCTGTGCTCATCCCCAACAAGCAGAAGTGTCTGTCTGTACTAGAGACACAAGGTGATTCTCTCAGCTGAACAAAGACTTAATGCCCATTCAGGCTTCCTGTATCTTGCAGAAAGGTACTCCTGGAGCTACCATGAGGAACAAGCCCTGTTTCAGTGGCTGAAATGAAATCTCCAGGTTGAGAAGTTTTTTATTCCCAAATCTAGTTACATAGAATCTCTCTCCCTGCTGTAAGATGGGACCAACTCTGTCAAACTCTATTTTCATGGTATCTTGACCTTGTAGTTGCTCTTAGGGAAGCACACTTGCCCATCCTTATGTACTGTTTAAAATGTGATTTCCTAGTCAGGAGTTCTCATGAAGGTTCCTGCTGACTGTTTTCCTTCGAGCATGGTAATTTCCCACCTTATCTTGAAATGAGCTGGTTTGTCACAATTCCCAGGTTAGATGCTCTCTCTATAAGTCCACATCTTTCACTTGTGCAGTTCAGAGTGCATCATTCTTTGAGGAGCACATACTGGATGTGTTTGTTGTGTCCTTGAACAGTGCCCCAAAAGTGAGCTCCTCATTAATCTTGCGGCAAGGCAGAGGGTAAATCTTCCAAGTTGTGGTTCCCAAATGCAACCAGAGCTTATTCTCTGGACCACATGGGACACCATTTGCCCCACTATATCAAATGGCTTAATCCGGAAGCTGGCACACTCTCTCAGGCTGGGTGCATGGGAAAAACCTGAGCAAGAATTGTGGTCCTTCAAGCTGCTCCTAAGACAGGCCTTGATGATTAGTCCAGATCTGAATGTAAAATGCTCTAGTGAACAGAGAGGCTGACCAATGGCCTTATCTGACTGTATACTCCTCCTCAGTCTCTTCATCATCTCAGTGCATTTCTGGCTACTGGAACACCCATGAACTGTAAATCCTCTATAAAAATTTTCTCAGCCCCTTCAGTGGGGTCTCCACTCACTCAGAAGGCCTTGGGTTCAGATGCTCAAGTAACACCCTGTTCTCCAGGTTTCTCTAGAGCAAGGAAGTCTTGCTTCTGGCTTGGCGGGCATCTGGGACGTCATTATCATCAAATAGTTTGGGTTGGAAGTGACCTTTAAAGATCATCAAGTCCCGCCCTCCTACCATGGGCAGGGACACCTTCCTGTAGACCAGATTACTCAAAGCCCCATCCAACCTGGCCTTGAACACCTCTGACAATGAGACATCCGCAACTTTTTTGGGACAGCTTTTCCTGTGCCAGTGTCTCCTCACCCTCACAATAAAGAATTTCTGCCTAATATCTTAACTAAAGCTACCCTCTTTCACTTAAAGCCATTACCCACTCGTCCTATAACTACATGGCCTTCTTGTGATATAAATCTACATCTTGGGCAGCACTTCCCAACTTTGAAAAATGGTATCTAAATACTCTACCTTATGACTGATTGACCTGTTTTTCTTGTGTTTGATTTTGATTGTACTAAGTTAGGTTATGGGGAGCCAGGAGAAGAGGTGAATAGTATAGAGCATGTAATGTTTCTTTCCTTTGCTGAGCACCATATAGTGCTAAAGTATTCCTAAAAGTTATAGTTACACCAGAGGAGTCTTAATCCAAGAAAATTAGTTTTATAATTGATACCCCTTTAAAGTTCCTAAACTGATCAGGCTTTTTTATTAATGTTTCCATGCAGTCAAGAAGCGAAGTGTCTGCCTGAGCTGCCTCTGTAAATGCAGCTGTTTGTGCAACTCCTTAGTCACTGGTGAGATTGATTTGCAGAGCTGATAGACAAAGGTGGGTGTTGTAAACTAGGAAGAACAAGGGCAGATTAGATAAGCTTACAGTCACAAATGCCTTGTTTTCTGCATTTTAAGAGGGGTGTGGTGAAGATGATGTTTACAGCAAGAGATGTTTGGAGTTGATTTTATGCTGAGGGAACACTAATATGAAATAGCTAAGGAGAAACATGTTTCATCCTGAAACTGCTGCTAACAGAGAGCTCCTTCCTGTGGCATCACTGAACCTCCATAGAGAACCAGAAGATAATGTATATTGGAAAGGATCTCACCATGGCATCAAGTCTGACACCCTGCTCCAGACAGGGACTGCTTGCAGAAGGCTGCTCAGGGCAGTGAAAGGCTTGGCACAGTACCTGCTGGAGATATGGAAGGCATTCCCTCAACTCCAGCTGGTGCTACTTTTGGCCATAGTTCCCCTTTATGTTTCTGATACATTATCCTTCAGACTGAGCTCGGTGAAGCATTCTGATGAGGAGTAAAGACAATGGTGGAATAGCTGCTGATGGGGAGGGAAAGCATGTGCTGCACCTCGCAATGCTACAGCCACTGCTGTGCTGTACCTGGGCTGCTTTTCCAAGGCAAGAGGATGGGACTGAGCCACCCAAGCAACAGGGCCATGGAATGCCTCCAGGAAGTCAGGAGATTTGCTCCTGTCACCTCTGGATGCAAACAGCACATTAATACTGGTGCTGCTGAAGAACTGGCAGCAACTAAAATCATCCTCCCTCAACTATTTATTAGGAAAGCAAGTGGTCTACATATCATCCTGAATGTGCTTTATTCCTCTGCCTCATCAGACTCCCACCACTTCCTGCTGATGCATGGTACTCCTCAACAGAAACTTCTAAGAGGCTATGAACTGTTGATGACTCAAAAAAAGGCATTTTAAAAATCTGCCTTCAACTAAGTAGTCTTGCTGTAAGTGGTTTTAAATCTCTCAGGAAGACTGTCTCCAAAGCTTGAGTATTAATGAGTAGTACATTCATAAAGAGCTTAAATTCACTACAGGCTTAAAGGTTCAGGAAGACCTTTCAGCAGAAGTGAACTCCTTCCAAAGTGAGGAAGACATTAAAGACCCAAAGTTATATTGCTGTATATTCTAAGAAACCTGAATTTTTAGCCAATTTCAATTCACATATACTAGAGAAGCCTGTAAAGGAAACTTTGTTCAAAAAGAAAGGGACATTAGTGTTTTATTAGCCTTACCTTTTATCTCTGCATCTGGGCAGGGGTCATCTTATTTACTTTTTTGTCTCATCCACTGTTACCACTTCTCCCATGTACTGTGGGCTTTGGGGAGGAGCTGTCAGCTTCTGCATGTTTGGACAGCACAGCACCAAAACAGGAAAAAACTGACACAGTGGTGGACTTCCCAAAGGCTAAATACTGAGATGGCTGTTTCCAGAATTGGCCAGAATTGACTGCTTTGATCCACTTTTCAGCAAATAGTTAAATTTGCTGAAATTCGTCTCATCCTAATACAGGCACTTTAAATAGGTTGGAAGAATCATGCTCCAGAAATGTCTCTTTTCTTACTAGTAAGGTGATTACATTAAATGAGATGCATGTATGGACTGCATGGAAGCCAAATCCTATTTGTATAATGATTACATGAAGGTGGACATAAAGGAAAGGAAAAACAGCTCTGAATTTACCAGCTTCCATTTAAACCAAACAAACACTCTGAGCAAGCATCATTACTAGGCTGGGAAAGTCACCACATCTTCATTAGGGTTTCCCTCATCTATTTTTGGATACATCCAGTGAGGCAGTCTGCATCTGAGCTAGTGACCCTGAGTTCCCCTTATACTCAGTGGGAAGACACAAGTAGCCCAGAGTGCAGTGTATTTCACCTACTTGAAATACCTTGTGATGAAACAAATAATGACCCAGAAGAAGCTACTTCTCTTCACTGGCTGGCCATCCATTTTTCCTCTGCAGCATCAACAGAAAACTGAGTTCTGGAGCTGCCCAAAGCAGATGCACCTCAGAACATTTCCTTTTGCTCTCTGTGAGGAAGATGATAATGCTGGGAATGTCTAAAAGGAACTCCTAGACTTCTGTCTATATTAAAAGGGAAGGAGATTTCAGCCTAAAAGTCAAGGAAGAATCTAGGATAATGGGGAGAGCTAGATCCTGGACAGTAGAGGTGATTTCCTCTGTGCTTAGCTGCTAAAAAAAGATAAAGGAATGAGCAAAACCAATAGGTGCTCATCCTGGAGAAGAGGGGCAATAAAGATGCTAAAACATTTACCAGTATCTGATCACTTATGACAGAGGGAGCTGAGGAAAGTGAATCTTTCCAAACTGGTATCTCTAACAGATAATCTAACTGATCTGACTGATGTCTGCTAAACAGTAAATGGCAGATCTGGAATTTCTAATTATTAGTAGTATTGTTATTGTTATTGTTATTGTTATTGTTATTGGATTTCAGTGCTGCAAGAAACGGTAAAGTTTTTCCTGTCTCACAGTGACACTGCTGACATCAAATGGTGACAGAATTGGGTTCTTCACACTCACAAATTTCTGGTACAACTTGCTATTACTGCTCAAACTTAAGAAGAATTTATCCTTCTGTGCTGTGCTAATGCTGCAGGCAACTGAAAATGCAGTCAAATGAAATAACACTGTTAGTTTACTCACTGTCTTTCCAGTGCATGTTATTTCCTTTGGCATGTGTGATACAGATGAAGATTTCATCTCTTCTAATTACGCAGCAAAATGTGTGGCACCAGAAGTTGTGTGAGAAGAAAATAAATATTCTGAAAAACATTATTTTTCCACGAATACATCCACTGTGATCTATGGAGGAATGATGCTGGAGATGTTATCACTCTTTCTGACCCTTAAATAAAAACAATTTTCAGTGGACTGCTATGCCTGGGAAGAAATAATACTCGACTCTTTCAGCAAAAGTAAAGGCCATCAAAATGTAATAAGTTTCACTTGTCTTCTTAGGAAAGGTTTCCAAATGAACAGCATTTTGTAAGGATGAGATTAGGCCACGAGGAGTAAGTTTCCCTGTTTTGAATAAGACACGAGCAATGCCATCAAATCCCAAGGACTGGCCCAGTACAGGGGATGGACATGGCTGACTCCCATCTCTTTCTCATTGCATCCTTTGACTGTGGGGCTTTCTGTTCCAAAGATGAATGATAAAGTAATTATTTGCTTCATCAATGACACTTAATTTCCCTTTTCTGAATCACAGTTCAAGTCTCTTTTAGTAGGTGTACCTTTGATACCAGCACAGCAGTCTGAATACAGACAGTACTACCTTTAAAACAAATTACATCAATACTGTAGAATGGGCAGGATTCAGTTTACATGCTGGACACATATGCAAGTATGTATGTACTTTGCAAGAAAAGCACTGGAAGTTAATTAGTTTTTTTAACTCATGGGCATATATTTTCAATTATTATTATTTTCTTAGGAGCTTGTTTCTTTTCACTGCCGCAGTACCATACCCAACTGTGTTAACAGTACCAGACTACCTGGATTGTCCAGAATGCTCTGAGATAAGTTTCCTGTGCTGAACATGTCCCAAGGCCTCCTTCCTCCTGCCACATCCCAGGAGAGATGGTGTGCCTCAGCTCTTCAGAGGATTTGTTGTCCCATCATGCTCTGCAGTAGGGAGACAGACTGGAATTGCAGTTTAGTCCTTCAGTTTCACTAGATAAAAGTCACCTCAATGCATAAGTCCTGTGCACCACCTAAGGTCCTCTTCTGGACTTGAAATCAGGATGTAAGATGAATATAAATGGCACATAGATCTGACTTTGGTTGCCTGCAGAGGGGTGAATTTCACCTACTAGGAACAGCTACAGCCAGGTTTCTGAACCCATGTGAAAGGGGTGGGAATTTGCACCGTTTACTGGCTTGGCTGGGGAATGAAGATGCTTGACACTTTTGCAGGAATTTGGCTTATTTTGTACTAGAGAACAGATATGCTATACCTGAATTTCTAAACTTATTGTACTGGCATCAGAGTAACTAGAAACCACAAAATGGAAAAAAAAGAAAAAAAAAAAAAGTAGACTATGTATAGATATATTTACATCTACATACATCTACATATAGAAGCTTGTGTTCATGGGTATTCTATAAGCCACTGCCTGCAATAGCATCCATCCTAAGGGAATTCTAGAGATGATTCTTAAGACACTGAGGAGATGGGGTTGTGAGGTGAGCCCATCTGTGTCAGCACCTTATCCAGCCATTGCAATGGTCCATGCAGGTGGATCTCAATCCAGCAGGGCGTGCTTGTAACATCTTGGCGATGATACTCTGCTCCCCAGCCCTACAAAAGGACCAAAAATTAGGTGGTTTTGAAATTAAAAAAATGCCCAAAACATTAAATCACAACTCTAGTGCTGATAGTCTAACACAACTACAGATAGTCCACCATGAAAATTCCCAAGATTTAATGCTTTATCCTAGGGATAATTTTCTTTAGAAACTTTGCTCCTTTTTAAGGTCATTGTTATCATAATTACCAGTGGCTTGATGCTATTAAATTAAAAATCTCAGTCACACTTTCAGGCGCTGAGAACAACTGGCATGGAAACGCCTGTTTCTGAGCTTGGGTGCCTGCAAACAGCACATGGGGAATGGTCCCTGTTGTTTGCACCCCAGGGACATGCCCAGGAAAGTCTGGCAGACTGCTGTCTGGCACCAACAAAAAGCAGGCCAGCCTCTTTCATTAGCAGGAACTAGGAATGGTCCTGGGCACTGCTTCGTGTATTGGTAGAGATTCATCCTGTGAGTCTAAGACTTTAGAATTTCTGGAAATTTTCAGCAGCTCCTATGTACCATGCTTAGCCTATGTAGAAATATTTTCCTCAAGTTTTCTATCCTTGAACACGTCCTCTTTCCCAACAAGAGTTCCTGGCTGCCTGCTGTGGGAAGTCCTTCAGAAATTTCTCCAGCTCTCTTGGGGAAGATAAGGGATATGAAACGTCTGAGAGAAGATGGGATGGGGTGCTAGCAGGGAGAAAAGAAAACCTGAAGTACCCATGCTTCAAGGAACAGGTTTACGTTAGGAAAAGGCTTTTCTCCCAGAGGGTGGTTGGGCATTGGAACAGGCATCCCAGGGAAGTGGGATGCATCAAGCATCAAGCCTGGCAGAGTTCAAGAAGCATTCAGAAAATGCTCAAGGGTGTAACTCTTGGGAATGGTGCTGTGCAGAGCCAGGAGCTGGACTTGATGATCCTGATGAATCCCTTCCATCTCAGCTTATTCTATGATTCACAAGCAGGCACAGTGTCTAAGCAGTGCTAAGCAGGCAGCCTGACATCACAGCAACACAAGGCATGCGAGTCACAGCCCAAAGTCTTACAGCTCACCAGATGTCTCACTGGCAGAACTGAACTCAGATTTCCAAAGGGCAATGTGCAAAACATGGTCTCACTACAGCATGAGGATCTTCATTTGTGGGATGCTGATCAGACACTGAGTCATACCTGTCATTATGATAGGCAAGCAGGTTGGCATTCTTGTAATGAAAAAAAGGATATGGAGTATATTAAGACTGATAGCTGCCAAAGTCACCAAAATTTTAGAGTGCTGAGCAGCTCAGACAACTGAGGCAGCCAGAGCAGCCACTTTTTTAAATGATAGCTGGAAAACTGGGATCAACACTGAAATGAGATGTCACCTTAAGTGGCCTGGATATAATCCATGCTAATTAATGAAGAAAAGGAGAAAGAAAGAAGAGTAAGATATGGACTCACCAAAGCACAAAGAGTGCTTCCAAACTGCCAGCATTTATCTGAACTGCAGAGCATTTATCAGACTAAAAAGAGCCTATGTTCACAGAACCTCAGACTGATGTTCTGTAAATGTTTGCATAAAATGCCAGCACAGTCAGACTTCTGAGATGGTGAAGTCACAAGTACTCAACTGCAGTGAAGAGACACAGCCAGGAGAACAAGTGTCAGAGGAGCTGGCACACCTTGCTGACAGGCAGGACAGAAAATCCAGAGGAACAGCAATTACAGAATTCAAGCAGTGTGCCAGATTTGGGGGAGCCTGGCAGGTGGCTGGCCATCTCCCTCTGCTGGCAACTCCCAAACACTCCCTGTGATGCTGTCTCTGGCTGGAGCACCCCCAGGGGAAATGCCAGGAGGGCATCCCGGTACTCCCTGTGTATCACTCTTGGGTTGCAGGTAGCCTCCTTCACCCCAGGATTGAGAGGGACCTAGAGCTGGAGTTCTCGTAATGAGGGAATAAAATGAGTACAACTTTAAAAGCTGCAGTGGTGTTTTCCACAGATGGTGGGAAGAGGATACTGCTACCCCCTCAGGTCCTGCTGCTCCTGCAAACAGTTCCCACCTCCTGTGGGCAGCAGCTCTCTCCAACCTAGGCTCTATGTCCCAGAGTCCTGAACTTTCAAGTCTGCTGGGTATTCCCTTTAGCCCCAAGATCCAGAAAAATGTGGGAGGGATTGTGCTGGGTTCAGACCTCAGCTTGGAGAAACTCTCCACCTCTTCCCTTTGTGCTTCGGCTGCCCCAACTGCGGAGAGGTGGCAAGAGCCATCCTGCTTTGGTTATCAGCAGTGCCCGCTGGACAGAAGCTGCTCTCACTGATGATACATCCATATTTGAGCTCCTCTCAGCTCCTCTCAGCTGCTCTGTGGGCACACAAAGGACATCAGAGGGGAAAAGACCTTCACCTCCCTCTGTCCTATTGCCTGCATCCAGAAGATGGCACAGTCCTGGCAAGTTTCTCATGTCTTGGTCCCTACCCATCCGTGCCTCCCAGCTGGTAGCTCAAGCACTGGTGAGATCAGAGGCAGGGTCTCCAGCCCTTTGGACTGTAGGTGACCAGCAGAACCTGGACACGAGTCAGCAGAGAAGCCACAGCACTGCCCAGCACATGAGGGCTCTCTTGGACTGTGGCTCTGACAGACAACAGGCCCCTCTGGGCACTGCAAACCCAACACCCAGGGTCACTCCTGACCCCAGACTGGACACAGGAGGGCTTGCTCCTTGGGAGGGAAATATTTTGGGAGGACTGAATACAGGAAAGCATATTTGCAGGTCAGGAAGAAAGAGCCTAGATGAGATTTGCATAGCAATTTTCCAGACGTCATGGGAAAGAGTTCAAAATAACTCCTTGCACTGGTCCTCTGGTGCCTGAGGCACAATAATAGCTGCTATTATTTCAACAAAGCAAGGTGATAATATGGCAGCAGCATTATATAGTGCATCAACATCACCATTTCTGCAGCCATGCTGGGCATGGAGGCAGATAACACATCAAAGAGTCTGCCCCTAAATCGCTGAGATAATGAAAATATTGCGTAACTGGCTACACTGCCTTTACAAACAACATGCCCATTCATGTCTTCCATTAAAGGAAATGCTGTTTGTTGGGTTTCTTGCTTGCTTTTTTTTTTTGCCCTAACGTTTGTATGTGAACAAGATACCAGTTCCCTCCCAAGAACAAAGCAACAGCATAGTCATGGGCATGAAGATTTTGGCTTGGACTCTTGGGAGAGGTTACAGGGCACTCTTAATGTTCTTGAAGACTTAAGAAGATGGGTCCACAAGGATGGCTAGAAAAAGTTAGAACAGAAACATATGTAGGACTCAACTTGGCTCTGTAGAAGTTAAGGAAACTGGACTTGAGCCTCAAGCACTTTTTGGTCTCTTGGATGTGAATTCAATCATCTCAATTCAGTCATTTATATAGAAACAAACCTGCAAGACAAAGGAACATACTCAAGCCAATTTTATGGTACCTGGCAGGACCACAGGCTTCTAATGGTACAACTGCTCTAGTTTTCAGGCTGAACATTGCTGCCAGCTCTCCCCAGCAGCACTACAGCAAGTTGGTTAAGCATCACATCATCTGGAAACTATCTTGCCATTCTTTGGGGGTTAGATGCTACAACATGCATGTAAATAAATCCTAAGTACTAAAAGAAGTTGAGAGATCTTATTTTGGTGAGAAGGGCAGTCAGAAATTTGAGAAAGACTGATAGATTTCCCACAGACTGTGACATTCAGATATGAAGGACATCAGAACAGGAATGGCTTTGGTGGCCTCCTGTCTCTTCCAAATAATAGGGGAAGAAAGATCAAATGTTCTTTTGAGTTTTCTGTTCTGCTTGCAAAAAACCCTTCTGGTTGTGTGGCTGGCCAGAGTGAATGCCATCAGAAAGTAAGACAATATTTGTCAGGGATGAGGTAAATGGCACATAAACAACAATTCTCTGCAAGCTAAGTGAGGGATTAAAAAAGACCCAGTGTTTCTTGATTGAGACAAAATATACCAGTCTATGGTACTGGTGAGACTGTAAATTAGCCTAAATACATGAGGACATTCTTTTCAGATCAATGGCTCTATCAAGCTCTATTGCAAACAGTAGGCGATCACAACTGCCTAAGATATGTGCAGCAACATTTCTATGTTGCTAAGCCCTTCTGACTTGAGCTTTCTGAACAATCAGTGGGCGAACACCACCATGCATACTCTGCCTATTTTCCACAGTGAGCCTATGGAATACCTAAATTTTAGCAATCTAAGTGATTTTCAGGTTCACCACAAAAGCTACTCGTTTTGAGCACCTATAATTTAAGGTACTGGAAAACGAGCAGTATGAATTGCTATTCAAAAGTTGGGTATCTACATCCTCCCTTGGATTTGATGGGATCTAGTTTTGCACCAAAGCTAGCAAGGATGCCAGGGAAAGCAAAGAATCCTTACTTTGACAAAGCTCATTCGAATAGTACACATCTTGGTCAGCTCATATACCACTTCGAAACCGTGATTGACTGACTGGGCAAGCAGCTGGGCAAAGAGCTGGTTGTTGAAGATCTTGAGGCTGCAGCCACTGGGGATCTTGCAGACTGTGGCTGGGTGGAAACCATGCTGGTAGTTGCAGTTGCGGCTTTGCACAAAAATACTGCTGTCACTGACACATTCGGCATAAACCTCTCCGCCCACGTAGTAAAGATGAACACCTTGGAAAACAAAATAGAACATGTATCATTTCTCCATTGTTCACAGCACATCTTACACCAGTAATTAATTATGTTATTGGTTTGGGTACACAAGCCCAGGAACCTTCCAGGATCTTTTGTTTCTCAGTGCAGTTGCTTTACTTTTACCCAACAGCACAGTACTTTATGACAAAATACAAATACATAAATATCAAACACATGTCAAATATGCCCTAAACATCAATCAAAGCCATCCAAGAACTGAAAAATCACTATTACATTACACAGCTAAATGTATTTTCGCTGTTAAGCAAATGCAAAGTGGCCAAGACCCACTTCACTGCATGCTGTTGTTTTACTGAAGGATCCTACTGTCATACATTTAACATACAGCATGGTTTGTACTTAAAATAGATTTTCTGTATTTTGCTTTATCTGCTGCATCAGAACCACGTATTTGCATTTACATGATGTGACTTACTCATCAGATCCTGTTCCAAGTGACCTTTAGCAAGAAAATTACTGATTTTCTTCTGAACTTTTCAGTGCCCAAGTGATTTACCAATACTAACTCAAATTTTGACTGTGACTTGGGGAAATTAAGGTGGAAACACTTCTATCCCTTCAAAGACTTTGATCCACCAAGGATCTCTGCTTGCATGAAAACATACCTGAATTGGTGGGAGAATTTATCTTAGCCTAATTCAGTGGTCTTGAAGTTGGGGATGATCTGTAAGATGATAACTGTGTAGATACCTTCTCTAGCTGATAGATGAAGAGAGGCACTGTGACCAAGTCATTCACACCATCTGCTACTGAGTGCAGGCTCAGAGCCAGCTTAAAGCCATGGAAGTCTGTGCAGGTGCTGAAAAGGCTCTCCCATTCCTGCCCCTGCTGGTACACCTGCTTTCATGCTGGCAGCAACAGCTGAGGATTGGGCTGCTGTCCAGGCTGAGGAGCTGAACCAGCTAATAAACTTAAAAACAAGCAAACCAACATTTATTTTCAGTGAAATCTTGTGAGACCTTCATCAGTGTAAGTGCGGCAATGAGGACCCTGACTGCTTGAATGTGAGCATGAAGTCACAACCTGAAGGGGGCCAAGTCATCCTGTGAAAATGCGCAGACAGTTATCCTTCCCATGGCTAGATTAGGGGAAATGAACCCTTCCCATGGCCAAGAGAGATGGAAGAACTCAGTTCTTTGTTCTTATAAAAACCACCACTAAATAAAAATGAAATCCTCCTCTCTAATGCTAAGTATGCCCTTCAAACATACACAAATGTTCACAGAGCCTCAGCAGACTGACTGCAAAGCTAACTGGTAACTGTGCTTTAATAATGCAGCTGTAATTAGTTTTATTCCGGGTCTCTTTCATACAAAGACTGGTTACATATTCCCAGTCTGTTCATCATCCTGCAGTCATAACAACTAGGGGCAGCAGCACATCCTTAGGACAAACCCAGCCTCTAAACAGAAGTGGGACTAGCACAAGGGAAAGCAGGTTGAGTGGGAAAAGAATCTGGGAAAAATCCACTCTCCCATAGTCTTCCAGGGTGACTCAGATGGGAACCTTTAAGTCTGTCTTCAAGCCATCACTTGACTTCTGAGCACCCACAAGATCTGAAATGAGCTGCGAGTGGCAGGGGTGTGGCTCGGAGCACACTGGTGCTGCACTGGGAACAGCAGCAACAGGAAAGCATCAGCTCCACCTGCACCAGGCTCTGTGGGTGCTGCACACCACTTGACCTTCCTTCCCATGGAAATGGATAAAAGGAAAGGACAGAAAGGACCTCGATGGAGTCCACAGAGCTGAAATAATCACAAGAAGTGAGAACAGAGGGCAGGGGAAGAAGAAGAAGGACATAAATGTGCAACACATTTCAAATCTTCAGGTGTAGCTACTGATTTAGGGTCACCACAGCAGATGCTGTGAAAAATTTTAAATGCTGGGTTTTCAAAGTATATTAAGTAACCCATTTTCTGAAAAAAAATTTAAAAAATGAATGCTTTCAAAGGCATTGCCCAAACATTGTGCTACAATAACAAAAATATCAATGTCAGTTCTGAAAGCAGAGGTTACAAATTGTTATTTTCTTGTAAACCTTTTAAAGCAATAAATACAACACTAATCCGTGTGCATTCCTATTATTCTAGTATTCATTCACTAGAGGAAAACACATTCAAGGAAACCAAGGGAAAAAAGGAAACCAACCAGCTCAATATGTATTTGCAGAAGATCAAATCAAAGATCTGTATGTTTTAGTGGTACTTCATTGCTCCCTGCAGAAACTGAAAATTCAGCAGTCTCCAAGCATCCACATCTTTTTGACACTCCTCAAAAGTTCCTTTTTTGTCCTTGAAGTCTGACTGCTGAAACAGGTCCAATTGCTCGTAGATGTTGCATTGTGTTCTGGATTGTTTTTAGCTTTGATGTGGTATTTCCAGGAAATGGTTTCATGCTGATACACTAGATGACAATTCAATCACATATCCTTATCCTACTGAGCTAATCTTGTTTACTCACTCTTTTTTCTCCCGTGTTAACATGTGACAATTGTATCCATTTCAGCAGCTTTCATCTGTCCACCATGCCTTTGAACTATACGCTTCTGGAGCTGCTCTGTGCTCTTCTGCAGGCCAGCACTGGTGCCACTTGTATTCCGCTTGTGTATGGCTTTTTAGGATTTGCATAAACAGGGAAGAGCAGTAAAATTAAGGATCTCTGATATATTAAGCTCTTCTTTGGGCAACCTGCCCCCTTCCCTTGGGCACATTCCTGGTGTTGGACTTTAAAGGACTTTTAACCAATTAAGACAGATCTTCACATTTAAAGGGATGAAGACCATTAGCATTTACCTAACTTTATTTCTGTTCTGTCTCTTCGTCTTTTGGGGCAGAAAGTCACAAGCTGTAACATCGCCAAATGGCAGCTGGGATCTTTTGTCATTCTTCTTTTAGGGCCAGGCTTAGCTGTGATCTATATCCCTCTGATAGCTTACACTGATAGGATGTAAATTTCTAAGTAAGTTAGGACTAGATGTACAATACACTTGCACTCCACACAATGAACCATTAAGGCACACACCTGTAGCATCTGCAACATAAGCATCTTCCATTCTGGGGAAAAGTGAGAGCTTAGCACAGCATTGCCTACTCCAGCCCTCAGGTTCACTGCCTTCTGCAAAAACTGTATCACATTTGTCTCAGAGCTTCCTTGTATTCAGTCATTCAACACTAGACTATCAAGAGCCAATTAAAATATTGCTCTAGGCCTGGGAAATGAGGTGAGGTTGACAAGATAATAGAAGTGGAACAATTAGAGTTAATTAGCCCAGTGGGAAATGCATTCCCAGGCAGCTACTGGTGAGAGGCTGGGTTGGCAAGATAATGAGTCTAGACTGGATATACCAGAAGAGGCAAAGCTTCATCTGCATGGAGAAGTGGCTGGCACAGGGCTTCTGACTCACCACCACAAAGAACACTAAGTTCTGGGAGAATATCAAACCCTACACAGCCCTGGGGAGCTGGGATGGAGTGTGTGGCCATGTGTGGTCTCCAACAGCATGTCACACTGCATGCTGAGGGTATATGTACACCAGAGGTGGAGCATACAGAGCTGCACCAGCAACCACTGGTGGGAGAATACAAACCTTAGTTTTACTACTGAAAAGCTGACAAAGCAGGGAATCGGACTGGCGGGGATCAGGAGGGAGCTACAAGCACAATTCTACCAGAGTTCTCCAGCTAAGTAACTCAGCTACTAAGTGTTTCATCCATCTCCCTTTGTTATTTAGTGGGAGGAGAAGCAGCCCTGAGGCACCAGCAATTATCCTTTTAGTGGCATTTCAATGGCAATATTCCCAGTTGCCAGAAGCTCTAATAAATAAAATGAAAATACATACTGCTAAATTAGAACACAACTATAAACAACATTTTTCTTTTTGCTAGCCAAGTAAATAGCCTTTGTAAGGAGTTACTTGCTGATTGTTATCCAGTCAGAAAAGAATCCTCTGCTTTTCTTCTATTTCAAAAGTAATGTCAGAGGTTTGATTTTAAGGCAAGCACATCTGATGAATCAGCTAGGTTTGTTAACACAGTGTGTGGATCTTCTGAGCTCTGAATACTATTCCTGAGGGGAGATGATTTCCTCTTACCTTTTCCTATGTGTCTCCTGGTGTTTTCTATAGTAGAATTGCGGTTTACATTTGAGAGCAGACCCAGGCAGAACCTATTTTTGTTATTTGAAGGATCTGTAAATCCATCTATAAGGATACTTCGAGAGGAGGCCTGGAAAGTCTCCCCTACTCGGTTGTTGAGTTCATAGTAGGCAACTGAGCACCAGTGTTGGGGTTCCTCATAACAAACAGGCCGAAAGTCTGTAGGAAAGAAAGTTAAGCAGCTGCTCAGTTTTCAGCAATATTTTTAAAACAACCTTTTTCTGTTTTCTTTCATTCCCTCCCACTCTCAGCCCCCTATCTCTTCATCTAAACATTCAATTATGCCATACTTTATCCCAGCAGAAGCTCCCACAGCTTCTTCATTTTATGACTGAAGTCCCAAACATGCAAAAGGTTGGTGCACCAGCTCAATTCTAAGCCTCTGAGGAGCCCCACTTCTTCTTAGAAGTGGAAACTCCACTGCATTAGATCGACCACGCTGACATTTCTTGCTGAACTGGGGCCCAAACTATACACTGAAAATAGTAAGGGATACATTTGCTCTGCACACCACTAGGAGATAGGGATGACAGATGGGCTCAAAGCAAGTCAAAACTGAGCCAAGGTTTTGGTATTAGGCCTTCAGCCTAATACCAAACTCTGTAGTTCAGAAGTAATAAATCACTCCAATTTTTGCATGCTTTCAGGCTTTTTGCTTCCATGGGAGACTATAAGCAGAAATGTCAGCAAGGTCATTTCTTTTGGATCTTTCCCTGCCCAGGTTTTCTAAGTCAGAGACAGAGAAAGGCTCAAAAATGAAACAGAATCTCTGAGCCTCGTTTGTCCTACAGGAATTACTAGGAAACTTTATCCTGCCTGCTCACCACAGGCATGTGAGCCTGCCTGCCCCCAGAGCACCTCTGAGCATAACCTCTAATAAACTTCCAACTAATACTCACTAGGATAGTGATCAGGGATGGTAGGCTGTGATAAAGAGATTAAAGTATCTTGACAATTTATTTAAAAGTATCGGTGTCTAATAACTTGTTATTATCCGGCCATTCTGTGTCCCCATCCATAATTAGCACTATCCCCTCACATTCCTTCTGCTCCATACACACACTACATACACACTCCTCGCTGTTTCAGAAGGCTGGCAATATTTTTTAATGTGCATGTGTGTGCAGTGTTCAGTACTCATTCTAGAACTGACATTTCTTTAGGAACACAATATGATTGACTAAAAGAACAATGGTCATTTTTCCTTTGCAGTAGCAGGAAGCCAAAGCAAAAGGCAGCAGAGGAACTCCATTTCCCCTTCCTACTCTGCAGCAATGGGATCTGAATGGTGGGGACACAGAGTAGGCAGTACTAGCCCAAAGGTAGCAGAGGCTGTGCTAAACAGGTCATCAAGATGCTTTGAGGGATGCAAGCAGGACCCCAGACCCTTCTTTGACCATTAATGCCTCTCCTACTAAAGAATTCTTATAAGATGACAAAGACTTTGGTCTTCTGTCAGAATATCTTTGTACTCCACTAGAATGTGTCCTTTTCTTTTCTAGCCAGCCAGTAATGTAACGTTAATGCAAAGATGGCAGTAAAAAGGTCACTACCATAAAGCTTTAAAGTACTTGTATCCTAGAGCTGAAGGTGATAAAGAAATGACTTCTGATATTGATAATGTGTGTTATACTACCCCACCATCCCTGGTTTGTTTATCTTTACAATGTAGATAACAGTGTTTGCTTTCATTAACAGCTTTTTAGCTGTAATAGTCCATGGATGCAAATAAGTTCTAAATTCTGTAATTTGGCACATAATTCATGGAAATATTACATCAACAAATCCTGCTAGCTAATAGATGGATTTAGCACACAGCCTTACTCCAAAACTGCCTGAAACTTATTACAGATCACTAAACCTTCTTGTGCAAAAAAAAAAAAATAAACCTTTTTTTTTCTTAACAGTTTTTATTAAAGAATAGTACAAATGGTTATTTACTTTCAGCTTCTCCATCGGCAGATTTACCTCCATTGGGCAAAGACAGCACTAGCTGACTTTCAGCTATTGCATCCATTGACCGTCCATTGTGGATTCCTGGAGGTTCTCTTGCATGGTAAGGTGGAGGTGGAGTTTCCACTACACAAAGAAAGAAAAAATAAAGGAGAAAGAAAGGAAGAAAGACACCTAAGCCAGTATGTTGGTAAATTCCTCCTGTTTTTTTTTCCTGGTGAATATTTTACTACTTCAGCATTGTTTGCTTAAGAAGACTGGAAAAAGTACAAATCTGAATCTGACCTCCTTCAGTCTCTAGATTAAGACCATTACATGTTCAGCAAAGATGGGAAGGAAAAGCTGTCATGTTGGACATGCACTTGAAAGAGAGGGATGATCACAGTCGTGTCACAGGTCTAGACCTGTGTAAAATCAAGTTCTCTGTTAATGCCAGTTTTTACCCTAAGAAACTTTCAGAATTCTGACTTTAATCTAAAACTTGAGGAGGAAGATTTAAGAGCACAAGCTGACTTTATTTGATTCACTGGGAGGAAGCTATCTTTCTTCATAATCTGTAGAAAAGCCCATGGAAAGCTATAGAAATCAGACTTGGCAAAACTCCCTCCAGACTTGTTCTTTTTTCCTCCGTCCTACAAGGGAAGTCTGTCCCTCTCCTGGTTTGTTCAGTCTCCCATCAACGAGCAATAGATGTCATGAAAACTTTGGGAGGAAAAGTATCAAGTCACAACTTCTCAACTCCTGATTCATTTCATTTACAGCAACATGAGCTAGAAAATACAAGGTGACTCTACAGTGGGGATTATCCACAAAGGCTGGAGGCTTTAGAAAGCCAAATTAAAAAGGAGTTCATTTTCATATTATAAAATGTCAACATTCAGTGCATAAGCACTAAAAGTGTGTAGTTTTGTCTCATTTGAACAGAAACTCAGCGGGGCTTATAAGCAAATCATAGCCACATACAAGCTCACAGGACAAAAGAGCCTCTTTAAGAAGGGTTTAACTTGGTTCAAGACTGAAATTCCCTCTTGTGTTTGGGGTCTGTTGGCTGGCCCTCAAAATGGAGCAACTTGACCCAGAGTGAGTAACTATGAACAGGGAGAGTATGGACAATTCCATGAGGTGCGGAAACCTGCATTGTTGACATCTATATTTGGTCTCAGCAATCCTTCTCATGGTTCTTGATGCAACCCCAGTTTGTTTTAGATAGCCTTCCATCCCTGATTGTTACACAGGCAAATTATGCTTATCAGTATGCTGTGTGCTGTGATACACTGAAGCTCAGGTTGAGCCACTTCCATTATTAAGTAGCTTTGCAGGTCAGTTAAATACACGAGTCAGAGTCATTACACAGCTGGAATGGGCCTGATTTACCTGTCAGGACCAGCTCCACTGAATCCAGCTTAGTTACACAGAGGTGAAAGAAAAAAATTGGAGAAGACAAACAAGTCTTACTACTTGATGAAATGTTTCAGTGTTGCTAAATATGATTTAATCAGAAATACAGATCTAGTGAAGAAATGAATGAAGGCACATTCAATGAATGAAGAGGGAAGGAAAAACATCACACTGTGTTGAAAGTATTCAGCTTAAAAGGAAGTTCAAATGCTACAAACATCTTGTAAAATAAACATCTTTCTTACACTTAAAATGAAATAGGCATATCATTAAGGACCTGAATTTAAATGCTTCATAGTTGAGACACTAAATTCTTAAATTACAAGATTCTGACCTGAATTCATCTTCATGAAAAAGCTGACATAACTGAAACTATTTGAAAGTTTAAGTGCTGAATGAATCTGAACCATGTTATGATATTAAAACTAGCTCTTAACTGTGTTGCATTAAGAGCAAAAGCACAGCTAGATTTCCAGGTAATTAGAGCTGTACTAAGTCAGGAGGTTCACATCACAAACAATCTGAGTGACATAAGCCTGCTAATCTCAGAACTGTGGAATATGTTCCAAAGTCAAAGGAACTTGCCTGGTGACTTCTCCAAGCGTTGGGAAAAATTGTTAAACATCTTAATTTTCTGAAATTATCAGTGGGATAGCCATAAACTTTAAAAAAAAGAAATCTGCACACCAATTTCCCCATTTTATCCTGTCTCCTGACAGAGTTTCAGAAGGTTACTGCCCTGAACCTCCTAGGTCCCTAACTTAGGTCTTGCAAGTGCTCTTTTCCATGAATTGCACTAGAAGCTTGGATGGGCAGTTTTAGAACAGAAGGTGGCCTGGCACACCCACTTCTCTCAGTTTTTTCTCCACAGTAATCATGATATCTCACCCAGGCACTTCTAGGAGCAGAATGACTACAGTTCTCAATCTCTTGAGCATCTGTCAGAAGGACTGAGAGAAATGTAGAGGAGACAGTC
Organism: Sialia sialis; assembly: GCA_009812075.1. Classification (NCBI taxonomy): domain Eukaryota; kingdom Metazoa; phylum Chordata; class Aves; order Passeriformes; family Turdidae; genus Sialia; species Sialia sialis. The sequence goes on from VRYO01002772.1 coordinate 25,921,706, forward strand.
ACAAAAAAACACATTCCAAGTCCATTCTGTCCAACATTCAGTCTGCAGCTACAGTCTGGGGGAGCACAGTATGTCACCTGACACCAGGCCCTTGGAACACCCTCAAATGCCTCAGTCAGGGTGTCCTGAAGTTCATTCTTACCCGTGAGCTGATAGGGACTTCCTGGTCCAGAAGAGCTTTCTGGTGAGTTGGGGTAGCTGATGCTGTTGGGTGACTGGGAGAACATGTGACTGGGGGATGATGGAAAAGGGGTGCATGGAGGATGCTGGAAAGAATCCGGGTAAGTGGCATTGTGCGGCATCAGTGGCTCGCTGTGCAGAGAAGTGTTTCGGAACTTGGCAAGGAGGCTGAGGTGAGGGTTAAACTCACTGTGTCTTGGAACGAGTACAGGAGGTAGGACTAAAAACAAAAACAAAAACAAAAAATGGTTAAAGCTGTATTCTTGAAAGTATATCTTGTTGTAAGTTAAAAAGAAGCATATTCCATGCTGCTCAAATATTGCTGTTTGAATACATTGAAGAGTAACAAACTTATCCAAACCAAAGAATCAAAAGCTGAATTCTTGGACATTTTTTCTCCAGATCTGCAGTTACAGCAGTTCCACATCCAAAATAAGGAATCTTGACTTGAGCAAGATACCATAAAATTCACAGGTACAGCATGCAGAAATTCAGGCAGTACATCTTTCCTTTTCAAAATTACCTATTCCTTCCTTCTTCAAAAACTGAACACGTCAGAAGTTTTCTAAATATTATCATCAGGATGTGCCAAATTCACAGCCAAGTTTAATAACAATTAATAGTGCTCTGCAATACACCATATATTTTACTACCAGCATGTTACAGAAGGGCAAAAGGAAGTACAGACCGGAAGCCAGGTACTAGATCTAAAATGTTGTACTTTCAGGTACTTGAAAATGCTGCCAGACAGACAGTGGGATCTTTAAAAGGAAACGTAAATGGCAATCCAAACATTGCAGCAATATCAATTTAGCTCTTGCAATATTGTTAGAAAAGATTTAGCAGAAGAAGGCATATGTCAGTGGTTGGTATTTAAGACATGAAAAATGCATGTCAGAAAACTGAAATCCAAATTAACCAATTTAAAAATTAGTCTAGCAGATACTGCCTATCCCCAAACTCTCTTCACTTTCATCTCACACTGTCAGCACCGTTAACAGCATTGTCCCTTTGAAAAACCCAAAGTTGATCCAAATTACTTTGGATTCTGACATATAAGAAGCAAGAGTAGAATTAAGACTCAAAACACTTTGAAAATCTTGACTAGTGAGATACCTATGATGATGCAGTCCCTAGGCGGGAACACAAGAAGTCTTGCTAAATAATTTTGAATATGAAAGTTCCACCTGATGCTTTAACTGTGTCTTCCATAGTCTTGATGGGGAGAGCAGCACCTACAATGGGTGATTTCTGTACCCCAAGATTTCTTTATTAGTTATTAGCTCACATAGTGCCTAATTATCTTACTTAAACTTTCAACACAGGTGGGGAAATGAATTCCTAGTTGATACAGTGCAGATCTAAAAGCCACCAAAGAAGATAAGGAAGCAATTTGAGTTAGTGTGAGAAGGATGAATTGTCCCAGCATCAGGGACAATTCAGCAGGCTTGTATTGACTGCCCTAGTATTCAGAGTTCCTCTGGCTTTAAACCCAGCAGCACATTATCTTCCAGTCTATCCTTACTAGTTTATGGAAATGAATAGCAATGTACATTCTTGGTTTAAATGTTGATGGGAATATACAGTTTGAATGTGTTTTAACATATTACTTGGGCCAAAAAGCTCTGTCTAGGTAAGGCAAATTCTTTTTAGGTAGGTTAGCTAACAACTTTTAATTACAGCAAACTCTCATTTATCCAGCTTAATGAAAGAGTGGAATAATTGCTATTGAATAAAGTAAATAATGTATAGATAATGCAAAACATGAGCATGAGAAGAGGCTGCTTGGAATGCACATCAGTCACTCAGAGTGCTGGGGCATTTACAGTGCTGGTAGCAGCAATGGGTTTACAGCTTGCTTGATCTAGCACCGTGCTGCAGTAGAGGCAGGGTTAAACAACGTGTCTGACCACCCACTGGAATATACCACTGGGAATTTGCTAGTCACCCATGACCTGAAGAACTGAGCCCTGAAACTATGCAAAAGATTGGACTGATGGCAGGGAATTCACTGCAGAAGTTATCTTCTCACCTGCCTGGAAACACAGGCACTGAAATACCTGTTAAGACACCACACATACATGCTTCTCTGGTCCAATGCATTGCTACTTAGCTTCTGGCCAGAACATGGAGTGGTGCTCTGGAGATTACTTTCTTTCCTTCTGCCCCTCATATCCCCCTATTTGTGGCATGAAGAGTCTGCTGCCACTTTCTTAAGTCATTTGGTAGAGAAAGGTATTTATGCTCCTTTACTGTTCTTTTAGCTCTAAACAACCATGTAAGAGTCATACAGGCAATATAAGTATTCACATCTGACATGCACTGCCCGTTCCCTGTGGATCTCTTCATGGCCGGTGGGGAGGAATAAACTCTTTAACTGCTATTTATTGGACAAGACCAGTACCACCACTGCAAATGTGGTTTTGGTGAGCTGTATTTCTTCCCATCCCATGCTCCTGTGAACAGCTGCAGGCTGTTGCTGCTTCTTGAGTTTTCCTCAGCAGCTCCATGAAACTGGTATGATGCTTGTCGGGTCTGCGGCTGATCAGCTAGCTCTGACTGGCAGCCCTCAAAGATGAGAAACTGGTGATCCCTTTGCACCCAGCAGAGATGCTGAGCAAGGGACAGCTATGTGCAGCAACATCGTGAAGTGTTGAGAGGCTGACACCTCACTGTGGGTACCACAGCTAAGGGGAGCTGCTTCCTTCAGCCCTGTGAGAACTCAGCTCCTTCTCTAAATGAAAGCTGAGAATGTGGATGTGTGAGCAGCGCTTGCCAGGGAAAGCCTTTGATTTGCCTTGAGTGAGTCAGCAGGAAGAATCTTCAAGACTTGAACTCCTTCCCGACTCTGACCATGGCACTCTTAATTTCTGCTCTGCTGAACAGATTTTGCCACCTCACTCACTCTTTCCACTGACTCTTCTGTGATTGCCTAGAGGGCTAAAGCCTCTGTGGTGGGGAAGCATTCAGAGATTTTGTTGTTTGTGGCTAAGAGTACCCCTCAGGGCCTCATTCTCTTTGTTCTTTTGGTAACATGTCACTCTCCAGGGCTCAACCACTCTGAAGGAAGTGTGACCAGAGGCATAAAACTGAGTAACTGAGTATGTTGGGACCTGTCTGTCCTCATAAATTACCCACATTTTCTCCGCTTATTGGGGTCCTTTTCTTCTACCTGCTCATGTCCACCAAGAGCTAGAGGTGGGCCCTTCCTTCTACACTTGCTCAAGTGTTGATGATCTTTGTTCAAGACAAATTTGAAGACAAATACTGTCATGTCCTAAGTCCTGACACTGCCTTTCATGCCTTTCTCCCGTTCTCTTTAGCTTTAACCATTCTTACCTGGCTGTGCCCAGAGCCTGTGACTTCAAATGCTAGCAAGCAAACTTACCTGCCTCGTTTTAATTTCAGGTACAACATCCACACTGTGATTTTTCACACATTAATCCATCTCTGCATAGTTTACAAACTTTGGAGACCACTGTCCAGTGAGATCCCCGTGCCCATGACTACTCCCAAACAAATGACCAACGGTGAGGCCATAAGGTGGTCTTCCACCTGGGAGGCTATCACATCTTAGTCCCATTCAGGCTTCATGAAAGCAGTCAGTTAGTCTAAGTAAAAAATTCTACTGTCTGCAGCAATGGTGCACCCTCAAATTTCCAATATTTACATATGAATGACCTCATATAAAAACAACAGGGTACATGTTTAGGCAGCTTCTGCTGACAACAAATCAGACTTCTGAGGAGCTCTTTGAAGGCAACAATGAAGGGGGAAGCAGAGCATAACCAGCATACCTACCTCCTTCAGATTAGGTGGCCTAACTTCTCTCTGCAGTGGGATGTTGTACACACAGAGGAAATATTTTCTGCTTTTTGTCTGAGTGGCACCTGCTATTCAGCAGACCTGGGAAGAAATCTGCCAGGAACATCTGTAGCAGCAATTAAAGCCATGTGTAATCTGTGCCATATCAGTAGCACAGCCTAAAATGGGACTGGGCAGCCTGAGGACACAGCAGAGACAATGAAACCCCTGAATCTCTAACCAGATTTCAAAGACGTACTCTAGTAACAGAGGTCTAGGGATTTGCCAGGCTGTCAAAGAAAGGGTGAGGCCCTCCCTTTGACACAAGTCATTAGTTCTGGATTGAAGTTAATAGATCTGGTCATAGAGTGAGAAAGATGGCAGTGATGGAAACTGATGCCCAAAAGGATGGGCATTTACATGAAAATAACACTGGTATTACTTTCTGGTGGATTATAAAAAACAGAGTTGACTTATTCAATGAGTAGATTCTTCAGCTCCAGAGGATGGGTCTCAGAGAATCTCACATAAGCCGAAAATCACCAACAGCCAAGATGCAGATTTCCTGCAGTTAAAAGAGGACTGTTGCTTAAACAGACTGGCACCTAAATCAACCACTCGCAGCCTTTTCTGTGGTGACCTCACTGCTACCACTTTCTCATGAAGCTCATTTGATCTCCTGCCTTGCCAACACTTCCTTGCAGCGCTGTTTTCTATCTGGAGCTGCACTGCACCATTTGCAGCGGTACAAGATCTCCTGCTGCTGGCCCAGAACACCTGAGTCGGTTGCAGTCTTTGCTATACTGTACAAATATACACTACAGCTGTGAGCTTCAGCTTCTGAGGTGTCCTTGTAAGCAGAGTTGTAGGGGTGAATACAACAGCCTGAGAACAATTCCTAAGTTCTGTGGAGAACTGGCACAGCACAGCTTGTATCCTCACAGCTGCACTCCCTTTCACCTCCAAAACAAGGTGGCCAAGTCCAAAGTGCCCTGCACTCTGAGAGCTGCTAGTTCACACACGGGTCAAAGATGTTCCTGGGATCATGTTACCAATTCAGCAGTAGCCAGACCAGCACCTTATCCCCTTCTACTTTACTAGCAGAGACACTGCCAGTCTGCTGCACAGTCAATAGAGACATGTCCACAGCTGAAAGCTTCTGAGTTTCAGGATCAGAACAACAAGCTTTGGCAGCCATTTAGCAGCTGCTGACTATTCCATTAGCAGTGTTTGTTAGCTGGCACTGAACAGATGAGAAAACCAGCATTGAAATCAGCACTGTTCAAGTCCTGTCAGCTACTGCACTGAGGAAACTCCATTAACTGCACCAAAGTTAAGCCAGAAGAAATGAAAAGACACTAAAGACTGCAGCCTGCAAATAAAGAGGTGCAATAAACAAAAAATGGGATATTTTATGGGCATCTTTTCTTAAATTATTGAAGAGTTTACTTTAGCAAGGCATGAGATCAGCTCTTTCCACTGAAAACTGTTGACAACAAGCACCACTCAGTGTAGCTGTGAAATGTAAAAGTTTTGACAATGTTTACAGCAGATCAGATGCAACTTCACAGTGAGCTCTGCTGTACTGGAAGGATTATCAGAAGAGGAAGCAGCCCCTGGTGTTTAACAAATGTCAACAAATGTCTTTCCCTTATTTCATCTGTGTGAAAAGAAACATCCCACAGTTCACTTATCTGATCCTAATGTCACCTCAGAGTAAAGTTCATGCCAGACAAGGCGCAATCTCAGAATAAAAAGTATACATTTACCAACTGTATCCATTAGTGAATTAAATTACCCTGATTTTTGGCAGCAAGAGAGAGATAGGTCAGACATTAGAAATAATTTTGAACTGTAAGGATAGCAAAGCAATAGATTCACTTGCCTGGGGAGGTTGTAGATTCTTTATCACATGGGATTTTTAGAGCTCATTAGGAAAAGATCTGTCAGGAATGTACCTGGTAATTTGGTTTGGTTGGGAGTCTGGGCAGAGGAAAACAGGATGACTGCTCAAGACCTTTTTCAGCCCTGCTTTCTAAGATCCCTCTAGAAATCAACACTGAACACTACAATTTTAAAACAGCTGTTTCATTAACATAAAGCCCAATTAAATGACCTTTCAGTTAGGTCATAAGTTTTTAGTACAGTCCAAAGAGGATTATCAGTGGAGAATTTCAAAGTCGTATGGGAACCTGGTAGATTTATTTCACATAAACTCTCCATTTAGGTAAGTAAATCCCACTTAAGGCAGGCCACCAGGTAATTTAGGAAGAATCAACTGACCTGGTTTCGTATTCCCTGCAAAATATGCCATCTTACTTCAACTCTTATCTTTAAAGAGAGAGCTAGTGTTTTCTGGGGGTTAATGAGCCAACTACTTGTTTTCAGCTTGACACAAATTTCATCACGGTGGTGAGGCCAGGCTGGTGGCCAGACTTCATGCAAATGGCCACCAGTTCAGACAGGGAGGATTCAGCACCCACAACCATGGAGAGGAAGCTGCTTTCAGCACCTTGGACAAGATCCGGGTGCCCTCAGGGGTCTGATGGGATGTAGACCCCAAGGGGAGAGGGGCTCCTTACTCCCTCCATAGTCCTGGCTGCCAGAGCTGCGAAAGCACCAGGCAAGGTAAGACCCAAGATCCTTCCATCAGATGGAGACTGCCTTTTCACATTTCACAGCTGTAGAATGCACCAAGACTAGACCTGCCAGAGCAAGAGCTAACACAGAGATGCGAATCATTGGCAGATGACATAATTACCTGGGGTTTCCACCCGCCGGTAATGGTAGGGGTTGATGCACACTTCTTTCTGCTTCGAGCCAAAAGGGAACTCACAACATTCCAGTGGTTTCAGCTCATGGTGAGATTGTAAATCAGGCCAGCGCCACACTCTGCAGTATATGACGTGGGGAAGCCCCTTGCGGTGAGACACCTGCAGCCGCCCATCCAAGGAACGTGGGATCGTGACACATTTACTGGGCTGACCCGGGCAGCTCAGAGCCCTCTCCAGCTCTTCCATGGCTCCTTTTTTCTTCTTCAACTTCTTCACCAAGGAATCAACAGCTTTTTCTGCCCACTTTTCTTCTTCATCTCCTTGTTTCCAGCCCAGCAGCCTTTTCACTGCGGGGCTGGTGAAGGAGAACAAGGAACTGATAGGGGTGCTGGAGTGCATAAGAAGCAGAGATTATGCACGAGCACCAACGAAGCACAGAGTGCTCTCCTGCCCTGCAAGGCCTGCACAGAGTTTCCTCAGCACTGCGATGGACACTTCCTTCAAGGAAAGGTTCTTCCACACATATGTTTTTGTAGTCTTAGGCACTGGTTACAAGTAGTCCAACAGGGTGGGTCTCAGAATTTTCCAAACATCAAGAAACTGCTGATGAAGCCTGGAACAGCAACACAATACATGGTTAGGCTTCACACACTATTTCCATTGTTCCTTCAATAAAATATTTTGAAAGAGAAATTATTCTAAATGTGCAGTCAATTTTCAGTGGTTTTCTGTTTGGTTTTTGATGTTTATTTTGGGCCCAAACCTCTCCTCTCCACTATCCACCCCACTCATTTTAGAGTTGGACCAGGGAAATTGTTAAGCATCCAATCACTTCAACTTGTGTTCAGAGTTTAGTGCACCAGGCAAATGGTTGCAGGAATAAGATTATTTTTGATACAAAATAAAATTTACCCTCTTTTTTAATATGCTGGTAGCTGTAGGTTTTCAGCTCAATCATCTTCTATGAAAATAAATCTGTAATATCAAATTTTATGGAAGCAAGGAGTAGAATATAGTTTGGATTTCAACCCCCTCTCTGCTACTTCACTGTACTGTAAATTGTAAATAAAAGTTGTAAAATATTAACTGCAAAATTAATTTAAACCACTCTTTCATTTCATTTAAGGCTTTTGAAAGATTTACTAGTGTTCTCTAAACTTATTTATATTTACTTACATGGAAGAGAAAAACCTTTTTTGCCTAAACAGTTTGTTTCTTCAACAGTTCACTGCTTTCTGGATCCAAATCACAGACTTTTGGACACAGTTTGTGCTGGATGAATCCTGAGCTCTTTTTGCTAGGAATTGCTACATCTGACAAAGTCCAACAGAAAGAGTTCAGTTCTTAAGGGCTTTTCCCTTTTTTTTTTCTTCATATAGCTGGAGCCAGTCTAATTTTAGCTGAAAATGACATATTTCCACTGACTGGAACTCTGAGGAAAAATGTCCTTGTACGTCAAGCTATTTACTGGTTTGAATATATGTCGTGCATATATGCAATATATTTCATGCATAGCAAGTCCAAAGGTCTGAACTATACAGAAGGCACTTAAAAGAGAAGATGTGGGCAGCTTCCAAATGGATGCCTCTAGAAAAGCAGCTCCATGACTGCCCTAGTCCAGCCTTGGGGACCTTTTTGCCCCACCAATAAATGTTTGCTCACAGTCCTCAGCACCACTCAGATGCAGCCACTGAGGAGACAGATGTCCAGCAAAGTGGCAGAGCTTCACAACTGTATTTTTGTGCAATTTCTTTAAATGTACAGATCTTGTAGGAGTTCAAAGGGCACCTGGGGACACTGTGTGCAGGCACAGGTACAACGCAGTGAGACAGGAGGCCAATCCCAAGGACTGGTTCCTTGGCATACTCGGATACCCTCGGCGCCACGCAGCTTTGGAGCATGCTGCAGTGTGGCCCAGGGCAGCACAGCCACTTGGACAGGCTGTGATGTTTACTGAGGACCAAGGACTGCCTAGAGCTGTTTTTCTCCCAGGTCTTCTGTTTTGTTCTCATGCCCATCCCCATTCCCCACTGCATTACCCTTTGAGATGCCCATCACCCTGAGAAATGCAGATACATGGAAATACAACAAGCCTTTTCCCTTCCTCCATAACAGCAGCAATGGTGGGGGAAGGGGCTCAAAGTCCCAAAAGCCTTCCACTGCACTAGGAGGATGGAAGCACTTGGCCCCACAGAGGAGAAATCATGGAAGCAACTCTTTGGCAGCAGAAGCTGCTCCTCCCCAAGACTTTCATATGCCAAGCACCACGAAAATATACACCGAGGAACTGCAAAACTGGAAGGCAGAACAGGAGCACCTTGCTACAGGCACCCGCCAGAGCACTGAGCTCTGACTTATGCAATTTCTACATTATCAACCTGTGTGTGTGTCCATTTGTCCTCGACTGTCAAGAGAGGCTCTTGACAGAGCATGGCAGAAACCCCCTCGCTCGTGCCCTTCATCAGTCAAAGATAGATTCCACAGAACTGTGGAAACCTGTCCCACCATACAAAAAGAAACCTCAGATCCCAGATTTTTTCTCTGCTCTGTATTAGTAAAAGTCCAATGACCTGGAATATCTAACTGGATAGATACTAATGCCTCTAGACAGAATCAAACTCTATTCCAAACACTTGAGTATGTGTGAGAATAAAGTAAAGTCAGAGTGATTTATCACATGAAAAAAAAACACCCCAATCTGTTTGTAAAAACATATTGTAGATAAAATTTAGGCAAGCAGACTCCAGCCTCTGCAGGAGCAGGCTCAGCCTGCAGACCCAGCACCAGCCCCATGCAGACAGTGGAGGTGTCTGTCCTGCACTGCCCTGGTGAGAGCCTGTGGAGGATCCACTACTGCTGTCATTGCCTGGCAGCACCAAGCCCCATCCTCACATGAGAAAATAAAACAATGCTGGGATCACTGTGGATCAACCCTCAAAGCAGCAACAGGAAGCAAGGAAAGCTGGGATGAAGCCCCACTGGACCAGTAGCAGTGTAGAAGTCTCTGCTCTATGCTGAGAGGGAAAACGGCTCACACTTCTTATCTGAGGGGGTCTCCTGGGCATTGGCATGTGTAAACAACTGCTCCTGATAAGTTAATGCAACATTACAATCATCAGATGTGAAAACGTACATGTTCACATAAAAGTATTGTCCCGAGATTTTCTTTTCCATTTTGACCAAGGTTTTAAATAAACACATTAATCTTGTTCAGTCAAATTAAATAACTCAACAGTGACATCAGTATGAGTCTGAGCACTATTGTTGCTAGTGGGAGAGTCGCCAAGACTATGTGTATAAAAGCAAAAGCTGTGCTTTGCAGACCATGTGATGTAGTCTCAGATAAGTACATTGCACAATTTCCTACTGCACTCCCCCCAGTTCCTTCTAAAATCTTTTTCCCCAAATTCAACTGACATATAAAATATAAATGGTATTAAATAAACTAAACAGCTTTCAAATAATATTATCAGAGCATCCTATTATGTTATTAAATTACATAATATTGGACACTATTCAGCAGACTAAGCCTTGTGTTGCTATGCTCAGATTCTCCATTGCGAAATAGCGAGGCAGCCACTCTGCTCCAGGGCTGCAACAACAGAGATGTCAATGCACAATTTAATTTTAACAGTCTTTCAGGACAGCAGTTGCTTAAGCCATATGCCTTTGGTAACAGGAAACTTGCCTGCCCAACTGGAATGTTTCAAACCACACCTGAAGTATTTTCTCTGCTGATGATCCACTGTGTTTCGTGATGCTCGATGCAATTTAGAGTGGCAGTGGGGAGGGAAGTGTTACAGTTTTGATCCATATTCCCAGCACATGTCCATTATAAGATGATGGAAGTGCTGGTCAGCTCTATTTCCCTCGGTGACAATATGACGTGCTATCATGAGGATGAGTCAGGCATCGTTCAGGATGCATTCCTAACACGATTCCTTCCTCTGGGGTTACAAGGAAGGCTTTGTCTATCTGTCAGCTAAGTGACTGATAAACACTAAACACGGTCAGTCTTCCATGCTGTAAGTCTTTATTCCATCACTGAGTTTAGCCTAAGATCTGAAGCTTGATTTAGGGAAGAGGTAGAAGGTGGTATGGGACATGAGCATGGACTCACCCTTTTGTTTCTGTGGCCTGTAGGAGAAGATGGGACTGGAAACATGTCAGCCTAGTTCACTGGCTCCATTCTCCCTAAACACAGGGTTGTCTACTATTGCTCTGGCCCAATAGCAGTGGGAAACATCTCTGGGCACAGGAACTTTATTACCTGTAGCATGTTATTGCCACACCACGTGGAATGGCTTCAGTCTATGCCAGCAGCATTCCCCCAAACCACTCCTGTGTGTAGTTCAAGAGTTAAGAGGGAACAGGGGTCACTCCTAACAATAAGTCATCATAGAGCCAGCATGTTTTGGAGGGTGAGACAACCATTGCACAGAAGTAAGCCTCAAGGCCAAGAACAGTATAAGGCATGTTTAATTTATTAGTGTAGAAGCAGTCTTTCAGTAGAATTTACTTGACCACATAAACATAAATTTCTGACAGCCATATCTGACCTACTCATCCCCAAGTCCCTAAATATGTATTTGACAAAAATATGTGTGTACATGGCACGGACCACATCTAGGGAAAAAAATAGCAAAATCAGGCACTGCACACAGCTAATGCTGTGTGAGATGAGGCACCTCAAGTGTGAATGACTGCAGGACTAAGAGCCAGCAAAATGGATGTGGAGTGAAAGGGACTAGGGGGTTCCAGAGCTCATGGAAATGAAACATGTCCTCCTCTGTGTCACATGCCAACATGCTGACATCTCCACTATGGAAAGATTTTGTGAAGTTTAAATTTTACCTAATGTAAAAAGGATCCATTGTGTGAGGGAAGACTCACATCACACCTCACCAGAATGCCTGTGCAGTCCAACGTGATGGTGAAGTTTCCTCTAACTCAGTTGTCATAAAATCACAAAATCATAGAATATCATGAGTTGGAAGGGACCCACTAGGGTCATCAAAGCCAACTCCTGGCCCTGCACACACCCCAAGAGTCACGCCATGTGCCTCAGAGTGTTGTCCAAACACTTCTTGAACTCTGTCAGGCTGGTGCTCACTTCTCCAGGGAGCTGTTCCAGTGCCCAACCACTCTCTGGGTGAAAAACCTTTTCCTGATATCCAATCTAAACCTCCCCTGATACAGCTTCATACCATTTGTTCAGGCTGGGGGGATTTCGCTCCCATAGGCACAGCTAGGAAATTGTACCAATCCTGGTCAAATTTCACTCTAAGATTTCTGCCAAAGTCAAACAGGAAAACTCAAATGGATGCTAATGAAAACAGACTTAAGAAACCACCATGTAAAAGCAAAGTGTCCAACCTCCCTCAAAAGCATATCTATGTAAGTGCACGTAAGTACAGGTGTGGGCAGATGTGTTTGTGCTCCTGGTCTCTGCATAAAGCTTCGAGGTGCTGCCTTCACTCTAGCACTTGCCTGGGCAAACTGCATGGTGAGAGGCATGGCTATCTGTCTTAAGAATGCCTGACATCATCAGTCTCAGTGTCACTGCAACAGCTAAGTAAGGCCACAGAGGGAGATTTCTCAGAGGTTTGTCTAGACAAGCTGTGCAGTTCTTAGAGATGCATGTGGCTGGAAAACAGCAGTGAGACAATTATAGCTGACACTTGGTGACTAAATCACAACAGAACTGGAAGGGAGGAAATTGTTTCAGTCGACCAGTGTGAAAAGTAATGCAGTGAACATGCTCTTGGTCAGTTATTTTTACCTAGCACTGATTCAGTTACTTCTACCTACTGTGAAAGAGAGAAGCATGCAAGTTTTCTTAAATTAACTGATTCTTGGTGTGTTTTCAAATGTGTTCAGCTGGCAGCAGCCTAAACACACCCAGGGCTGGCAAAGAAACTCCCGAGTCAAATCATCCCTGCCCTCATTATGGGGATCTTCTAAACACACATCTACACACACATTAGCAGGGAAAAGGGGTTTAAAAACAAACAAACAAACAAACAAACAAACAAAGTGTGTACAAATACGTGGGACTCAAATGAGTGGTGAAGAACCTCACCAACCTTGCCTTGGGCCTCATGCACCAGCTCTTTTTGGTTTTGTTCTGGGCAGCAGAGTTTTCACATGTACTCTCATTCCAGGAGAGCAGTGTGAAAGCAGATGCCTGAGCAGTGCAGTCCAGTAATCAGCTCATGGCTCAGCAACAGTGGCCACATGCACATTTTTGAAGCATGAAATCACTTGTTCCACTCATGGCACCCTCAAAATCAACTGGGATCCCCTGAAGCTTCTTCTTGTCCTTGGGACCCACCAGACAAGGGTCCTGTTATGAATCTATCTGCAACCACTGTCTTTCACACAAAAGAAAATACAGTGAATGAATTATTCATTACAATGTTACCAACTTCTTCCACAAACACAGAACCTAACACCTAGGGTTTTAATTTAATGTAAAGAAGGCTGCTTTGGCTTCTTTTTTTTAACTTAAGAAATTAAATTTCTTCCCAGTTTGACCCTGGACTGCTCCAACTAAAACCAGATGCAATGATAAGAGGTAGAGTGTTTGAAGCTCAAATACAGCCCTGGCAACATGTTGTTTATTCGTATAAGCTTAAACGAACAATGCAAGCTTCTGAAACTAATTTTCTTGAGTCTTTTTCAAGTTTGTTCAGAAAACTCTTCTACAGTGAACTTCATGTGCATGCATCAACATCACAAAGCAAATCTCACAGCACCTCATGCTTCTCCAGCCACTTGTTCACCCTGTGGAGCCTTCACCTGAACTCACTGCCTCTCAGATGAGGAAGGAAAAAAATCTGATGCTAGTGACTAAAAATTTGTGACATCCACATAATTTTTCTAGCTCTTGTAGCCACTCAAGTATTACCTCTTCTACTCAGCATCTTTTAGCTTCTCTCGACAGGAATAACACATTCTTACTTGATATAAAGAAGGATGTATAAACTGCACACCTTAACACAGCTACATGCACTTCCACAGGACAAACATTTGCACAAGTGCTTCAAATCACATATATTCTGCAAAATATATATTCTGTTGCAAAAGAGAATTAAGTATGCAGATCATGTTTGGTATGCCCATGATGCCTGATTAGGAAGGTGTGTTCCAATTCCTGCTGTGGGACTGCTCTGGATGAGCACATTGGCAGATGCTTCAGCAAAGCATAAGACGGGGAGAGCAGAGGTGCATGGGCATGGTTAACAGTACCCCATGTGCCAAGGCTGTTGCAGACAGGATAGGGGAATCTGTCTTTCATGTTCACTTGAAAAATCAGGGGGAGCATACGAGTAGGAAAGATACATGTTGGGATGGTTGCTGCTGAAGGTCTGTGGGCGCATTTTACACAGCTTGCTTCAATAATAACTCCCCAATAACCTAGGGAGGAAGAAAGGACTGGAAAACCCCTTGAGATGAGCCCTTATGTCCCTACATCCCCTTCTACAATCAAGCAAAAGGGCCCCTCTCTTCAAGTGCAGCACTGGGCTGGCATGGCTACATTGGCTTTCATCCCTGGGCTACTTGCATCCAGCTGCTGGGGATGGCAACCCAAATCAGAGCACTGGCTGTTCCCACCAATCTTTGCCTTTGAAAATCTCCCACAATATCTGAAGGCAGCCCACAAAATTACCACAACCAAAGTCTTTGTAAAAATATTAAACTGGACCAATTTATCAGTACCATCTCTCTCTGACTGCACTTCCTTCCTTGGCATTAAATTTTAAAGGAAACAGTGACTGTGATGTTTATAAGGAGTGAAGTGCACAGTGCTCCCTGTCTGGGCCACACCAAAGTTTCTAAGATGCAATTCCACAGGGGCACATCCTCTTCTCTGCCTCACACCCTGCTCCCTGCAGGCAGGAAGAAGCCCCATTGAGCCAGACCTTGCTTCACCCCTTCCTGAGGCCACCTTGCTCAGACTCAGACTGTCACCTGCGAGGAAGAGCTGCTTTCCTCCAGCAGAGCTGAAGGCTGAGGAGCACTCATGCCTTGGAGGAGTTCTGGGGATGTATCTGTGGGAGAAGGCAGGTGGCACTGGGGTGATCAGGTGGTGCATCAACCTGCCCTAGGAAGCCAAAATGTCTTATTGTGACTCTGGCCATCCCCATTTTATAGCCAGTCGGTCCTGCATTCTTCACATACCCACCATTCCCAGAAACTGTAGTAAAGTCCACTGGTGTTTCTAAAAATGGAACGGTTAGAAATACGCAAAAAATAGAATTCCTGCTTTTAAAACAAAAGCTGACTCGTCTCTAACACAGAGCATGCAGCCAAGTGCCTCCAGAACAAACACTTCACAAAGGAAGAAGGGGACTTGAAAAGAATTTCAGCTTCAATGCTGGTCTAAAGTTTATAGCCACACTAATCAGATCCTGTAATCCTTGTTATCAGCCACTGGCATTCTTGGAGTCATTCCCAAATACTCATTTTAGGAAAAGGATTTGCTTAGATTTAGATGTTAAGAATGTTGTGAATAAGGATACATCTAAAGAACAATTACTTTACCAAGGATGTGGCACTCTGATGGGAACCTATTTTGGAAGTTTCTTGCCTTAAGTTAGAAGAGAATATGCTTTTGAAGACTTGGTTGTGCCTTTACAGTGCACATGGGGAAAAAGGATAAAGCAAATATTCTCCTCATATTGTATGGTAGCACATCCCACCTCAGCGAGGTCTGTCTGAAGCATTACTCAGTTCTGGTGTTAAGACAGCAGGCGTCTTTTGCAGATGATTTAGCATCTCATAGCTTGGAAAGTGAAATACAGATAAATCAATCATATGGATCATGGATGAAATACTCAAAAGGAAGAACTTCCAGAAGTGCTTCCCCTCTGGCAGCAGACCTGGGAAGGAATCAACAGTACTGCGGGCCACCTCTCCTTCTCTCCAGGTGAGACAGCCTGGCCAACTGCATAGAGGGGATAGATTTCACACACAAAACACTTTCTGTATACATCACACTAGCAGCTGTCCATGGAATCGCATTAGCATTTCATTGTGTTCAAACCATATCACATTCAAATCTGTTTTTCCTAAAAGGCTTGCATTGTGCATCACTGTGGGAAATGGCTAATGCAATAAGATTGACATATAGGTTCTCCTGAATGAACATCCGCAGTAATCTGTGCTAATTGAGCCCTCAGTGGCTTGTGAAACCCTGCAGGGGGGAGGAAGGGTGGAGCATCCACAGGGCCTACATCTTGAAGAACTGCAGCAATAATAAATAAATAAATAAATAAATAAATGTGTGGAGAAGAAGTAAGCACTAGTATCCATGTGCTTTATCCATGGAAGGATCTGATTCGGTGGCAGGGATTGCCTTGGTCAAGGGACTGGGATATTTTCTATGAAAAATATCCAGATACGCTTGGACTGTCTGTGGAAGCTATTTCCCAGCGACAGGGCTAAGAACAAAAGGAGCAAGAACTTGCCTATCTAGTTCCCTCCTGTGAGGGAAAGAAGGAGATAGCTGGCCATTCCCAGTGACTTCAGCTGAAGATGTGAATGCTCACATTCTCTGTAAACCAGAAGACCCGCTTAGGAGATTAAATAGGCTTCATATGCCTACATTTGGGCCTGGGAGTAAAAAACATAGGCTGGATTATCTTTAGCATGTAAGATGACACGTCACGTTAACTACCAACTTCAGAAAACACTGAGCAGAAAGCACAAAACAGGCCCTGAGTCTTAAAAAAATATTTCACTCTTCTTCAAATCCATCTCAGTATTCCAAGGAACACCCCATCTCTTCATGGCTGTTTCTGCCCTTCCTCTCCCCTACAAACACTCACCACTGGCCCATGCAGCCCCTACAGCCCATGGCTCCCAAGGAGGGCACCACCAAGAACCTTGAGGTGGTCCTGTAGGACCATGCAGCAGGACAGGCATGGGAGCCACAGCTGCAGTCTCCCATGGGAAAGGATTTTGGTTTCTCTATTCTAGATGTCTCTGTGAAGGCCTCTGTGTGAAGTAATTCAAGATCTGTTGATCAGAGAGATGATAAATCAGCTACCTCATACATGCTGCAGGGTGAGAAACTGTGTGTTGGCAGCAGGGCCAGAGTAATTTGACAGAGACAAGTAGGTTTGGATAAGCAAGACCAGCAAGTAACCAAAAGAGAGTTTTGAAAAGCCACAAGAACTGCTTGTGCCTCCGGTCAGTTTTGTGCCTACTGGGCAGAGTGTGGGATTGCTTCCTGCCATGGGCCTCAGGGCAAACAGCTTTCAATCAGGTGCCTCCATTTCTGCATCTGTCCCAAAGATACCCTGACAGGGATGGCTTTGCAAAGCATCATCAACTCTTCTGATGAGGAATGCTGCAAAGGAATGCTTAAAAGTGAAAAAAAAATTGGTTTTGGGGTTTTTTGTTTGGTTTTTTTGGGTTGTTTTTTGTTTGGTTTGTTTTTGGGATTTTGGGAGGGGAAATTTGTTAAGGGAAGGCACAGCAAGAAAATACATGTAAAAAAAGACTAAGTATTGTTGAAATGTGTTGACCTCAGCTGCAGGGTTATTCACATTATAAAGGATTCTTCATTAGGTGGAGCTTTGCTGCTTGCAGACAAGGCCCTGTGGAAAGGGCACCTCCATGGCCAGCTGCTGCCTGCTGCTCTGCATAGTACGGTGCGTGACCCAGCACACCATCAGGCCGAGCAAACACACAGCCACCCTTATCAAGAAGTGGCCAATCTGGCTCCCATTGTAGCCAGGTAATGAGGGTGAAAGGAAGCCTGAAGCAGAACAAACTCTAATGACCCACGGGTCTGCTAATTCTCTTTCCTCCTCATTTCTCTCTTTTAATCGACAGTGAGTTTGAGGCCAACAGTTGTGGGGAACTCAGGATGTGGGGAATATTTTCAAAACCTATAGAATGGCCAGGCACATAGAGAGACTCCAAAATGGCAGATGTTTCAGAAAGAAACGCAAAAAATGCAGGATTTTGGCAGGGGTCATGGTGATTGGCAGCAGAACGTAGGTGAGAAAAGAGAGCTTGTTGGGAAATGGGAGGTTGCAGTACCAAGCTGGAAGGTTGCCACAGTGTGGACTAATGCTTTGGCATCTGCAAACAAAAGGAAAGAGAAATGTAAGAAGCAACATGAAGAAAAACTGTCAAGAGATATCTGGAAGTATCACAACCTGTGAAGAAACAGAAGAGGCAAAGATGATGCTAAGTTTGGCAGAGGGAGCATGGTGATGCTTCTGACAAGATAAAAAGAGTGGGAAGGAAACAAGTTCTGGATAGAAAGATGTGGGAAAGATAAAGCTTTGCTTCTCTCCTTGATCTTAATGTTGTCTCAGAAAAACAAAGATCAATTATCAGATTTTCTTCTTCCGTTTTTAATTTTGCTTTCTTAAGTAGGGATAGCGGCATAAATTGGGTAGTCTCTTTCACTCCATGTCCACCTCCACCATGTCCTTGCTGTGCCCTTGTCCAAAAGAACTGAACCTCAAAGAGAACTGCCCAACCTTACCTTTGTCTAAGGTGCAAAAACCTGCAAAAAGAAGTCCTGTAGAACAATCTGCCTGATGTTTCACCTGCATTAATTAAAATGCAAACACGAATTAGTCTGGATCTCTGTCTGGGCTCTGATCCTGCAATCTATTAAATCCACTCATCTGCAAAAGTACAGCTGGATTTTTAGCTGCTATAATAAATACATAGGGCTCAAGTCTCTTTAAGTCACCTTCTCACTTGTAAAATTCCCACAGTATTAACCATTCAAACATTGCAGGCAAAATATAAGATGGGAAATAATCTGGGGTATTTTTGAAAAATTAATTTTGTTGCATTGTGTTCAAAGTCTAGTGCTTCCTTACAACTGTTCTCAAGACAGTAATAGGACTGCAATGATTATGTCAAATTGTTGGTGTTATTACTATCCCTCGCTGTTCACATACAGTAACACTAATGGTTCTTTATATCTGCCTGTATTAGGAAATCAGGCAGAACAACCTTTACTATGAATATTTTTGCTGTGCTGTTTTCAGTTAAAATATTTATGATGTGTTGTTTGGGGTATTTTTCTTCCCAACCGTGTAATTATTATTTGTAAAGTGTGTATATATATATATTGCACAAAAAACGAAATCTCTCTATGCTACCACTGTATTTTTTGCAGCAGAGAAATTATATAGCATATATATATATATATGAGATATATACATATCTATCCCTTTATTCTTTCAAGTTTCTTTGAAACAGGGTGCCCAGTATTGCTGATGCTGGAATTACTGTTAGTATCAGCACTGGTGATGCTAGCTAGTGTTTTGGTTAGAGGTCACTTGTAATTAGTAGTCATTGTCCTTTGAATTTAACAATGGAAAAATAAAACTTTATAGCGACAGATTAGCCTGGCCATCAAAATTACAGCACTTTAGCACTCAGGAGAGAGGATTGCATGACACACTATCTCCCCGTCTGATAACAGCGGATAGCTAAGAATTCAAATGCGAGATGCAGAAAGCCTGTAAAAGAATAAAAGGAGGATTAACTGCCCCGGTGTTATGTGATACATTATACTGACACTTCTACACTCCTCTTTTAGTGAGCTGGGCCTGGTCTTGTACCCACTGAAGCAAAGATGGGGCACTACTGCCAGTTTCTGTGAGAGCAGCTTTCAAACCCGAGGTGCTACTGAGATCCTTTACACCACATGCCTACCTTCTGCAGATACTTGGCATGTGTGTGCATGATTCTTAGTGAAATACTAATTCTCAACTTCCTCACAAAGTTGTGCAGTTGACAGCTTTGTGCTGTCGTTTCAGTTGCTGCAGGTAAATAAAAGCTATCTCCACCTCGTATCAGTTTACAAATACTGACATGGATTCAATGCATCCATTGGGAAATCTCCTGGTTTGCATATATCATATGGACATGATAAGGATTTGTGATAGAATACACTTGACCCTTATTCCAGGCATTTTTGCAGAATTACTGTTTATCAGCTTGTGTGCGAGTCAACAAAGCGAAGAAGAAAATGTTTCTAATTCCATCACAAAGGCCAGACTGGAATGGGAACTACTGCCAAACCCAGCAAATACAACATATCCTTCTTGATACAACTGACTTTAAATGTATTTTTGGGCATGTTTATTTTAGCTACTAAGTCAAATTAACTCAATATTTAAAAAACCAAAAAACAAACCACAAACATCCCCAGCCTCTGCTTTAAAATCTAACAGGAAGCAAAGATGAACCAGTCAGACACTGGTACTTATCAAATCTGAAAGAAGGGAGTTGTCTGGCTGGATTAAAACGGATGAGGTTTGTTTGAGTGATGATATTTGTTCTACCGTACTGAGGAGAAGAATTTTGCAGTACTTTCTTCATTTTATGCTCCTGAAGATGGGAAGATTAGTCCTACCACACAAATATTTGCACGTATAGAGAGGCACATTTCTACACATCTGAGATGCTGAAGAACACTGAAACTTGCATTATCTGCAGTGTCCTTCCCAAACCACTGCAAACTTGAATACATTCCCAAGCCGTGCACATAATTTCCCACTTCTGCCAAGGGAGAGCTCCTTCACTAAATAGTTGACCATGCTGGGCTGAAATATTTCTTTCACTAATTTATAAGATGCAAGTAATTAACAGCAGGCATGCATGTCTCTGCGTGTGTACGTGTCCATGTGTGTGTCATTTATTTTTATTCCCACTAATGCCTCTTTTAAAGCAGACCTGGCTAGCATCAAATAAATTTACGCAGAAAATCGAAGTAGGAAAACACAAAGTTACCAAACAATATCCGAATTTTTACCAATAAGCCCAACTCCGACTTCCCCCCACTTAGAGCTGCCTGGGCATGGAGATAAAATTACAGTGATTTATAATTTGCCATATGGAGGGCTATTGTTTTTGGAAATGTTGGCTACTTGCGAACATGTAACATTCTAACTTCGGAGCCAAAAGACAAGAAGCCAATCAGAGTCACCGTTCGTAGCTGGAATAAAAACCCCGAATCGCAGCAATTCTGCTCCGTTGTGCCCGGGAGCGTGTCCAGGAGCGGGATTTCTTGAACAGAAAATAACCTCTGAAAGGAAAAGTATTTCCAAATGTGTCATGTGGGGCTCTGTTGTTTCTTTTCTTTTTTTTTCTTTTTTTTTCTCTCTCCTACTTAAACGAGAAAGAAAGAAACCCTGACAGCGGGAAGACTTGTCAGCGTTTAGCCATCCATAAAAATGTTTTTCTCCGCGCTCCTCCTTTCGCTCGCCGTCCTGGCGTCGGTCTGTCTCATCTCGCTGCTCTGCGGCCCCAGCCCCCGCCCGCACACCGCCCCAGCCCAGCGGGGCCGGGGCCGCCAGCCGGGGGAGCACCGGCCCGGGCGCCGCCGCGCCTGCCTCGCCGGGAGAGCCGGGGGATGCCCCGCACCGGCACCGCTCGGGGAAGGATGCGGGACAGCCCGGCGCGAACTTTGGGGCGACGGCGGCAGCACCGTCCCCCGTCCCCTCTGCTTCCCCCCTCCGCCCTTCCCGGGACGCGGCCGGGAGCCCCGGCTCTTACCTGCCACGGGCTGGGGTCTCGGCGCGCCGCGGGCGGGAGCGCGGCTGCAGCTGCGCGGCGGCGGGGCCAGGGCGCAGCGGCAGCGGCAGCGGCAGCAGCAGCCCCGGCCGGCGTCAGTCAGGCGGGAGCCGCCAGGCTGTATTAGTGCGCCGGGCTGGACCGCGGCCAGCAAGCGCCGCGGCCGCTGGCCCGCCC
>VRYO01002772.1:25952346-25963765 GCA_009812075.1 Sialia sialis
TTCCATGGCTCTCTACAAGTACCTGAAAGGAGGTTGTAGCAAGGTGGGGGTGGGCCTCTTCTCCCAGGCAAAACTAGTGACAGAGTGGTTAAGCATTGGAACAGGCTCTTCAGGCAGAGAAAATGTGACACATTGTGATATGATTTAGTGGGCATGGTACTTTTTGGTTGGAAGTTGAATTTCATGGTCTTGGGAGTCTTTTCCAATCTTATTGGAAACTTTGTTTTATCTTTATCTTTCATATTGCAGCAGTTATCCTAAAATGCCCTTGTGTGTTCTGTTTACTTAGAAGGTATAGTTACTTGGATTTTCACATGCTAATATGATTTCTTCATATTCTTACTCTAGGAAGGGAAAAGAATAATCACAATAACAACAGGCCAGTAATTCCCCCGTTCCCCACCCTGTTTTTTAATGGACTTAAAAGCTCATTAACAAATTTCTCAAAACAGACACTGAAAAGATGTGTTTCACTTTTGGAGAAAGCCCATCTTGGAAGGTCTTTGAAACCCTTATCACTAAATTGTGTCCTTGGCCTTCCCTCTCCAGATGAAAACATGTAAAGATGTTAAAAATTAATGTTGATGGCAAACATCTCTTTAATAATATTTTATTTTAAAACACTCCCACAGTTTAAAGAAAGACATCCTTATAAACTAGGCTATTTAAAACTCAAAATATAAAAAGAGGAAAAAACCCTCAGTGATATCTGAAAAAACAGAACATTGTACTGATAAACATATTTTATTTGTTCAGTGTTGGCATTAAAGCCATTGCAGTGAGGAGAAGGGAAAATGCCATCTGTATTAGAAAACTCAAAGTATGTATTTTAATTAAAAACTTGATTTATATGGACCAGATTTATCTGTATTTTTATTATCTGATAGAAGGAAAAAGAACCTCACAAACTTATAGTTGCTTCAAGCAATAGGGGTCAAGCAGTGCATCGTTTTACCCTGGCTTTGCTTTAAAACAAGTTGAGTACTGACCAAATATTTTACTTAGGAGTTCCAAGGAGGAGACCCCTGCACTCCAATCCACTCCTGGGAAATATATAGTTGTCTTGGAGATCATGAAGTTATTGCCGTTCCATGGGACAAGCCGAAACAGTGCTTGGAGGTCTGTGCCTTTCAAAGGGAGATGCATTTGGTAATACCTGCTCTGATTTAAAGTTGACTGCAGCTCATAAGAACTATCACCACCATTTTCATTAAGTTATAGATCAAGAAGTTATTAAATAAGGACTGCAAGACTAAGCATGTGATAAATTCACTCCCCTGGGAAACACCTGGCACCAAATACCAGGCCTCACATTTAATCAAATTATCAGAGAAGCTGAGATACATAAAGAACTGTTTTGTTCAGCATCTGTTCAGTGACTATTAGACATCTAAAATGTACAAATCCTAAAGATTTAACCCACTCAAAACCTAGGATGAAATTCTTTGAGATAGTTCATTTACATTTTCTAGTCTCACCATAAAAAACCCCAAACAAACCAAAAGAGAAATAAGGGGAGAAGAAGCTACTAAGCTACTTCTTATGGAGGAAAGCAGATCAACATTTAAAGATTAGCTGCTAAAGCATACCTGTAGGTATGCTATATGATCTACAGATGAAAAGTATTTATTCCTTAAGTCATGAAGCAGCTTCTTATTTTCTAGTCTTACCACATTTGAATTACAGAGATGAATTACAGTACATGATGCATATACTGTTGCCGTTTCATGCTGTCTCTTCAACTTTTTCCATGCTCCAGACCATATTCCAGAAAATGTCATCATTCCTTTCACAGAAACATTTGTCCAACTATAAAATGGACCTTTATTTTTCCTTCTTTTGTTTTGTTTTGTGGCTTCCATCACAAGACTTAAAGGCACCATATTTTACAATCCAACACATTTAGATTCAGTGAAACTCTGTGTTACTGCACACTAATGTAATAATGAGAAATGTAATTAAAGTCACTGCTATAATAACATCTTATCGGAATGCACAATGAAGATAAACTCGCTTATTCCAGAGACAGAGGGCTTATTGCATAGGAAGCAGTTTGTTCTGATGGATTCTTTGATCTACAACTGGTATCTCTGTTAACTGGAAGGGTGAGGAAGGGCTCGGTATATATTACCACATTTTCCTTTGGCTACCAAAGGGAGGATAATTAAAATAAAGGGGGCTTCATGATCAAAGAAATGGAAAAAGTTACGCTGCCCAGTACACCAGCTGAGGGAAAAAGTTTTTAAACAGATCTTCATTAGTAAATATTTAGAAGGCACAGATGATGAATAAACACCTCATTTAGCTACAGAGTTCAGCAGAACAATTACTGTATGAAAAAAATCAAAAGATTCAAAGGAAAAATAAAACTGGGCTGGTGGCTAGTATGTAAACTGTGTAGAAATACCACAGCTATGCACAAGGTATCATGTTTTCTTCATAAAGGGCAAGAAATTACTCTGATTCATCTCTCCATATTTTGTACACAAATGAGACTGGATGGCAACTGAAAGCTTCAGAGAAGGCTCAGAACTCAATCCCTGGGAACTGGGTGAGATAGTTTCAGCAAACTGGCCCTTGGCACTGTGTATGTCAAACTGGGGTGCCCAACTAGCTCCAGTCTCTTCCAAAGGAGGCATTAACAAGTACAAAGAAATAGAGAAGAAAATGAGTGATCTCTTTATTCTGCACAAGGCTTGCGAAAGATGGAGCACAACATTAATTGTTTATTCCAAATATTTAAACACTCAGTGCAAGGGTCCATGTTTGCAGAGTCCAAGTGGAAATGACTCAGCATGCTAAAAAGAAAAAGAGCAGGCTGTCCTGTTGTAATTCACATAATTAAAATATTCTGCCTAAATGCATTACATCTCTCCACACACATCAAAGGCTTGTGTTTCCTCAAACTCTCCATGTACATTTAGGGAAGCCAGAGCTCTTAAGCTGTTATGAGAGAGAAAATATGATGTGGTCTGGGCATCTCTGTCTCAGTGTGCAAAACATGATAATACTGTGTAAAATACAGGTCCCAAGAAAAGATGCCTGATTTTCAATACATTTCTGCAACACCACCACTGCTCTGTTACCCTGTGCCACATTAAGGGCCAAGTGCCTAAATCAGTTTGTACATCAACCTGGATCGACATGAGCCTGTGTGTGGGCCCACCAGCAGCCCAGCAGTGCTGGAAAACTAGGTTGCAGGTCTTAAGGAGCCAGCAGGAATCTGTGTCCTAGCTGGCATATTTAAAGTTTTTTTAGTTTGCTTGCTTTTTGAAGGTTGTGTGGGGAAGTCCTGGGAAATAGAGGTCTGCCCAGAAGAGTGGTACATGTGATGTGAATGGGCAAGGGCCTCCTGTGCCACTGTTGGCATTTGGATAGGGCTGCCCTTTTCCTCTGTGGCTTTAGATGTCATTGATGAAGCCTTCATCAGCATATGTGAGATACTTGCTCTCTGGCCTGGCAGCCTCCAGGTGATGGAAAATGCAGGTGGAGAGGCAGGAGGTTAGGGAAATAAGGACTCAGCAATCCCCATGTGGAAGGAGCAGCAGCTGTGGGCTTTGGGCCATAATAATAGCGACAGTCATTGCAGAGGTGTCCTGAAAGCAAGGAGGAGCCAGCAGTAATGCTTGTGTGGGCTGCTTGCACTGGGACTGACTGGATTGTGCATTCAACCTTGTGGGATTTGCTGGAAGAGACATTGACAGAGAAGATGAGGGGCAGGCACTTTGTGCATGTTGTATCCTCTTGTACCTCACATGTACCCTGGAGACAAGTGATGCGATTAAGTTGAATGATGAAAAGTTTTAGAAGAAAAGGTGGTTGATATATTCCCTTTATAGCACAGCTGGGCCTACAGTTGGGATGGCTTTATGTCAAGGATGTTAATGTGAAGAGAATGAGGGTAGGGGCCAGGTGTGGTGCTGTTACCCTCCAGTCTCTGGATGTCAGGTGAGATCTTTTACTTGCCTTAGGGGAATGTGTTCTGGCTGATTATGTGACTGTCAGGACTCTTCCGGTGGGGGCAGCCACTCCAAAAGCTGGAGCCTGTCACCTGGCCCACATTCTTCTTGGCTGAAGCAACATCTCCCTTCAGGTTTCTTTAATATATTTTGGTATTTCCAGAAGCTTGATGCTATTTACTGGGGTATGGTACTGTATATCCCGTGAAGACAAGTCTTAGGACTGACTGCTCTGAACAACTGCAAGATAGTTCAGGGAATGAAGAAATGAGCGTATTTTAGAAAAATTTTCTAGTTCAGTATTTTCTCATGATACTCCCAATCTAGCTTTCTCTAGCAGCAGTAACCAATTACTCTGTGGCATTTAGTCTTATTCTACAAAACATTGATTTCCCAATTAATTTTCCCTCTTAGTGAAGAGTTGGGGAGTAGGTCTCATTTCCACAACATGGGTGTATAATTCCTTTTTTTTACAGCTTTGATGAATTAGAGCTGTTCTCCTTGCCTGCCTTAGCCCCTCAGTTGAAAGCTGTTGGGTATAAGAGGTAGTGCTTGGTACCAAGCACTCACCGGAGTGAGCACCAGACCATCATTTGAGGAAAGTAGGAAGTAGGGGCTGCATCACAATGGCTACAACAAAATGGAGCAGACAGGTTTTGGATCCAACTTAGCTTAAAGGAGTTTAATCTGTAGTACCTCTTTTATAAAACAGTCATTGAATTATGGAAAGTTCCAGCATGAGGCCACTGAAATCTATTGGGCAACTGTTCAGCAAGGAGCGCAGGACTCCCGAGGACACAGACAAAGTGGAGAGGTACACACCCTTCCTTCTAACAGAAAAATGTGTTTGAGAATGGGAAGTCTTGGTTCTTGTCCATGTGCTGGAAACTGCTTCACAACACTTGCCTGAGAAGCAATTGAATAAAATGCCTCTGCAGCACTGGAAAACAAGACAGAGGACTCCTTTCCCAAGGGGATATTTAAACTTTTCATTGGAAAAGATTTAAACTTGTCATTCGACATATTTTGTCAGCAATGATTTTATTACTCAATGGCTATTAATCACGGGCCTTACTGTGGCATTCATATTTCAAGACATTAGCCTTTTATTTTCTGGCAAAAATGTAGTAGATCTGTAAGAGTGACTGCTCCCTGCTGTTGAGAAAGCCATGGCATCATAAAACTTCAGAAGCCTTGCACTAATGTAATCAATCTACTAAATGACAGCTATATTTGAAATACAGTATGCATGTATAATGCCTCACAATGGAAAGCAAAATTCTAGTAGCACTGCTGTGTTATGGCTCCACACCAGCAATTTGGTGAGTTTCTTGTGTGAAACTACTTCCATGCTGCACACCCTTCTTGAAGGTGTGTTCCCTCACAATTGTTAGTGCTTATCAAACACCAAATGGTGTGCTGGCCACATAGCATTTTGATGTCAGGTTTGCATCCTAGCAAAATGACAACCACATCTTCTTTTGTTTGTTTTAATTACATTATCTCTCAGATATCAAGGATAATATTTGCCACTGACTTTACATCCAGTGAAAGTTTGCTGAAAGATTTTTGCTGTGTTAATCAAAGACCTGTGAAACCTGAGTCAATTTATTTTGAAGTTCTTTGTGGTGACACTGACTACAAAGACAACAGCCATCTTAGGGGCATTGCATACATTCATCTGTCCACTTCTTTGAAGAATTAATCTCTACAGGACACAGTCCCAATTAGTATGGAATTCAACCCTCAGCAAATATAAATGCAGATTAAACTGGGGAAAAAATGTTGACAAGAATGCATTAGCAACATGGAAAGCACAAACCTTTTGTAGAGCTAGGAATTCACTAAGAAACTTTTAAGGTCCTTGTAAATTATTATCTAGACACAGCTGAGAACATCAGTCTACATTCCTGCTGAATTTTCCTAACTCTTAATATCTGACTGAGTGCAGCAGTGGCTTTATGAATGACCATTCTGCAAAGTTTTTCCCCCAAACATCAAACATCTTGCTTGATGGAAAAATAAAAGTGCTTGCACATTGCTCAAACTTGTGCAGTGATATTATCCATTAGATTTGCACTTAGTAGCAAAGAAAATATTCTCTCCAAAGTAATCACAGTGCATAATAAAGGTTCTTTAAAGTGGGGAGTATAATTGGCTGCTGTTGACTGCACACCTACAGAACTATAAGCCTAACACTTACATTGATAGAGAACATCTCAGGAAGAGAGGAGCTAAAACCCCAGGATCTTTAGTGCAGCCTGCAAGCAGGGTAATTGGGGTCCCAGGTAATTGAAAAAATTACTTCTTATTCCCTGTGAATGTTTGCTGTTCACAGCAAGGAGCTTCTATTCCAACATATTAAAATATTTTGTCCTACCACTGGAAAATTCAGTAGAGGTTTTTTGAGGGTAATTAAATTATCATGCCCATCTTCCAGATTAGGGCTAGACTGATTTACTGTATAATCTTGAGTAAATAAGGACTAGCCAGGAATAGAAAGAATGCTTCTTTATTTTACAACCCAGAGAAATCATTACATGTGAAATTAGATTCCTGTAACCACGCAGATCTGTTCAAGACACTCCTGAAATTCCTTTGTGATGGGCAAGGGTGCACACAGCAAGATCACTCTTCCTTCACTATCTTCAAAACGTTTAAGTATTGGAGGCACAGCATCCATGGTTTCAGGGAATGGAGTGAGCCTTACAATAAATTTTCCTTCCTTCAGTCTTCCAAGTGTAAGATAAAACCCCATTCTCTTGCCTCTGAATGGTTGTTCAGGAGTAACTGAGCAGTGACCCTGCATTTGGGAGTTTATCATGATCCTCTTCTACTTTCTGGAAATGGGTATGTCCAGGATATGAAGTTAGCTCTTTCCTGGTTCTCATGAGGCTTAGGAAGGCACTGGCAAGTATGTGAAAGACAAACAACACACACATAGGCAAAATGGTGAGTAACATCTCCACTCTGCGGTATTTCTGTAGCATCTGACAAATCACAACATTCTTTGTTTAATACTTAAAGATGAATGGCTCTATTAAGCTGTCTAGCTCTATTTATTCATTTTGGTAAACAGACTTTTTCAGTAATTTGTTTGATAAGTGAACTGAAAAGGTCCAGATTTCTTCTGCCATGGGATTACTATATGCAGATATGAGCGTGGGTGCAAGAATTTCAGAGGTGTCACGGAAACTGAGGCAGCACATGAAAACATGAATAGTACACGCAGAAGTTGCTCAAGTCTAATATATGCTTGTGCAGTCAACCATTCTTTTTTCCCTAGCTTTCTAGCAAATACTGGAATGAAATTGCTTGCTGTCTCCTTTATGAGAATAATTTTTGTATTTGTTCTTTTTGTAGCCCCCTTGCAGTACTCCTGCAGAAATGGGCTCTTTTTCATTCTGTTCCTATTCTTATGAAGCATTTTATTGAGAAAATAAATTGTCAAGAATAGTAAAGTTAGACATAAAATCAGAAAACATTCTTGTGAGACCAGAATTTTACTGTTTGATTGAAAACCAGTAAAAGTTGTTCTAACCTCAATTGTGTTTCATCTTTCATTTTCACAAAACCTTCTGCCAGGACAGAACCTAGCCAGACTTGTAAAACAACCAAAGGGAGAGCTGACACAGTTAATCACCACTTCCAAAACGCATGTATGACTTGGCTTAAAAACTGGAAGATGGCCATGGATATGGTTTTGTTTTTTTGGCAGCAAGATATGGAAGTTATCAGCAGTTCTGTTGTTGAGACCTTAAATGGCAGAGCAAGTCAGCCAAAAAGAGTTAGAAATTCCTTGTGGTTCTGACCTTTTTCCTCGTTTGAGAGCAGATGATTGTGAGTATGCAGTGGGTAGTTTATGACAACCTGTGCAACTAAGGCTGTAGCGTGGCTACAGGGCAAAGGCCGTCCTTGACATAATGAGCCAGACCTTTCTCTACTCTACAAAGATAAGTCCCACATGTGAAAGGCTGCTTTTCAGAGACTAGGCAAGGTGAATTTGCCAAAACCGTTTGCAGAACTCCATAGTTTTTCATCATCCTGTGGTTCAAGTACTTCTTCTGATCTCCAGTCTACAAGTTGACATTCAATATTTCCCTTTGTTTTGTAATGGGATTTTTATACAGCTCCAGGCTAACCCCAGATGGAACACCAAAACATGGCAATGCCACGGTTCATGTCACCTCATTCTTCAAGAATATTGCATAGAATGTTCCAGCAACAAAGACTTGGATTCCGTCTAGATATTGAAGTTCATTCTGCTAAAACAAATTGATGAAAATCCAACGGAGGAAAGTGATCTTGATAGCAGAGCATGAAGAACCAAGGAAAGCAGAGCCTGACTAATGCAAAGGGATGCACCTGAGGGGGAGTTAAGGTCATATAGGCAAGAAGGATCAGCTGTGGCTAAACCATTTTGGAAGGAGGTTTGTTTGGTTTGCAGTTCTTTCTTGAACACCAAAGAGTGCTCTAGTCCTTGGAAGACAAAGCTCAGCAAGCGGGACTGGAAAAGTTTTGTTTGTTCCTTTTTTACCAGGGAAATATCTAATTATGCAGCCAGGGCAGTTGAACAGATCCATGAACGAAAAGTTAAGTAGATTAAAAAACATCGAGGGAAATGGAGGCTAGTTAGCCCTTTCTTTTCTGATGGATCTCTTAAATGAAATCATATTCTAGCACACCCCTCTCAGCCATGATCTCACAAATATTACTAATGCTTGGTTGTATGAAAATGCAATTTCTTTCCCAGGAAGAAACAAAGGTTTGCCTGTAGCTTCTCCCCTGAGCCTCAACGACCCCTTGGGCTTGTGTGTTCAAGACTTCCTTATGTTCTGGTGGCACAACTTGGCAGCATCCCATTCTTAACCTCTGAATCTCTATCCTAAAGCAGTAGATAACTTACGGTCCAGCTGGCAGGGTGCAGCCTCCAGCAGTGCTGGAACACTACCTTAATTCATGCCCCTTGAGCTATTACAGACATGCCACTGCATCGCTAAGAAACACACAGGGATCATAAATAAGGTTAGATGTTATTTTAGTAATAAACACTAAGATGCAGAAATTTCATTGCAGCCTTCTGTCTTTGTCTGTCTCTTCATTTCGACTATTTTTAGTTTGCAGTCAGCATTATGACTGTGAACTCAAGGAACACTTGGACAATAGGTACATAAAGAATTATGGATAGGTCTCCAGAGCTTTAAACATTAGGACAGAATTCAAGTTAAATACTGGCTGGTACTATTCCATGGCTTGGAAATACAAGCTGTACTTGCACGTAATGCTATAATTTTATTTCCCATGGTGAAAACCTAACCTGGACATTGGTGATGGTGGAAGGGTATGCACAGAAGCTTCGAGAACATGCATTACTGAACACAACTCTGCAGAATGAACTGGTGCCATCTTCTATGTCTGTCTGCTTATATTTCACAGCAGTAAACTCTGAGTACTTTACTAGACTAAAACAGATTAAACCTGTGTGAGTACTCATTTAAGAGCTACCCTGCCTTGTA
This sequence comes from Sialia sialis, assembly GCA_009812075.1. Classification (NCBI taxonomy): domain Eukaryota; kingdom Metazoa; phylum Chordata; class Aves; order Passeriformes; family Turdidae; genus Sialia; species Sialia sialis. The sequence goes on from VRYO01002772.1 coordinate 25,961,822, forward strand.
ATAATGCTGCAGTGTTGCTGGAATGTATTAGAGATATTAGCTGCTAGAGTTGTCACAGAAAACATCCACAGACGTGCCTAGGAGTAAAAAGAAAGATTTTTACTGTTTTTCCAATTGATATTTAAAATATGAGTTAAAAAAATAGCTTGTAAGGATAAAATCTAAGATTGTATCAAGGGATATTGCATGGCTACTGCTTTGGTTTGTGATAAAAAAATAGCGACAGTAAAGAAAACTTGTGTAAACTACTGAACATTTTGTAGTAACTGGATTTTCTTTGCATGTGTTTCTCTTGTGAAGTATTAGTAAAGTGGTGCAGGAAAGTAAGGGTTTGATGCAGAGATATAATTTTTTTTAAAGTGAAATCTATACTTAGAAAAGCACAGCCTATGCAGACATTGATGGTGGCAAGAACGTTGTGGAATTACCATGCAGATTTTCTCTACTTGTTTTTATTTTCTTTTCACAGTCTGTGAAAATACTTTGAGTCAGGACACTGAGTAACATAAAAAACTTTCACCTCCTGCAGGTCACCCCTGCAAATGCAAGGCTGGGAAGAGATAGTAGAAGTTAAGACTTCACTGAAATACAAATAAATGTATCTCTGCAATTCTACAAAGACAAGCATGAGGACAAGTTAGGAAGATCACTGGTTTGAATGACAGCCTTGGTGATCAGGGAGGCTCTTTGTTTATATCTGAGGCACTTAGTTCTCTACACAATCTCTACACTTATGCAGGCCTGCATCAAATGGGAATCAACCAGCTTCTTCCTACTAGGAATGATGAAACATTCTACTCAAACCTCCCATTTCATGTTGTATCACTTTGTAAAATCAAGTGGGGTCTCTGGAACACATCATGAGCCAGAGTCAGATCTTTCTAGATGGAGCTCAGTAATTCAAGGTCTCATTTTGAGAGGGCAACAAGATCTCAGTCTTATATAGGCTTAAAGAAGGAGGAACTTTAATTTACTTTTCCTGCCCTTGGAAAGTGTACTAGCCTCCAGGTGACAAGTCAGTCTACAAACATGTGGTTAAGTTCACAGCTACCAAAAGGGGAACCTCTCCTTTTGCTGCTGCACTCTCTGCCTGCTGGACCATGCAGGGAGTCATTTTAGATCACTGAAATAGTAGAAAACTATCTCAGAAGAAAGGGAAAAAAAAAGCAGACATGTAGAAGATGGCATCCTGCCATTCCAGTGAGCTGAACTGGCTTGAGGGAGACTCTAAGCCTCAGAACAAGCGTAGAGAGGGAGCAGTAATACTCCTCTTTATGGCTCTGTACAATTAAACCAGTACATCTGCTTCTGACATGGAACCCAGGAGAAACTTTCTTTGATTCTGGGATTGCTGTGCAACAACTGAGTGTGTTGGGCCAGAAGGAATACACAGGAGAGCAGAGCAAAAATCTAAAACCAAGTGTGAGTCTAAAACATGCTTTTTTAGAGCTTGTGTGTGGTGAGTCCTGGTCTCCTGTTACTGCCTGTGTGTCTTGTACTTCATAATCTGCAAGTAACTGCATAGGAGGTGAGTATGCTACCCAGAAGACTTCTGACTACTACGAGTGACAGAAGACAAAGCCAACCACCAGCTGAAATAAATCTTCCATTTCACTCTGGCTTTCAACCTCAGCCCCAGACCATTCTTTTCTAGTTCTCACTCTCCTTCCATCCCAGTTGGCTCCTTCTTTTACTCCAGTTTAGCTTTTATCCCCACTGCAAGGGAAAGCATCAGGCTACACCAATAGAAGCAACCACTGTAGGTCCCTTCCAACTCAACATATTCTTTGATTCTGCAAATCCACACTGTAGCAAGTGTCCTGAGGAGTTGGTATTTTATTCTAGCAATGGCAATGAGGAGTCATGATTGATTCTGCAGAAGTGACAAACATGTATGTACAGTAATTTCACGAATATAAGCCGCACCTTTTTCATTGAAGAATC
>VRYO01002772.1:25964765-26017269 GCA_009812075.1 Sialia sialis
GCACTTTATAGAAAACTGAGGTAACCCTAACAGAAGCAAAACTCAAGCCAGTATTACAGAAAAAATAAGAAAAATCACCAATGAATTCACATGTGAAAGTACAACCATACTTGTTAATTCTTTAAAGCTCTTCAAATTGGTACAAGTTTCAGAAAGATTGGCTTAGCTTGTTGGCAATTCACAGCTTCTTTGAAAGCACAAATGAAACTGTTACCATACTGTAATGCAGTGTGACATTAGCATGAAAGAGTCAAGACCCTTCCCTCAGTCTCTGATCTCATTTGATGCATGACAACATCAGACTGGCATTCCTAATGCACAGGTCCCCAGCGTACACTGGATCTCACTTTTGCATGCTCTGAGCTTTCCATGCCCTTTTCACTACAGACCTGTAGATGTCAAGGACTCCTAGCCTTGAGCATACAGTAGTAAGTATGTATGAGCAAAGCGCAGTTATAAAAAACGTTTAAAATTAAAATGTGCTTTCTCTTGGATCTTCTACAGACTGGAAAAGACCTGCAGTTTCATCTCAGGAAAACTGTAACAATTGGAATGTCAAGAGACTACTGGAAATCCTGAGAAACAACTTCATGAACATTACTGTTACAACTCAGTAAAATCCATTAATGTTTCCCATAACATTGAATCTAAACATGCATCAGTGTGAACCATGAATGATAATTCCAAGTTCCAATATGGCCTAAAATTTCCAGATATAACAGAAACAAATGGTTGTGGTCATTCACAACAGAACATTGCACAAGGTAGAACAGAATGCCTCTTTTTAATACATATAAGGAGATTCCAGATGTATGATGAGACAAAAGCAGATACATTTATTTGAATGAATTTTTAAGACATGTTAAAGCTACTATTTAATACAGTAAAAACTTCATTACCACTTAAGAAAATCTTTTTGGAAATGCTTTCTTTTTCCAAAATGTAGAAAATCTCTGCTGACAATCTTATAAAACATACACATGCTGCAAAAGTGAAACATACAAGAGGAGCACTGAAGAATTACCTCAGCTTTCACCACCACTTCACTTGATTGAAACTGTTCTCGTGTTCCATTAAGCATAATAATATATTTGGAAAATGTAAATAACCTAATTACATTTTTTTGCTTCAAGCTTCCAGGCACCAGTCATATATCGCAGTCGTATAAAAAGAAGATCCCTGCCCATCTGCAGCCAGCTCCAAAAGGGAACTAACTTAGAACCTGTGATTAATGAAGAAGAAAATCAGAATGACATTGTTAGAAAAAAAATGAGCACTGGTATGACACACATTTAAGCAGTCATGAAACTCTGCATTCTCAGCACACTCAGCCCCAGATCCCAGATCTTAATATTAATAAAAAAAATATAATTTGAAAGCAATTGCTTTATAGTAATTACATTATGCCATAGGTGGGACACTCTGGTTTGCAAGCAGCACAGTAATTCCATGTATGTAACAAGATGCGCAGTGCTCTCCGTGACAAGGTTTTGTTCAAGTAAATAGGAACCTGAACATCAATAATCAAGCAAATTATTTATCCAGCAACTCTGGAGAAGAGGCCCTTCAGCTTGTCTTATAACAATAATACGAAGCTGCCAATCTTCAGGCAAGGCAAGGAACCCACGCTACAAAACCAAGCCTTCTGCCATTTCTACTAACATCTGTGTTAGGTGCAATGTACACATGGAACTGCACTGAAAGGAAACATTTCTAGTAAAGTTGGCTCAGGACAATCTCTACTTGCACCTTTCATCACTACTACAGTTCATTCTAATTTCTGTTGTTCAGGGGTTGTGCTGAAGAGATTAAAAGAAAGATAAAAAAACATGAGAAGGGCAAAGAATAGAGGAACTGCATTTGATGGGAGGTAAGTAAGCCGAAGCAAGCAGTACCTCTTAAGCTGGCACTACACTGAAGAAATATGCATGGAGCTATATTTCCCAGTAACTCAGTGGCAGAGACCTCCCTACAGGTCTGAAACAATATGACATCTTAAAAAGAGATGGTGCTCTAGAGGAAGCCTTAATAGCTGAGAATTTTGGAAGGCAAGATACAGTGAAATGGAACTGAATCAGTAAGTGATGATTGTCAGACACCCTGCACAGTGTTTTACAATTGTACTAATTTATTAACACATTACAGTAAGAGGACATGCTGAAGTAGTGTTTTGTCCCAGCACTGTAATTCCTTACTTTTGTCTCCAGTGGGACTGCAGAGCTTCTCTGCCATGCTACCCCTTTACCTACTCTTTTCTGTACCAAGCCATGGCAGTAGGCTTGCAAGGACATGGAATTCATAATTTGTATGGAAAGACGGCTCTGTGCTATCAAAACTGGGTAAATAGGGCAATAATGTTGGATCTGTTATTCTGGATTGACATGTCAGCAGTCTTATAAGAACATGACCTATCTCCCTACCTTCTATTTCAGTCCAGTTGACAGCAACTTCTGCTATAGGTATTTTCATGCGCTGGGCTATATAAAGAAGCTCCACGTCGAACGCCCTGAAGAAGAACAGGAAACACCAAATATAATCACACATACTCCCAGAAGAAAGACAGTGGAAATGTTAATTAAGTTATTTTCAGTTATGTAGTTGGTACCAATGCTCTATAGGTCAGATAGACATGGATGGGAAATTAATTTTCCTCACTAAACATCTCAGAACACAGCCAAAATACAGACAACAATAAGAATACTTCACTGTGTCCTGCTTTTGAAAGTGTAGATGACTCTGTTCAGCCCACTGCTTGCTTTTCATTCTGTCACAATCACAATTTAAACATTTCTGAAGACCATGAAGACCAAGCAGTCAAATGTACAGTGTCATTCCACATCTCTAGTAATGTTTCATCAAAGAGAACATCTACCTGCTGTGGCTTTATGCTGATCTGATGGGTGCTCCTTTTACTTTCTCAGTCAAGGAACTCAAGGCGGCAGCATAGAAGTGAGAAATCATTCATGTTACCGTGTACAACAAAATCCAAACAACAGTTTAGTGACCGCTAATGCACAACACAAAATCCCTCTTGAGAGACTTGTCTTTTTTATTGGCTCAATTTTTTGCAGATTGTACTGCAAAATGAACTGGGACAGTGATTCTGCTCTCTCTGGTGCTCCTTCCTGCTCACTTTGTCCAGAATACACCTTAATCCTCTCAGTTCCCTGCACAGAGAATTGTCTGTGTGTTTCATTCCTGTAAATGCATTCTCAAGTGGGCCTTTTGGCTCTGAAACACCAGACTTTTGATACTCAATAAGTAGTTTGGTAGCTTTTAATGCTTGTTTATTTCAATGCTTTTTAAAAATGCTTTTGTTTAAAAATCAGCATATGAAATTGCCAGTAGCTACTACTGACAGACACAAATCATAATAATGAAGATTCTGGTGATTTGCTTTAAATTCTCATTGCTAAGTCCAAGAGAGCTTTATTTTGAAATGAAAGAAAATCTTTGGCACTGGAGGAAATGTATGTATTAAAGGGTTGCTTGAATTTATGTCTTTGGTAATTCCATCTAACACTAAAGAAAAGATGGAAAGGAACAGACACAGTGATCAAGAGCAGGCAGAAGAAATAGTTTAGCAGATTGCTTGCTAAGTTCAGATGTTATTTCCTTCTACTTCAAACCACCTTTTCCTTTTAAGCATTTCTGTAAAACTATTAATAAATGCAACAACAGCAGCAGTCCACTTTGAAATGTGCACGTGGGTCTGACACACACAGGTAGGTTCCCACTGAAGACCACAGCAGGCTGGCTTGCTGGTGGAATCACAGGCACACACACAAACCTGAACTTGTGCTCTCTGTGTACAGGAGAGCCACTGATCCCAAAGAGGGCAGCATTAAAACAAGCAAAGGCAGCACAGACAGATGTTATCTACAGAGACTACAGTTATTGTGGATAGGGAATTTAGAGCTACTTTGCAAATCTGATTTTTATTAGGACACAGGCCTTCTCATTGTCACCAAAAAAATTCAAAGAATAAATTATTTTTTTACCTCAGTGAACTACATCTGCTCCAAGCAGCCTCGTCATTTCACCGCTTTCTTTACATGAGGGTTGAATACTATTTTATTAATCACTCCATAGTCTCTTCTACTGAAGAGGTATTATTTAATTTTTTGCTGACATTTTATATTTGTGAGCCAAAAACCCAATGTATTCACCTTTGAATGTTTATGAATCATGTGTATTAAGACTAAATCTAATTTTCTAATACTTACTACTTAAATGACTAAAAATCTTAAGAGACGCAGAATAATTGCCTGATAAATTAGACTATATGAGCTGCTCTAAAAGTATTACACAAACTATTAGCTTAGTGAACTAATAGTTATTTGCAGTAATTCCTGTGGACAACTGATTACTGGAATGTCAGCACATACATCACAGAACAACAATATTAAATAGTTCTGTGAACTACAGGGCTCAAAGTAAGAGATTAAAAGCACAGGAATTAATCAGGTTGAACACTAATATCGTTACATGTGGTTGCCATTTGGGTAACAGTGAACATATCCTGAAATTAAAAAAAAAACCAAACTATTCAATGTTGAAAGGAGAATGACTTCAGTAGAATACCACTGGGCTGCTGTCTTCCATCCCATTTCCCCACCACCTTTCAGTACACCAGAATGACTAGTGAGGGAATACAGATTGCTGAGTGCTCAATACACTGACAGCAGTACATCCATATAGCAGACCACCAGATCCAGATGGTACAGGAGAGCCATACAGAAGCTTCCACCACCAGGATTAAGCTTGGGTGTGGTATATGGAGCCTACCCTAGAGGAGATCAAAGCCACACCAGCAGATGAGCTGTAAGTGCAACTAATGATTTGCTACAAAGCCATTGGTGAGCGGCTAACCTGTGACAGAACTGCTCCTAGAAACACCAAGGTATTACTCACACCATGTACTTCGTTCTGCTGCCTCTTGGAAGGGGGCCACACAGCTCAGAATACTCATACTTGGCTTCAGCCTGAAAGAATTCACGTTCCAATCTAAGTACCCAGAGTTAGATATCCGAAAATCTATGATGTGAACAATTTCCCTCATCTATTTCTAATCGTGGGTCTGTGATGTGGTAATTACCCAAACATGTAATATAAAGTAAAGAAAAAAGTTCTCCATGTGGTTGTATTTTGATTAAGCAACAATTTAAGGTAATACTGGCTAAAATTAATTTGAAAACCAAGTTGGTAGGTGTTTAATTGAATTCAGTCTTTCTAAACTGAATCCTTAAGATGTTCGAACTTATAAAATATCTGTCCTTAAAAATTATTCTGTATTTTAAATTCCACTAAGACTCTTTTTCTGGACCGTTATTATTTGTTTCAAAAAATGAAATCAGGCCTTCAGTTATAATGTTTTAACTGGAATTTACGAGTTTTGCACATCCAAGGTATGTTTTTCCAGTAAACTCTTAAAGGCAAAGAAAACAGCCAATGGTCAAAGAGGTCTAACAATGAAACAGAATGCCAAGAGGGCTAGACTGCCAGAACTAGCTGAACTTGGGCTTTTGAAAGTCCACATGTCAGCCAAGAGTAGGACTTTGTACAAGACAAACTAGACACAGTTAAAACAGCAAAAATATTTTTGCGTTGACTAGACACTCATAAACAATTCTACTTGCCATGCATAAAACAAGGAAAAAACCAGTTCATTCCACTGCTTGTGTTGGTCTACAATGGCACAAAAGTGGGAAAAAAAATCCCCATAGCAATATGAATGCTTATTTTTCTGTAATTTTTATACAGCAGCTCATATTTAGAGATAAGTGATAGACTGGAGAAACAAACATTATTTTTTATATTGATCTTTCCCAGTTTGAAATGTGAAACAGCCTGCCCTGTTCAGTACACAATTTTTACAGATAAAAGTAACAGCAACTATTTTATCCCTTCATTGATCTGCTGGCTTGTACAATGCCATCATAAATTGCCACTTTACAAGAATATGTCAATCAAACCAGGACTAGAACTACATTTTGAATTTCCCCTCCTTTTATCATAAAGGTATGACTAAATTGCTTTGTCTAGTTTCCCTAAGGACAGACATTTTCTGTCTGGAAGAAAATTTATCTTTTTTTTTTTGTTGTTGTCAGAAGAAATCAATGATCAAATTTAGGATAGGAAAACTCAGCCAGTGAGATCATTTAATTTTCCAGTATTTCTCTTGTGCATCAAAATTTAACATGAACAGCTACATTTTTCAGGTCAAGACTGCAGATGCAGAACTAGACCTTCTTTTGTAGCCTGAAGTGAGTAATTCCAACTGTCTCTGTTATGTTTTTATAGTATCTCTTTTAATTTTCTTTTAAGTTTTAAATTAAAAAATCTGCTCCATCCATTTCTGAAAAACAGATTAGCTGTGTAATCAAATTCAGAATCTAAAACACAAAGCATATGCTCTCTGTTCAAAAGGCTGCTTTCATTTCAAGCTAATGTCAAAACTTTGCTGTTTAGAAAGTAAATTTCAAGAATGTTTCGTTTATATTCATATATACACTGCCAAAGGATAGTTAAACAAAAAAGACAATGAGAACACTCCCCAAAAAAAGCCAGTTTAGTATGTAAGCATTATTTCTTAGTATCAAATATATAAACAGTTTGTAGATTCTATTAATTTTCAAATGCCTTTTAAAATTTAGGGTTAGATTGAAAAAAAAATTCTAGGAAATAGCTTGGTCTCTCTTTAAAAAGTGTTATGTGATCTTTATTGCCATAATAATAAAACTGTATTTCTCCTTGTATGCTTCAGTTTCAAGATAAGCATCTATAAATCAAATTCAGGACAGCAAGAAGAAAATCTGGTCTGTTTTCTAGTATTTTTAACATTAAAGAGGTGATATTCACATCAATGTCCACTGGAATGGAAAAAACATGGTGAAAGCATAAAGAAGTGAGGGTCTAAGCAGGTGGGAATTATTAGACAGCTGATTTTATAGCAATTTTATATTAACATCATGAGTATGATTATGCATCAATTTTAGTCTAATTAGTTTTTATAAGCATTCACCTAGCACTGTAGTATCCCCACAAATCCAAGCCTGACTAAGCTTGAGCAGACAGGACATGATTGGTTTGGGCAGAAGCCTGGTGTTCACTCCATTCAGCAGCTCACCACATGTTCCCGTGCAGCAGCTGGGGAGCCCTCACCAGGCTCCAGGACCAGGTGCTTAACTCAGATAGCTTTTATCCTATTAAATCCAGCACTCTCCTCCATTATTCCCAGAAGATCTGAGCACTGACCACACAGAACTGAGCACTCCTTCAAGTACCTAACAGACCTGCACCCCACCTGTGGGATTTTAAGATTCACACAGAATGCAATAATTTCCTTGGATGTCTAGTAGCCCCAGTGCAGTGACACAGAAGAGAAAAGAAATCCAGATTTCAGAGCCTCTTATCCAGTACCAAGAGAGTGGTTTCTCTGCTATGCCTTGCTGATGGTTTCAGTATGAACAAGTTGCTCTGTGACCCAGCTGGGGATTCCACATATATATATCCACATACTTATACCCTTATACCTTCCCATCTCCCAGTTTATGTCCAGATCTTATGAACAGTAACTGGGAAAGGGACAACACTTGATTTGTGCACTGACAGGCTATCTTCCAGTTACACATGCTAAATGACCAGCTCTGGAGCGAAAAAGTAACTTTTAAGGCAGTTACAGACTCAATACAGCAATAGCTCTACATTCCACACGAGATTTGTGTGGCCAAACACAACCCTTGCAACTGCAGTCTGGAGCGGCAGTACAGCTGTCAAAGCTCAGCCTAAAACAGTACACACTGGAATTGACTAGGACTACAGGATTGCACACATTTGTGTATGGGAACATTGCTCAGCAGTTCTGTTCCCTGTCAAGCAAGTGGAAGTCCATGAGAGATTTCCCTGAACAAAGACAATAGTTTGAAGAGGTTTGATTATACCTAATTAAACTACCCTTTTTAGCAAAAATTGTGGCATAGAAAATTTACAGAAATGATGGTATTTGAAAACAGTGCTTCAGTCCTGTAATAGTAGCCATGGCTGTATCACTCACATACAAGAACTCTTCTACCTAAATTACAACTAAAGGAGCTCTAAAGTAATTAAAAGACTACACATAATTTTCTGTTGTCCTAAATTAATGGCATCTGTCAGTGATCCTCACACAAAATACCTCAGCAAGAAAATAAGTAAAGAATAAGCATTTTCTTTTCACTTTAGAGTCCTCAGCAATTACAAACATCTTATCAGATATGGATTTTACATAAAATACTTTGGTTAAGCAGAACTGAATTGTAATGCATAAAAAATAACACTGATATGAGTTTTGAATACTCTTAACATTCTTTATCATAACAACAGCTTCTCTCCATTTCTTATTCTGCTTGCATGGCTCATATCTGTAGAAGGAGAGAGGACTCTCAGAAACTAGGAGTGAATTACAGCACCATGAAAAATTGTTAGTTTGAAATTTCTTCTAGAGGTGAAGAAAAAAGAGTTATTGGGATTTCCAGTTGTTTGAGGCTTTTTCCTCTTTTTTTCCTCTCCTCTTTCCTAATCAATTACCATTTCCTCTGAAAAGGCAAAACCAAAATATCCTATCTAGGATTACATACACGTTTTAAGAAACAAGAATAAAATTAAGTAAAGAACAAAATTAAATACCCAACTACTTTCCTAAAATGTATCTTAATAAGAACATAGAACTTCTAGCAATTACCAGGATACTTTAACATAACAAGAAATCAATGCTGCCATGCAGGCAGTACTATAATTGGCTGAGCAGCAGGGATTTGTACACAGACATCACATGCTTCGTTGTAGCTGCAATACAAAAATTATTTTCAAACCTATATTCAATTATTAAAAAAACATCACCAACCAAAAAAGGAACAATTTACCAGCGTTCTATGTGAAGGTTTGAGAAAGTCTCCAAGGCAGCTTCTCTGGTTAGAAGTTTAAATCCGCACTGCGTGTCCCGGATCTCTTTGACGCAGAGAAACCACACCAGGAAGTGGAACCCATACATGAGGAGAGTTCGGAAGTAAGAGCGCTGTGGACAAAAGGCAAGAAGTTAAAGTGGCTTTATTTGAGTGATGAGTGAAGTGCTTGAAAGGAGCTGTCTTACAGTAACTCTGGCCTGTGATAGCTTTTAAAGTTTGTAAACTGGTTGTATTTTGCACTGGAATGAAAACAGAACTTAGCAACAGTCAAACAACATTTCGGCTGAAAGAAAAAGATTTTGATGTAGTGAATGACTTGCCAGTTGTGTATATAGTCTAGGGTAGGAGAAATCCAAGTTTCTTTTTCTCATTTTCCCAGTTCAGAGCAGTTTTTCACTCTGGATTATGCCTTATTAAGTAAAGCAGGAACCTGCACCTGGATTTCAGATAATTAGTGTAACAGCCACAGTATCTTCTGCATGATTCTTTGGAAGAATATAATGGGCCAAGTGAAAATCAGGTCTAAAGCAAAGGCTGCTGTACAAGATATTTCATTTTATATTTCCAGTAATGTTACAGTCATCTCTTTTGTTCTTTTCTTTCACAAATGTATTTTATATTCCTGATAAACCTTCCCAGCCTAGTCTTTGGTTACACTAGTTTTGACACAATAATCATACAAATAATTTTGTCCATGGACTCCAGAGGCTGGAGTCTGGATTTGCAGAGGTCCCTCTTAGTCTTTTATTCAAGACAGTTCCTGAACAACTAGAACCGTGATCCAAAAATTGCATGTGAACTCACTGCTGTTCTCAAGCTAAATTTAAGTTACTGTATCTATGACTGTAAGCCATATATCATTTAAAATCTTTAGGAGCCAACGATTCAACTGTTAATCTGGGTGATAAGAGATGCCTTTAAAGCAAACAATTTAGAATCCCACTTGACACAGAGAAGATGCTTGGCTTATTATGCAACAGCCTTTGGCTTAAGGAAAACCAAATTCATAGCCTTTTGAAAAGCGCTCCTGCCCCAGGTTAATGGCAGATCTGGTGTGGCTTCTTTGGCTCCTTTTGTTCTTGTGACACTAGGCTCTCACCAGGGCCAAAAGGGAAGTGCTAGAAGGCTGCATGATTGTCAGATAGTGAAACTGTGCACTTACTTCACGAAGAGGAGTTCCTGTGTTATACTTACCACTCCTATGACTATTTATGCAAGTCACAGTATAGATTCATTAAAGGACAGTAACAATGCTGGAGGCAGACCAGAATTCTTGATGTATTGATACTGAAGACAAGAGTGAAATTCTAGTCTTAATAAATTCAATACAGCTGCTTATCACAGCTTCATTCTACAGTTTTAGATGCTAATAAGTCCAGAGAGAAATCTCAACACCTAAAAGATTGCTCTGCAGCTTTTTTTATAGCTATTGCACTACACAACAGTCTTGTCCCACTATATACAGTAAAGGTAGTCTTTCTACTCCAGTCTAGGCACAACTGGGTGATGAAATGAAATGGGCTACACATTTCAAGCAAATCAGTACTACCTAACCAGTTTGTGATTCCTCTTTTAAAAATTCAGAAATATAGGGAGAAGCAGGAAGCTAAGGATGGACATGTCCTAAAAATTGTACTTTTGTATTAAAAGACGAAAGTCATGTTCCAATTCCTCTCCCTAATGCAGCAAGACTTTCAAGAGATATGAATGAACTGAAAAAAAATCTGTCCACATTCGGCACTTGACGATGCAATGAAACACTTTTTCTAGGCTCCTCTTCGTTGGCTATATAATCAACAGTAGTAGTTCCTACGTTCTGATAATGATAAAGGTTTTTTTCCTTGTTGGGTTTTTTGTTTGTTTTTTTGGGGGGGTTGGTTTTTTTTGTTGTTTTTTTTTGTTGTTTTTTTTGCTGTTGTTGTTGTTGTTTTGTTTTGTTTTTTCTTTTTTTTCCTTTCTTTTTTTGTGAGGATGCTAATATACACGCAGCAGTATTTGCAAGAACTCAGGAAGTGAACCACTCCAACACTACCTCATAAATCAGAGGCTGAACACTACTAGTGTAACTTCCTCTGAACTTCTGTAACTTTTAGTAGTTGTGTATATATCTTAGAATAATTTCAAGCACTAAACATCAGTATAAATAAAGCTTACTCTTGAGAACATTCACCATGATGAGCACATCCAAAGACAGTAAAAAATGAGCCCAGCAATGTGTCTGTTGCAATACAAGTTCCATGTCTGTGCTTTGTCAATTACTGTCTGCCAAGACATCAGAAAATCAGATGCAAGATAAGGCCATGTGCCTCTGCATCACTGTTTATTACACAAGAGTCACACATAGAACAGTACTGTCTGTGTGTTCAAAACTCAAAAATTCTACTATGAGTAATACAGAAGACTTAAACCACTTTCCTATGAATACATGTACTCTTCAAACAGCTGGCTGCTAATTATCCCTAACTCATTTTAAACAGGTTTCAAAATCTGCAGGCCAAGTTCTTGCACTGGAAGGAAATCAATAATAATGAACTCATCAGCTGGCTTCCATTCCGGCCCCAGTACTGGTTACTAGCTACTAATTCCATCAGGGTTTAGATACTCTGCTTGTGAAATACTCTCAACTATAAAAATTAAATCCATAAATAGGAACACTAACTGAAATGAGTTCAAAGTGCCTGAAATCTAGAACACATCCTTTGTATATGATGGAGGACATCCTGCATGTATGACAAGCTTTTCCTTAATTTTGGCTTCCATTCTTTCACAAATATTGATTATGTAACTGCAAAACCTGTAGAGCAGAAACAAATAATGGAAATATCTGGTTATTAGTACACCGTAGGAAATGGAAACAAACCTTTGCTATTGAGTCCTTCTCCAGATGAGCTCTAGAACCACAGGAAATAGCCATCCCCTTCTGTACAGGAATATAAATTAAGGAGTTATTACTTAAACCAATATTATTTGAATCAGTGGAATCTTGTGTTCAGAACCATAACAGAAACTTCAAGGCTGTACACTTTTCTGCTTCCTGTACTGCACTTCTTCTACTGCTAGGTTTTGAGCCCCAATTAGTCTTCTACAATTAAGAGATAATCTAAAGTTTATTACAATTTGCATATGGTGTATGCAAATTGCCTCAATTTATTCTGGTCTAGTTAGGCTTTACTTTGTTTACTTTATGCAGACGGCAAATGTGTTTAGCAGCACATATAAGTATGCTGCATTCCCTAGAAACTAAATGTTATAATATACATTTTCCTTAAATATTGCACAATGGAAGCAACAACAGAATAAAGCACTTGCTGCACTGATGTATTTTCAAACGAAAAAGATGCCATGGTATCCGCCAAAAATATAATCTGAAATTAAATCACCACGATCAAAACAAAAGGTTTAACACTATTCTCATACTACTGCTTCCCACCTAAAATCTCTCTAAGCTACTCTATTTGAGGGCAGTGCTGGAGAACCAGCAATTGCTGCCACCCTGGTAAGGAAGAGAGTCAGGGTCATATGCAGCCCATTGGATCCTGCACTTGTGGCTCTTGCACTCGCAGACTGCAACCCCTTCCACAGGTACATCTCCTGCAGCTCTGTCTGGAAGGCTGCACATCTCATCTGGCACTCTGGGAAACCAGCTACAAGTACCACACTCATTTGCATTTAAGCAGAAAATAAACCTCTGTTCTTTCAAGTCAAGCTCCCAAAAGAGAATGACTGTGCAGGGAGGTGTCCTTGCTCCACAGGTTCTCAAATTTTTGTTTACAATGAAAGTTCTTCCAAATAATGTCATTAAACTAAGGACCCTGAGAAAAGAAAACCTGTATAAGAGTTGGAATTAAGATGCACCTGTAAAAGTATATAGGATGACATCAGATAAAATGAAAAAAAAACCCAAACAGCTAACAAAGAAAACTAAGTAGGCATCACATGGTATTTATACAGAACAGAACAACTTCAAACAATTTGAAGGAAAGATAAACAGCAAAAATAAAGTTCTGTACTGCCCCGAAGTAGGCACAATGGATGCAAAGGAAGTGAGAACTCAGTGAAAGCGCCTTTTAACAGCCCATTTGTGAGACTTCTAGCCTTAAGTCTTCAGAATTACACCTACATCTTCAACAGAATCTCAACCAGTTTGAAGAGAACCACTGAAGTCTATTTTGTGTATTAAAGTATGCATGTGTATTGAAGTAAAAGCGTAAGATTTTATACTCACAGGCCATGGCCGGAGATTCTTTAGACCTTCTTCTACTTTTTCAATATCTGCAAATTTTGTAGCTCCATCTGCATCAGCCATGAGAATCTTTTGTCCCCGAGAACTAAAGACACCCTGCAATGAAAATAGTCAATAAAAATTCAACACCTTTGAAATAAATTATTAGTCATAAGCTAGGTGCAAGACACGCCAATGTAGTACCACTAGACTCCTAATGTAGAAACAAGACAGTGATGCCTCACAGATTCCATACAACAGGTAAGTCTTAATATTCAGCTAACAATAGTTTACCTATTTATAGAATAATAACATCTAGAGACTTCATTCTCTGAGTGTACACAGTGACAGACAATGAACGCAACAATCCTTCTCAGGAAAACCTAAATGCAAAAGCCAACAAGTTGCTACAGTCAGCTCTAGAGGGGAGCACGAAGAAGAGATGATCAGCAGTTGCCACAGCACTGGATGGCTTCTTTTTGTCATGTGAGCTATGGAAAAGAGGATGCAGTGAGAGTTTTTTCTAACACCATTTCAAGAAAAATTCAAGAGCTGTTTCTCAA
Organism: Sialia sialis; assembly: GCA_009812075.1. Taxonomy (NCBI): domain Eukaryota; kingdom Metazoa; phylum Chordata; class Aves; order Passeriformes; family Turdidae; genus Sialia; species Sialia sialis. The sequence goes on from VRYO01002772.1 coordinate 25,978,496, forward strand.
AACTAATTTAAGATTAAGTCTCAAGTCACAGTATCACTGCAAAACATTTGTGATGCACAGGTTTCACAGCTTATTTTGCCATACACTTGATCAGAAAAATGTCATAATTTTTAAAGAGGTCCAGACAGGAAAACAATTAGCTGTGGGTGTGATGAAATTACTGTTGCAAGCAAACACCTGTGCATGTAGAAAAGCTTATCAAAGAAGTAGCTGTATACACATCCACTCTACAGAATGCATTGCAAAAAGAAAATTGTTCTCCCTCTCTTGGAACTTAAAAACTGTACCTCTTACAACAGTTCCGTATGTTCTGATATAATGCTCTCTCAATTTCCTATAGTTACTCCTCTTTCATAAGAAATAAATAGACATACAAAAGATAGAGCTGAAAGTACAGATAAAGACATATCACTGACAATCCATAGATGATACCACCCTTTTTCAGAAAAGCAAAGTGCCATTCATGGTAGGAATACAATGCTCCTTCTAAATATGTAAAAGCTATTTCATTTTTAGAACATATTCATCTCATGATAATATCTACATGAAAGCACAAATTGTGACTATTGAGCGTGGGTGATAGCAGTGGGCTTCAGTAAACATAAGCTTTGCTGGATGAATTCTTGTTTATCGGCCATAGCCATGTTAAAAACCACAGACATGACCTGGAGAGCAAAGTTTTGTCTACAAAAGCTTAACTTTAATCTGTAACAGTTTTGGGTTGGTTGGGGTTTTTTTGTTTGTTTTTGTTTTTTGGTTGGCTTTTATAAATGCAAGCCTACTTCTAAGTGGAACTAACATGGATATGAAATGCAAGGATTTTTTTCCCACTTTGAATTCTCATATTTAAAAAAATGTCTTTGTCACTGATCTTTCTGAAAAGATAATACTGCTACCAAGATCTAAACTAAACTTATTTTGAAAGACGTTTTGGCTTTAATTTATAGAATCTGTACTTACTTTTCTCATAGTTATTTTGTTAATGCATTGAATTCAAAAGGTCAATCAGCACAGCTTTATCTTCTGTATATTTGGGCACAGATAGTTCAAACAGAGAAGGAGATGAAAGTATTAATTACCGTCCTAACTGCTCCCCCTTTCCCTCGGTTGTTTCCCAAAGATATCACTCGCACTTTGTCACTTCCGTATTTCTTGCTGTACTCCTCGGCAACCTGACAGATACACAAAAAAACAGCATAAAGCAAAACCAGGAACCAAGGGAGAAGTATACATTTGATCACCCCTCAAAGGAAAATAAATTAATAGCACAGAGCTATAACCACTTCAGTTGACAGAAATACATTGCCAGTGTTCACTGGAGTCTGTCTGGGAAAATAAAAAACAGTTCACAGTCAAAACAAGAAGACTGAAGAAACTAAGCAGTGTTCAATAAGAACAGGATATTTCCCTAAGCAATTTCAACCCCCATCCTCCCACCTCCAAAACTCAATCCTAATTTAATTTATATCATACTACTACAGACCTTTTCTATTAACACCAATAGTTAATAAAAGAAACACAGTTTTCTATGACAGCCCCCTATTTTTCACTTGTCTTGCTGCTATTTGTGGCTTTGAAGAAAAACTCATATTGATCTAAAATTCCATTCACACTGCAAGGATCTGAACATTTTGGTACATGTTGTGGGAAAGAGAGAGCTCAAGTTTTCTCCTAATTTCTTCTAAAAGTTGTCTTGAGTCCTTTTAAGTCCAGAGGCTTGCAGCCATTGTATGCTCAGTTGAACAAGACGGTAGAAAGAATGCATGGCAGTCAAAAATATATACCAGCAATCCTTAAAGCTATATGCATTTTAGTGTCTAGCTCAAAAATCTTCCAAGCAATTGCAAAAAAAACCCCACAAGCTGGCTAGCCTTCCTTGCCAGTGACATACATTAAACTTGAAACAGCAGAATACAGAACTATTTTGAAAATACTACTACTGGCACGAGGATTTTTAAATGAACAATCCCATGAAAGGTGTGGGATAGAACTGTGCCAGCTTTTCTGTCAATCACAGTATGAATGAGATATTTAAAAAGATTTTTTAGCTTCCTCAAATTCATATTCACATCATCACTATGGACATGTAGAATATTTCATGAGAAATTTCTTGAAGTTAAAATTCTTAGAATCTCAGTAGCAGGAAAAGGGCTGTCACAGTTGCCAATCAAGAAAACCCGAATTTGCAAAAGAATTATACGTGTATTCATATGCATATGTGCCATCCACAATCCATATATGACTATGACAGAAATAATTCAGAAACGTGAACTTCAACTGTCAACTGCTTCAAGTACCAAAATAAAATATAAACCACTGTTATATTCCACAAATATACAAAAATCCAAACAAGATTACAAGCATCTGATTGTTGGGAAGAAATTTATTTTTCTTACCTTTGCAGTTTGATCTTTACTACCATCATTAACCACTATTACTTCATACGTGAATGAAGGATCTTGTTTCTTGAAAATAAAAACAGAAATAATGCATTTCATCCAATTTCTTAAGTAGGCAGTAGGTTTTTCAAACATCATTATTCTTTTCTCCCTGGCAGTAATTCACATTTTCCAACAAACACTAATAAGATGCAGCAAATTTGTTAAGATGGCATAATTAAAGAATTTTGCCATATTTGATGCAGGTACCCTTACACTGGCTTGTCATGCTACCATCTAGAACTGAAAAATCAATTCAGTTGAAGAAGATGAAATCTTAGAAAAACATCACTTTTAAGAAAACCCAAATAAAACAAAATCCAGAAACTTTTCACAATGTGCTTCTTACCCAGAGAACAAATCCTAATGAAGAACAGACGCTTATGAAACTTGTTGGAACAAACCAGGGCTTAGTTTAGAAAGTTAAAAGAATGGTTAATCCTTAGCTCTGTCTTGGACAGATTTAATGCATATGAAGATTTTGTCATCCTATAGTAGCATATTAAATCTTTACTTATTTAAAAATCCTTTCTGTCACTCAGTCTAAAAACAACTGGTAAGAGACAGAAGCATTATCTCTAAGTAGCCAGGTACTACTGTTTTAATGTACACTAACATAAAAAGTGACTAGATCACTGAGTTGTCATACACAATACACAGAAAAATAAGAATTTTGAATACAAAAAGAAAATACCTGTCTTTTTTCTAGATAATCCAAAGCTTCATCCATCATAAGTGGTACTAGAGAAAAAGTGGTGGAAGTCAGGTCTGGTTAGTAGATTATAACACCAAAAGCACCAGCACAAGCAAGCTGAAAACAGCCACAAAGGAAGGCTGAGCAAATCAACTCTTTCATACAACACTACCTTCAGTAAACAAGCTTAGGAGCTGCAACTCTAAATGCTGTCCTTTCTGAACGCAGAAAGAACACTGAAGAAGATCACACACACTATAAAAAGACAGCATAAAAACTTTTTTTCTGAGGAACCAACTTTTCATTTTGAAGTATGTAATTCTCTACACAACATTAAAGGGAAAAAAAATAAATCATTCTTTATGACTGACCTAGCAAACAAGCACTGACTTTTATCTATTTGAGCAAGCTGTCAGATTGTGTACTGCCACATCAGCTTTAGAGCTTGATTATTTCTATCACATATAAAAGCCCTCACTCAGTATCAGGTACTCCTATCTATGGCCAAGTCAAACACAAACACGTGATATCATCCCTTTTTCTGCTTGTATGAAGCTGCTACTGTTGTTTAAAGAGTGGGAAGCTCTCAAATCAATTTTAAAAGTATTTTACTACTTCTTGCCTTGCAGCATTGACAGGGGCAATGAACAGCCATTCTTCTGGGGTTCATTAAGAGGATTCTTACAAGTGCCCCATGCTATTTTCAGCAGTAGAAATCAAGTTACACTATGCCTTAATTTTGAAATTCAATGTACTTGGACTGTTTTCTGGGAACTGTGTCCAAAATCTGATACATAATCTGGCCTGCCAGAATCTACTGCTAACCCAACTAACTCTAACAGTAACAAGAGATAGATTTTTCTTCTTTTCCTCAAAACAAGAAAAATCTTACACCGGTTTTCCTCATTGTATGAAGGCACAACGACAGACAGCTCTCTTGTAGCAGGACCATGTATATTTGGTGCAGATCCTTTCCTGTATTCAGCATTATTGTGTGGCATTGTTTTGGCAGTTACATGAGCGATTGCACAAATCTGTGATGAAAAAGAATTGAAAAAAGTTGTCAAGCATTCCATCAGTTTACCTAGCTGTTAAATGTGCTATCAGGGGTAACCAAGTATATTTCAGTAACGAGGTGGATCAACGTTGTGGAATCTCACACAAGACCAAAACACTCTCATGCCATTTGGTTACTCCCACTCTGATTGACCACTGTCAGCATCATTGGCTTGCAGATGTTTTTAACTGCAAAACATGCAGGTGCCTCCAAGGTCGTGGTCCAAGCCCCTTCCCCAAGTAACCCTGAGCACAAAAGCAGTGTCACCTTAGATCCCCCACCAAGCCACTGAAATCAATGGCAAGGCTCATGACCAGCCAGACATACGTGCTTGCAAAACTGAGGCACTGATTGCTTTATGCATGACTAAAAATAAGCGGTAGAACTTGGGCTCCAGAGCACTTTTACTTGGTGACACCACACACAGCATCACTTGGTTGAAAAAGACCTCTGAGAACACCGATGTCCCAACACCGCCGGTGTCTCAGAGCACTGCACTGAGAGCCACGTCCAGCCTTTCCTAAAAACCCTGCAGGGAAAGCCTCCGCCACCTCCCTGGGCAGGATGCATACGTGGCACTGTGCACAGGCAGCAGGATTTCGCTTTCCAGGGGATCCAACTTCTCAGTGTAGCAAGGCATTTCGGATACGCAGAGACACAACAACTTCCCAAATGGTTAACGCGAAGGCGTTACCAGGACATTTCCCAACATGTGCTGCAAGGCTGAAACGCTCCGTCTCGGTCCCCTTTACCAGGCACGGCACGCCACCCCTTGCCGCAACACGTTCCCCGCACAACCCCCTCATAAGCGCAGCCCTGCCGGCTCTTGCCGCCCAGCCCGGGCCGGCCCTGCCGCCGGCACCGCGGGACCCTCGGGCAAGGCCGGCAACCCGGGCAGCGCCCCTGCCCCGCACCGGGGGCCGGGCACGGGGCGGCCTCGCGCACCGCCCCCGCCTCGGAGCCCCCCGGGGGCGGCTCTCACCAGCACGAAGAGGAAGACGGCGAGGGCCGCCAACGCCAGCGCGGCTGCGGGCAGGGACAGGGGCAGGGACGGGAGCGGCGGCAGCGCCATCACCCGCGGCAGCCGCGGGGCCCCAGCGCGCCGCGCCAGCGACACGACAGCGGCCGCGCCGCCTGCCGGGTGCCGCTGGGAGCCGCCGGCGCCCCCCGGCGGCCAGAGACCGGCAGCGCCGCGGCCCCGACTGCCGCCCCTACGGCCACCGCTGCCGCCGGTCCGCCCGTGGAGGCTGCCGGGCGGGCGGGCCGCCAGGGGGCGCCACATCCGGGGCGGGGACGGCACCGCCATGGCGGCGGCGTTCAAGTAAGTGCTGGGCCGGGCGGCCGTGGGTCCCGCCTGCGCCTCCACCGCCGCTGCCCGCGCCTTCATCTCTACCCCCGAATCCCCACTGCCCTGTCCGCGACCCCATCCCCACCGACTCGGGACCCCTGAGGGCCTCATCCCGTCACCGCCGTTGGCGCGTCTCGCCGGGATAGGGTCGGTGCTGCGGGGGCTGGGGAGACCCAGCGTGAGCGGGAAAGGCTGAGCGAGCGGGGTTTGGGTTTTTTCCCGAGCGGTCGGGAAAAGGCCCGGCAAAAAGCCGAGTTCATTGATACCCGGAGCTACCTGGTGTCAGAATGGCAGATTATTCGGAGCTGGATCCTTAGAGATCCCGAGTCCGACTGCTGGCCCTGTGCAGGACGCCCCCAGGAGTCACAGCACGTGCCTCAGAGCGTTGTCCGAGCACTTCTTGGGCTCTGGCACTTTTGGTTCTGTGACCTCTGCCCTAGGGAAGTTTTAATTCCAGTGCCCAATCGCCCTCTAGGTGACAAACCTTTTCCTACTCTCCAGCCTAAACCTCCCCTTACACAGTTGATAGCATTATAAGGAGGTTAAAACTGTAGGGAATTCAGCGACTTCCCGTTTATAACTACTCGTTTTAGAATAGTGAAATGGTTTGGGTTAGAGGGGATCTGCACAGATCATCCAGTTCCAATCCCTCTGTCATGGGTAGGGACAGCTATTGCTGGCCCAGGTTGCTCAGAGCTCCATGCTTGTCCTTGAACACTGCTAGGCACTGGGCTTGATTCTAGTGTATTTATGGTTTGAAAGCATCAAACAAGGTTTAGCAAGTGCTGTTGCATGAACTGGAAGACAGCAGTCCTTGCATTGGGCTTGTAATCCAGTAGTACAATGCCAACACATGTGGAGCCAACAGGAGCCAATCCATGCTGGCTGTTATGTTGGTGATGCCTCTGTATGTTAGTTTGCATTTGGAAAACTTGCCTATTTCATTTATCTTTTTTCCACCCCTGCTCCAGAAGCACTATTTTAACACAGCTGTGAATGCTTCATTTAAATATTGACAAAACTTTTTATGAAAGTTTTTTTTAAACTTAATTATCCCTGTTTTAAATACTAATACACAGATACTACTACTAGTGTATGATTAATAATAAGCATTAATTATTTCTCATCTGAAGCACTGCATGAAGCAGATTATGTAATTTTATATTTTCTCAAATATTCTAAGAAAAACTGAATAATTTTAAAATTTTATACAATTTTCTACATCTGAATGCAGTCCTTGAACTAACAGATATTTATACATTTTAATAAAATTTTCCTTTTCTGCATTCCTTGAAAGGCATTCTCTACCCTTTTGTCACCAAGCGCTTCTTTTGATTTAAAGCTAATAGGATTGTTGAGGTGAAAGCTAGCAGTTTTTGTTCAGTATATGTGCAGGCAGGTTCCTTGTAAGGAAGAAGCATTTAGGAACTGAATTTAGGAAAACATCTTTTTTTTAGGTTAGTTTAGAGTTTCCTCGTTGTTCTGTAACTGTGTTGCTAAGCAGCTTTGTCAGGCATCTTGGTTCCCAGTTTATTTATTGTGGGTTTGTGCTTGCTGATTGTTTTTTCCTATGTCTTACCTACTCAGGAGCTTGCATTTGAACTTCTCTTTCTATTTGTTCTAGAACTGTGGAACCTTTGGAATATTACAGGAGGTTTTTGGTGAGTGAAACATGAGATGATTGCATAAATTCCTTATAGTGAATTTTTTCTTGCTTGCTTCTGCTTTTCTAACTTGTCTATGTGGAAATCTGAAACTATGGAAATGGAATCTAAAAAAAAAAAAAAAAAAATCCCCAAAAAAACAGAGCAGGCGAAAAACATTTATGCTCTTCGGAAAATGCTTTTCTTTCCATCTGTGGTGTTGATGCTGTTGATATTGATATATGAATGCTTCTGTTGTTCTTGAAATGAGTTCAGGTTAAATTTGACCGAGATAGTGATGCATGTTTTTGTCTAGAACAAAATTATGTCAAACTGGGCTTTTAGATGCTACAAAAATTATTAATAGAACTATTGCTGCTAACCATGCACACTAACCGTGGAGGAAAAATACTGACTTTTGTTACCTGAAATTAGTTAATCTATTATTGAAGTTGTATTGACTTAGAAATGGGTCCAGTATTACTGCAGTTTTAGTTCTCATAACTGAACCAGAAGTGTTTGCTTTGGAGACTGTGGTGAGAAACAATTCAGATCTAAAATGATGGGATATTGTTTCAGTTTCTAACGTAAGGATTGTGTGCTGCACAGCTTCTGACTGATGGAATTTGAATGTTGAGTGTTCTTTGAGTGCGAGGATTTTCTTTTGTTTTCTTTAGTTCACTCTAATTTTAAGAGCTCCACAAAACAATGCAGACAGGTAGAAACTCTCATTTTAAGTTACCAGTGCGTGAATCTAGCCTCCTGTAGTACCTACCCTTGAGACAATCAGTCTATTGTATATTATCTAAATAAATTTAAATGAATTTGAAAAATCAGGAGTTTTCTTTTGCACGTCTACCACTACAAAGTACGTATCAGTTGATGAAAAGACAGCTAGAGTGTGACTGAGTTTTCCCTAGCATTTTTGAGAAGATAATATTATTTTTATGAACTTCTGTAGCAAAAATATTATTGTGTTATTTGATAAATTATCTTTTGTAATTTGAAGTTTGTAATTTTTCTTTAGAAAGAGAACTGTCGGCCTGATGGAAGAGAGTTAGGTGAATTTCGGACAACCACTGTCAACATAGGCAAGTGCTTACATGGAATAATAATAATGGGAGAGTATTACTGATATCAGGTTATAGAGGTGACCTTAATGACTTGCTAATTGATTTTCTTGCATATGGAAACCAGGAAGAGGAAGGATTTTTCTTCACAGTTTGAACAAGCATGAAAGAACATGTGTGGTAGAATAATACCCTTGAGCATTGTTTTCAGTCCTGTTCCTAGGCTCATGTGCACAGTGTAGTTAGTCAGTTCTGCCCCTGTATGTGCAGCACAATTTAGGTGCCCTCACAAGTTTGCAGATGACACCGAACTGGGAGTGGCTGATATGCCAGAGGGTTGTGCTGCCATCCAGAAGGGGCCTCAGCAGGCTAGAGAACCTCAGCCATTCTGTGTGATTGACTGTTTCATACAGAGGTTCTGTCCCACTCTGGATTTGAGACTTTGCTTAGCCTGTGTTTAGTATAAAATGACTGAAAGCAAACACTTTGTGAAGGTTGGATGTTATTTAACACCCTTTGAAGGGGAAATAGATTTTATTGAACAGTACTTTTTCTCTTCAGGTTCAATTACAACTGCAGATGGTTCTGCCCTGGTGAAGTTAGGAAATACCACGGTGATTTGTGGAGTAAAAGCGGTACGGTCAGTTTTTATCTTCATGTATCTGTTAGCTGACTTTGTGTATTTGCATTTAGAATTAATCACCCTTGGAGTTAGAATACTGTGCCAGTCAGATGCAATTACAGTCTTTCACCTGAGTTACTTCCAGACCTAAAAGTTAATATATAATGTAATTGTGTAATTCTACCAGTATAGTCTGAGAACATGCATTTTTGTGATGCTCATCGTGTATGGGGAAAGACATGTACAAAATTAAAGTCCTTGTTATTTCTAGATAAAATCTCTGTAATTGAAAAGTTCCTGAACATCAAATAGTAAGTGCACTGGGAATGAGCTGGCTAAACTATTGAATGCCTTGTAGCCTCAACTCTACTGCTGGCCTGCCATGACCTACAAGACCTACAAATGACTGTTCATCCCTGTACTGAGTTCTTCCATAGGAAATCTATAGACAAAGACTGATTAAAAATGGCTTTTGTAAATCTCATTGTAATGGTAACTGGGAAGAAAACGATCATTTGTATATAGAACAGCTGGAAAATATTTTGTACAAAGTTCTGGTCTTAATTTTTCTCGTTTCTATTTTTCCAGGAACTTGCTGCACCTGCAGTGGATTCTGCTAATAAGGGATATATTGGTAAGTGTTTAGTATGGATCTTACTCAGGTTTTGTATTGCTTCAGCTAAAAGGTTGTGAAAAATGTATTGTGAAATTTTTTCTTAAAAGAATTAATTTGGATCAAATTTTATTACATCCCTTCAAATTAATTTCAGAATTGACATCTGGGCATCTAGAATTCCCTTTGCTCTGCTTGTGAGTTTAGATTCTATATACAGCTCCCTTTTTATTGCTAATTCCAGCCTGGGCATGGAAGGAAACCTGCAGCAGTGTGTATATTAAGAGGGATGCAAGTGGCATGCAGGGCTGTGTAAATGAATGTTAACTTCTGTTTCAAAGTCCCAGTAGGCAAAAAATAGAACTCTTAAACAGTGAAATAAAATCTGTTTATTTCTTAGAGAACTGTACATCCCAGTGGTACCTCCCCACTCCTGTTTGGAGTTTCATTGGAAAAAAAATAATTCTGTGAAACTGAGAGCTTAGATGAAATCCCCTTTTTCTCAGGCATCTCCCAAGTATGTTGTTTTCTGTGAGCTTGACTAAGGTTTTTTTCATAAATGTTTATGCATGTTTTTGCTTCAGGTCTAAAGCCTCAGGTTTTAATGGTTGATGAAAAGCAGACAGCATACCAGTAAAGTCAGACAGTGGGATGGAAATGCTGCTGTTTCTTGATCTGCTATAAAGTGCTTAACACTTAAAGAAGAATTTGTGTGGGTCATGACAGAGAAGGATTATAAACAGACAGTGGTAGGAGTACGTGCTTTTCCATGGAATATATAGTTTCTGAGGACAGAGAGTACTACAAGTTCTTTAGTACAAACTGATGCATAACTTCATTTGAGGGGAGAATTAGGAAGGCTTGATTGAAAATTCTTGGTCTTGCCTTTCATGTAAAGATTCAAAGTCCATAAAATGGTATTAAGAACATCTGTGAGTTTTATTTTTTTGATTATGCATTGCCTGCTTTCTTTGGTTTATGACTAACGATTCTTGCTACCTAGTTCCAAATGTAGAGCTGCCATCCCTCTGTGCAGAGAGGTTTCGCTCTGGACCACCTGGTGAAGAAGCTCAAGCAGCAAGCCAGTTCATCGCAGATGTGATTGAAAAGTAAGAACCATCTTAATGCTGTTAAAATACAAACAACTCTGCAGGACAGTTTTCTATTTCCTTGCTTACTCTCATTTTATTTTAGTTCACAGATGATAGTGAAAGAAGATCTGTGTATTGCCAATGGCAAGGTAAGTTGTATCTCAGAATGAAGAGGGAGATAGTAACAAAATTGCCGTACCTGTACACAAGTGCAAATACAGAAGGCATTTGAGATTATAGGGGGTTTTAGTGTTGTTGATTTTCAGTCTTCATTGTTTAGTTTACATTCTAAGTGCAAAAATCAAATTATATAAATAAGTACCTGCATTTAGTATGGCCAGAATTTTCTTACATATTGCACCACTTGCTTAGCTGATGTATATCTCATATGTACAAACCTTTTTTGATAGCTTGCTTGGGTGTTATACTGTGATATCATATGTCTGGACTATGATGGAAACCTTCTGGATGCCAGTGTCTTTGCTTTGTTGGCAGCATTAAAAAATGGTAAGTCTTCCTTATGACAAGAGACATTCTGATTAGTGCTGCTTAGAGAAATGCATTAGTTTTGAACCCTGGTAAGTATATAACTGATTCATGGGACTGTTAGTTTCCTGTCATTTGAATGCAAATGCAGGTGGAAATGATGGCGGGATGCCAGAGGTGTGTAACACTTGAAAAATAGCATCTTTTTGTACACTTACTATTGCTTTCTCAAAAGACTAATGGCTATTCTGCCACGTGTTCTTTGGTGTCAGATACCTGAGTCTTTCAGCAGTACCTATGAACAAGTTTAAGATCTACATCAGGGTATTACAGTAATTTCATGACTATAAGGCACACCCTTTTGACTAAAATTTTGATCGAAACTCGGAAGTGCACCTTATAATCCAGTGCGCTTTATATATGGACAAAGTTCAGAAATTTGCCCAGAAGTGCGAGCCACTAGAGCCAACAGCTGAGCCATGTGCCACAAGAGTCGGCAGCCACAAGAGCCAGCGCCGGGGAGGTGGGTGAGAGTGCTGGGGCCCACAGCACAGGTAGGGTGCCTGGGGCTGCGTTTAAAGGCTTCACCAATCCGTGAAAAGTGTTTGCAAATTGAGCACCTGCCAGTAAACCCTTTGATCCTGCGAGTTACTAATTCGTTACTTTGTTGCACATGGATACTCACTTCAAAGAAAAAAGTGCACCTTATAGTCCGGTGCACCTTATAGTTGTGAAATTGCTGTACTTTGAGAATGTATTTTGTATAGGCAGGATGAGCTGTCAGAGGGTTTGTTTGCACAAGTACTCTGTCACAACAGAATATTCCTTTCCTATCTTAATGCATTATAGTTTGTAAAAAAATGTGTGGACTGTTTGCAGGTGTGTGGCTTATAAAGGCATGAAGGTAGCAGTTTAAAGAAAAGTTTATGGCAAGGTCTCCCTTCCTAACTGTGAATTGCCAGCCTTCGCATTTCCCTAGCTACTTTGTTATTGTCGTCCTAGTCACTGGCAATGTATGGGTTGTCACAGCAAGAGTTAGCTGAAGGCCAGGTTGCACTGTTTCTACAGATACATAAAATTCGTGACATGAGACTATATTCCTAGTTTTTATATGTCCAGTAGACTTGGAGAAAAATACTTTTGGTTAAATATGACTTTAAAATAGTTCAGTTGTCGGGCATTTTGGAAGTAGAAAACATTTTTGTGTAAGGAGAAAAGCTTCTAATACCTTGAGTACAAAAATGAAGTATTTCCTTGAACGGCTTGTTCTAAGCTAAATACTTTCCTCGAATTCAAGCCCTTTTTTTTGTAGAGAGTACTATTAATGTAGGCAAAACTATTCTGATTGATTTTCAGTGGGTTAAAAGAACAGCTTAAATATTTCAGTAGTTGTCAACATCTCTAGGCCTGCTAAACCCAGCAATGTTTAATTAGACCACTGTAATTCTTTCATCTCTTCAGTGCATTTGCCGTTGGTTACAATAAATGAAGAAACTGGCTTATCAGAAGTTAACTTAAAACAGAAGAATCCTTTGATTATCAGAAAGCATCCGGTTGCCACATCATTTGCTATATTTGATGAGTAAGTTCCAAACTGTTTTGTACTTTATGGAAACAATATTGTCTGTAAAACAAATGAAAGAGAGAGGATGCTACCAGTGATGTTTCTGCACTTCTGCCAGGGAGCAGTGTGGAGCCTCAGGCAATGCTGCTCCACCAATCTTAAATCCACAGCCTCTCTCGTTGAAGGGGCCTCTAGTTTTATGATGTAATGAGGGCACAGAACAAAGTGCAGTCTGTACTCAGCAGCTTCTTCCTGTGCCTTAAAGCAGAAATGGTTCCCAACCTGAAAGATAAGCTTAAAAGTACAGGGATGGGTACTCTTTTAGGTTTTTGAAGTATCTTTAAGATGAAAACGTACAGTGCAATTAATGTTTTAGAAGTGTAAATAACTGATAGAAAAGAGGGTAGTTTTTGAACAGCTTATTCCAAGGATGAAGTCAACAAATGAAGTAAGAAGTAACAGTCCAGTTAGAAAAATAGAACCTGTGGATAACTGAAAACATAATTACCCAAGATGAAGTGTAGCCAGCATGCTTAAGTCATTGTTCGTGTAGGAAAAGAATCTGATGATGAGAATTTGAAGTAATCACATCTGATAACTTGACTCCTCATCTGAAATTGTTTACTGCCTCTTTATTAGGTCAAGAATGTTGAGAATGTCTGCTGTTGCTATTTGTAACAAATGTAGTAATTTCTGGTGACACCCATTTGCAAAGTAGAAAGTGACAGGATAATGCTCACTGTGCTATTCAAGATTTAGGTCTATTTCAAGATGTTGAGGCACATTAATGTGTATTCACAGAAATGATTAGTAGGGCCTTTCATCCAAGTAACAAATGAGATGGGGAGACCAATAATCTCGTGTTGATCCAGTGATTACCAAAATGCATCAGAGCAGGACATTATTGGTACTTTAAAGAGCCTCTGTTAATTGCTTTAATACCCTCTCTGCTGGGTCTGAAGTTTGATGTACATACTAGGCAGACAGCTGTCAGTAGGATATTATTTACACACAAATCAGACATACTTGTTTACACATAGACCAAAAACCTGCCTGGGGAAGCAGGCTTTCCATGAGTGTCTGTTGGGCTTTTCTTCCTTCCCTGAAACCAACTATTGCATCAAACAAGTTTCTTACGTCTCCTTTTAGCTCCTAAAACTAGGTATTGAGGGGATGCATGCCTGTGCTGTGTGGTTTGTGTTGGGTTTGTTTTTTTTTAAATTCTGGTTTATTAATTTTTCTAGAGCTGTTGACACAACCCTTTAAATAAAATACTTTACATATTCGGGCTTCCAGAGGCATTTTTCTTCTCCATAAAAGGCTTCCTTGAATAAATGGAAGTGGTGGGTTGCTGGTTAGCATGGCCCTGGCTGAGGAGCACAGGTGCAGAGCTGCTCCTGTGGCAGTGACTGTACATCAACAAAAGCCATTGCATTGAACTGCTTATGTGATGTATGACAGCAGAATAAGCTGTCTTAAGCAACCCACTGAATCTGTTTTTGAACTGTTTCCAGTTTGAGTGATGTTAAGAGTTCACTGACAACAATTGGGAACTACTTTGGTGAACTTAGCATTCAAAGTGAGTTTTGCTTTATGATGTGGGGTAGAAATTAGTGCCTACACCTAAAGCAATGACAGTCTTCAGTGTAACTACAAAATCAAGACTGGCAATTTAGTGGCATTTTCCTGCAATACATCACTGTCACGAATTTATGAAACAGCTTATATGCCTATGTCCCACAGTCATAAACCCATGATGATGTGAAATCTCCCTCATTTTCTGGCATTTTTCTTTTAATTGGTGCATTTTGGTAGGAAAACAGATAAAGCTTGAGCACTAAATCCATTACTCTTTTGTAAGACTATAGTAAAAATTGTATTTTGCAATGGCATTAATGGAGCAATGTATACCAACATATCGGCATGTATTTCTTTCACAAGCACGTTACTCATTGTTGATCCAACTGCTGAAGAAGAAGATTTAGCAACTGGAACAGTAACCATTGTAACTGATGAAGAAGGCAGACTGTGTTCTGTCCATAAACCAGGTACTTGTAAATTTACTACAAAGAAACCTACGGAGATGATGATGTTAGGCCAAGAAAAGATTATATGTTGGCTTTGCTTTGTGAGATGTGGGTGGTTTATGGTAACAGAGTGTCTGCTTGAATAGTCATTAAATTAACTGCTCTTGAAAGGCATTTTAAGATGGTGGCGTGACTGAAGTTCAAAAAGCAGTCACAGCAGAGGACAAATTCTGGGCATGTCTGTGTTACAACTCTTGTTTGTTTCCATTATCTTTGCCTGAAGCTAGGGCTGGGAAAGTTGTATCCTCCCCAGACAAAAGGTGCTGGTAATGACAATTGCTGTATAAATACTGGAAATCACAGTTAGATACATGTAACTGAATCGTAAGTAGAAAATCAAATTGTTCCTTTCAATGTTTAGGTGGAAGTCCTCTTACAGGAGCCAAGCTTCAGGACTGTATCACCAGAGCAATTACAAGACACAAAGAAGTAAAGAAGCTGATAGACAAAGTAATAAAAAGTATAACACCCAAGTGAACAAAAAGAGAGCTCTTTTCAAAAATGGATTTGTAAAAATTGTATTTGTTACAGTGTTCACAAACCTTTTATACTAAATAAACAAATACCAATACTACATTTACAAAGTTCATTTTTTCTAAAATGTTCTTCACCCTTATTGTATGTACAATGTTGTTGAGTGGTAAAAAATACAAGATAAAACATTCTGTTAAAAAATTAAGTGACTTGAGGAAACCAGATCCTAGTCACTTTATAGATGAAATTTCTAAGTTCTGTAAGGTTGGCATCCAAAATCAGTTCATTAATTTTAGTGTAATGCCAAAAGTTCATTTTCCGACCAGTAATATAAAACACTAATTTGATTTTAAGCCTTTTCCTTAATAATCTGGAAAAAACCCAAACCCTTTGAAGCAATTTTTTTGGGGCAGAGGCAAGACTCATGATTTTGGAGGGGCTGGTGTGCCTCTTTTCCTTTTACTTTTTGAGTGGCTGCCTGAATGCTGTTGATGATGCAGGTGAGCTGCTTGTGCTGCTGCCGCTGCCATAGCCATTTGATGCTGCAAGAATCGCAACTGCTGCCATGGAGAAGGGAGAAAAAGCTTGTTAGTGTTGACTATAAAGCTTTCACATCAGGAAGAATGAAGGGGGGAGACAAAGAAAAAATGAGGAAGCACCAGGTTGACAAAAGGAACACGCCATGTACTGGGGCAGTGGGTACAGTCAAGCAGCACCAGTGGCACAGAAGCCTGCTGAGGGCACAAGCTAACATTTTACGTGTGAATGTCCGCAGATTTGCTTCTTTGCCCTTTCTCTTCATTGCAGTGACTGCAGTAACTCAGCAACTTCACTGAGTGTTTGGGTTACAAAGTACCCTTTTAACATGATGCCTTCTCAGTGTATGCATCATAGGAATTTTCTGTATGTATTACAAAGAGAAGACTCTGTGCTAAAAATTGCTAAAATATTTTCATGAAGCATCTGAATGGTAAAGGAATGCTTTGCAGAGCTCTTGCTTCCGTATACTGACTGTAGCATATTTAGATACGTGCCACAAGCACTCCTTGAATGTTAGCAAATCAGGAAGGTGGAGGGCTTAAATGAATAAAAATAAATTCAGTGCTCCAAGCTGAGAGAACCACAGATTTCAGGTCTTGCATGATAGTTTGCCAAATACAAGTTGGTTTTGTTTTTTTTTTTCTTCAATTTGCAAGACCATAACTGCATTTGTTAAAAATACAGCCCAAAAGTGCAATATTTTTGATTTTGGAGCCAAGAATTGTATTTTTAAATTATTTTTTTTTAAACACAGTCAGAGTGAAGTTGCTGGATTACTTGTATCTGTTGCTGCTGCTGCTGCAAGGCTTGTTGTTGCTGCTGTTGCAAGGCAGAAGAGAGCTGGAGTCTCTGCTGAGGAAGGCTTTGCCCAGGTCTGTTCACGGCAGAGCCAAGCTGAGACAACACTGAGAAAGGAGAAGGGGAAAGCAGGCAAGTCAAATAGGTCAGGTTGAATTGGTCAGGGGAGGAAGACATAGGAATACAGTGTAACAGGAAAGGGGGATCAATAGAATTAGTTTCAGAGTCAAATTGGGAACAGTGCAGAATAAAGTCTACATGATATACATATACATACTCTGTTAGTTAGAGCGTAATTAGATTATGAAGTGCTTGTGGAGACACAAAAGTTTTCTCACACTGGATGTTAAGCACATAGTTAAAGAAACATTCCTTAATGAAGTCTGGCATGAAGTTTCCTGGATTTTTGTTTTAAGTGTAACTTGTTTCCATGTGATACTATCAACTGATGGCACTTAACTGCCAAACACAGCAGAAAAGTGCATGCTTTAGAAGTCAAGTATTTCTCATAGAGTTCACGTCCTGATAATAAACAGTAAATCATTCTGATCTAGTGTAAGACTTCCTTAAGACCAAACTTCATTTCAGTGTGAATTTATCAACATAAACACTTAGCTACAAAAGGAGGCTCAGCAAGCACATACCTGTGGCTTGAGGTTGCATAAAATTCCCTACTCCAGTCAGGTTAATTACAGCAGCTTGTTGGGCAGATAATGCCTGATCTTGATTGGATGGACCTTGGTCAGACCCCTAGCAAAAATGAAAAGCTTGATCCTTATTACCAATCTTCTGTATCAATGAATAAGCAAATAAAGCCAGTGTGAAGGCAAACTTCTGAAGTGCCATTTGAAAACATTTAATGCTATGTCATCCAGTGCATGTAGATACAGGCTATAGCGTAGTCACTAACAGTAGAAAAAGCAGATATTGAATACCCCAGAACAACTTTGTTTTGGCAGAAATGGTATTGCTCCTGTTACCCAGCAGAAGTCCCACGTTGTTGTCAATTTCTCTGCAGACTAGCAGAAACTGCACTTTACAGTTGTAATCTTACAACGATTTCCTACCCACTCCCAGCCCCAAAGTCTCCAGAGGACCCTGAGATACCCATGTGCAAAGGTCCTAATCAATAAAAGAGGCCAAAGCCTGATACTTATATTCCCATGTTCATATTGTGCCACACACTTTTTAATTTCATAAAAATACAGACCCCACTTTTAAAACTGTATTTTCAGAACAGAGTAGTTTTCACAGTTATCACTTTGAAGGAATTAGGGGAGTCTGACCTAGTGTCTCCTGAAGTCAAAGGGTACTGAATTACGACCTCTCCTAGAACTTAAATTATGGATTGATTTATAACACAGGGAAAGAAAGCATTATATGCACAGTTTGAGAAAACTGCATGGCTTATCAGTCAGAAGAAAGCTGATGCAGTCCAGGAGTTGCAATGCTTCTTTAGTATCTCATTATAAAGCCACTAAGATCTAGGAAAACCAAACCAAAAGACTGCATGGTGAGGCATCATCACCTCTGTGATGACCCTCCACCATGTGGGGAAAATCCCTAAGTAAGAGAGAGAATTTGTATTATATTGGTAGCACAGACAATGGTTATTGTTTTGGGCCTCAGTTTTTTCACTAAGCATTGTGAGCACATACATGCCTGTCCTATGAAGGCTAAGTGTCCATAATAGCTCATTTTAGCCCATGACCCCTTCCTCTATAATGCAAGGTATGAGAGAAGATTCTTAGGGCAATTTAGCCAATGCAGAGATTGATTTTCTCCAGAACTTCCTGCCACAAGGACTGTGCTAACATCAGCCTTTTTGTAAATGCCCTTGATGTTCAGTATCTAGAAAATAAAACCCAACAGTACAAGGTACGTGATTTTTTTTAGTAGTTTAACTACAAACTGACATTCAGAGTTTTGGATGCTGTGAACAAATTGTAAAGTTTCCCATTAAACTGTCCCACAATCCAGAACAAGGCCTGTGGCACAGGAGGCTATATACCATAAAAATTCTGAAAGAGGCATCTTATTTATGAACAGTCTACAGTATCACAAGTGAAATTATGACAAACTTGATTATCTAGTAGAGTATTTGGTAAGCAGAAGGCTTGTGTGTCTGGAAAGATTTACACAAAAGCAGAGCAGCTAGTTTTCTCAAACTGCTACATCAATGTTGGTTAGGATTTTTAAGGTACAACTGACCAGTAAAAATTTGTCATTTTGAGGATGGATCAGCCTCTATCAAGACTTTAGATTCCTTTAGATTTAGTAATTTAGGCCTTTAACACTAATTACAGGCAGCAGTAGAGCAAATGCCTTAAGATTACAGCTTTAAAGACAACGAATAATTCCTTCGGTGCAAAGAAAATTCTGTTGAACTACAGCATTGAGGCTTGTAAGCCAACTCACGGGAGTGTCAGTAACAAGTTTTGGTTACTCTGTAATAATCCTGACTGCATTTTTTCTCTGCTCATCTGATATATCTGTTAGTTATGATAAACATAGCACTAAGCTGGTTTTACACCATTCATACAATGGGGCTGGCTCTCTTAATGACAGTTAGACAATGCTCAGCCAGTTGTTTTGTTACAGCTTCTCTATACAGGATATAAAGAAGTATAACCCATCTCTAGCCATAGCAACAGAGCCACTGCAGTCTTTGTTGTCTGAGAAAGTTTAGGAGGAAGACTTTCTTCCCCATCTGCTCCAGATCTATTAGGTAATGGCTCATTTACTTGTGGAGATGGGGAGAACAGAGAAATTGTTTCATCCTCACACCCCAGACTGAGGGCTGTTAGCACACACCTGCTCTCCCTGTTGCTGAGGACTACATGTTGTAGGCTGCTGAGACTGTTGCTTTGGAGAAAACTGTGACAGCTGCTGCTGCAGTGGTTTAAAAATAAGTGAACCACCTGGAAGCTGTTGAAGATTAAAAACAAAAGGCATAATTCAATCAAACTGCTGAGTTTCCTACTGTTCTAGGATGAACATAGTATTGACAGTAGTGTACTTCCTACAGGCTTGATTTTTGTTTTACAATGCCTTTAAAATCAATCAGTTTACAATTGTTGCTGTTTGTGAAAAAGACTAATGCTCTGAAAACAAACTTGGATGAACTCATAGAAATATATTTCCATAAGAAAATATATTTTAATTATTTTAATTAAAATGGCAGATACTGTACTGATACTGGAAAGATAAATGCCAGTCTTAACAGCACTGTATATAATTTCCACTTTCAGAATATTCCACTGAATTTTAATAGATAGTGAAACAGCCTTGATTCCTCTCCCTTACTCCAGCTTTAACTGCACTTATTTCAGCCAAATTGTTCTTGGTTTACGAGTGGCAGAGCTAGCTTGAAAGGATGTCCATCAACATGGAATCACTCAAATACAAGCATTTGAATTCTTAGAAAAGCTCTATTCTGGCATAACTGCCTCCTGCACCTGCCCTTTCTATGTTTCTGGAGTGGGAAGAGGAAGTAGCAAAGCTGGCAGTAATTTTCTGAAGTGTGGTAAAACCTATATGGAACACCGAAGCTGCAATTCTGCACCTACATCTGGCAGCTGACTTCAAGGCGTGGGACCTCCACCTCATTCCACAATCCCTGTTCCGCTCATAAATGCAACTCTGACATCATAAACATCTGCTCCTGTTTGTATTTGTATGTCTGCTTAGTGCAAAGAAAGCATTTACAGGCCTTCCAAACTCCCTATCTTACATGAAATTCCATTTCCATTACCAAAAACTTTACACCTATTACTGCACCTACCTGTGTATGCTGAGCTTGCTTTTTAGGCATTCTATGTATAACCTCTTAGTGATTCTACTACGTTGTTCTGTGTAGTATAATTGTAATTTTATACTAAAGAATGATCTTTAATGAAACCTTAGGCAAATCCTGAAAGATTGTATTTTAGGATTAATCTTTTTAATCCAAATGTCAGCATCTTTATATTGTTACTGAGAATTATCTGTTTTTTTTTTTCTGAGCTAGGAATGTAACTTCTACCTGGTATCTCTATGGAAGTAGTCTTTTCTCTTATTCTAAGCTTCTTAAATAAGCAATTAAGATTTGCAGTAAATGGTCTGACCAACTAGTTCCAAAGATCTGTGTGGGGCAGTGCAGGAAGCAGCACTAAGCAGGTCTCTACAGAAAGATAAGATATTATCATTATTATTGTGTCCAAGTATATCAATTACCTGTAGAAGATTTAAGGGCCGAAGATTTGATGTATTTTTCAAACCAAATGGGCTGCCTGTTAAAGAAAACATCTTTTTATTAGTAGTGAGTCTTTATTCAGTTATTTGTGTTTTGCAGTACACCTTTCCACTGGGACTATTTCTAAACATCAGGAAGTTGGAAAACTGGCAAATGTAAATTGAGTGTAAACTTAATACTAAGTGTATAATAATACAAGTATAATACAAGTATAATAATAGCAACTGTAAATTAAATGTAAACTTAATACAGTGCTGCATTTTGCATAATGCAGTTCATAGTTATTCAAAAAGTGCACAAGAGCTGACTAAATAGGAAGAAATCTGTGTAACTGCTTAACAGTATACCCTGTGACCTACAACCTGTTCATGCACTTACACAAAGGTGATTGTGAAGAACACCACAGCAGTTATTTTTCAGTGATCCTTCTTCTGCCTTTAAAAAGTTTCCCAAAATGTCCAAGGGCTCAGTTAAGTAATATGCTTTTATCAATCTTTAACAGAAAATAATCCCATCCCAAATCTGAGAAATGCTCCAGTAAGACAGCAGCTATCAAACAGAAGCCCTGGAGATCTTGCAAAGACCTAGCTCAGCTTACATCTGTTGTGTGGGTGACAGCATAGCATGTACAAATCTGTGACACCAAACTGGCAGAGGCTGATAGTGCTTGAAAGGACAGAAGTAGATTAAAAGTGATCCTTGTGAATTGAAGAAGTGGTCCAAAACTCAGTAACACTGAATTGAAGACAAACGACCAAGTACAAAATTGTAACTATCTTTGTGTCTCTACAGCAAGAAAGGACATGAGAAGTTACAGCAGGTCACAGACATATCCAAAATCATCCATATCACAAACTACAGAGCACACAAAAGAAAAGAACCTCTTCACACAGTTTACATTTATAAAATTCACTGTCACTAGATGCTGTAGAGGTTCCAAAAATATACATGGGTTCAGAAACCAATTAGATAAATCCACAGACTAGAACTCTAGCACAGGATATTAAGCACAAAGATCCATGTGGATATTCTTCAGCTGAGAAAGTCTCAAAGCTGTAGATTGCCAAAAGAGGTACAGTTGTAAACA
This sequence comes from Sialia sialis, assembly GCA_009812075.1. Classification (NCBI taxonomy): domain Eukaryota; kingdom Metazoa; phylum Chordata; class Aves; order Passeriformes; family Turdidae; genus Sialia; species Sialia sialis. Next base: position 26,000,342 of record VRYO01002772.1, read on the forward strand.
AGGAAAGTTTCATTTTGCACTTTGCCTCATCTCGAACACTCCCCAGTATCCTCTAATGGCAACTGTCAGAGACAGAATATAGACTGGATGGATTTTTGGCCTAAACCAGTAAAGCCATTCTTATGTTAAGGTATTGCTGTAGAAAAAATACAGATAAAAAATAGGCAGACCTCATTTGGGGAAATGTTAACAGGAATGTTGTGAAAGAGATGAGATGCTTTTATTTCTGCTGTGCTCCACAGTGGTAAATCAGCCAAGCTCAGGCTTGTGTCCCATTTTGGTTATCACATTTTAAGAAGGATGTAAGCAAATTGAACAGTCTAGAAAAGAGTGACAGGATTATGAAAGCTTTGAAAAATATGACCTATTAGAAAGAGAAGACAAATGTGGGACGCGACAGCATGTTTGACACTTGGAAGGTACAGAGAAAGAGCGAACAACTATTTTTCACATCTGAAAGGTATAGGAGAAAAAAACCCCTGCAGTTCAAGAGATGCACTGTAATTAGAAGGAAACATTTTGCATGGATAATGAACCACTCCAAACAGCTACTGAGGAAGACTGGAATCTTCTTTGGTGAAGGTATTTAAAGTTTAGATAAATATTGCTCATTGCTTCAATATGATTTTGACAAATTTGGCTCTTGAGGATGGATAACTTGAAGTCTTCTACTGTTCTCATTCTATAACCATACATTAGACTTTTTTTTCTTTATTATATGCTCAGGAAAAATAAACTGATAATTTAAATTGTGCTTTTAAGATTGATATAGTTGCATTTGTAGGCAATAAGGAACTACTTAATTGTTGTACAAGAATAAAGTAGTACCAGGGTCAGAATAAAATGCCCTAACATTTAAAAAAGTGAGGTCTCTTCCTAAGTTCAATCATGCCTTTTTTCTGGCAGTCAACATTATCAAAATTGCATTTGAATTTGGAGTTTTTCTCAAACTTCTTACTGAGACCATCGAATAATCCAGGTTTTGACTGTGGATCCCCAGCCTAGCTCACCAAAATCAGCCTCAAACTACCTCCAACACGGCCTACATCTTGAATCCAGAAATATGTATGTTGTTCCTGAGCTCCAGCCATCAAATACACAACCTCTTCACACAGTGCCACTTCAGTCCCTTTTTCTCACAAAATGTTTTCGCACTGTCCCGGTCTGAAGGGTGGCTTTTCCACTCAGTCACACTGACCTGCTTGAGAGGCAGATTGCATTGCAGCGGGCAGCGCACTTGGTACCAGACCTCCTGGGGGTAAAATGCCACTCAGATTTATACCTGCAGGGGCTATGGCACCAGTGTTGCACCCCAACATGGGGTTTGAACTCATCAGTGACTGTGCTCCACTGTAGAAGAGGAAAGACAACACATCAAACTCAAGTGGCACAAGTAAATCTGAATAACTTACACTGTTGCCTTCTGTTTCATGGCAAATACATCAGTTGCTTGCTGTAAACTATGGGACTATGGATAAAGCATCAATGCAGCTTAAATTTATTTTTTTTTTACCTAGAGCATAACATATATTTCATATTATGAGCACATACTGTTTTTTTTTTCTTCTTTGATATCAACTGATAAAAATAAACCACAAGTGGTCCTTTCATTCTACAAATACAAAAAGGTCAACAGTCTTCAAAATGGTTGCACTATCATAAAAACAAGAGGTTTGCTTTTTCTTTTTGCCACATAAAAAAAAGTCCAATTTATCAACAGTGACCAGCTGCTAACACCTTAGCTGGATAACTAGAATGCCTAGTACCTGCATTGAAGCACACTATTTTGACAGAAACAAATCTGTTCCCATTTTTAATTTAGATTGGTCTGCATATGATATTCTACCTTCTCTCTGATTACTAAAAAATGTTTTCAAACTTACAGAGCAAAACCTTAGAAATCACTTAAATTGAGATAAAGCCTTAAAAAATGAACCTATGTGACTCCAAAAAGATGAAAGCAATAGAGGCCTTTCCTGGCAGATCTTTTCAATAATCTAATAGTAGATGACTTCTATTTGAGAAATACAAATAGTTTCTAATGGCTCTTCACTTTGTATGTACAAAGTAAATGATTTTTTTTTGTATTGCAGATCCTAAAATATTTACCCTAATGGATGGTGGATAGTCCTGGACCACACCCCCTCCCACCAACCAACCAACCCCCATGGCAAATTAAGAAACCATCATAACAAAAGACTTACCACACAGAGCCCACTACATTGATGAAGTTAAGTCCTGCAGGGTTTGCCATGACCTGGGTGGAAGTTGTTCCTGTAGTAATGGATGTTACCATGGTGGAAAGAGGAATGGTCATTACAGGCAGTGCCTGGCTCAGAGACATTTGCTGCTGAGCAAACGGGGTTAACAAAGTGGGCTGAGGGGTGAAGCCTGAATCTTGGGGAGTAGGGGTGGCAGGAAGGGTAATAGGAGTTGAGCTCTGAGCATCAGGAGGGTGTGGGGTCGATGAAGGGGTGTTGGTTGGAGTAGGAGTAGATGATTTAGGAGTTCCAGACCCTGCTCATTGAGAAAAATAAAAAGTGCTAGTTTGTTATAAAAGGCCAGTCCTTTTTGTATAGTAACGTTAATGGAATCTTACTTAGCACTGACACTTTCTTCCATTTTTTAGACTGCAAGTGTTAATTTCTACATAACAAGTGTTGCAGCACACACTCATTGTTAAGGATGCAGTATAATCACAAAGAAAATCCATTCTCCATGCTTCATTCCCCATGGCATACACCAATTTCTATTTTCCTTTAAGGCTTCCATGATCTATCATACATTAAGTTGCAATTGCATTCAGGAATATTTAAAATAATTTCTTAGTGACCATTTTAACCTAATTAACATTTGTCCTAAACCATTAAACAAATAGTATCCATGTACTGCCTGCACAATAGGTTGTTTTAAAAACATATCATGGAAAACAAGAGAGTCAGCAAGATCAACAAGATCATGTACAATTTCAATAATCATGGGACTGATCTAAATTTCATCAGATAGTCAAATTGCCATTTTCCAAGTAGTGACCAAATAAAATGCAACTATATAATATTTAAGAACCAGAGGATAATACTGCATCTTTAAAAGCTACTGTGTGATTCCCTCTGCTTAAATGGAGTACATACAGCTGTATTTGTTGTGGATGCAGTAGGCAAAGTATATCAATAGAAAAAGAAAATAACCCCCCTGCCCCAAAAGCTTGAGCTGTTTTTTTTTTATGGTTTTCTTTTTTTTTTTTTTTAGCTTTCATATCCTGCAGAAAGAAAGGAAATAAATATGAATGGCGACCAGAGCCTTAAAGTAACTGTGTACAGCAGATTTACACAATTCAGAATACTGACATAAAACCAGACTCAATATTTTGGAAGAAAACTTTTTTAAGTTTTCTTTTTTATCTTGTGCAAAACAAGAAGGCAGAAAAGTTACACCCTTTGAGCTGCCCAGATTTTAAATTATTTAATGCAAAAAGCATATTATAATACCATGCAGGATACTGGAATGTGCAGTATACAATTATTCATTAAAAAACTGAGAAGCTGCAGCTATGGTTTCCTCTTTGTACAGATCTGTTCATGAAATGGCTCAAGACACATACATGCTTTAGAAAATGCTTATGATCTACAGCTATGATTACAATGACCCTGTCAATGTTAATGAAAATACTTTAACTAGGATGTCACTTCTGACTGAAATTTGTATTTTAACACCTGAGAATATGGTGCCATCATCAGCAGCATCACCACCACACTTGCAATCAGCAATGATTTGTAAAACAGTGTAGGAGTGTTTTTAAAAAATCATCTTATCGTTTATTGTATCATCACCTCGGGACTGATCAGATTATATACATACATAGATACACAACTGCACCAGCTCCTATAACATTTAAAAAACCAGATGCTTAAATTATGTCAAGGCAAATTGATCTAACATACTGTTTTTACACTGGAGGAAAAAAATCTACACTTTGGAATTTTATCTCATCACATCATCTACCAGCCTTTCATATACGAGGAGATCATGCTAATTGCATAAAAGGTATTAAAACGTATACACAGAGGGTGCATACATATATATACAGAAAACGAACACAGTTACAATAAACATAAAATACATACAGTGAACAAGAGACCTGCCTAAAGCTGCACAACTTATACAATTTAGGGTACACTGTACACTTAAGTTTCATCATTCCACAGGTTAAGTTTATCTCAGGAAGCATTTATGCAAAAGCCTAAGATTTAATGGAGAATTTAGGTCGTGACTCACTTTGTGAAGAGCTCGCAGGAGACATGGCAGCTGGAGAGAGCATGCTAACTTGATTAAGATCCATAGATTGTTTCCGAGAAAGACCAGGAGGCTTAGAAGGAGGAGGTGGAGTTGGGGATTTTAGATGGCCACTTGATTGTTGTGAACTAAAAATACTACCTGAAAAAGCATAATTAAATACATTACTAATATGTGAGTACATGTTAACTTGAATATTAGGGTACAACTTTGTGAACAATATAACCAGAAATTTAAAAAAACCCAAAACCACAAAAGCCCATGCTCTTCTCACAGACAAGATACTGGTATTTTTTTAGTAAATCTTTACTAGTAGTATATCCATTTTACAACAGGCAGAACATGTTAAAATGAGACGCTTGAGTCAAAAAATAATTACCTGAAGAGCTACTTCCTGAACTTGAAGGTAATTTGATAGGAGGAGGTCGGTGTTTCACACCTTTCCCCAGTACTGAAGACTGAACGGAGCCTGATACACTTTCTGGCTGCTGGGAGAAAGCGAAATTAACACTACCACAGCAATGATGAGAACTTTCACATAGTTGACAGAAAAGACAATTAAACTGATTTTTATTAAGGCTTCTCAGAACTACGACAAAATTCCTTTCAGCCATTTCAGATGCTTATGTATTTATTTTAAAAAATAACCTATGAAAAACTCTCTTTAGATAAAGCCTTTACCATCAAGAAGCAGCATGAAAGTGCTAGTAAAAAATCTAAACTGATCAAAGAAATAAGTAAAATAATTAGAGTTTCACTTTTCTCCATAATTCTGGAATTTTTGGTAGCAATTTTCACAAACATAAAAGTGACAAATACACTTGGAAATCACAAAATATTTAGGTTTTACTTGAAAAATTACATAATTTCATTCAATTAACTCATTCTGTATATACCTGTCATTTTCAACCAAGACAGACTTAAAGAACAGGATCAGAATTCTTCATTCTGGGAGAAGGATTTCATATAAATTCAGGAAACTTCTGAATGAAGACACATTTCCCCACTGGCTTCAGTGGGACCAGAATTTCATATCCTTAGAGGTAAGATACAGTCTTTTTGTTTGTTCTTATATCCTAATTATCAGATTGTCTGAACATACATCTACTTCACCTACTTGAGTTTGTAGTTCTCAGTCACTCACAACAGACCCTAAATCCATAATTCCAATAGCTGGCACTGTCAAAAGACTCAACAGTAAAATGCATTCACATTTACAGTCTATGTGTTTTTACCTTATAACATATCTATAAATGAAAGTAATGTTTAAACAACATACAGTTTGCAAACTGCTGAAACTAGGAAATGAGGCTGGCAATACAGTGAATGGAATATTTCAATACTGGAGCCTCAATTAAATGTGCATGAATTAAGAAATCAGAACATTGTGCAGAATCATCCTTTTTGGTGAGCATCACTTCCACTGATTCTCAGTAATAAGAGACAGTCCCTCTACATGTTTCTAACTGCTTGCTTATAAAAAGGAATCTTCTGAGGAAAATTCAGAGGACTACCTTTCTGTTATTCTATTAAAATCAGATTTCTTGATTTTGAAAATAAAGACCAATGCCCCATTCCAATGGTGACTAGATCATCAAATACAGTGACCTGAGTAACTCTGGTCCAGCTTTTGGTGAGGGCTTGGACAGGCAGACAAGTTGACTTTGAAAAGTACTCTCCCACCCCATTTATTATATTCTTTTAATGTATATATACACACATGCATGTACATGTCTGTATGTGTGCCCACTACACAGAAACATTCGTATCCCTTTCTGTGACTGGAATGCAGCTGGTCTGCCTGACACCAGAAACTCCCTCCTTCAGGAAAACATTGTTGGAGTTTGTAAGTAGGTATTTAGGGGAAAGATGTCATAAAGGAAATACCCCAGGGGAAAGAAATTTCATTAACTAGCTGGAGCATGACATACAGGTCACTGCACAGCCACAGGCAGCAAGTAAAACACAAGGCAATGCTAATAGGCAGGAAAAGCTGGGAATACAAGAATTGATACTGGAAATGTAGAAATGTGCATGCATGTAAACATACACACTTTAAAGTTGTTGGCATTTGTGTTTTGGAGGGGTTTTTTTGTACATTTGAGGGGTATTTTGCCTTTGGCTTTTTGTTTCCTTTGTTTGTATAGTTTTTTGTTTGGGTTTTTTTTTTTCAGTTTTCCTCTTCAAATTGAAGAGAAAATAATTTGAATTTCTAAAGGTAAAAGAAGTTCAGCTACTCCATCTGCTTCTGTGTTTACTGACCTGCAAAACAAGACACACAGCTGAATTTTACTATACTGCCCTATGAAAGGTTCACCTGAAAAGGGGAAAATGCTAGAACAAAACTTTGGAGCTAACTACACGACACACAGCCAACCCCCACCCCTCAAAACAGCTGAAAGAAACATTTGAACATTGAAAACATAAATGCTTTCCACTAATTTTTTCAATGTACTCACATTGAATGATCATGACCATAATGCATTTAAAAGTCCATTCAAGATCACGTTTTTAGGTCATTTACGTTTTTAGGTTATTTTACTGTTAAATGTGAAGAGCAAAAATTATTCTAATAATTCAATAATTAAGGCAAATAAAAAAATGTGTAGCTCGAAAAACTCACTTCCATTTCCTTCCCTGGAGAAAGATGACTGACGGATCCACTTGAATTATGAAACATCTTCACAGTACATTTAGCTTCATTTTGCACTAACTCCTGGTACTGGTTCACCAGCCTGAAACAACCAATGAGGACATAAAAAGATTAACGACTTTGAACTTCCAAAGAAGATATTTAGAGATAAACACATAAATGTATATGTTATAGTCATATATTTTATATATTATGTAAGCATATGTGTATATAACAGAGATGTACATATATAAAACATTTATACCTCTTTGTATCTTTCTACATTATATTCCTGGGCTCTTAGATTTATTCCATTTTAACTTTTAATCTCTTTTTTTCTAATGCAAAACACAGTGTGAGAAACACACTTTTGGTGGAATATAGAAAACATTAGAACAGTTCCATTCCCATAAGCAACTGCAGATCTTTGAGATGTCAGTCAGAGGTCCAGAATCTTTTATAAGAAGCATCTCTTCCGGTTACACCACCTGTGAAATAACCTACTTCAGGTTGAGGTCTGTGTCAGGTGAGTAGTCTAAATGCAAGGGCTGAACAGTCACTCCTCTGTGAGCATTACGACAGACATTTAATAAAGCATCAGGCAAACAAGTTTAAAATACTGTTCTATCAAACTGAAACAAATACTAAATATCTACTAATCTAAGACAATGAAATTGAGGGAATACTGTTTCACATCATGAGTAGAATATACAAAATGACCTTGAAATATAAATGATGTGCTGTGGTCACTTACACTCTAGCAGACTGGACCTCAGTGAAAACCTGCTGGAATATTTGCATTATCTCACACCTAAATGCGATGAAATACTCTTTATTTTCATATAGCTTTGCTTCTGTCATATACTGTTACCTCACTAATGCAGACATAAGCAAGGGCCCTGACATACATGACAGAGGAAAGGGGGCAGTGAACTATTTTAGCAATTAGATTTTAGACTGACTTAAAATTGATGCAATCAGGGTAGTACAATGCCATGTACTCAAAGAGGTGTCCTGCACTCCTCTACTGTTTCTTCTTGTCCTTGTTCCTGAAACCCTGTTTCTTATTCTGATGAAAGGACTTGTGCAAACCTGTGACAAACATGCTCAGGAAATCAAACCCAGTTAAAACTAGGTTCTTGTAATATTGTTTTACTTTTCAGTCAGTCAATCTCCCCAGTTCAGCTTACAGAACAAGCAGCGAAAGTATCAGCACAATGGAGGCAGGAGAGAACATAAGCACAGAGTTTCTTGATCAAAATTACTTATTTAAAAAAAGAACATTATTACTGATTTTTGATCAGATAAAAGACTCATTTCCCAGCCAGGCACATAAGGGTGCATGGGGATAAGAGCTATGGAATGTACATCAACCAGAGGTATCCTTTGGAGGCACAAAACCATAATTAGTTCTGACAGAGGTTGTTTTTTAAAGGTTCTGTACTTATATGCACGGGCAATCTAATGTCACATATGCTAACAAACACTTAAAAACCACTTATTTTGCTGCTTCGCTTATCCCTGAATTGCTACTCCTACTCATTCTACAACTAAAATATACTGAAAATTGTTTTATTACTTGCTTCTCCAGGAAAGCTGAACCAAGACATGCACAATACACAAAACTACAGTGTATAAACCTTAAATCCTAGATTGCACTTCAAATGACAAGTTCAAATGAACCATTTCTATGATTGCTAATTTACCACACCAAATGTCAGGATGAAATTACTGCTAACTGCTCTAAGAGTTCAGGTGTACTCACACATTTGATGTCCTATATTCTTCCTTGCTTGTTAAATACAGAAACTATTCTACTTCTTGATATGATGATTAATTCCACTTATTTTTCCTCATTTATTCTGCATCTGTTTCTATAACCATAACACCGGCAGTCATAACTGCCAAAAAGGAACAAAATTTAGTATTTGTCATCAAGCCAAATAGGTGTACAAACTATATTAATTTACCTTTCAGCATCAGTCTTCGAACCAATAAGGAACCTAAAATGTAAAGTACATTTTCAGTCATGAATTGGACTAAAAGAACATATTTTTATAATCACAAGGATTCAAATAAAAAGCAGTGCTGTGTTTTTTTCATACCTGCTCAAAATACAAATGATAATGTATCTACTCAATGGACTGAGTATCATTAAGTATTTGAAATACACACCTAACTTCCTAACTTTATATACAATATGCACAAATGATCTAATATGGTCTCTTCTGACAGTAAATTACCTACGAAGCAAAAGGCAGAATAGAAGTTTTGGATTTTATATTAAAAAAAATGGAAGCTAGTAACTGCTACAGAATTATTAGTGAAAAAAGTACAAAGGAAAAGTTACATATAAATTAACACCACACCAGTACACTCAGACTGAAATACAATTGTGCTGAAGGGAGGTCAAAACCAGCCCTAGGCATAAGATTTAACAAACACTGAGTTTCCATTGTTTGATTTCACTTATGCCACTTCCAATTTTCAGTGATTTTCCAGACCTCCTAAATAAGTATCTCTCTTCTGCATAACAATTATGGCTTGCAAACTTATTACTATGTTTTTTAACTTTACAGAACTTTTTCCAGCTCCAAAACAAAAAAATATTAAAAAAACATTTTATTTTACTGAACAACAAAAATGTTTACTTCACCTTTCATTTTCTATGACAGTTTGTCACGAATGAGTTATTCAAGCTTTGATGAACTTTAATTGTCTTAGCAATGATTTCCAAAATTCTCAAGGCATCTAATGCCTCTAAATTCATTTGATTCCCGGCCTTATGACAACTCTAAGTTAGCACTGTTTTTCCAGGAAGATCAATATTAAGTATGTGTGCTGGTTTTGGCTGGGCTAGAGTTACTTTTCTCCATGGTAGCTGACACAGGGCTCTTTTGGATTTGTGCTATAAACAGTGCTGGTAATACATGGGTGTTTTAGCTATTCCTGAGCAGTAGCAACGAAGGTGTCTCACAAGCAAAAGGGCTGGGGGTGTACAAGAAGTGACACTGCAAGGACAGCTGATCCCAAGTGACCAAAGGAAGGGATATTCAATGCCATATGGCACCATGCTCAGCATGTCAAGCCAGGGCAAAAAGGAAGAGAGGGGTGGGGGAAACATTTAGAGAGAAGGCTTTTGTCTTCCCCAGTAACCATCAGGCGTAATGGAGCCCTGCCCTCCTAGAGACAGGCAAACACCTGCCTGCCCACGGGAAGTGGTGAATGATTTCCTTGTTTTGCTCTGCTTGCACGTGTGGGTTTTCCTCAACCTATTAAACTGTCCTTATCTCAACTCACAAGGTTCCTCATTTTTACCCTAGCTATTTTTCCCCCATCCCACCGGAGAGGTTGGGGGAGGAGGGAGTGAGTGCTTGCATAGTGCTTAGTTGCCAGCTGGGGTTAAACCACAGCTGTGTGGAAACAAATAGTAAATAGCTCAAGTCTAGGGATAAAGTATACTTAATACTCAGGATGTTTTAGGATTTTCATAAAAAATGAGAAAATGATTACATCCTTGCCTTACTGAAATTTATAGGCTCTACTCTGCTGCATGGGTTCCTTTACGCAAATACTCCGGTATATGTAACAAAAAGAGCAGAGAACAAAGAATATTTGTAGAACCACAGCCAAAACCAGCATATTCCAAACAATTCAAACATATGAAACTTCTTAGAAGCCCACGTTTTTAATTTATTTAGTTCAACTGGATCTTAGAGTAAATAGAATATTGTCACATCTAACACTTTCATAGCATCAGGCAAATTTTAAGAACAAACAAAATTCTGAGTATCACCAAAAAAGAGTGCAACATCATCTCATAGTGTCTCCACAATTTTCATGATTGGATTTGCTGGTGGTCTTGTCTTCTCCCCAATGTATCTTTAATGTGAAAAAATGTACTAATTTAATATAAAAGTACATTTGAAATATGATGGTTGCTTGCACACATTTTGGTTTGGAATTTTTTGGTTAAAAAAATCTTAAATCAGACTTCTAGCTCTAGAGTATTTTTGTGACTGAAAATCGTAAGTATACTGTTTGTTTTCTTCCAGATATTGATCACAGTATAGTTTAAAAAAGAACATGTAACTTACTGTGATGGAGTCAATAGGTTGTCATTTTCCTCATCACCTTTGAGTGTCTGAATTTTACCATAGTACAAGGGATTGCCAAGAGACTGAAAAATGGTCAGTTTTGTTTTTTGAAGCTGATTACCAACTTCACATTCAAACACATAATCATCCTTCATTTCCTAAAGAGACAGAATGACTAGTAAGTCTTGAAGAAGTCTTAGCTGAAACAGCAAGCAGACCAGCCCCTTATACAATACAGAACAACAAACATTCTAAAAGTAACACTCTACAGGAAGGGGTGCATTACCTAAAATGAAAGTGATTCTAGAAGTTATATTAACAAGATGAGAGGAAAAGGATTTATCATCTCTTAAAAATACAAAGATATTGCAAACCCCAAAAAAATCACATTCAACATGAAAATGTAGGCTGGGTAAATATATATAGAGACAGTTTTATATGAATTATGACAATGCAAAAAACATTGAGAGTAAAATGTTGGAGCTGAACATTAAGTTCTATGGGAAACTCTTACTTTTTTCTAACAGGCAACTACAAAGATATCATGATACATGCTGTTAATAAAAATAGTTATTTGCCTCTGAAATTATTAAAAAATCAATTATGTAATTTAATCACATAACTAATAAATGAATTAATTATTACTGTGAATTAATAAATGATTATTGAATGAATATTAAATTACTACTTGCGATCAAATCACATAGTTTGGGCCAAAAATCTTAAAGTTCAACTTAAACATTGCAAAAAGAGTTTTTTTGTAAGAGGCACTTAATATTGATCTCTTTCAAAATTTAACATTTTGATTTCAATAAAGCTCTTTTTCATCAGCCTTTGAGTGTTTGAATAAAGAAACCAATTTGTTGTGCAGAGTTCTGCTCCATGTAAATGATGGTCCTTTCTTTAGTACAAGCTGCTTATCCTTTTATTTCTGGAAAATCTGAGGAAATCAGACTGATCATGCTTGCTTTACTGTATAAAATTGCAAGCATCTCTGGTAATCTTCCCATGTCTCTGTAACACATGGAAGATTAATTAAATAGGGGCAGGGAAGATTATTTAACATTACAATGATTTTGTTGAAATAAGAGGCATTTTAACTAGAGGCAGTGAAGTTTGGCCAAAGGTCTAAATTACTCACGTGTGCTGGCCAGACAGTTGGTTGTGAGTCATCCGACTTGATAGACTTCTCCACTTTGGCATATTTTTCCACCTTAAAGAAAACAGAGAGATGAGAAAAAAAAGAATCCCTTATGTTATCTCTCATGTTTCTTCAGAAAAACTTAACTGAAGAACCTCCAGAACTTAACATTTATAGTGTTATACCATATTTGCTATGTGAAACTTAACAGAGGAGTGAAACATGGTTTCAGAGGACAGATCATTGCCACTAATGTGGAATGGCTAAGTCATTTTACAACAACAGTAATTCCTAAAGACTCTGATTAAGTCAGATACAATGCAGTTGAAATGAAAAGAGAGAAGGTTTGTTTTGTAGAAATGTACGCTGTCATTTCATGTGTAATTGGCATTCTTGCCAGGCCTATGATGTCCAAAGCTACAATCTTGTCTAGTCTATAATCTTTTAAAAAATCTCAGTATACTAGAGGAAACTTGTGGAAGGGGGTCGTGGTTGGTGGCAAGTCAAACACGAGTCAGCAGTGCCCTGGCAGCCAGGATGGCCAACGCTGTCCTGGGGTCCATCAGGTACAGCATCACCAGCCGGGCAAGGGAAGGGATTGTCCTGCTCTGAGCTGGGATGGCCTCACCTCGAATGCTGGGGGCAGTTTGGGGTGCCACAATATAAGAAGGATATAAAGCTACTAGAGAGTGTTCAAAGGACAGCCGCAGGATGGTGAAGAGCCTTGAGGGGAAGCCGCATGAGGAGTGTCTGAGGTGACTTGGTCTGTTCAGCCTGAAGGAAACTGAGGGGAGACCTCACTGCAGTTGCAGCTTCCTTATGAGGGAAAGAGAAGGGGCAGGCACTGATCTCTGCTCTTGGTGAGCAGCGACAGGACCCAAGGGAGTGGCCTGAAGTTGTGTCAGGGGAGGTTTAGGTTGGGTATTAGAAAAAGTTTCTTCACCCAGAGGGTGGTTGGGCACTGGAACAGCTCCCCAAGCCTGACAAAGTGCAAGAAGCATTTGGATAAGACACATGGTATGATTTAGGGGGTACCTGTCCCACAGGACTAGCAGTTGGACCTGATGATCCCTGTAGATCCCTTCCAATTCAGGATATTCTACAAGTCCCTTCTGTACACTAATTGCATGTGTTTTAGCAGTGCCATAAGCTGAGAATATGAATGCCCCCAAGAAAAAAAATGGACACAAAAGAACTCTGAACTAGAATTCTCTATATAAAATTGAAAACTTTTCAAAATATTAATGTCCCCTAGTATAACATGTTAAAAGGCAGGAATTTCCACCAAGATGAAATGTGATTAATTTTTAATCGATCTACAAACCTCATTTGCTTTTCTGGTTTTCATACTATCAGACAACTTCAAATAGACATGTGCTCACTGAACCCACAGAAGAACAATACTAACAATTTGTTTGTACTGACTACTTCACTCAAACTATTCTGCTACAACTGCAATATATTACAATGTGGCTTAACTTGTGTGCATACCTTATGGTACAGAAAAGTAATTGTAAATGTTAAAGTTACTCCCGTTTTTAAAAGTCATTCTTTGATACTGGTTATTTCTTAGACACTACTTCATATAAAACAATTTCTAATAATTGCTAATTATACATAACAATGGATGGTCTTACATCTACTTCAGAAGGAGCCGTCAAGTAGCAAGGGTTCTGTTTCCACATATCTACGCACTGGAAGATGAAAAAGCAGAATTAATACATTAAATCCTTTATTTAAACAGTTAGAAGTATGTTACATCTCAGAACACTTACATTTCCAGCTTTTGAAATTTTGAGGTCGTACTGCTGGGCTGCTTTCCTCTCCTTTCTCTTCTGTAAGTAGTCAAGTAGTCTGAGCTGAGGTGGAGTTGAGTAGTGAGCTACTTCTTGTTGTCTGTTCAGAGAGGACCTTGAGTATCTTTTGAAGCACCTATGGCAAAATGACACCTAAGCTTGTAAAACCATCAACATTAAATTTTCCACTGCCCTAGTACAAAACCAAAAATATACAGGGAACTTCTGCTTATGTGGAGACTGATAGGTTTTTAAATATTAATTTAAAATTGCTTTTCTGGATTACACTGTACAACTTTAAATCATGATTTCACATTTATAAAATATACCAGTATTTTGTTCATCTGCTTCAGCAGTAAGAATGGCATTATTTTTGAAATGCCTAATTAAAGTACAGTAATTTCATGCCTATAAGGCACACAGGCGTATAAGGCACACTTCCTCCCCGCCCCCCCCAAGCGAAGATCTGCATGCAACAAAGTAACGAATTAGTAACGGAATTGCACGATCGCAGGGTTTACTGGCAGGTGCTCAATTTGCAAACAGTTTTCACGGATCGGCGTAGCCTTTAAACACAGCCCCAGGCACCCTCCCCATGCTGCGGGCCCTGGCACTCCCACCACTGGCTGCCGTGGCTGCCCTTGCAGTGGCTGCCCTCGCGGCTCGCACTTCCAGGTTGGCAATTCTCCGAACTTTGTCCATATATAAGGCGCACCGGCCTATAACACGCACTTCTGGGTTTCGATGGAAATTTTAGTCAAAAGGGTATGTCTTATAGGCATGAAATCACTGTACATCATCAAAACGAGTAATTAAGAAGTTGCCAAGCTAAAATATTTGTGTATTATAATAATTTTAGTTCCATCAAATGATCTTTGTCCTACTTATGTAACTATAAGGTTATAAAGACAGTAACTACCCTCTAGTCTTTGTTTCATGACAAACTCATGGGTCCAGAAATGCTGTCCTGGACATTAAATTAATCCCTTTCCCTATTTTTCTAGTGGAATATTTGCTGACCACCAAGCTTTAATTTCAAGGACAGCTTGATCAAATTCATTATTTATAGATTTCTAGAAATTACCACTGGTTTGGCACTAGCATAGTATTTCAATGCAAATTTAGTTTTAATTATTACAGTAATTGTGACCGACTATTAATACATTTCCTTTTTAGAGAGTAAATGCAACTCTTGTGGTAGAACAAGCATGTTGAACAAATGTTTCAAGCTTCTGTGGAAATAAAAAAGGCCTAAATAAAAAAGTGAAACAATTTCAACATTTTGTACATCATGCATACCACATTATTTTAAATTTTCCCAAGATTCTTATACACTTACACTTCTGTTTAGCCTGAATGTCAAACATACAAATAATTATTTTCATTAGTTTATTCAGAATTAAATGTATACATAGCTTTTAAGAATGTGCAACATGTCTGTTTATATATTTTATATTACTGAGCTGCCATCTGACTCTGCTTACACAAAACCTATGCAAAAAACCCACCCCAAATCCAAACTGCAATATAACTGATTATATTAAGAAAATATATATACACTTTCCTTTGATATACAAAAATAAGCATACTACAGTATCTACTAGTAACTGAAATATAATACAATACTCGGCACTTAAAAATACAATATAATTTCTTGACTGTTTCTACACATTTCTATTTAAGTAAGTATTACATATGAGGAGTTAAATTTTCATATAAAGCATTATTTTTATTTTTCTTTGAAAACGTGTTTCATACTGAAAATTACCGTTTCATGGGGCGAGTGTTCATCTTCTGCTTGTTGTACAGGAGTCTGTTTGTAGTACAGGTCACTGCTATTGAAGGATCAAGACACAAAGGCTCTGCTGTAGCCAAAATAAGTTGGCTCTCAAGTAGGAGTTTGTCCTCCTGTAATACACACAGCTATTAATAAATAGAAAAATGTGAAAACTTTTACAGTAGTCAAGTTACTACAAATCTATGCATGTAGTCATTATAATAGAAAAAAATGAAAAAGAAATTATTAAACAAATATATAAGTTAATAAATTTTTGTTTTGTTGTGTATTTATGACACTTATGTAAAGTTTTTAAACAACTTCTAACCTACCTGTGTCCATTTGTGGTTGTCACTTGTTATAGAATGCACATCACAAATTAAAGTCTGAGGAAAAAGACATAATGGTAATTAGCTTTCAACTGCACAACAGGATTCCTTAATATATGTTCAGTAACAGTGCACATCTAGTCTAGGAACTAGAGTAACACTGAGAAATTACTTAAGGCTCCTCTTTACCTGCATTGTAGGTCGCAAAAGAATGTGCTTGCTTTGATACGTTGGAGATTTCATGTTACCAGACTGCCTATAGTCACGTATTTCTGCTATGACACATCCACAATGGAAAATATTAACCTGGTTGGAAGAAAAATACCAGCTTTTGAATGAACAAGTGTTTACCAAATGTCCCTGCCTCTACAAAGAAGTTTGTTATATAACATATGAAGTTCAGTGAAACTAGGAATAAAACTCACGATTAAGTTTTTCAGACCTGCAGTCTTTCCTATGTACACAGACAGGTTCGTCCTAGACACACATAAAAAATACAAGCTTCAAATGCAGTATTTTCATATCCCAGCAATGCAGTTGTAAGAAATTCCCATGCTAAACATTCCATAACGACAAAGAACAAAGGAAATTTTGCTAGAACTGAGCTGAAGATGTTTCACAGCCTTAATCATGGCTGTGAAACATCTCTCATTTATCTCCTTCTCCTCAGTAGTAAGTACTTTCTTTTCCTAGATATCAATAAAATATTTATTTGGGGCATTAAATACTATAGTTTCATATGCACAAGAGTTACGTGCTTACAATCACCTACATGAAGCACTCAAAAAAATCAAGGTCTATCTGGGTACAATATGTACAGTAATTTCACGATTATAAGCCGCACCTTTTTCATTGAAGAATCC
>VRYO01002772.1:26018269-26029918 GCA_009812075.1 Sialia sialis
GAAATTACTGTAAGTTCTTTTTGAAAGCAAAAATTTCAAACCTGAGATTTTTCCAAAAGATCAACCAAAATAGGTGGTAGTTCCTCTGCATCCAAATATTCAAGCAGCTCTCCTTCCTCATAAGGCAGACGAATGGTCTCAGAATCTGAATTTAAAAAAACAAAACACATTACCTTTGCATTTCAAGTTCAAATACTAATAAACCTAAAAACCTTGCCACAGGAAAAAGCAGGGCTGGCAGAAACCTATCCACACATACCATTTTTTTGGCATACTATTAATTTTTACATCCATTTCTGTTCTAAGAGTTTTAGTTTGCTCTTAGTGAGTTAGCTTTTGCTCCCAGGCGACATAATGTATGCTCTAACTGCACATGACATTACAAATGGCATGTCACCAAAATGCCACCAAACTGGAGCATAAATGCCTCTAGACAGATCTAGACATGGGCAGCAGTGAAAGAAACAACCTGACAGAAGGAACCAGAAGTGAGAGAAACTTGGATATACAATTCCAGAAATTAAGATGAATTAAGAGACTGGAAGGCTATAAAAAAGATTTCCTCTGTAGTTAAACAGTTCAGATCTTTATGTAAATTTTTAGTTAAAGTACAGTTGGTTGTTCTCCCACCCCCTACTGGAATTATGTTTGAAGTGAAACAGTTAAATATAAACAACAACACATTCTAAAAATTAAAGAGAAAATATTACCTGAACCATTTTTTCCCCTGAGCATCAGTGAATAACCCTCATTTCCTGGATAGAGGTTTACCACCAGACATGACAATGTCTCCTGCATAACCAGCTTCTCAAGTAAGTTCACATTTCGTCTCAGCTTCTGCTTTAAAAGTAAACATTGCTCATGAACATGATACTATGAAATAATTAGCAGAAATAAAAATAATATGACTTAGATTAGTGACAAATTATACGTCTAAACAAGCTCAGTTAAACTTAATTGAACTGTATTCACCAGAGTAAACATATTATGTATTATCACACATTCTTGTAAACACAGATTTTTGTAAAAAAATCCCAATCATTTAAATTACAAACCCTAGAACTGGAAGTCCACAGACAACAGTTAATAAGAATAACCATATGCTAAAATGTTGTAAATCTACAGTGCACCATTATTTGTATCATTTCTATGAACATAATCAATCCAGTACAGCTTGTTTTTGTATCATTTCTATGAACATAATCAATCCAGTACAGCTTGTTTGATAACAACAACAAAATATTTACAGTAATTTCACGATTATAAGCCGCACCTTTTTCATTGAAGAATCCAGCCTACACCAGTAGTGCGGCTAATCATCAGGTGCGGCTTATTTATGGACAATTTCTGGCAAAATGCCAGACCGGAAGTGAGAGCCGGCCAGGGAGAGAACTGCCGCGGAGTCGCGGCTGGCCAGGGAGCCGCCGCCGCAGCCGAGCAGGCGGGGAGCCGGAGCCGGTTTTGCGCAGCGAGGAAGTGGTGGGCAGCCAGCTTCGAGCACGCAGCAAGGGGGCGAGCCACCAGCTTTGCATGGCAAGGGGAGCTGCCACCACTGCCGAGCAGGCGGGGAGCCGCGGCAGACAGTGCCGGGGGCGGGAGTGCCGGGGCCCACAGCATGGGGAGGGCACCTGGGGCTGCATTTAAAGGTTTCACCAGTCTGTTTGCAAATTGAGCAACTTGACAGCAAATCCCGTGATCACGCGATTCTGTTACTAACTCGTTACTTTGTTGCACATGGATCCTCGCTTCAAAAAAAAAAAATGCTGGTTATATATGGACAAATCCCGTGGTCTACGAGGCTACCTGGATGTGCAGCTTATAATCAGGTGCGGCTTATAATTGTGAAATTGATGTAGTACTTTCAGCTATTCCTAACAGAAGAAGGCATTTCTCTTCGGGATTAAAATAATGAATTGGAAGCTTTCTTAATTGCATTCTCTTGTCTTCATTTGCTGAAATCTGATCCAGCATCTACAGAGACTATTCCTGTATTTAACTGTAAAACTATCTTTTTTACATATAACTGATTTTTATAACTACTTGGTGTGTTTCAGAGACCACATAAACATCCTAAAAACTGACACATCTGAAATCCCCTTAGAACTTCAGACAACGAATTCTAAACCTCAGATAATTTTACGGTGTCTGGTTGGAGGCCATATTTCATCTCTGAATACCAGCTCTGGGTACAAGCATTAATTGGGAGTTAACCTGAGTGCTCATTTGTCTTCTCATTCATTTTACTTCCTTGAAAGCAGCAATACAGAAAATTCCACAGCTTTTTCTTCTTGTTCAATTTGACATTCAGAGTTCAGGAAAGTAATTTGTGCCTTTTCCACCTTATATTTAGCACTGATAAGCCTGTTTGAGCCTCTTTGCTAACATTATGAAAATTTTTCACAAAACTTCTTAAGTGTCCCAGCAATTGGAGAACTAGATCTGAATTTACAACAAAATCACAAGGTCTGAAAAATGATCCACATTTTTCCCACAGCAGTCACACTAGGCAATTGATTGTGAAACAGTGATAATGACAACAATGCACATGGCATTGACACTGGCCCTTGAACACAAGTGCCCTTTGGTGACACAGAATGAAGAGCCAGTCTAGGCCTTACTATTCACACTATGTAGTGTTATCTTTAGGTAACTTCTACGGTAAGAATACTTCATTTAACAAAGAAATCAAGTGGAATTAAAACCAAAGTATTTTCTCAACCTGCCTGTTCAGACATAAATTAAAAGCTTCTTAGCAATTTCCACTTACCTTTATCTCAGGCTCTTTTTCACATTCTTCAATATATAAATCATAAAGTTTTTGAAATACAGATTTTCTGAAATTAAAAAGACTCACATGTAACCAAAATTAAATCAAAGAAATGCTATTAAAAAACCAAATACTGAAACTCTCAGTACCTTCCACTGGATAAATATTTTCTTTTGGGAGGTCTCTGACGGGCACTTTCGATGATATACTGAAAGAGAAAAGTAAACCAAAAATCATCATATACTACAAAGAAATTAAATTCTAGTTACCACACAACTGGAGATCATTATCAGACTGTGTTCCAGATATAAAGAAAGTAATTAACAGTTATGGTACATGATTGTTCCAAAAGTGCACCGAACACCCTCTGGTTTATGTCACAGTCATCAACAAGAACACAGCTCAATTTAGCTGTGAAAGACAGCATTTCATGGCTATGGCATCAGTTCCATGCCAGGTCTTGATTCTACATTCACATCTTATAATTACAGTAGTAACCAACACTACACTACTGTACTTTGTTACCACTACAGAAATTAGCGTGGTTAACACCTAAGGTACAGTCAAGCATACTGCTTGACAACACTTACAAATCAAGTACTCTTCAACATGATAATTTCAGGAAGTTCTCCCTTTGCCTTTACGTTACTTTGCTCTTTGCTCTTTGTCCATTATAAATATACTTTGTGTACATTAAACATTCAAAGTAAAAAAAGAATAAGAGACAGCATCCTCCAGTAAATTTGATTTATATTCTAACGTTTTTCAAATCTCCATTTTTTATAGTATTAACTGTAAGTAATTTATAGTTATTTACAGCTTTGTTCAGAATTTATGTGAAGAGAGGTTCTCCCACAGGAACATGCATTTCCCATAACAGGGTTCAAGGTAACTGTTATATCAGATGACAGCATTAAAGAACATAAATGTGAAGGCACTTGTGTCTTCATTCTCACTGGGCTATCCTTAAAAACACAACAGGATTTTACCATATATTTCTGCCAGGTGTCTCTGTAGAGCTCTGCTTATTTCACAGCACACAGATTCGCTGGTTTAAAAGGAGAAAGCTCCAGTCTTGCACAGTCTATCACCACTGCACTTGATGATGTTCTCAGTACAATGGGTAAGAGGCAAATACATGACAGCAACTTCACTGAGAATTCTGCAAACTCAGTGTTACAGGTATAGGAGATTACACACATATATACTTACACAATGTGGTTTTCTACTGCTTTCCAGAAGAAATAAAAAAATAGCTGTGCTATTTTTATAACTCTGAGACCAATAAATTATGTGTAAACAAGTAATTTATCTGCTTCTTACCTCAGCACGATCCAATGCCAGTTCTAAAGCTTGTTGCTGCAAGAATAACAAAGGCTTTTTTAGAAATTGCATGACATTTTTTAACATCCTCATACATTAAAAACATCCCAACAAACCTAGTACTACTGATATGAATGTATAATTAGAAGATGGGCTCACAAATTCTTTGGCACATACTAAACGAAGCTAAAACCTTACATAACTGCATCACAAGGCTTGGATAAATTATGAAGCCTTAGAACAATGAAAGGCAATAGAATTAAAAGTAGGAATGGAAATCACTCCTAATAAAAGCAGTAACAAATACTAACCAAAACAATTAGAGATGACAACTAGAAAAGCTGATGATCTTTATTAAGCTGGTCACTAACTCAACAGCAAGGATAGGCCAAAGTAACTCTGAACAGATGTCCAGAAAGAAAACATTTATCTTTTAGATACCCAGTGCCCAAGTATTGGTACAGTTATTTTTCACAAAATGGAAACAAAGATCTTGTGCTAAGAACATTATTTCTGCACATAATACAATTTACGAAGTGCTCCTTATGACATACTGTTAGGTGGCTAGGAAACAAAACCATCTTCCACTACAGACTTCCTCCAAGGAAGACTAAAAGTCTGCCCAGCTCTACGAAACACAGCAAAATCTGAAAAAGCTTCTCCAAATCCCATATCATGGTATACTCAATACCATTTATTTCAATGAATTTAGCTCCTTTGGAATGTCTTTTACTTTGGTACACCTGAAGGTGATACACAAGAGCCCACAACATCAGAGATCAGAACTATGAGTTCTGGGACTAAAATATGACAAGTATTTCAAGCCAGAATAAACAAGCACCAGTGTCAAAAAAACCCAAGAAAGTCTTCCTTGGCTGCTAATGTTCCTCCTCTAGCACTCACTTAAGCTCTGACCTCCTCTGTGCAAGAATAATATTAAGCTGCTAAATTAAACTGATTTGGGCAGGGAGGGAAAAGAGAACACCATTAAAAACCAAAGTACTGCAAGAGAATGCCATGAGCTTGATTCATCTATCTCCATGTAAGTCCAGAGAAGCAAAGCATTCACTTCAGCGGCAGCTGGATAAAGTCCTTAGGAATGTACTCATGACAAGCTTTAATATTCAGTGAAGCTTAGGAATATTTGCAATAGGTATCCCTTCCCAATTATGCATTTGTCCTTTTCTCTCGGTTTAAATCATCCTGAAAGGAAACACCTCTACTCGAAGACATCTCTACTACAGAAGACATACAAGCCATGTCTAGTCCAAGGTAGCACCAGTTATTACATAGATAATATTTTACTAGAATAGAATCCAGTGGAAAGAACTGTACTACACAACAATGAAAGAACAACAAAGAAATATACAACAAGAACACTCACATAATGCACCTAAAACAAATTTTTTTACCTGTTCATGAAAACCCCCCACCTACTTACTGTGCTATTATGTGGTACAACCTGCCGTGATAGAAAATTTTAATTTTCAAGTGTCTGTCTCAGTGTTTTTATGAATATGTCAAATACTGATGCCTTCTATATAAGTTGATACATCTAGTAGATACACCTACAATGCCTGCACCTACAATGCCTGCATCTACCATGATTTCAAATATTCAATTCAGTGTTTAACATTAGGTAAAAATCCATAGCAATATTAGCATCTGTGAATACAATGGACAAGCAGGATTTATATGCACTCAACTTCCTGCCACCACTCCTGACTGAAAACACACCACTAGCTTAACATGGGAATTCCTAGCCTGCACTGGCCAGTAAGTGTTCAGAAGTATTCACAACTGTGAAGGAAGACACACCTAAAAAAGGAAATATCAGAATTCAGCAGTGACAAGCAAAACAATTTTTAAAAGAAAATGTCAAATATTCATGGCAGTCTTCCTATCAGCAGAAAGCTAGCACTCTAGAGCAAAAAGATCTGAAAATATATGATCTGAATCCTAACTTACCATTGTAGTTGAAGCCATGTGGCCAAGTGGCAAAAGAAGTACTTAAGGAGTTTCGTGTAGCAGGCAAAGAATCATATTTGATGATCAGACTTGGGGTACTGAAAACAAAAAATTCAAGGAGAAAAAAACAAAACACTGAGAAACTAAACGGGTATTTTGTTCAAATACAAAATTTCTGGTGGTTAATTGTACTTAAATCTCATTCGCATAGTTTCCTTTCCTCCCAGAGAAGGAAGAAGTCTTCCATTTGCTGCTGGTGCAGAGGTTCTCACTCCAATGACTTATTACTACTTTACACGAGCATTGTACATTAGTTTTATCCAACAGTAAAGCAGTAAGCATGTAAATGTACATACACTTTTCTCTATTGCAGCAGTCTACCTAGACTATCCTAAATGTCACATCCTCAGATGCACAGGAGGCTATAACATTTAATGAAAAATAGGGTGTTTAGCATACCGCATCAGCTCTTTTGTTTTGCTCTTGAGAAGGTGTTATTCCATAGCCAACACCTCCACCAGCGGTGTCTTCTAGAACTGTTTGGTTTAAAACTGACTCACAGCAAGGTGTCAATCAAGAAATGAAAAACATTCGCTGCCACCGCCTCCGCGGACCCGGCGGGGCGGAGAGCGAGCGGCGCAGCCACGGACGGCAGCAGCCGGCCGCGCAGGAAGGGCCGGGCCGGCCCCAGAAAGGGCGCAGGCCGGGTCCCCGCCCGCCTCCCGCCCGGCCCCGCCGCCCCCTCCCCAGCTCCGTGCGGTCCTCCGTGCCCGCCCCGCCGGTACCTGGCGCCCTGTCCCCGGAGCCCCCGGCACAGCGGCCCCGCCGCCCTGCCGCTTCCGCCCCGCCGCTTCCGAGCCGCGCCCGGAAGGGGCGGGCAGGGCGCCCTGGAGACCGGCGGGGCGGGGAGGGCCGTGGGCACGGCAGCGTGGGTGCCTGGGGGACGCGGGTAGTGGACAGGCTGTTCGGGGGCTTTAGGGGTGGTAAAGAGCCTGGACTGTGCTGTGAGTCGCAGCTTTAATGCCCTTATGAGGATCGAGATATACTTCTGTGTTTCTCGGCGATGCCGTGAGGATATTTGAAGGGGTTGGTATGTCCATGCCCTACACCGTCCCCAAGAGTCACACCACATGCGTGAGAGCAGTGTCCAAACACTCCTTCAGCTCTGCCGAGTTTGGTGCTGTAATCGCTTCCCTGGGGAGCCCGTGGGCCTGTGGAGCCCATGAGCATCCATACCCGTGCTCTGCCAGGCACATCTACACCACACATTGTACATACATCCCTGGGCAGAGCACTTTTGTAGCATGTTTTCCCCTGACCTTTCTAGCGCTTCCACGAGCCATAATTTATTTGTTCACAGCAATGACCAAATGTGCTATGCTGTGGTCCAGCAGCCAGTCCTATAGGAAAAACCACACCTAACATCATCTTCCAATGCCCTTTATTAACCTTGTGGTGCTGATGTGTTCTAGCAAGGGATGACTTGAAAACTCAAGAAAATGTAGACACTGGGAGCTGCACATAGCTTTGGATAGAATGAAGTGCTCATTATAGGACTACCCAGGTACTTTGTCTTGGTGTTGACACTGTTTTGGTTTCAGCACTGGGTTCTTAGTAGCCCTTCTGTATCTCACAGCATAGCCAAAACATCAATTACCAGTGGTGTCTGGAGTCTCTCAGAGGTTCTCAGTGCATAGGATAAAAACATCTGATGAGATCAGTGCTCTTCAGCTGTGGACATAAATAGGTTCAACACCTATTTTTAGCAACAGGAAGGCTAGTTTATTCATTTTTTTGGGAGCCCATGTTGTTTATGAACACCAGAGAAAAGGTGACCAGAATCCTGTCCAGGAGCAGGAGCAGGTGGTAGTTATTCCTTGGTTTATCTAGGCACTAAATAGGTTCATGGTCCAACAGTTCAGCAGCTGCATTTGGTCCAATTTCGAAGCTTCTTTGAGGATGCAGTTGTACCATTCTTTAACTTAATTTTTTCTAAAGTTCTGTGCTGTATGCCTGGGAGTACCAGAGTTCTGTAGCCATACTGATACACCTGTCAGAGTACAAAATTGCAAAGCTGTTTTTTATTTTCCTGTGCTCTTTCAAAATTAAATGGCTTGCAGGCCTATGAATCTGAATCAGATTTATATCCTGAGGCTGAGACAGTGATTCAAGAATGGTCCCTCTCATTTGAGTGCGAACATTAAAAAGAAATGACAGCATGCTGTGAGTAGAAATGCTACTTCATTCAAGTGAGATAGACTGGGTCTGTGGATGAAACTGAGGGCAAACAGCTGTGAGCTCCTGAATTCTAAACCAGTTATGTATTGGCTTTCTGTGTGGACAGTTATAAATCCCTGTGGTTACATTTTCTACCTTGGTAATGTACATCTATATTAAGGATGTAAATGATTTGCAGACATGAAGAAACCCCACTGCTTCCATTTACTTTTAAAGTCAGATACACCTTATCAGGTGTAACCATTCATTCTTTTGTAGGCAGGTATTTCTACTTGATTGTTTAAATAGAGTTATAGAGTACTGGCAAATATAGCACAGAACTTGAGGGAGATCTGTGTTGTTCAGCTGGAGACATTACCCCTGTCTTAGTCAGCCTCTTGCTGGTCAACCAAGTAACTTCCTTGGGACTTCTTCGCTGCATTGAAGAGTTCCTCTGACTATGGGAGCATTAACACATAGAGACACGTAGAATTATCTGTCTCCATCTCAAATGGAGCCTTTCTGCAAATTCATACTCAGTTTTGAGATGCTTAGTAAACACACCTTAAAAACGGCCTTGCTCTTCTAAATTTTCTGACTTACACTTTGTGACATAGGCAAGTTTAATTCCATTCTTTTTTTATTGCTCTCCACTTGTTTGAACTTGATAGCTCCTATTAGACACAGCATAAACTGTTCAGTAGGAGATAAAGTGGGTAAAGCCTTGCTTGTAATTCTGTACACAGAAATGTAGCTTTCAGAGAATGACTTCAGGAGCTAACAGTCCTTTTCAGGATAGCAAATAAAGCAAGGAGATTTAATAGAGATGGTAAGTCTGAAACACTGTGAGCCACAAAGAGTAAGCCAGAGGCTGAGGTTGCTAGGACTGATTTTTGGATGCAGTTTTTTCTGTTTTCTTGAGAAAGGCAGGGAGAAGGAAGTAAGATCCGAGGACATGGACAGTGGTCAGAGTAGATTGGCTCCTTGATGATCTGGAGGCAGGCAAGGCAACAGTAGCTGGGGCCTGAGGAGGTTATGCAGTCCAGGCTGTACTTATATATAGGAAGGCTGCTCTGACTGGTCTTTTTCTTGCCATGACCTTACATAGAAACCATTATGAGAATGCCAAAGCATGCTTATAATAATTAATGTCTCATGATGCTAGGCCGATCTCTTGTTTGCATTTGGATTTGGGATAGGTGTCATATTCTTTACAAGAGCCAAGGAACCTGTGGTTGGAGGAGTTTGGCACTGAAGACATTTTAAGGAGAACTTAGGGCAATAGAGATACAGCCAAAAAATTTGAGTCTATGATGGCAAAATAACCTAGCTTGCTAGTACATTAAGGGAGGCTTACAATGAAACCATTATATTTAGAGTTATTTCTGGGAAGAGAATTTTGTCCAGTAACAGTTGATCCAACCTGACCAATCAAAGCAGTCAACTAAAGAGTGAAGTTGCCGTGGCAAACCAGAGTGGAACAATAAAACAAGGCCCTTTAATTAAAACAATGATGTCTGAATGCAAGAATTGCAGTGAAAAATGTTAAAGGCAACCTCAGGATCCCTAGAAATTTTTGTCCAATTATTCTTATTTGGCAAAATATAATATATGTGCTTTGATTATGAATGAAATTAATGTAGGTATTGAACTAAATCTGTAATAAGTATAGAAATAGGATGTTTTCTTCTCCTTAAAATATTAAAAATCGCGTAATTATTGAGTGGCTTCTGTAATGAATAAGCAAAGAAGTGTACTATTTCTACATAATTAATTTTTGGATAGGCTGCTCTGAGTAGTCCAGACTTCATAAGTAACAGATCTGTTGGCCTTCTCTTGCAGAACTCAGAAGCTGGAAAATATATCTGCATATTTGCATTTTTAACTTTTACAGATTATGTAAAAGTTCAGCACATTTGTCACTCTTTGGAAGAGGTATCTTTGTTTAATTTTTAAAATTATTCTTATTCTTTCTAATAGTGACACCTTTGTTACGTTCTGTCTGTCTGGTTTGGTCTGATTCCCATTTCCTTAGTGCACAGCAAATAAGAACAACATTTTATTCATTAATGCAGGTGCACAATGTGATGAAGAGAATCAACTCTATGAGTGCTTGCTTGAGACTTCTGTGCTGGAGACTAGGACATGCAGGAAGGAGCATGGCAGAGGATCTGTGGCTATCATGTTAAGGCTGTCCATGCATCATTTACTCTCTGTCAGGAATTTGGGAAAGGCAGACCACATTCCCATCACTTTGTGTCTCTTTGACCTTCTTTTGATGAAGGCAGCTGGATTTAATGTTGTCTCTTGCATATTTTCTGCAGTCTTTATGTGGAAGCCTCCCATACTTAATTGGAAAATCATTCCAGTAATCTTTTCAGAGCTCTGGATTTAATTTTCACTGTGGGATAAAAATAATAGGAAACCTAAGACCCTCAGTTTTTGAGTAACTGGAGTGTATCATGCAAGTGTTAAATTTTTACTGAATGTAATAGAGGTTCATAAACCTTTTCAGCAATCTAATTCTTAGATTATAGAAAAATTGGAATGTACTTACCCCTAACTTGTCTTACTTGTTTTTCTGAATCCAATCATAGGTATCTCTTGGTCGGAAGGTAAATTAGAAAAAAAAAAAGATAAGTCAAGCAAGCTTTCAGATAACTAAGAGACTAATACTGAGGTTTACCTAATATAGAACTCCCAATGGGAATAAGTAGTCATCTGCTGAGAATCAAAACACCTCATCAATCAGGGATGTTGGCATAAGGCAAACACAGTACTGCTGTTGGCCTGCAATTAATTTTCATCTGTTTAGTAAAACAGCTTGTTTTGGCTGTTTGCATGGCTTTACTGGAACTTCTGCATTTTCCAGGTTTAAATTATATTGTTTATGAAACCAAGCTAGCATGTTGTCCTGCCTGCAATATTGTTTCACTGAACCCACTAGAGGTCAGCACTGTACTGCTAAGGTAAGTGGTTAAAAATCAGCTAGGGAGAAATCTCTTAACAGGTTACCAGAAGTGAGAGTTTTGAGAGAGACTTCTAAATTATGGGAATTTAGAATATGTTACATAATTCAGATAATATTAAATAATCCATTGTATTTACTAATGATGAACTAGGTCAGTTTGGCAGGTCCATGGTTATTACAAAATTATAGATCAGTGACAAAAAATATCTACAGTAATTTCATGATTATAAGCCGCACCTGAATATAAACTGCACTTCCGGGTAGCCAGGAAGACCACGGGATTTGTCCATATATAAGCCGCACCCGAATATAAGCCGCATTTTTTTTTTTTAAAAGCAGGATCTATATGCAACAAAGTAACGAGTAAGTAACAGAATCATGGGATTGCAGGGGTTTCCTGTCA
>VRYO01002772.1:26061150-26098064 GCA_009812075.1 Sialia sialis
GAAATTACTGTAACAATAATCTTCCTTTTTCTTATGATCTGTCCAGTTTTTCAAATAATAGTCTGTGGATTCTGCAGCTTTGAAAATCCTAGACTGGTGATTTTTTACTTGTCCTCCATTCCCTACCTCAGTTTATTTATCATCCATGTTGACCATTCGTGGTAAATTGCTTTCTTGTTCACCTTAGTCTCAGGTAGAGAAATCTACTTGGAGTCCATTCAGCACCAAATAATTAACTTGGTGTAGAAAGTAGGTACATTTCCATTCAGAAAGGCAAGAGGGAGCATAGGAGGAGCCAGCCCAGTTTCTTGGTTAAGAGGGCACATTTCTAGGAGCTATTTCATAAGGCAGCTTTGCAGTTACTGCATTGACACTGAAAACAAGTACAAAGACAAAACAAATCCAACCCCAGAAAACGAACAGCTTTATAGATAATTCTCCAACTATCAGGAGAGAGAAAAAGCAGATGTTGAAGTAGAAATCAAAGTATTTGCTGATCTCACTGCTCCTGTCTATACTATTGCACTGCTGCTTGGTTGTGCCAGCAGGAGAGAGAAATTTGTATTGCTGAACACCACAGCAGGGTGAAAGGCTTCAGAAGTGCTCTGTATAAATTGAGAATGAGTTTACTTTGTTCCCTAACCTGGTCCTTCTAATTGACTAGTGAGAGATTTTTCTTGATGTTGTAGCTATTCTCATTTAGCACTGCTGAACCATTAGTCTCTTTCCTCTGGTCTATGTCTGGTAATTATAGGGCTGCATAAAAAGGTGTGAGTCTTTGGCATCTACCTTGCTCCAAGTGATTAAAGTGCTGAAAGAGGAGACACTTTCCTCATTTTGTAATAACACTGCCATCGATGAATGCTATAAATCACTTGGTTCTTATGCTGATTTTCCTTTGGCCTTCTGGTGTTGTCCTTCCTGCAGTCTGGAATGACTGCTGCTATGAAGCACAGTTTGTTTCTGGGAAAATCATGCTGGCATTTGCAGCTTGAGCTCCTCTGGAGGATACAGCCTATTCATGTACAGAGAGGTCTAGTGCTTTGCTTGCTGGAAAACTGTCAGTACTCTCTGGAGTGTTGGTAGCTTAAGTTACAAGTGACTGCATCTTTCAGGCTTCCAGCCTCTTATTCCACTAGGATATTAGAATTTGATATTTTGATTGTTTGTTTAATGGAAGCATTCTCTTACCTATAGCTCAGTTGTTCTGATATTTAAGAAAGAAAAGAAAAGAAAATACATATTTTGGAAACCACAGATCTTGACTGTATAGGAACATTGTTTTCCATCCAACAGCATGACGCCAAGCAATTAGAAAGAAGAGTAGCATTGGCCTTCTCACTGTGTTACAGTGAGCAAAATATGACCAGATATTAAATGTAGTTTGTGCCCATAATCTTTGATTCAAATCCCAATTTGAACAACTTCCACTATTAGAGGTGCTTATAGCTGAGTCTTGGGTTCAGTCTAGGGTGAAGGGATGGATCATTTGCATGTGGTTTGCAAATGGGCTTGGGTTTGGGTCCATTTCCTCAAGATGGGCATAGCCCTTTGCATTTGATTGTTCTGGCATACTGCTGCTCTGCAGTGTGCTTTGGTGTCCATTGACTCTTGAGAAGTTCTTGGGTGGCTGTACAGCACAGTTCTGTCTGAGCAGGGCTGCAGACACTGCTCCGCTGAGTGCTCCCCTCTGAGATCTCAGAGGAGAAATGGGCTGAGCTCTTGCAGACTGGACTCACAACAGCTGGTGTAGCTCTGTGTTGTGGACATCTCACTGGAGTCTCCAGGGTCAGCTGAGAGCAAGAGAAACCCTTGGAAGCACAGGAGCCACGGGGACGGGTGTGGTGCAATGAGTAACGGTATGTAATACATGTGCGAGGGGCCTCTGGAAAACACCTGAGAACACCAGAGATAACAGCAGGAGCTCTGTATTTATCTCTGAGCTGGAAAGAATTGCTCATTCAGTTCACTATCCGGTCCTAGCAGAGCCAACATCTGGGAGATATATGCAAGGTCAGACAGATAGCTAACCTGCCTTTCAGAAAGTGCTTCCTCCTCCTGGCTGTTTCTTTAGTTTTTGAGCTAAGGTAAGAATAATATATATCTGTAACCTTTTCAAAGAGAGCTTTGGATGTTCTTATTATCTTTATGAATGTCTAATTTTACTTTTATTGCTGGCCAATGCTTGAATTCATCACACAGCAATGACTCACACAGTGTAATGCCTTCAAAAGGCACCTCTGTAAAACATGTTTATTTTTTGTTTCACTACTTGTGGCTTTTCTTATTATGTTTATGGAAGACTTGTTTGTATGAGACTTCTTTCAAAACTTATCTTTCAGATAGACAGAAAGAGTCAGGTTCTCACAAAGCTCCAAATTTTTATTCTACAGGCTTGCAGTTTAGAAGCACTAACATTGCATGAGAAATGGCATACAGGCTGTAAAAGTCTGCATTATGGATTTCTGTTACAGCTGCAGGAGGAAGAAAAAAATTACAGGGAGTTGCAATAAGTCCCTTTAAATAATGCATGTTCTGTTGATTTGGGAAGATCTTTGAATTTTTTTCCATTTTCACTGAGTTTTTAGATTAAGAAAAGGTTTTTTAAAATTTTTAGTGTAGACAAAGCTGTAGCAGGCTGTGAACCTACAAAAATTTTTGAAAGTAGTTGGGAAGCTGTCGCTTCTTTTTGGTACCTACTGGGATTGCTCATATGCTTTGGTATTCCGTGCTATTGGTCTTGCCTCTGTCCTTTTGAGCTCCATGGTGGTGTGTGTGTGTTAACCAAGAAAACTCACAAGAAATATCACAAGAAAATTGTGTTAACCAGGAAAACTCATGAGAACAGTTGAGCGGGACAGTGGTTTCTTTTTTCCATGAGAGGAAATGGCTTTTCTCGTTTTTTTTTTTTTTTTATGCAAAATATTACTCTCATTCTCTGAGGAAGACTGCATTCTTCAAATTCTGCAAAAATCCCTTCAAATTCCTCTGCTTCTGCCTGGTAGCAGTCATCTTCACAGGACCTTCATCTTTGTTGGTTGGCAAAGAGGCTGGTACACACAAAGGAACCTACTTAGGTTTCCTGAACTCACCAGAATGTTTCTTCATTTACAAGAGCAGATTCTGGACATGATTAGTCTTGTCTGATGGACTTTTAAGAGTGGAATAAAATGCATTAATAAGTTTTTTCAAGTATTAAAGAGTTAAAATGATATATTAAGACTAATTTAGTTTGCAGCAGAGTGTATCAGAAAGTCAAAATATCCCTGAGATAAGGTCACAAAAGGGCTCTCAAGTCTATCACTGTAGA
The DNA here is from genome assembly GCA_009812075.1 of Sialia sialis. Lineage (NCBI taxonomy): Eukaryota > Metazoa > Chordata > Aves > Passeriformes > Turdidae > Sialia > Sialia sialis. The sequence continues at coordinate 26,064,461 of VRYO01002772.1, forward strand.
TTGAAGTAACAGGTTATATTGACAGATACAATTCCTAGCAGATTCAATACTATGGAAAACCGGGAAACTGCTTCCAAAATTTTATGTGCTATTTTGAACTTCTCTCATTAATTTATTATAGAATAATATACTTCAGTGAAACTCATCTGAATTAGACCAGATGGAGATGGGGTCTACTATATGTATTGGGGAAAAGCAGGAACACATTTGAGGACATTTGGCAAAAGTTTTCATGTTATTCTTGTTGCAAGTTTGAGCAAATCTCTGTGCCTGAAAAGAAAGCAAGTTACCTTAATCTGTGGAACTTATTTATTTAATGTGTATTTAATAACTACATATTTAATGCATGATGTTCACCACATATAAACCCAAAACCAGTGTGAAGGATTTATGTTGAACTTAAAAGTGAAATTCAGGCTTTTTTGCTTTGAATAATTTTAAACTCTTTTCTGTCACTACAAGTGCAATTGACTGTAGGATACGATTATGCTGAATGAGGAAAAAAAAAAGGTACACCAATATTGTCAAAGCTGAGAAGGCTTCTGTAGCAGTTGAATGAGTGTGAATTCAGTTCACTGAGTTTGAACTAAAGGCTGGGTGGGTTTTCTGATGACAGGATTTGAAGGGCAGATTGGCAATATGGTGCATTTCCACTTCATGCTTTCCTAATGGAAACCATTATGAATTCATATGGAACCATAATTAAAACCACATGATTTCAAATCACTCTAATACTTGAATTTTGTCTTCATCAAGTATATAATATGTTATTTCTTCTCACAGTATTGCACAATATAGGAGTATTAATACTTGCTCCAATACTATGAAAATACAGATTTTCTTTTCTATCCTCCAATAGCCTTCTCTTTCCAGGCCTCAGGAGCCCTAGTTCTATGATTTTCTTTCTGTATATTTTAATCTCTTCCAGTGAGCATTGATTCCTATCACAATATCCTCCCAAATTCATTCCCATCACATTATCGTCCCAAATTCTTTCCCTTCATAGTGTGTTCTTCACTGATGAAGGCCACTATTGCACCTCAGCTATTCAGTAAACTGCCATACCAGGTGGACAGAAGGAGTTGCTAGGAAAGGGATGGGTTTCTTCTACAAGCTGAATATAAGACTGCAATAGTCTGTTGATTTAGACAGGGCAAGGAGCATCCTTTCTGTGCATGACACAAAACCCTCATTTTTTTAGGGTGCCATGACAAACTCAATATAAAAAGCAAGTCATAAAAATGGCTTGACTGGGTCTCAAGGACACAACAGCCAAAGGCATTTAAAAGGGAAAGAATTTGTAGACAATTGAATTTAAGGTGTTAATGAGTGAGTTGCCCGATAATGAGTTTTATGTAAATATCAACATTTTTAAGAGAAACTAAGTGGCTTTACTTGTATATCCTTATTTCTTTTCTTGTTTAAAATAATTATAATAATAATAATAATACTCCTGGTAGCAGTGAAACAATTTAACTTCGTATAACACTGTGCAATGTAATGTGGTTTATGATTTATTCTTCTGGCGGCCTTCTATAGTCAGCTTTGCCTAAATTCTGTAGAGCTGAAGGCAGTGTATAATGGCGTGAAGCCATGGAACATTAGTTAATGTAGCAAAACAGAAATGCAGAGTTATTGTAAGTCCTGAAAATCTTGGAGAAAAAGGAGAGTAGCTGAAGAGAAAAGCTGAAATAGCCACTATAATAACTTGATAAGCCTCATGCAAAATAATGTGTAGATTGGCCTGACCAACAGCAGGAAGGGGAGCTGTGTAAATCTGGCCACACACACAACTGTGATTTGTGCTACATGTTTATGTGTATATCAAGGGATTTCAGTAAGGATTGGTAAGTTGAAAATGATTGTGCAAGCCCTCTGGGCACAGGTCACCTGATCAGCCATGAAAATGCCAGGGAAAGACCTCCTCTATTTTCCCTAGTCTCACACCTCTTTTTTTGGTATTTCAAAATCAATTGATAATAGAGGGCTCTCATAATTATCATCTTGCCCTGTTATTTCCTGGAATGTCCCTCCCTCTCTAGATTTTGGCTCTTGTCAAGACTACTACCATCTTTTTTCTCCCACCACAGGAAGAAGTGCAGTTCCTCCACCTTTATCCCCTGGAATTTATTTAAAAACAGGCTTCCTCTGAAAACATCGGGATGTGTTTTAGCATCGTCTTTATCAAACTTGCACACTATCAGGCAAATACAGAATTATGAGTAAGCCATACTCATAAACAAAAAATAAGCAAAATAACGATGCACATAGAGTGAAAAAAGAAACAAGGGAAAACGTATTTCGTTGGAAACTCATAATTTTTCCTTGAAATTCATTATGTAGAAGTAGGTTTGGCTTTATATGCATGCCCTTGTAAGTTTGATTTAGGGGAAGAAGAGAGGGAGAATGGACAACACAGGCCCTCTTTCACCTCTGTGTCTCTGATCTCAGATTCAGTAATTGAGTAATTCCTAATTTGTACAGGCAGCAGATGTAGGCTCTGGGGTTCTCTGGTTTATCAGTTTCCAAGAACTGGCTTAAGAAATCTTTTTCAAAAGTTCAAAGAGCAATGTTTTGAAGCTATCTCTGGGATATATTGTCTTCTAAAGGAAATAATTTCAATGTCCTTTGGGGTTTGGTGCTCAGTTCTGTTTCACTCTGTATGAATTACAGTGTAGGAAGGTGAAAAAGGGAGGTGTCAGTATGTAATCCTACTCCTATTTTAAAAAGTAGTTTCAAAGAGATCAAAGTTTCTTTTCATGCTCTACTGCAGACTGGCTAAAAGATAATCCTTCCTCGTTGTTGACTCTGTTTATGATTATGGATGCATTATGGACATTCATGCTGCTGTCACTGAAAGCTCTGATGTGAGCACAATGTGGGCTCGTAGGTGTTTACATACTTTCAGAGCAGTACAGGGTCTATCCTGCTTCTTGGTTATGACAGCTGGTTCCAATTTTTGAAGTGTGTTCAGCGTTTCCAGTGAACAGTACATTGCATTAACTAGGTACATCCTGTCTCCAGATAGCTGAGGACCTGCCAGACTGTGAGATACACTCACTGCTCAGACTTTCTATCATGGGTAGTCATTTTTCATTACTTCTCTCCGATTTGGTGAGAATAGATGAAGATATATAGCAATAGGTGAATTTTGGTCATTTTTGAGGAGATTTGACTTTGCTTTTAATTGACTTTTCTTGTTTATATTGCAGATTTTATTAAATGAAGGTATGATGAATGCACAAATTATAAAACATTTGGTACTAGAAGGTCTATCCAGTCTTCACTTCAAGGGGTTTTGTTTTGGTTTAGTTGCTTGGTTTGGTTTTTTTCTCACATCATGTATGCTCACATCCATTATGTTGAAGACTATTCCTGCTGTCCACTGAACCGCTTAAGACCTGTAATTAAAGTGTGCTCTCTGCAGCTTCCTTTGACTGAAATCAGAGCTAGAGCTAGACACAACTCCTCTGTAGAGCACAAACAGCACATGTCATCGCTGGACACCAAGCAGAGGAGAACAGCATCGTTCACGCCCACACTCATCTCTTGGATGACCTTGCAGCTCTTGGTGGGGGAACTTATCCAAGTTTCTTATCAACACATGGAGAGCTGGAGGGAGAACAGGAAGAGAAGCATCTGTTTCTCTCCTGTTGGAGCACTGGCTCTAGGGTTAGGGGCACAGCTAGAGAGCTTCAGAGCTTATTAGCATTTCCAAATGTTTAATTTCCAAGTCTTACAGCTAACGGCCTATGCATGTCCCATCATTTGCTGCTTAGGGAAAAAGGCTTGAAGAAATGCTCTGTAATAATCTGGGAAATGGGAAGAGGGGAAGGAAGTGCCTAGAGAAAACTTGTTATTCCAATTAATGTGTCATTAGGCTGACTACTGGCTTTAATATTGCCCTAGTAATGTTTGGGATGAAAATTTATTCCTTCCTTCATTTCCATTCATATTCCATCATTTACTGATCATACCATCATTTACTGACCACATCCAAGACCCAGTCAGATAGGCCTCTTCACCTGGGAAAGTAATAGCTCTATCTTTGCTGTTTCCTTAAATTCCAGAAGGTGGAAAGTGCAAATATTACCATGTGTAGTGGTTAATTTAGTCTCCAATTTTATAACAATTTTATAATTACAGAACATTGAGGAGAGCTATTTTAACCCCTCCTAAATCACTGGCACAGGGCTTGTCCTGTCTTGGCTCCTTTATGTGAGCTTTCAACAGCTTTTGTATTCAAATTAATTTTCTTTACAAGTTTTAGGATCCTCTCAAGTTTTTTCTTCACAAGTTTTAGGGTCCTCTCAAGTTTTTTCTTTACAAGTTTTAGGGTCCTCTCAAGTTGTTTCCTTTTCAGTCAAGCACTCAGGCAGAATGAAGCTGTTCCTATTTCTTTATAAGAATCAGAAGAGAACACAAATTTTACTTTAAATCTTAAATGTTTCTCAGACAGCCCTATTTTTCACTACTTCACTGCATTCAAGCACTACAAAGATTCATTAACTGACATTTTTCTAATGAGAAGCAGCCTAGCTTTTCTTAAAGGAATTCTACCAACTGTCTTGTACAATATACTGGCTTTAATTCACAATCAGATGAAAAATAGAAAGTGTTTTTAATGATAATTTTTTAGATGAAAGGGTTTCCACTTTACACTTTTGTACAGTGAGAATATGTATGGTTTTGATGCATTTATTTCACAGGGCAGTCACATCACTCTCATATCTTACACACCACTCCAGATGCTCATCTGAGCAATGCTGCTCTCAAGCAATGGTTTCCAATCCACAGAATGTGGGCAATGAGCCCAACATTACTCATGGAACATTTATTCCTATAGATTTTTATTTCTTGAACATGACGTGAGATCAGAGTGGCATGTGTCCTCTGAAAGCAGCACAGACACTTTTAGTTATACTTTTATATACCTCTCATAGTTTACATATACTTTCCTATCTACTCTGGAATATTGATTATATTTTCCAGGGAAACTTTTTTAACTGTTCAGATACAGTCTAAAGAAAGAGCATACTTTAAAGGGTGTTCTGCACAAAGAGATCACTGTATTTTTATGGGTACCTCCTATCACCTCTTTGATTCATTAGACATGAAAAAATTTCCTATAAAGAAAAAAAAATCAAATATTAAAACATTTATTGCTTCGGTTGAAAACACTTTGAAAAATAAGTACATATATACATATATATGTCTTTATATGTATGTGTATATATATGTATATGTGTATGTGTATAAATGTTTATGGTCTATACTATCTTATGGATTTTATAAATTTATTTCCTACAGTGATCATGGGTGGATACAAGCCCTATAGTGTCATTTACTTGACTGGGATTTCTGGAAAAATTATCTTTTCTAACTCTTCTTTTAGTGCTTTCTTTTCCTCTGGCATTATTCTATGCTGTATGTATATCTATGTCTATATCTATCAGTATCATCTATGTCTACACCCATATTTATGTATATCTCTCCCTATATCTATCAGCTGTGACTTTTGTTTTAGTACTAGTGGAAAGATTTTCCACTTTTTTCTTGTGTTTCTGCTGTTATCTTTGTCCGTGTTACTCTCATCATGATTACATTCTCATGTTCTTGCAAGCTGTGTAATTAGTTGTTATTATTCCTTCTGTTTTCATAGAGTCTGGTTTCTGCTATTTGTCACAGCATGCAGAGGTTTTTATGATTTTTTTGGTTTTTTTCTGAACTCTATTTCTGAGCTCCATGTATTTTTCTGTCTCAAGTCTCTTTCCTTTAAGGATGCTGGATTATTTGTCACGTGCTATAAAGTAGTCCACCATAAAACACCTTTCATTAGCAATGGAGGATGTTGAGAGGGGACCTTTTCAATGTCCATAAGTATCTGAAGGGAGGATGTCAAGAGGATAGAGCTTCTTGATGGTGCCAAGCAACAGGACAAGAGGCAACAGTCAGAAACTGATGCACAGGAAATTTCACCTGAACATGAGGAAGAACTTTACTGTGTGTGAAACAGATTGTCCAGAGAGGGTGTGGAGTCTCCCTCATTGGAGATACTCAAGAACTGTCTGGATAAAGTCCTGTGCCATGTGCTGTGGGATGGCTTTGCTTGGGCAGGGAGGTTGGACCAGATGCCCCACTGTGGTCTCTTCCAGTCTGGCCCATTCTGTGGTTCTGTGTCTCCCTTAGGTTAGCATCTCTAATTTGCTGCTGGTTGTCAGGTATAGATTTTACCAGTTATTATTTGCACAGATGGAAAGTGTCCAGACTGGACAGTGAGATGTGTTCAGTACTAATTTTTAGTGAAAGAATTTTATTTTTTTAGTTTCACCTCCAGGCCATTTCCAAATCCCAGGGAGCCTGGAAGAAGCTGGATGAAGTCAGGTCTGCCTTCTGACTGTCCCTCTGACACCATGACACAGCAACATCCAAGTGCCACAGCAGTGTAAGTCAACTGGCTTTAGCCAGACCACCTTACAGGTACAGTTTCCCTAGATACACCAGGAAAACAACAAACACATTTCTGGTTGTATGACTGTTTACATATTTTTTTCTATAGTCCCATTTAGGCTTTTTTTGACTGTTGTAGGTATTTACTAGCAATAGGGTATGTGAAGCCTTTCTGGAACTGACTCTGATGAAGCTTGACTCTTCCTTCCTCCTGACCTCCTTTTGACTTTTTCAGCTATGATGAATGAGTCAGGGTCTGAAGATGGTGGTCCAGGCGCAGCCTTTTCTTGTGTTGCTGCCAGAGGATGTTTTCAAAAGAACCAAACACACCATCCTTTAGGAGTTTCCTTCTTCCCCTCCTTTTCATTTCTTTGATAATGTTGAAATATTACAACGTAACACCATGTGTCAGAGCTTGCCTTGTTGCTTGCCAGCATTCAGGCAACAGATTATGATAAATTATAGAGAAATAAACCTCTTTCTTAGAAAGCTAAAATAGATCTGCCCTGTGCTGTTGTCTTCTGATGTCTTCTGAGTAAACTGTCTGTTACACACCTCTTAAAGGGTTCAGAAGATTAATACTCTAAAATAGCTCTACTCAGAAATAAAATTGTGATTATATCCTGTTGGCTACAAAGTGGGACTAAAAAGTCCTCAGAGATTTTCCTCAGATGATGGAAATATAGGATTACCAAAAATAGAGAGAGAAAAATGTTTCTCTGTGCTCAACATCAAGAGGGGAAGGAGACAGAGACTCCAAAGTAAGCCTTGCAGGTTTTGTAATCATCTTCCTGACCCTTCAACTAAAGGCACTTAACATCTGCTAGGATAGATGGGTATAAAACCAGGAAGAAATTAGTGAAAAAAAATATTTAATTCTCCTATTTTTTCCCAGAAGAACTTTCTGATGTTGTGGAGTCCTCTGTACAACCTCCAGTAGCACTTGAAAGTATGTCAAAACCAATAAAGCTTTATGATTTCAGCTCAGCCCCAGATTTTTCAGTGAAAAACTGAGAATTCAGGGATTATTTCCATCTGCATGTGCTAAAGCTTTTAGCATGATGCTGAGGTGGGCAGAAAGAGGCAGCATTTTCTTGAACTGCCACAACTGAAACCTGTTCAGCTGAGCTTCTTGAGCCTTTAGGCTCCTCTCTGTTCTCTGCATTTATTGTTCATGAGGTAGCTACGTCTGAACTTCATCGCTATTTCTCCCTGTTCCTCCTTTCCCATAGGACAGTGGGAGAGAGCCAGAAGTGATGATGGAATGATGTGAAAGCTTTTTGTACATGGATGAGGAGAAATGGACTAGGAAATAAGTCTATCCTTTAGTATTGAAGATAAGAGTCTTTCAAGATGTGGTCATGGGAAAAGTCAAGGCAGTCCAAGAGAATATGAATTGGTGGGTGGTAAGAAAAGACTGTATGATACATTCTGCCTTACTCTGCTTGTAACTTGAGTTTCAAGCTTGTGTTCACTTTTTAGCACATAGCAAAGCAGTAATAAGTGCCTACACTGAGTATTTACTGATGTAGAGAGATAGATAATGTTGAAACCTCCATAGTATTCTTCCTTTCTTTATTAACTTCAGTTTAAAAACCTATTTAAAATTATACTTTACAGAGTCTCAGTGACTTTCTTACCAGGATAATAGTGTACCAGCACTTCCTATTGTAAGAACAGTGCCCCTTAGGACCAAAAAAATGATAGGTGCTTAAAACAATGGACTGTGTCTGAGGAATCAAGATTAATCCAAATTTTGTCTTCCCTTTCATAGAAAACATTTTGTTCTGATTTAGACACAACACTGCAACAGAGTCCTTAATCTGTTGTAATCAGCAAAGTTCAAAAATGTTTGATTGGTGGACTCACTTTTGCTATGAAGTTCAGATAAGGTAGATCAGCTCCTGATATGGAAAAAACCAGTCTGAGCACTTTTTGCCTGACTCATTTCTATCCCTCCTTAGTTCCATGAAAACACAGCAATAAGTCACAGTTTCTCTCCCACTGGCATCCTCTGCTCATGAAGGGCACTCTGCAGTTTGCTGTTAATGCTGACTTCCAGAGCATTTATACTTATATAACAAAATTACTGGGAGAAGAGTTAGGGGAGGAAATTCAGCAGCTTGTTTCCACAGCTGTGATTCAAAACCTCAGACACATTCATGCCCGATGAATGAGGCTGCCACAGACCAGCACTCTTTTTGTATCCTGTCTGCTTTCTATCACCTCATTAGTTTTACTGGGTTTTTAGTCAGAGGTCAGCTGTGTCCCTCTCCCTTTTGTACACCTATGGAGGGAAACACTTGGTGAATTTTCCCAACAGTATGAGGTTCCATCTTTTTTTCGCAAGTTTTATACCTCTTCTGAAAGTCTCAGTTTTACTCTGCTTATTTTACTTCTCATATTTCCTCTTTGTCAGGACTATTCCTCTGTGGGCAGCTACTGGATGATTTTCTTTATAAATTCGATCCTATGTAATTGGTGGGGTGCTTTTTCTCTTCTAAAGTATCTGCAACTGGTATATTGTTGCTCTATGTGGCTGTGTTATATTGTATTTTAGCTAGAGAAATGGGCCTTAAAAGATGTGCTCTTATCTGTAAACAGTACTTAGGGATACATTTGTCTTAAGCTCATGGCTATTCCCATCAAACCTGTCTGTGTGTGTAAGTGCTTTGTTAGGTCCTTGCAGCTACAGTACAATTTCTTTGGTATTTGGGCAAATAAGTACTAAGAAAAATTGTGTTGAATTCTTAATATTTACCATTCTCTAATGACTGGAAATAAATCTATAATTTTTGGAAACCTACTTCCAAGGAGATGTTAGGTAAATTATTAATAGTTTTGGAAGCTGGAAGTCATTTTGAAGTATTGGTGACAAGTGGGAGTGAAACCTTTGGTAGTTCCAGATTTGTCATGCTATGAGTAATTTCCACTTTCACAGAGGAAGATTTCCTTAGAAATTACAATTGCTCAGAGGATGTTCTCTTTTGACCTATTACAATTAGTTCTGTGGAAACAGCATTTTGTGCCAGTTAGCTTGGAAAGTTTTACAATAGAGAGCACTGAGCAGCAGATAACTGCTTACTGCTCCTTGTTTAGTGGTTGTGTACACAAACCCACAAGTAAAGAGAATGCATTTTCCATGCAGGATGAGAAAAGGCAAGAGTTGTGACAGAATGCATTTTAATATTTAGGAATGTCAGCAACAGTGGAGAGGCTCAGTTGTGAGATATCTCTTAACTATCTTGAGGGATGTGAACCCACTTTTTCATAGCCTGCTCTGCATTTTGCCCCACAACATTTTACAAGAGGGCTGGCTATTATAGGTAAGGATTTCTGAGAGTGATGTTTATGCCGTCTTGTTTTCAGCTATGAAATGTAGAAAGCAGGTGATCTCTCAGCATGCTATGGGAAAGCAGGCTGGAGGTGCGTGGGGCAGGATTATCCTCCTGACTAAGCCCAGCATATATCTCAAGGTCAAGTTGTGCAACCGCAGGATACTGAACAGAAGGTTCACAGTGCCAGGGGTCAGCCAGGAAAGAGCTGTTGCAGCAGAATGCTTTCTGTTCCCAGATTCTGTTCTGAGGTGAAGAGGGAAGATAAGATGCCATGACCTCACTAGTTGCCAGCCAGGTCATGGCAGTGACAAGGCAGGCTTCTGGGTCCCAGTGGGAAACAGTGTTCAGGAACACTGGTGAGGAGCTACATCTTCAGTGTATGGCTCATAGCTACAGAAAAATCCATATAAACTTTTGCTGAGGTTATGTGCATGGAGGAAATGAGGGATAACATGACTATAGTTTCCACCCTTTAAAAATGGGCTCAAATTTCAGGCTGAAGAGCTGCCTCCTGTGGAAGGGAAGACATTGCTGCCAGCGTTGCCATAAGTCTGCCACTCCACTATGTGCATGTTGCAGGTCACCTGCACATTCCAGGTATAACCCACTTGTCCTGTACATCCCCTGCTGCTGGATGCCCTGGAGACACAGCATGAGTATGGTCAGAGTACTGGCATCCGTCTTCCTGTCCTGTGTGGAGATCACTGGGAAAAGGGATATTATCATGATTATCCTTATTATCATTACTACTAATAATACCCAATAATAGCGTAATATTTATAATATATAATTATATTATATTAGTAATATAAAATCCTTGCTTCATTAAGGTCAGCAATTTCTCATGACAGTTGTTAATTTGAAATTATTTGGCAGGTATTGTCTCTTGGCGATATTTCTGAGGATGAAAAGGATTCTTTATTATTGTGGGTTTTGATAGCTCTCTATTGTCAAGTGGTCTCAGGGCCAATGTAAGACAAACAAATTTGATTTTTTTCCTTTGGGAAGGATTTCTATCTCCTTGCAGGATTAGTCTTCTTCTGCTTCCTAATGGTTATATTGTAGAGGATGTGAGTGGAACGTAAATTTATTCCCCCACATCTCCACCAAGAAACAAAATAAGAAAATTTGGGGAGAAAAAAATCTCAAGTGTGTTGCTTGGTGTTTTCATGGTTTAGTTTCTTCTGTTGGCTTGAACTGTATTAATTTTGTTGTTTTCAGGGGTTGTGTGCCTACAGGGGTTCAAAGTGATAAATCACGAGAAAGCATTAGTAGTATCTTTTGGCTCACAGACAGGCTGATTCATGGTTGTGGTATGGAGTATGTCAGGTCTTTCCCAACAAAACATAAACTGGCCATTACTGTAAACCTTAAATTTAAAAAAGATCTTGGATACCTCAGGTGTGGCCCTATACTGTTGCTGTCTAATGACCAGTATGCAACAAATACTACCCTTTAAAAGGTGTTTCTCATGGAATCTTAAAATCTGGATTTATAGCATTCATATAATAATAAGAAGGGCTATTCACTTCTAATGGTGAGATTACTGTCCTTCCTGTGAGGGCTTCCTTTTCCCAGATGTATCAGTTCTTTTTGTTGCTGGAGCAGGGGAGGTTGGATGCGTGTTTTATTGGTGTGAGTGCTTTCCTTCCACACCTGCTGACCATCCCAGACACCTCTGCATCTCTCTCGCTGTACTGAGGTGATGCTGAAGGCATAGTTTCATAATGAGGGAGTAAAGACCAAGGAGGAATCTGGACACAGATGTTTTTAAGCTGTCCAGTACAGTTTGGAGTAGAGAACTTGAGGGACAAGAGATAATCCATGAGTGCTGGAAGAAGCATCTCTAATCACATTCTATAAGGTATGCAGAAGGGAATGGGATGTTCTCAACATGACCTTGTTTTACAAATCTCTGAAGGATTGATCATGGCTATTTCAGAAAGATCAAAAAAAGTACATGGTGCTTTTTTCAAGAACTACTAGGCCCTGGGGCCAAAGGCTGAATCACATCAACTTTCTTGTCACATTAATTTTCATGCTGTAAGAAAGTCATGAGGTCCTCTGGCCCAATACTTCCCCTAGCCATATGACTGTGTGGATGAAATCAGTATCTATGTTACACCTTACTTTACATCCTTATTGCCACTATTTGATGGGTGTTTTCCTTTACAACAGCTTTAGAAAAATTTACATCTTCATTGCTTGAGAAAACAAGCTCACTTTTTAGCCTTCTACCAACTCTTTCATTACTGATCTTTTGGCTCCGGAAGTCTGGAATTTCTTAATATTATTGAGTATTTTACCTCTGAAATAAATTGACTGAGTCTCCTGGTTGAATACATAGACTACATTGGCTAGAGCAGCTTGGAAATAAAGTATATAGGGGACCTATGAAGAGGCCTGCATGGTCAAAAATCTCATGTAGCTGTGTATGTGGCCAGCAGGAACTGTCACCAGCTTTGCTGGCACATGTGATAACACAGAAGTAACTCGACTGAAGACATGCAAATTGTCACTGTGAGCAAAGGTGAAACCTGGAAAGGGATGCCTTAAGTTTCAGCTTTCATGTTTTTCAGATTCTATACCACCTTAGTGTGTAACTCTGAACTTCATATGAAGTGTTAGGAAGTTGTCTTCAAGGTTTAGTTAGACAAAACAATCCTTTTCCAGCCTGAGAACCAAGGACACTGTTGCAGCTTCAGACCCCAAAAGTATAAACAACAGTGAATTGAGAAGAACAATCTGGGAGGATGGGACTTCATAACCTGAAGTGGTAATTGGACAATTAACCCCAATAGGTAAATGCACCAAAACTTATAGAAGTGTGAAAACTCATGAATGATTGTCCATCTTGGGTCCTTCTTGGTAGAGCCATGGCCAGGCTCTTGTACTGCCCAAGGTGTATCCTTTGAAGGCCTTTTAATAAATACCTACTTTACTCCTTTAGCACTGTCAAGCCTTTGTTCTAGGCAGCCTCTCACAGGCATCAAAAGAAACCATCAATTTGTTTTTAGGGTATTGCTCAAATCTGCAATGCTCTTCTTTTTCTCTCCACTGTACTAAGACTGATTACTGTCAGAGAGCAAACTCAGGGGTCTCCTTCACAGTCTGCAGGGTGCATGCAGGGGCTTAATAAGTCTTTGACAAAATAATGCATGTCCTATGCCTCTGCTGAATACCAGCTAAAACTGAGAATCTTTAAACTTCCTAATAACCTCAATGTTCATCGGAGATCTGTTTATCTGGTCCCTGTGGCTTTGGGATCAGTGTCCATGCCTATGCCTTCAGCTTGGCTTCTGTGTCAAGCCCAGCCCTGCCTTGGGCCTTTCTTGGACCTGACCCATTAGATATGGGCTGCACATGCCTTGGTCTGAGCAAGGAGTTATGCTCGTGGCATTGCCTGATGTGTCTGACATGCTTGTGGCCCAGCAGGGCCATGTCACATTGTCACGTCTCTGTGCTCTTCCCAGTGCTTGAGCATCACCAGATCAGTGTCTCACTAAGTGCATCCTGGTCTCATCTTCATGGCCTTCAAACCTGTGTTTTTCACCTTCCATAGCTGTACTGAAACCAGAAATCTCTGGGCTCTCCTTGGTGAGTACATGTAAACAGAAATGCACAGATTTGTGGCACCTTGGTTGGAGCACTGAACCAGGAAGCAGGTTAACTTTTGGACATCTAAGCTGAAACATTTTATCTGTTAATTACTTCCTGTGAAATGCACTTTAGAGGTGGGGAGGAAGGGTGCACAGCTTAGGACTCTCTTTTCCCTCTGCCCAGTAAAGTAGCAGACAACAAAGTCTAGCTCCATTGATGGGCTTCATAATAATTTTGTAGTCCTATAACTTAACAAAAAACTAAAGTATTTTCTCTGTAAAATTTTCAAGATTACCTGTCAGTATTAGTCCAAATGAGCTTTGAAAGAAGTTGTATATTACATTTCAGGTATTTTTATCCAATTTGTGCATACAAATAATCAATATAATTATTTAGGAGTGCTGAGAAATGTTATGGATAGGCAGACAAAATTTAACTCTTACCTACTTTGTGACAAAGGAAATAACCCAAATAGTTGGACTACAATGCCTTGCTGGCTTGTTATAGGAAAAAGTTTTTCCTGGGTTCAATAACAGTGTTTCACTTTCCAACATTCATCTGCAATAGAATTCCTCGTGGTGAGACACAAACTCAGCCCCTGTGATATTTCAGGTACTCTGCACCGTGCAGTAGCACAGAGGTGCTTTAGCTCACGCTGCTGGGGCTTTCTCCCTATCTAGTGGCAGGTCTGCTAGGCCAGTGCAGTGCTGCAGCAAAGATGGAAAGTGTCTGTGAAAGCTCTCACTAGCTCATGTGTCAGTGCTACAGTGGGATCTGGGAGATTATCTCCATTATCTCCCAGTAGTGTTTAATGGATATTTCTACTCTTTCAGTGCTAGTTTCAGCATCAGCATGCTGTCTTGTGTGATATGAAGACACCTACTGTGTCAAGAGACACTCCAAAGAGAGTACAGACACCACAGGGCTGTCTAGTGGAGTTGGGCAGTGGGACAATAGAGGTGACTTCCCACTGCTACCTGCCTGAGTGATACCACAGGCTGACCTATGAAGGGGAAAAAGCACATCTGGATTGAAATATAAGAGCAAGCTAATTCTTGCAAACCACTCCTATGTTGAGATGTAGAATCTGGTATAGTGAGTGATTTAATTTTGCAATATTCCATTTTTCTCTGCCTAACATGTAGAACACTTGGCACTCTGCTTAGTTCTGTCTTAGAAAATACCATCCATGTCTGTTTCCTCACTAGTCTCATTGTGTTCTGCCTGATGACTGCAAAGTTTACATCCAGCAGGCATTTCTTGATGGCCAGACACAGAGACTCCAAAAATCAGTTAATATTTGGGTCAGATTCTGATCTTTGTTCTGCTGATGTGAACTTGGAATAACTCTCTGGGTTTCAGTGATAGATCCAGACTTGCACTTTCAGTGACAGACCATTTCTTGGGCTGGATTTCTGGCTGGGACAAGCGGGTGTGCCTTTCTTGGACGTGAGGAGCCGCAGAGTTTGATGTAAATGAAGTTATGAATTTACTGAATAAGCTGCTTTTACATTAGTATCTCTTAAAACCATGAAGTGGTGTGTTAGGGTTTTTAAAATTTGATTTGAAAGTCACAGCTCTGGAGTAGATTTCCACTGTGGTTACAACCACTGAGCAGCTTTTAATTCACTGTCTGTAATGTGGCTGGCTGACTAGCCAAGAAAACACAAAGCTCCAGATGGGATGAAAGGAGGAAAGGAACCTGCTCTGTGGTCTGTACTTCTTCAGGTAATGTCAGGTACACCTGACCTATAGGCCTTGTGCTGCTGTCCCAGACTGCTGTGCCCCTGGCACCTGCTGTTCTTATGAAAAAGCAGTGGTTTCCTGGTGTACATATACATTTTTGCATAATGTGAAAAATGCCCCAGTCTGTACTTTACATTGCTGAAGGTATAGCTATTATCTTTACCACATACAAAAGGGAACATATTTTACATCCTTCTCTACATGTAAGAAATTTTAGCCCAAGGAAAGAGAGCTGTGCTTGGAGAGCTTTTTCTCCTGTCTCTGACATTAGGCAAGTCAATCAGAGCTTTATTTTCAAACAGATATTTTATACTTCTTGTGGTTACTAAGATCAATAGGTACAAGTAGTACAGTGATACTTGCTATCCATCAAGTATTCTCCTCCATTCTGATGTGAAAGGAGAGCTTTTCTGGCCAACAGTGGTCATGAAGGACTGAATCATTTGCAGCATCAGATAACACCTGCTGCCAAAGGACATGCAATTAGATCAACAGAGAAGTACCAACTCTGGGAGCAGCAGATTACTAAATTATTCTATTTTTGAGGTTATTGTCATAATTGCAAATAATTTCAAAACATTTATAAATTCTGCCTCTGTATCTCTAAGGACTTCACTGTACATTTGAGAAGCAAATGTCAGTATAAGATATGGTGTCCTAAATCTGAGGATGTGAAAGTTTATCCTCAAATCATTAGCAGTGCAGTCATTGGTGATTTAAGGCATACATCAGGGTTTCTTTAGTCTCCAGGACCACTACTCCACTGAGGAAATTCTATGGCAATCCTAGTGCTACCAGCCTTCATTATGACAGCTTACTCTGGACATAGCAAGCATCATGTCTGGTTAATTTATTGACATTCCCTACACTCATAGAAGACAAATCTACATGAAAAAATGGCTTTATTGGGTGTGGAATTCTCTGATGGGTTGGACTCAAAGAGTTATAGTAAAGGGGTTCACAGAATCACAGGATGAGCTAGGTTGGAAAAGACGTTTAAGATCGTCAACTCCAACCTGTGACCTGCCCTAACACCTCCTCATCAACTAAACTATGGCCCTGAGTGCCACATCCAATCTTTATTAAAACATGTCCATGGACAGTGACTCCACCACCTCCCTGGGAAGATGATTCTGCTGCCCAATCACCCTTTTAAGATTTTTTTTCCAACGCCTAACCTAAACTTCCCATAGTGCAGTTTAAGACTGTCCTCTTGCTCTGTCAGTTGTTGATTGGGAGAAGAGATTTTCATCCAGCTCTTTGTTACTTGATGTGCATACACCTCATTCAATCTAGTAAGGAGGCATAGCTCAATGATGACTGATCATTACTTTTCTCCCAGCATCCTAGTTATTAATATTCTCCCCATTCATAGTAACAATGTTTAAAAGTTTTCAAATGCAGCTTTTCATGTGTGTGTGATACCAGAAGAAGAAAACCCCACTAACTAAGAAGTGACCTTCTTCTCAACAACTCAAATCTTGTAACAAACAGAAAGATTTTAAGCAATGTGGAGTATCATATACCTTAGAAACTATTGATTTCACTGGTTTCCTGTTCTCCTTGATATAAGAATACATTTTATTCAGTATTTTTTCAATGGATAGAAATCAGACTATAACTTCCCCCACCCCCCGGGGAGATATTTTCTCTCTGTTATGACTTTCAGTAGCTCAATATAAAGGTAGATTTTATAGTCATGCATTCAACATAGTCTCTGTGAAAGCATTAGAAAAGATGGTAACAGTGGAAAGGCAGTGGCTACCTGCCTAAGTGAAATAAAGATAAAATCAAGGAAGGAACAAAAATTTTGCGGTACATTTGCTATTCAATTGCTGTTGAACTTGTCAGCTTTGTGGGGAGGTACATGCTAACTGAGTTTTCATCTGCTTTACTGCAGCAGTGACTTCTTCCAGGCTTTTATGATTTATTTATTGAAATCTTATTGTTTTGGAAAAAGGAATTTAGGAATCACTCAGTTGAAAAAAATCTGATGAAATAAGTAAAAAAATTTTGTGAAATTATCTTTTCAGGAGCAAAGGGAGGAGAGGCTCAATGCAAGGCAAAATCTTTTGCTTTTATGAAAAACACGCTTGTTTTTCAGAGTCCAAACCCACCAATGTTTTTAAAAGCTGCATGTGAAAGACGGATTTTTTCTCATTTATACACTGCATGAAATTGTTCCCTGGGATCATACTCATAATGACTGGAGTAAAGTCACTCGTAATTGAGCTACATTTATTTAAAAAAAAAGAAATAAAATTGCAGTGTTTTTGTCCAGCAGTACTCTGCTCTGCAGCTACATCATTCTGAAGTCAGGGGTTCAATTGGCAGAGTTCAGTTGCAGGGACTGATATTTCCATCTCATCATAACCACATTAATTTTTTTTGCTGTGAGTAGCAGTGCTTAGAAGCCAAACTAAGAAATGAGGATCAGAGGATTAAAAGGGAAAACTGATGTTAAGAATGGAGAAATAATTTTACAATTCTTTAGATTGATTAATCTTGCTTGCCTACTATTCAGTCTCAACTGACCATTTGAATAGACATCAAGGATTTGCTAAGCCTTTTTCAAATTATTCTGTTCAGCTTCATTCTGAGAGGACAAGGAAAGAATAACAAATTGTCTCAAAGAGGCAGTGTGCCAGTAATTATTTTCTTCCTTACCTTTCTATGAAAAGTCCATCCTGTGTGTGCTGAAAGTTTAATAACTGAATGGGAACTTTGCTTTGGTTTTGGAATATAGAATCATAGAGTATTTTGAAGGGACCTTTAAAAGTCACCTAGTGTAACCCTCCCGTAATGAGCAAGGACATCTTCAATTAGATCAGGTTGCTCAGGCTTCCATCCAGCCTGGCCTTGAACACTTCCTGTGCCTGCCACAACTGAGCTTTTAGTTACTTTAAAGGGACAATGCCACTTTTTCAAGTCCAACACTAAGCTCAAGTGGCTTTGCTACTGCACTTCAGCCCAGAATGAATGAGGAATAAGGGAAGCTGACAGTTGTAATAAAAAAGGAATTTCTTTGGGTTATCTTGTGTCTGAAGCGCATTGACTAATAAATCTTCAGTCTAAATCTTGCAAGATATGCTGATACCACACAATAAGTTTTTTCTCATGATATTAAAAAAGTAGATATACAGATATATCTGAAGATATATAAAAATAAAAATCCGTTGCAAAGATACAAAGGTCTTATAAAGATACAAATCTGATTTCTTTACTTTTAAAATATGAGTAGGCCCTAGTATTTTGGATGACCAGATGCAAAGTTATTTTTTCAAACTATCTCTGATGGGAAAGAATAACATAGTAGGTGTTGATACCTATCTACTAGCTGAGGCACAACATAGCTCAGAGTCAATTGCTACAAGGATAAAAGTTGTCCAAAGGACCACTGCTCAAGGTAAAATGTATAGCCATCATCACAGCAAATTCTAATAATCTTCACTAAAAAAGGCCAGAGAATTGTAAACCATAATAATTAATAATAAGTGTCATATACCATACATATAAGTTTCACCTACTAGGTGAAACTGACCTATATATGGAAAAACTCAGTGAGATCAAGCAGACATTCAGTCAGAGAATGTATCAGTGAGCAGACATCGGAAGCGACTGGTGAAGTGGAAGAAAAACCCTTCCATCCATCAAGCTGAGAAGAGGTATCTCAGAGAGATATCCAGAGGTTGGATTTCTTTAATATTTATTTTTAAAAATTCTTTGGAAATATCTACTTAAGAAGCCAGGCCAATGAAGTATTACTGAACTGAGATTTCACTGGAAAATGAAATGGAATCTGTGTCTCAGAGACCTTGCCAAGTGAAGAATGGAAATTGTGGATTATGGGTCTGACAAGAAGCAGAGGCACCGGAGGAGACCAAGGGTTGTGTCTGGAAGCTTTGCACAATGACATCTGACATCTGAGACTTAACCTGGAGCAGGGTGTGCCAGCTGCTGCTGGAAGCTGGGAACAAGAAATAATGAGACACCTCATGTCTGGCATGCTCTAACACTGCTGGAGAGGAGGTTTGCACACGAGTTGTTAGGAGGGGTGACCAGGCTGCTGGAACTGCACTTGTAAGAGTTCAATACCTTGGTTCATTGGGGAGGGTAAATGCAGACACAAGCAAAGCAAAAGGGTGGGCTGTGAACACGTGTCCTGTCTCTGAGGACAGCAACATCAAAGCACATCAGGTAAAGATTAGAAAAAATATGGGTGGAAATTGTCTCTGACATCTCCAATCTCCCTGCATCGTAACTGTAGGTCCTGGAAAGATAGTGACAAGATGATATATATATGTATATATATACATTTATATGCTATATGTGTAGTGCTTTGTCCTGGGTTTCCCTAGACCCTGAGCCCGAGAGTTACAGACCATGTGCTGGGCTTCCATTCATGGTATCTAAAACAGTGCAGGGGCTGCATTGCAGCCTGCAAAATAGTGTTTTTATAACCTAGAAATTAGATTGTGGGTTGGAAGTTCTGGGAAGGAGCAGCTGGGAATCATGGGGGGTGTTTCAGAATGCAAAATCTGAGAGCATTGAAGGACAGGTACAAAATCTGATGTAATGCAGTCTGCATTGACTTTCAGAGGGGTCACTGTAATAAGAAACCCCCAAAGCCATAATGGGACATTGTCTGGAAGACAGCTGGGTAGAACGCACCAAGACTGAGCCATGGAGCAAGCTAAAATGGCAGCAGACTGGACAGACTGTGTGGAGTGGCTGAGCTGGCTTCTCAGCCTCTTCTCATTTAATGGGGTAGCTATCTCTCTTCCATCTGCTGGCTTCCCCATCTGAGCAGCCTCTAACTCTCAGAGATGGCATGTGCAAAAGGTACAGCAGAGAGTGGTGAAGTGTACCTTCACATTTTCTTTTCTTTTTTTTTTTTTTCTTGAATTCCAGAAATCTCATAATGGGATTTCCCATTTCTAAAATCCTTCAGAGAAAATTCTTGATTTTCCCTGTACATTTGTCTGCCGCCTGCTGAGGGACTGCCTGTACAGGAGTGCAACAATCTGCCAGAGAAAAGCAAGCAAGACATACCTGACAAGTCTTGTTGAAATGGGACTGTTTCCATCAGATCATGATAAACAAGCAAACTCCACTAAAAAAATGTCTTGGAAACCTCCCTGGGGAAACACCCGTTAGTGACACCACATCAAAATCATCCAGTTCCCACTCAATCATCAGCAATAAGTTCAGTTTGCTGAAACATAGAGAACATGAAGTTGTTAAAGGATATTTATGTGGTGCAGTCTATGGAAAATGCTTTGCAAAGCAAGAGTCTGTGAATGTATAAGGCCCCAGTTCTCATAAGGTGTTTCCTTTTGCCAAAACGTGTTGATGGATGCATATATTCATGTAATCCTCTCATTTACCTGAACTGTATAGCTGCTTACTGCTAATTAAATCAGTTAGGACTTTTGTGGGAGCTCACTGGTACAGGTGGTGGGGTCAAGATTCCACGAGCATTAGTCATGATCAATCTCTTTGATAAAGTGCAGTTATGCTATGCTTCTTTTTGGATACTGAACAAGCTAGGAAAATGCCAGTGCTTCTTTGTGAGAGAAATACTTCTCATTGCACTACTGGTGATAGGATAAAAAAGAGGTGACTATATGGGACAGATATCAATGAATATGTATGAAAAATCTATCTATCTATCTATCTATCTATCTATCATCTATCTATTTTATATATTTATATATATATATATATATATATGAACAAAAGGAAATGCAAGAGGGGCACCATCAAAAAAGCTAGGATTGAAAGATGGTTAAAGAAATGCATGTAGAGTGAGATCTTTTGGTTGGTGTAGGTATCTCAGATAGATCATCAAATCTTACAATAATTTAGGTTGGAAAAGATCTCTAAGATCATCATCAGTTCCAATCATTAACCCAGCACTGTAACACACTTACACTAAACCGTGTCCCCAGGTTCCATCCACACATCTTTTAAACTCAACCACTTCTCTGGGCAGCCCAGTCCAATGTCTGACCACCCTTTCAGCAAAGAAATTCTTCCTTGTTTCTTATCTAAACCTCTCCAACACAACTTGAGACCACTTCTCATTCTATCACTTGTTGCTTGGAAGAAGAGACTGAACCCACGTCACTACACCCTCCTTTCAGGCAGTTGCAGAGGGTGATAAGGTTTCTCCTTGAGCCTCCTTTTTCCTGGTCTAAACAGCCCCAGTTCCCTCAAATGCTCCTCACAGGACTTGTGCTC
This sequence comes from Sialia sialis, assembly GCA_009812075.1. Lineage (NCBI taxonomy): Eukaryota > Metazoa > Chordata > Aves > Passeriformes > Turdidae > Sialia > Sialia sialis. Next base: position 26,085,838 of record VRYO01002772.1, read on the forward strand.
CAGACCCCAGGTCCTTCTGTAAAGAGCCACTTTCCAGCAGGTCAGCCCCCAACCTGTACCAGTACCTGAAATTAATCCTCCCCAGGTGCAGGACCCTGCATTTACCCTTGCTGAATTTCAGAATGTTCTTCTCTGCCTGTCTCTCCAACCTGTCAAGATCCCTCTGCAGAGTCCCACAGCCCTCTGAGGCATCAGCCACTCCTCCCAGTTTTGTATCCTCAGTGAACTTGCTGAGGAGGAAATTTGCTGAATTCCAGTCAACTGAGTCCTGCCCAGCTAGCCAGGACTGCTGGTAAACAATTCCAAGTAGCTCTGTGAGCATTTTGGTGAGCTCCCTCAGTACTCCTGCAGATCCCATCCAGCCCCATAGACCTGTATGTGTCTAGGTGGTGTAGCAGATCAATATTCATTTCCCCTTGGATTGTGGAGATTTTTCTCTGTGTCCCTGTCTTTTAGCTCAGGGGGCTGGGTACCCCAGAACAACTGGTCTAACTCTTAAGGACATGCAAATAGCCTTAGTTTTTCAACATCTTTTGTCGCCATGTTTACCCTTGTATCCAATAAAGATTCTCCTTAGTTCTACTTTTGTTGTGAATTCTGTAGTATTTATAGAAACATTTTTTGTTGTATTTTACTGCAGTAGTCAGATTAAGTTCTAGTTGTGCTTTGGCCCTTCTAATTTTCTTCCTGCACTGTATCACAAAATTTTTGTAGTCTTTCTGAGAGGTCTGTCAAATCTGCTGTTGAATCTTTAAGATTTGCTTTTTGAAGAGTATCCAGACTTCCTGGACATTTTTGACCTTCAGGATGTTGTCAGTCAGACTCCTAAACAGGACAAAATCTGACCTGTGGAAGTCCTAGTCGTCAGCTCTGCCAGTATCCCTCCTGACTTCTCCAAGTGAAAATTCTACCATATAGTGATTACTGTTTCCAAGACAGCCTCTAACCATCACATCTTCCTCTAGTTCTTCTCTGTTCACTAAAAATATGTCTTGTGGGGCATGTCCCCTGTCTGGCTCACTGACCAGCTGTGTCAAGAAGTTGTCTTAACACTCTCTCCAGGAACCTCCTGGTCTGTTTCCTCTGTGCACCGTTGTGTTTCCAGCAGACTGGTGAGCAGAACTCCCCCTAGAAGAAGGGCTAGTGATTATGAGACTTTTCTCAGCTGCTTGCAGAATATTCCTTATGCCTCTTCATCCTGCTTGGGGGGGTCTATAATAGACACCCACCTGGGTATTGGCCATCTTGGCCTTTCCTGAAATCTTACCTATAAACATTCCACCCTATTGTCCCAGTCATGAAGCTCCAGACAATCAAGACATTCCCTAAGCTACAGGACTGTCACACCACCCATCCTTCCTTGCCTATCCCTTCTGAAGAGTTTATTGCCATCCACTGCAGTGCTTCAGTTGTTCAAGTCATCCCACAATGGCAATTATGTCATGGTTTTCCTGCTGCACAATGGCTCTTGGCTTCTCCTGTTTGTTGCCCTTGCTGCATGCATTGGTGTAGATGTACTTCAGTTTGGTTATTGACCCTACCCCATTTTTGGACAGGGAAGCCCAGACTCCTGTGTGACCATTCTCAGGTGCTTCCATGGTTTCTATCACATTGAAAGCCTTGTGTCTTTGCTGCCAGAAGGATGTCCATTCCCTACCTCCACAGACTGAAGGACCTGGCTACACACCATCCCTCAAATATTGGTGTGCTGTCCACAGGCTTATTTCTGGCAAGGCTCATTTTATCCTTTTGTCCTTAGTTTAAAGCTCTTTCAATGAGCTTCTTATTCCCTTCCCTGTCAAAATATTCTCTCCTGGATTCTCCTAAGAACATCAACTCTTAACTTTTATCCTCCACTTGCAACCTGAAAGAAACACCTTAGAGAAGAAATCTATAAATCTGCAAAAAGTCAGAAAATTCCCATAATCATAGCCTAATAGTGAATGTGTCCAAAGACCTCAAATCTTGTACCAACTACAATACTGAAAAAGCAAGAATAAAGAGTATACAGGTGTACTGCACAATTTTCTAATAATCACAGTCATCACAGAAAATGGAAAGGAAAGCTTTAGAAACTTACACTGAGTCTTGCAAAATGAAGGGGAAAGATACAATGTTATAAGCAGTTAAAGTCTGTCAGTACCATAATCTGAGAACCAATGCTGGCAGTTAAGCTGTAAGAGGGTGCCAGCACGAGTCCTGATCTGTCTGTGATGAACAATTTGGAGCTGTCTCACAGCCATGAGTCATTCTGCTAGGAGCTGCACAAGCATGGCTGACCTGGCATATGGTGGGTGAGCAGGTCCTGGAGGGAGGGAAGGAGATGAGCACTCATCTGAGTTCTGCACATGAGCAGGCGGTGCAGGTGGTGCAGAGAGAGCAGAAGCCACCTTAAGCCTGCCTGGGGTGAGCCCTTACTGGTGTACCAAAGCACTGATAGCGTGTGCCTGGATCTGTCCCTGAGAAATGCTTGGTTTATCTTTTCATTGCACACTGGTGAACTTCACACGTGCAAAATTCTGATCCTAAAGAGCTCTGGTCATATTATTTTGATTGTTATGAGGGAAGAAACGTCTATTGCATTCTCTGTTTTTTTCCAGAGAAGGACTGGCCTATTAAATTACAGTAATTTCATGACTATAAGATGACTAAAATTTTGATTGAAACCCGGAACTGCGCCTTATAATTTGGTGCACCTTATATATGGGCAAAGTTCAGAAATTTACCAACCCAGAAGTACGAGCCACAACACCAGCCGCAGCAGCTGGCGCAAGTGCTGGGGCCTGCGGCACGGGGAGGGTACCTGGGGCTACATTTAAAGGCTACACTGATCCATGAAAAATGTTTGCAAATTGAGCACCTGCCATAAACCCCGTGATTGCCCGATTCTGTTACTAATTAGTTACTTAGTTGTGCGTGAATCCTCGGTGCAAAAAAAAGGTGCGCCTTATAGTCCGGTGAGCCTTATATATGGACAAAGTTTGGAAATTTGCCAACAACCTGGAAGTGCGCCTTATAATCCGGTGCACCCTATAGCTGTGAAATTACTGTATATATAATGAAAATATTATGGGGGTACTGTGGTATTTATTACTAATAGTTTATCAGTTTTCTGTGTGATACTCTGTTTTCTTTGCTTGGGGAGTGGCCAGAGCTCATTTTCCTCATGTTTTTAAGAAAAAAAATATTAACCACAGTCAAGTCTCTAAAAGTGAGTCTTTTGGCTTCATACACGATATGAAGATGGCTCTATATAGTGACTCCTTTGCAAGAGATTTACAATATCTCCTCTTAATTATATATTACTTAGGAGATAAAATAGTGTTTCCCATCTCTTAGCACTTAATGAGCAACTCTGCATTATCTTTTGCTTTCTTTTTCATCCGAAGCAAAAGCACATCCCAGTCCTCCATGCTGTCCTGAGGATTTTCTATCTTCTTTTCCCATGTCTATCCCTCCTTCAACTCCCACCAGAAACCAACCATTGCATCCATGACCTCTTTTCCCCATTGCTATCCTGGCATCATCAGGAAACCTTAGCAGTGCCAAATGTGATTTCTAATATCACATTTAGGGGATGCTTCACACTGGGATGCATGCACACACATGTGCTCTGTCTGATAGAGATGCATTCTTCATCTCTGCTTGCAGTGGGGGAGGTGGGCTCCCACAGCTTCAGCACAGTTGCTCAGCAAGCCCAGTTTTTACAAAGCTCTTAGGAAATGAAGGGGAGCAATGCTGTTAGTTAAGCCTGGTCTCAGTCCAGAAGAAATGAAATTATGTGCTGAAATAAGGTAACAAGAACTTCTTACTGTCCAGAGGCTTTAGCCTGCACATAGTTACATTGCTCCACATGTTTTTGTTTAACACCAGCGTGTCACTGGAAAGATGGAGAAAGCTGCATAACTTGCTTTTGAAAGAACTGACGTGTGACTTGATTAAACTGAGAAATAACAAATGCAATAGAACAACTCTTTATGCTGCTCAAACACAGTTTCTGTCTGCCTCTGTCTTCACCTGTACCCTTGCTACTTCTGCAATTATCCTATAGTAAGAAACATCATTAGGAAAATTATTACTGCTCAAAACAGTCTGTTTTTACTCACTGGGCAGAAATAGCTTGTAAATCACTTTCACAAGTGATTTAGCTTCTGCCTGCTAAATTTCCAGGTGTCATGACCTGGTGTTCAATGTTTCTTCCTAGAATTCTGCTTTCTTCTGGGATCCTCAGGCATAAGAAACTGGATAATTTTTAACTCAAGACAGTTCTGACTGGCCAATGCCAATCACCCAAATTTCCCCTAAGTTCTTGGCATATAGTGATGAAAGGCACCTTACTTCTTTCCTGTAAAAGTTTATTGTGTGTTCTGTTCTTCTAGTCAAGGATTTGTTCATCTTTGCATTACAAATATCTTCATTAAATGATCTAGTAAAAAAGTAATCAGTTGGGATTTTTAGAGTTCTCTCACTACATTTCTTGGTCTTAAAAAAAATTTCACCATGGGCACAACACCTTCAACCAAAAGACAATATAAACAGACTAGATGTTTTATCTCATGTGGCTTTGAGTCTATTATGCACATTCTTGTAACTGGCCATGTTTTAGTATTGAATAACCTTCTTCAGTAATTGTGCAAGGATAATTTTACTAAAAACCAAGTTAATCTGAGCTGGGAGGAGAGGGTTTAAACCAGAAGATTTGGTGAGGGGACAATAGTTTCACTCAAACTCACCTTTCAGCTGGGAATGCTAAGATTATCAGTTTGGAACAACTCCTTTTATTATGCCTACTATTGTTCATCCTCTGCCTGTTTTGGGTTGTATTCCTGTGCAGGGAAAATACAGCCCCACAATCATTCTTGAGCCTTCTGCTGAAGGAGAGATAATAAAAGTGAAGCCTTGTCATAATCTGTGGCTGCATGAAGCCTTTTGATGTACTGGGGCAGGCAACAGGCTCTCCCTTTTTGCTAGGATGCGCTGAACCTAAGGAACTCTGTCCCCCAGAGTGTCTCTGCTACCCAGTGTTGTTAGCAAGGTATTTCAGGTTTGGATTGGTGGTTGACCTGGCTTCCTGGGCATGTTGATTCAAATAATCTGTCATGTAAATAGCCTTTTTATCTCTCATATTAATAGAATTTACTTTATGAATTCAGACCTCTGAAAAACTTCTTATTTGTCCCTTCTCCTTTACTTTTACCCTAAGCAGCTATTTAAAAAAGACAGTAAGCTGTCTAGATTTTATTTTTAAAGCTTTTCCTCAGTTTCTCAAAGTTTCCCTCTTTTATTGCACCTCTCTCCTCCTGCCCTGCACTGAACACCGGGAGTTTCTCTGCCTGCCACTGCTGACTGGGGGTGAAGGATCTTGGATCTGTAGTCTGCCTGTCTGGATTTCATTTAATGTTCATGTTGCTGTTTGAGCTCCTTCCAGGCATGCACAGTGTTTTCCTGGGCCATCAGGGTTTAGGGAGTTGGAGTTAATGGCTTCTGTAGAAACCATCTGTAATGCATGGGGCTTTCTGGCACTCTGTGCCTTCTACTTCTGGAACCCCTTAAAATTTTACTAAAAAGCATAAGTGGTTTCTAAGCAAAGCTGTCATTAGGACAGGAAACTGCATGCAGGAATGTGGTAACACAATGTCTTGCTGTTCACTCATGGTAACTAGAGAGAGCTGTTGTGATCATTGATTTCACTATGGCTGCTCATGGAAAATATGGAACTTAGCATTCAAATCCTGAGGTGTCACAGTGGACACTTGGGGATTAAAGATGAGATAAACATGCTGGTTGGCTTCATTTTTGCATCTTGAAACTGTGGCCTCAAAGTCCCAGGATGGAGCCTTCATGTCTGATTTACTGAGAGCCTGATTTGTCATGATCATGGAAATAATAGTCCACGATACATCATGACAGTGAGTTTAAACTTTGACCCTACCTTAATGGAAACAGGACATGTTCAATAATGGCAACATCATATATCCTAGGCAACCCCTCAGCCATTCTGTGTCTTGTTTCCATTCTATATGCAAGAGAGTATGATTTTGGAGGCACATAACCCTCTGCACCTCTTGCTTCTTTCTTCTCTTTAGCTTAATAATAAAAAAGAGTATAAAATTACTATGATCCAAAGCACTGTTTTCTGAGAACATGGAAAATATGAACTCAGAAGTGCCGGATTTTTTTGATAGATTAAATGTGAGAGAAGAGATGATGAAAATAGTGGTTGTTCACCAAAGTTAATAGTAGCAATATAAATGCCATGGTTGAGTGCCAGGAGAAAAAACCACAAAAACCAAAAAAGAAATTCAAATGTTAAATATTTGCCACTTCCATAGCAGAGGGCTGAGGAGAAGCAGTTGTGAGGAGCAGTTCATCAGCTTGTGGAGTCTGTTTTGCATTAGTGAGAACCAAGTCACTCCAGTCCACATGTTGTCTTCACATATTGCACCACTGGGTATTTATTTTGTGTGGAGTAAGTCACAGTTCTGAGGAAAGGGAATCAAACATCCTTCCATGCTAATATCCCCAGTTAATTCTAAATAATTTTTGATACTATCATATGAGATATATAAATGTGTCCCTTGGAAAAATAAATTCACTGACTTGACCCAGCTGTATCTGCTTTGATCTTCTCAGTACAACACTGACCCAAAAGAGTCTTCTCTTGTGATTTAGCTCCACATTAGGGAGGGTTTCACAATAGGGTAGTTGAGGATGGGTGGATTTTGGGCCTGCTGACCTCTGACAGAGGAGGCAGCATTGAATGGCAGACAATTCAAGAAGACCTGTAAGCACATCCTAGTCCAACCTGATCCCTAGGCAAGCTGCCATCCTACAACAAGTTATAGCAAGTGATTGTCATCTGTACTCTATACCAGTGTTCTTAGTAGAGGGACATTCCCTGAGCTTCTTGCAAGGTCCTGTACTAGATGAGTCAGATAGCTTGCAGGAAGAGGTGTCCCAGAAAAATCTGTCAGGTGTTTTGTAAATAGGAAAAAGAATTATAGTACAGTAATTTCACAATTATAAGCCACACCTGATTACAAGCTGCACATCCGGGTAGCCGGGTAGATGAAGGGATTTGTCCATATATAACCCGCACCCCGAATATAAGCCGCATTTTTTTTTTTTAAAGTGAGGATCCATGTGTGACAAAGTAACGAGTTAGTAACAGAATCGCACCAGCGCAGGGTTTGCTGTCAGGTGCTCAAATTGCAAACAGTTTTCACAGACCGGAGTAGCCTTTAAACACAGCCCTGCCACCGCTAGCAACACCGCTCCCCCCGCCACCGCTAGTGGCCCCGCTCCACACGTAGTGGCTCCGCTCTCCCCGCCGCCTGTAGTGGCACCACTCCGCCTGTAGCGGCCCTGCTCTCCCGCCGCCACTAGTGGCCCTGTTCTGCCTGCCGCCGCTAGTGGCACCACTCCGCCGGCCCCGCTCGTGGCTCTGCCGCCCCGCGAAGCCCGCTCCCCACCTGTCCCCTGCCCACCTGGCCATGACTCCACGGCAGCTCCCCGGCTGGCCGGCTCACACTTCCGGGTTAGCATTTTGCTGATATTTGTCCATAAATAAGCTGCACCTGATGATTAGCCGCACTAGTGGGGAAGGCTGCATTCTTCAATGAAAAAGGTGCAGCTTATATTCGTGAAATTACTATAATTTCTTTTTACAATAGCATTAAAAAATGTAGAAAAATTGTTTGCAATGGGTAGGAAGTATACAACTATGATAAAACTGATATTCCAGAAATATGGAAGAGAAATGGAGATTCTTACTTAATTATCTGTGATTTGTGTTATGCTTGCATAACATGATTTAGCTGAGGATAGCTCAAAGGGTCTCAGGGTAGAAACACTTTTAAACTCTGGAATCTTTTTTCACTGATTCTAGACATGCTGGATCAAATAGAAGCTTTTTTGTCCTGCCCTGGATTTCATACACATACAGGTGTTTGCTCCCATTCCAGAAACTGACAGATTCAATTAATTTAGGCAAAATAAGTTATTGTTTCCAAATGCTAAACTTCCAAAGGGCATGGAAGTAGGAGCTGCCTGGTTCTGCAGTTTTGGAATGACTGTAATTGTAACAGATTTTTTTTTTTTGAACCAAGGAAAATTTAAAATTGCAGAAGACTTTATTTTTTCCTTAAAAGCAAAAGCAACATGTATCTAGCCTTGAATTCTTCCCTCACATCTTCGTCTGCATTTTGTAGGTCTACTTTCAGAACACATGAAAAAGCTGAGTACCTTGGTTACTTCTCAGCACACTATTGCTATTGATCATCAGCACCAATTTTAGAACATTTTTTTTTTAAGATCTCTTGACAGGAAGAGCTGTTTTTCTCTAAGACGAAGTGATAAAGAACATCATCTCTGTTTTTAATAATTGTGCCCTATTTTTCCTTCTCTGTCTGTAGGTTAATCCCTCAAGTAATATGGAAACAGAAATATGAACATAAAAACTTGATTGTTTGGATCTTTGAGCCAACAAACCCAGGTTTTTCATTGTCTTTTTCTTCTCCAAGAGTATTTCTCAACTTAGGGTCTTGAAATGACAAAGAAAATCAATTGATTTTTGATATGTTCAAAATACTGAATCAGAAGTATATGCAAAGTATATTAGTGTGATTCATGGTGATTATATTTATGATAGTTATTTTTATTATTATTATTTAATTGTAATTATCCACAGCTATTTTTAAAATTTCAATTATCCCAGTACTCAGTATTACATTTGCTTCATTAAGCAAAATAATTATTTGGACCCAAGTCAATAGCCCTCCTCCTTTTGCATTTCTTGCCTGAATGTGTTACAAGTGTTTGAGCCCTGAGTTTGGTTGCTAGGTAATTGGATCTGTGGGTTTTAGAGGTAGCCCCAGGGGACAGTGCAGTGATGGAGCAGCCCTGTGGAAGTGATGCCAGACTAGAGTGCTCTGAGTGCTGTCATTGCCATGTTCATCTGTCATGAAACAGTCTCTGGGTTTGGTCACTTACTTTTGCTCTTTTTATAAGAATCTGGTTAGGATAGGTTTCCTGACCAAGCCACTGGGCTCCAGCCAACAGGACAAAAGTGGCTTTACCAGATCCTCTGTGACTCGTAGGCTTTGCTCCTTGGAAAAAAGAAATCATCTGCAATTAAAAAAAATAAAAATTAAAAAGTCACCTGTGACTGAGGAGGGCTGTCCTGGTTCAGTGTGAGCACTGTAGTCCTGTAAAGGAAGATGGAAAGACCAGAGCAGGATTGCTGTCTATCTTTCTCTCCATGGTGCTGTGGGCCTCCTGCCCCACACTTGTGAATTTACATCCCTAATTTTGGGATTCAGTATAGATTTAGCAATGTTGAGGAGAAACTGATAGCCCTGTGTAGGTCCTGGTGCAGACAGTGCAGAAGTACACTGGAGGAAATCAGTGGATGAACCTGCAAGCAGTAAGTAGAGATTGAAGATACACTTCCCTGAAGAGTTCACAATCTTTGCACAAGACATGAGAAAAGATTATAGAGGGAAATATAAAACAAGAGCCATGGTGGACAGAAGGTTTGTGAGTTTGCATAGACAGCCATGCTGTTCCTTCCTTGCTGTGCCCTGTGTAGGAGTGTGTCTCACCCTAGATCAGTGCCACAACAGCTTTGGAATAAGACTTGTGCATGTTGCAGAATGGGTATTTCTGTGTTGTTACTCAAGAGCCTCACAGCTTGAAATATAATTCTAATATAAAAATATATATATAAATCTAATATATTTCTCTTTGTGTTTTACTGACAGTCACCAACTGGAAGAGCCTCCAGCATGGGGGAAGTCTGGAACGGAGAAGGCTACTGCAGGTTCTGTGAGCAGTTCTTGCCAGTGCAAGAGAGGCAGCTTGCCAGCACCATCAAGCTTGAGCCTCCTCCCCAGCCCAGGAGCACCTTCTGGCTGTGAGCCCTGCCCATCTGTGGGATGGGGATGGGAGTTGAGGGATGTGTCTCAGAGCACATCTGCACAGAGCTGCCAGCAGTGGCAGCCTGGAGGAAAATGTCACTCAGAATGTTGGAGAAGTGCCCTTGCCTCATGAAGGAGCTTTCTTCTTGGCGGCTTCACAAAGCATGAGGTGCACGACCTGCGTCCCAGCTGCTGCCAATGTTCACCTTCCCTCCCTGTGTTCCCAGTGCAGCATTCTAGAGAATTATGGCACTCTTTCTAAGGCTTGATTCAGTCAGGAAGTGCCCTGGTGTTTCCTGCTCCTCAGTCCCCTCAGCTTGGCTGCACTCTCAGCCTGTAACTTGTGTCCTCATCTCTCAGCCAGATTCTTCCCTGGCTCTCTACTGCTGTCACCAATGGAAGAACAAAAAATTTATTCCTTAAATGCAATTGGGGAAAATTCACCAAATAAGTCAAGGTAAATACATTCTTTCCCAGATAAATATTTTGTCCTTGACTTCACATTTTACACTAGATCATGGCATTTCTAAGAGACTGCAGCCTCCCACAGAGGAGCAGATGTAGCCATTGGGCACTTTGTAGTCCACAAACGGTGGCAAAAAGCAGAGATGTGGTGACCTCGACAGGACTGCAGCTATTTGTGCAGCATGGAGCCTAATAAGCCTGGACCTAATAACTTACGTCATCCCAAAATATTATGTACTGAGATATCACCAAAGTCTCTGCCTCTGTGATATGCCTTGACTGCAAACAAGATAATCTGTCTGCTGACATTAAAGAAGCTTCTTTCCTCTCCTAGAGTGCACAGTTTAGTTCTGTTCCAGAGAGGAATTAATTTCTGATTTTTCTCCTCGGGTAGACAACTCATTTTCTTGCCCTTTTTCAGTTTGCCTACATCCCAATATAACACTGTCTGGGAGATTGAGCACTTACCTGCAGTGCAAGGCTTATAGACTGCCTTTCAGTCCTTTCTGATGGCATGTGGGATGTCTTAGTATGTGATAGACAATTAAACCCTCCATGAAACAGAAACATTTGAACCCTGTTATCAAGATTACTTGTCAAAATGTATCAGCTGAATATTTTAATATATTTTTTGAACAAGCCCTGGAAGATCGCCTATAGTATTTGTACTTTGTATAAAGCATCACATTATTAAAAAGAGAAAAACAATATTAGAATCAGAGGCCTGGGGAGATATACTGACTTTAATTCTTCATTGCATGTTCAAAGGATTGGTGCTGTCACATAATGCATACTACAGAACACGTGAAATCTTGCATGCCTGTCTCACACCCATTTCCAGCACCCTCTTTCTTTCCTGGGTTATAACAAGAGGCTCATTCAAAGGGGTGATATATTGGCCTCCCTCTGATTAAAGAAGATTTTTTTCCATGGCATTAGTTTTAACCTTCATGGGCCTGTATGGACATTGCAGGCCATGTCCAGTGTCTGCTTCTCCAGAAATTAATGTTGAATTGTTTTTGCAAACCATTAAGTGTCTTCCGGCCTCACACATTGTTTACCTGTAAATCCAGCTGTCATAGAGCATCTGTAGACATAGGAGAAAAAATTGTTTGTGGTTTTAAAAAAATCTTGACATGAGTCTTTTTGGTATACTCTCCTTTTGGCATATCTCGAGTGGAGAAGAAAAATATACACAGCTTTCCCTCATTACCACAAGTTATTTATAAGCATCCTCCTCTACTGCTTTACATAGTTCCCTGTGGATAAGCATTTTTTTGTTTATTCCAGATGTCAGCATAAAATTTGCAGAAATTGCTATTTGGTGTTTTTCCTTCTAGCAATAAAGAACCACAATTTCAACACTTTATTTTCTTATTTATGAAACTTTAGTTTTATTTTGGAAATATTTATTCTACAAGTCATATAGTAATAAGTCATCTCTTTCCACAATCATTTTGAAAGGTTGTTTTCTGAAAACGAGCAAAGCTCGTCTGGTGAGTGCCCATGTAAGGATGCGAGGCTGGCTCAAATGAAAAGCCTTTCAGATCAAATGGGCTCTTCAAATGTTTATGGGCTGGCATGAGTTCTGCAGCACCAGCAGGCTCTTATCTCTGCAGATAAGTGAGACATGTCAGGTGACTCAGCTTTCAGGTTTTAAAAATTAAATAAACTTTTTTTTCCCCCCCTGAGACTGTGGATAAGAAGTAGAAGGTGAAAGAAGAAAATAATTACAGTAGTTTCACGAATATAAGCCGCACCTTTTTCATTGAAGAATCCAGCCTACCCCAGTGGTGCGGCTTATATTCAGGTGCGGCTTATCTATGGACAAATCCCAGCGAAACG
>VRYO01002772.1:26098907-26153900 GCA_009812075.1 Sialia sialis
AAAAAAAAAAAAAAAAAAAAAAAAAAGTGCGGCTTATTTTCGGGTCCGGCTTATATGTGGACAAATCCCGTGGTCTTCCCAGCTACCCGGAAGTGTGGCTTATATTCAGGTGCGGTTTATAATCGTGAAACTACTGTAATTTGTTTCTGGAACTGGAAAACACAGATTGATACTTAGCTCTGTGTGCTCATATCATATTTTAGGTACCTCTTCACATGTAGCACAAAGCCATTGGTGAGATACAGCAAGAAATATACTGAATTAAAGAGAAAAAACCCATGAAGTTATTTTGGTTCTGTAGTTGCACAGACCAGAAATGGAAAAAAAAAATCATCCTAAGACTGTTGAATGGAAGCTTTCTATATGTTTTTGGTTACCTTGTGTTAACAGCTCTCCAAATTATCCTATCCAATTTGCATTTAAATTGCCAAAAGAATTTATGAGGTACTGGCTCATCTCTCGGCTGGGAGTTTCATCCATTGTCATTAGGCACACTGCATTTTGACAGGTACATCATCTGGAGAAACTCAGTCTTTCCAAACACAGCGCCTCTGATGACAAGTACAGCTCATACCATTTTTAGATGGAGCTGTAAATCAACATTATATGTATTGTTTCACTGCAAGATAAAAATGCTGTTAATTTTATTATTTTTACCAATTCTTTTGTGTCCTTTTGTGTCTGTTTTTGTGTCCTCCTGACACACTCCTGTATTAGCTGATTTTACTTGTGACCATCTTCCCCCTATCCTATGCAACTTTTTCCTTGGGTGTCCTTGTTTGTCTGTGTTGTGATTAATTTTTCTTCCATCTGTCCATGCTGTCCATATGTGTTTTACTTCTAGATGTTGCTGTTATGCTGGTGGCTTTAATTTCTAAGCTGCAATACATAACTAACACTCCTTTTTGGGGTGAAGGTCACATTTTCCCCCAGAGAGAGATAAATTTAAAAATCATGAAGAATTGTTTTCCTTTGTGGAAATGTGGGACAAGGAGCTATAGCTTGTTGCTGTACACACTGGGGTACTTTTTGTGTTTTGTCTTGTTTACATGGTGGTCCTGTGGCTGTAGCTCCTTAGCCAGCACTGCAGACTGCCTATATCGCTATTTTGAATGCCTCAGGGTGATTAGGGTTTTGCTGAATAGATCTGAGACAGTAATTCAGGAAATCAGAGGCAGTTTGAACTTGCCAGTGACATTTTAAACATTGTACTTAAAGCAAACGCTTTACTTTCTGTGTTTGCAGTGAAGGAAAGTTCTGATCTTTGGAACCTCCAGAGGCAGGACCTCCTGCACTCGATATGCTTAAGCCAGCACCAGATTTCTCTGGAGCTCTTCAACACCACCTGCATCTCCACCAAGTGAAGTATTTAGGCTCATACTTGGAAGAATGCTCCATCATGCCTATACAATTAGATTTGCAAGCCAGGGAGCTGTCAGAGAGGTTTGATACGAGCTGTGTTTCCAGATGTGTTTCATGCTGTGTTGGGTATGAGCACATTCTGAAAGACTCTCAACACAGGGTTAAGGTCCCTACATATAAACAGCTTCTCTTCATCAGTTCTGAATTCCAAGAGATCTAAACTCTTCTGCTTTAATGCCCATTAAAGTTACTTTCCTCCTTACTACCATGATAATGCATATTAATTTATGTTCAGTTTGGACCTTTTGGTTATCACTGATGTCTTCCAGTTCTTAATTTAATGCTAATCGTATTCTTCTTGCCTGAGCTCTTTCCATCTCAGCTCAGAGTTTCACAATTGGAACATCCATGTTTGTACATGGATAAAGCAATTCTCATGTATTTGAGGGGTAAGCCATGAATTCTAGTGACCAAGGTTTTCTGAAAGCTTGCAAATCAAACAGAAATTTTTTCAGCTTGATTTGAATTTTCTTTTGAGTCAACATAATCCAAGAGAAAGTAAAATTGATTTAGCAAGATTTTTAATACTGATAGAGGTTAAAATATTTTAGCACAAGTTCTGTTTGACTGACTCATGTCAATAGAAATTCCAAGTATGTTTAGAATACATAAAACTAGTATGTATCCCAAATGAAGCCTAAAATTATATTGCATTTTTTCCAGCTGGTTTTGTATATACTGCAATATAATAAACAAAAAAGCCTGAAAGCTCAAAGGGAGCTTTGGCTTCAGAAATTAATAGTTCCTGCTATCATTCTTAGAAAGGTTTGAGGTATCTAGGTTTAATTTGCTGTATGCTGATGCTGTTTCTTTCACAGCAGTTTCTATGTCCAGGTTCCACTTCTAGTGCTCTTCTAGTATCTGGTTGGGTCATATAAAAACTAGAGGAAAGGAAAGCAAAAGGAATAAGAAAAGGTGAGACAGAGAAATCAGTTTAAATGTATTGTTAGAAAAACATAGATAATAAAGTGCAGCTGAACTATTTACCTAAAAACAGAATTTTGCATTTACACGGATGAGCATGCAAATCTAGATTGAATGAAAAATAATTGCTTCACATCTAAGTGTTTCTGTAAAAAGAGTTAATCTGAAAATTGGTTTGAAAGTGAAGCTTTTTCTTGAAATAATGTCCATGAAAGGCACAAGCAAGTTGGGAAGGACATCTCAGGGAAAATCTCACTGACATAAAATCCAAATTGATGGGAAGAGCAACACCACAACTGACAAAATCCAGAAGGTGGCCTAAGAAATTCAGAAGTCCTAAGAGATTTTGGTTGATTTGGATCTTATTTGAATCTGATATATGAACTACCAAAAGAGAAATCAAGTAGTTGAGGTGACAGCAGAAGTTTCAATGAATTAATTCTACACTATATTTCATCAAAATGGGTTATCCAAAGATTTGGAATAAAATAATGAATACAGAGAAATTCAGACCTGTGAAAGCTTGGGGATACTGACATTTGACTCTTCTGTGTCTCTTGTGGAAACCTTTATTTCAGTGTGTTCCAGGGCTTGAGCTCTCTGGTTTGTACCAGTTATGTGTCAAAGGCCAGCTTACTGCAAATACATTTGACTGGTTTTACCACCAAAACCTGGAAGGAGCAAAAGGTGGAAATGTGAAGTGCATCTGGTCTGTATTTGTGTCTGGCTCTCAGGCTGTGATCCATAAAGACTTCTTTTATAAATTTTCAGAGTTGCACTATTTATCCTCAAAATCATAGATTTTGGACCCTTGAGAGTTTTGATGTATGGCCATAAAGAGACATCACAACAGGAGAACATTAAATTTCCCACCTCATAAGAAGGAAGGAGTTTTGCTGAGGATAAACTTAGGTTTGCCTTATTCTGGTGTGATCTAAATGCTTGAAATAGGAGATGAGTACTTTTGGATACTTGGATTAAAACCTAATTAGTCATAGAAGCCTGTGAAGAAAACCTGAAGGCCAAAGTTTGGTATTTTTTTCACCCACATAGCTGAGAGCATTATCTGTGGAAAAGTTTTGGAAGAGTGAAATTTTCCAACAGAACAAAAGAAATAGAATCTGCCCCATTGAGCATTTGCTCAAAACACAAGGCATTACTCAGGTCCCCACTGAATATAAATTTGGCATGGGAAGAAAATCTCTCAAGATTGTTTAAATGGCACTACCATGCGACAGAAGTTATCATTTATCCAAAGTTATTCAAAAGGAAAAACATGATGAGAATAGCTAAGAATGCATGATCTGAGGTTCACACCAGACTGTAGTGCTGGCAAACACTTTCTGAGTCACCAAGTCCATGTTCTAATTACTGCAAAATGCTCCACCACTTTATATAATGTGATTAAATTGTAAGCTCCAATGTGAAACTATTTCATATTTTTTCCCCAATGACTGTTTCAAAACCTGCTGTAATGAGTCAAAGTTTTTTATTTTGCAAGCTGAATGTATCAGTGGCCTGCTCATATCCATTTGATCCTAGGCCAATATTGTCTTCAAGTCTAAATGTGCCTCTCCTGAGCCATGCTAACCCTCACAGTACAACTTCACTGATAATAACAGATCATTCTTCCTACCTTTGTCCTGTTGGATAAAAGTGCCTTTCCTGCTGTGAGGGGGCTCTCCCTTTATCTCATCAATCCTACCGCCTTTCTCTTTCTGTGCTGCTATTTAAAATTCTGCATGTCTTTAGTGGCTAATAATAATTTTAAATTTTCTAAATGCATGCTCCTATGCCATGCATTCTTTTATTTTATCTCATTTCATCAGCTTCTCACACAGTTTGTTTTCTTTTTTCTCAGTTGGAGTGGAGCTTTTTTCTTAATGGAGTCAGAGGTATAGGTTACCTGACAGTGGTAAATGGGCATCAGGAGCAGCTGCTACTCTGAGACAGTTGCTGTTTTAACCAGAAAAAATGTTGTGGAACTGCTTTATGTACCAGCAAAGTACATGTGCAACCTACTTAGGAATGGAGAAATGTTTGCTGACTTAATTTATGAGGCGGTACATAAGGGACAAAGTGAGAAACAGGAGGCAAATAATAACCACATATGAGTGATACTTATGAAAGTTTGGTAAAGTGATTTTAGGGTTCAAATGTCAAGTGAAAGATGCTTGAAGCTGTGAACTAATATCTTTTTTAGATCCCTACAAGATGGGAATAATTGAGGCTTCACTTTGCTTTCATTCTATTGCAAAGAAATAATGCTGTAACCATGACCCTTGACTCAAGTTTCAGTTTTCCTTAGTGAGAAGTACTTGTTAAAACTTTAAACTTGGTTAACCACGTAACATAATTTGGTGTTTGTGCCTTTGTCTTCTTCTAGAAGAAGTGATAACTGAAGGTATATGGAAGCAAAACAAAATTGATAGAACTTGGAAGCTGGATCCAGCTGAATTCTGTGCAGTATGTTTGTAGTACCCAGCCAAGGTGGTGGCTCGTGCCACTGCAGGGTCAGTCTGTCTAGCTGGGAACAGCAGTGCCATCACAAGGCTCGTATTGAAGGCAAACCTTTACTTCAGTGTTGAGTACAAGAGTGGTACTCAGGCAGTGAGAGCTGAGTGAGCTTTCTATTGCCAGAGAGGTTGGCAGAGGGCAGCTTCTGTTTATGTGCACTCACCCCCAGATCTGCTGCTTCACGCTGCCAGAATGGCACAGGAACTTGGCCCCTGGAAAGAGATGACACATTGGTGGATTCTTTCTGCTCCATGTGTTTAAGGGTCTTAGTGCTACATCTGATACAACTTCAGCTGCAATTATTTTGGTCTTTCTGTGTACTGATAACCTTAAAATGATTTTATCCTCTCATTTGAAATCCAGAAAGTGGAATTGAATGATAAACCATGTAAGCAAGAAGAGTGAGCCTGAGAGGGAGACAAAGAGAAGTGGATTATGCTGTGAAACTTCTCATTGTGAAAGGGAAATTGATAAAAGAATAATTAGCACACAATAAATTAGATCATGTTGTATTGAAGGAAATATTTTGCGGTTAAAAGAGTGTAATTGTTGTAAAACGAATACTTGTGTGACAGTGGAGAAATGCAAATGCTGGACTATGGCAGTTGTACATCTCTGTTCAACTTGCCTTTAGTTTTGATTCCCCATGAACCAGTAAATGCATTGTGCTCTCTCTCTCTCTTGTGAAAAAAACTCTGGATTCAAGTAAAAGATATCTGATGACTTACCCCAAATCACATCATAGAATCATGGTGCTGAAGAGATCCAGATAAGAAGCATTAGGGAAAGTTTTTAGAGGCAAATTTGATCCTTGCCTTTCTGAAGCTGGCAGGAAACCCTGTTGACTTCTGTGAGGTCAGAATTTCTGATTAACAATCAAAATATAATTCCACTCAAAAAACTCCCCTCAAAAACAGGTTCTTAAAGTGTTCCTTGTTATTTTGCCCCTCTGTATTTGCATACCTTCTGCCTGTCTCCTACATTTGCTCTACAGTAATGGCATTTTTTTCCCTCTAAAATGCAACGAGAGTAGTCACATGCAGTCACCTGTTCTTGATGTCTGGAATCGCAGCTGGCAATCACACAGGCTCTGGTGCTGGGCAAAACAGGTCAAATGAATGTTTTTGGGAGGCCCAAAAGACAAAAAAAGTCAGAAAAGTTTTGATCGCATTGAAATGAAAGTCAAGAGTCTTTCTATCAGCAGCCCACAGTGAGATAAAACTGTCTACACACTGATATAAAAAAATTCCTTAAACAGCACGTGTTAATTGCGTACATGATTAATCACCAGCCCTACTTCACTAGGGTCTTTACTGAGCTTTGGCAAAATCTGAATTAAAAAATCTGGTTTCAGTGTTTACTTCAGTAAAGATATTTTTTTTACTGTATTAAGAAGGCACGTGTTAGTATTCTGGGCCTCAGATCCTATTAGAAATTAAGCAATTCTTGGAAGAGGTTATTTTTCACCTCTGGTATATTTTTAATGAAATTATTATGGAACCTGAAATTAATTTGCAAAATTTCATAGTTTTTATCCAACAAGGTTAAAAGTGTGCTTTTCAAAAGGAGTACAGACAGAATTTGGCTTAAAGTGTAGCTTATAGCATTCCTCAGGTATTATTTCATCTAGCATTTGGAAACTAATAAAAGATTTTAAACTGAAAAGTTGGTGGGTTTTTTTCCAAAAATTAGCAAGAGATCTGAGACAAAAGGCACTTCCAAACACATTGCTTTAACTGCTGGAGAGTGTCTTTATTGGCTCATTGCTGCCAGGAACAAGATGCTATTGTGTTGACTTGGAGTCATGGCAGGAGAACACAACAAAGACAGACAAAACATTGTGTCACACATTGCCTGCAAAGGTTTTAGGAATTTAGGAAGGGAGTTCTCTCTTCTGATTTTTGCATAGCTTCTTGTTCACCTGCTTTTGAACTTATTTGGTCAATTAATTTAAAGTTATTTTTCCTCTTTGAAAAAATTCTGTATTAACATATAGACTTAGAAATTGAATTTAAAGTAACTTTTGTGTAAAGTTTCAGTTGTAAAGTGGAAAGAAGTCTCTATAAATACCTGATGTTTTTATGGCAGTAAAAAGTACATGAGTATTTTTAAAACCAGGCAGCTTTTTCAGTATCTCAGACTTCATGTGTGATTCTTGGCCTTACTTGAAAAACATTATGAGTCTCTGTTTTCACCTAATAATATATATAATGATGATAATAAATGATAATAGATTGCCTATTGTAGTGGGTAAGCCCCCCTAAGATACTCCTACTGTGTAACATCTAGGTTGTCTGCCCTGATTGTGGCAAAGACACTGTTGTGCTGCAGCTCACCAGACACAGCAGAAGACCATGGGCTGCACTTCTGGGCCACCTTGAACACTTCCAGGGATGGGATATCTACTTTTCTCTGCCAGTGCTCCACCACCCTCTGTGAAAAAAACCAACTTCTTAGCATCCAATCTAAATCTTTCCTCCTTTAGTTAGAAAATATATGTTTGAAAAAAGCCTTATTTCTGTCACTGCAGCTGACACACTTCTAGAGCAGTAATATAAAATCATAAACTGGTGGGAGTTGTAGTCTGTTTCTATTTTCATTGGCTGACATAAAAATCAGTATAATCCACTGAAGAAATAGATCTTAGGTGAAAAATTCTCTATGGTCCCTTATATCTGTTTATAAATCCATAGTAACTATATCATTCATTTTTTCACAGCCAGAAAGCAAAGCTTTGGGGAAAACAGAGGGCTCAGAATTGTTTTGCTGGTTCTTTTCAACACGCGAGCTGTATCCCACTATGATTTGCAGTTTATATAAATGTATAAATGTATAGCAACGTTTCTGAGAAATCAGATTCACTCCTAGTGTGGACAGAAAACTGCCTGAAAATAGTTGTTCTGCTCCAAGGGCTATAAGTTCCATGGGAAGGTGTCAGTCAGTAATTTTAGCCACATATAAATACAATTTATTTCAAACTAATTGTTCGGTTATGGAGATTTAAAAATATTAAAGCAGTTGCACTTCCAGTGTTATGATATGTAACAAAGCAGCCTTATCCCCATTGCACAGAAATGTATTTATTGCTAAACACAACAAATGGTCCTCGTGTCAAGCACATGGTGATTCAGTGGTGGCAGATAATACCAACAGCAGAGCTTGCTAACTGTAGAATGTAACTCCCCACAGAAAAACAGGTTTTTTAAGACTCCCCAACAGGTTTTTCATAACCTCTTACAAGTTAAAGTCAGTTCTGAATGCGCTGCAGATTTCTAAAATTTTGCACTTTCAACTGTTCTTGGGTGGCAGTTTCCTTTTTTTTTTCCCCTCTAAAATGCAACAAGAGCAGTCACATGCAGTCACCTGTTCTTGATGTCTGGAATCACAGCTGGCAATCACACAGGCTCTGGTGCTGGGCAAACAGCTTTCAGCTTAGTTTTGAAGAGACTGGGAGATGAAGGATGAAGTAATGACATGAATGAATTAAAGATCTGCCAAAATACTTGAAACAGCTGACATTTTAAAAACTGCCTTAGGCAAATTTCACTTCAGATGATGTAGTAGGAAGCACACTGGAAGTGCGCTAATAATCAAAATGTGTGACGATTTCATCGAGGAAAAATTCTCAGCATTAAAATCAATGTATGCAGTCAATATCTGATCCAAGTTTCTTACATTATCTGCAGTTAGATTGAAAAAACCCTGGATCTATGCTTGTATTTGAAATAAAATCTAGAAGCTATACTAACCAGAATCTAATTTTTAATATCTAACCCTTCTTAGCTTGCCATTCTTCACTGAGAAAGAGCACAGTTAATGAAACTACCTAGAGATTTTAAATTTCCCTGCATCTTCCAGCAAGTTCTTCTACAAATTACCTTGAAGTGCATAAGTATTTTAACATTACTGCTTAGAGTATGAAACTAAGGAAAACATTCACAGTGAAACAAACAAACTCTCCCTGTTTTTACATTTTAAGAAAATATTTATGCTGATACTCAGTTTTCATAAACAGTATTTGTTTCATAAAACCTAAGTCAAGCAATGGATCCACACAGCAAAATGCAGAACCTTGTAGAAATTCTCTCATGGATACACGAGGAACACGTGCCCGCATCAAACTGAGGCACCATAAATGTGGTTTTCAAAGGGTTCTCAAACCCTTCAAGAGTTCAGATACAACTTGATCTCACTAGTCACACACACTACTGTTTGCTAATTATAGTGAAACTCTGCAAAGCAGCTGCATTTCTGCAGCTGCATCATCCTCCAGCATCCTGACCTTCTTCTATTGTTCCAGAAGTCTCTCCTGCTGATCTTGCTGCAGTTACCTATGATGCCAGACAGTGCTGGGACAGTTTCTCAGACTTATTGGAGGGGCGGGGATGCTGGTGTTACCCGAGTGCCCCTCACCTGGCCACAGGTCCTTTGTTATGCAAAGGGGCGGCACTTCACAGCCTCTTTTCTGGGGCTCCCACTGCAGCTTCACCTCTAAATGTACTCCTCTACATAGATTGGCAAAGTTAATACAGAGATTGAGGTACAAGTGAGGCCAAATCAGTTATATAGGCTATGGATTATAAAGACATAAGTTATAAAATGGGTGAAAAAAAAATGAGCTTTTCTTACCAAAATCACTTGGAGATGGTAGAACTTAATAGTAGTGAATATGACAATACACATAAGTATGTTTATAACTCATATTTGGGACTTCAGTGGAAAAATACTGGGAAACTAAATGTGCAGGATAATGATGTCACATTTTGAATTCTGGGAATGAAAATCTTGAAATCTCTTTGAGAAATAGGTGCAGGAACTGAATGGAATTTATATTCATGTGAATGAAAAGAAATTGTGAAAAAGATGTTATAACTTCATGGAATGATGATGAACCACTGAGAAGGATATAAATAGCAGAACTAAAGTATAGTAGAAGTGTGAATGATCAAAGAAGGGTTTGTCCTGGATGTCAGAATGCATGGATAAGGTGTGAAGTTATGCAAATGGATGATGAGATGAACCTTGTCATTGTGAGACAGAAACTGGTGATTCCTGGCAATCTGATGCTTGTGTTCTTATAGGGAAAAGAGCTATACGTGGCAAGGCAGAGGTGTGACCCTCACTTTGGTGTTGAGTATGGCAGCCATCCATGCTAAAGAAAGATGATGTTGAATCGGATGAATTGCAAAGATGCTGCAGATTGATTGGCGTGAAGTTGGTGCCTACAGGCAGCTATCTGACCATTGTCTGTCCAGATGTAATCTCTCTGGCATGCCATGAGGAGAGGCAGCTGAGAGGACTGTCCAACTGCACTTATTGATGCCTTGAGCCTTGGGGTCTGTGTGTGCTTGGTTGCTGGCAGTGGAGCAGTGAGACACAGACTCTGGGGTTATCTGGAGGCTGCCCTGCCTGAAGCAACACCTGCAAGTTCACTGCTCACACACAGCAGATTCCTATCTCTGCAAACCTCCCACCTGGGTTTTAAAAGGAAAAATATGCCATGTCCCAGAGTGATGTGGTTTCACTGGATGTATCTAATCTTTCTACAAAATGTTTTCTTTTAAGCATATCAAATTCAAATGGTCAGGAGTTCTGAGGAATTTACAGTATAAACAGACCGAATAATTTCTTCTTGAAAATTCCCCTGCAGATTACAATTCAATGGATGTCATTTGACATAATTTTCTGGTAATGACATACAGAATGAGTATTTGGAGTGTCTTTGTTTTCTTTGTTCAGCAGTCTTTATATGCAGGATTATTAAATTGACATAAATAAAACGAGTCTCATTAGGGGAATAAGATTAGAATTTTAATTAGCTCTACTTAAACAGATTTTTTTTTTTTTTTTTTTTTTGTTTATATAAGCTTCTCATACCCTAGAGTTATATCACTTGATGAAGCACGCCAAGGGAAACCACAAAGACAATTGGAATAATCACTGCTGGACAGCCAGGAGCCAAGTGTAAAGAAGAACCGTGATTTCATTTGGTTTCTGCTGTTTCCTCCTGTGTCTCTCTTTTTCTCTAGACAAATGAAGAAATCATCAAAGTCTTTGTTCTGGTTCCACCACTGCTGAACGCTGAAGCTGGGGTTTCACATGGGGGCTTTGAGTTTGTTCTCAGCGCTTACTCCAATAACCAGGAGAAGTGAAATATCTGCTTTCAAAACGTTGGATTACATGAACCAAACTGTCAAACTGCACAGTACACAGACAGGGACTGTTACATTGACATCTCCACTTACAAGGCCTCATCACCTCTAATTTCATTAGAGCTTATATACCTTGGCAAAAATGGTCATTAAATTGTTTAGGAGATGGTAAATGTTTTATTTGAGGCTTTTAGGGAGCATATAAGTTTTTTTTTTCCTTAGACCAATCAAAAGTATACTCAACAAATATTCTTTTACATATATATATATGTAGAGCATAACTTTACAATGGATGAGGGATTTGTAATAGTAAAATTTATATGATCCTTCTGATTCACTTTGGTTAGCTTAATGCTTCTAATTTCCTACAAAATGTGTTTCAGCTGGCTTCACCTTTTTGGTTTTCATATATTTTTACCTCAGGAGTAGCTCTAAAAATATTCCTCTAGACACTTCTGCTATACAGTGTGTCTGGAAGTACAGATTCACCTATTTGCCTTCCTGAATCACACTTTCCTGAAACAAACTTTCCTGCAGACAAGCCAGAAGAAACTGTAGAATACAATTAAAAAACCAAAAATGAGAAATGCAGAGACACTGGATTTCACTTGAAATGTCTCTTGCAGTTCTGTAAGACTATGTTACAGCACCTGGAAAGGGAAAACAAGAATGGCATGTCACAGATTTACCATCCCAAGGGCCCCATGATCTCAACTGCTGCTTTGGGAAACTCTGCATTATTACCTAATACTGTATCATTCTTCACAGTAGTTGAACCCAATAAAGACATTGAAGCTGCTGTGCTGCTGTGTCCTGTGACCCAGCTGCTACCACTGCTACCAGTGCATCCTGACTTTCATTCCTGAGTAGGAAAATAATATGTAGCTACCAATCCAATTTGGCCACTGGGAATGGACATGGTGCCATGTGACCTTACTGGGGAAGAAGGAGAGCCAGGAGGATTTTGTTTCTCAGCAGCCTCATGAGAGCTGATGAGGCACAAGGATCTGAGACACATGGTGGCAGCTGTGCAGTCTCTGTTTCCCCTTGCCCATCCTTATTCATCTCAGCATCCCTCTTTGTATCCATCGTGGGCATGGCATTAACATCCCACACTGCACTATTGCCTTTCCATGCAGGAGAATACCAGGAAAGTGTTTCACACTCCAGCATCAGAGCAAAATAAGCTATTTTATGAGAACATGTCTTTTTTTTTTCCTATTCTGAGAATGTAGTGTTACATACTAACTAATATAGTGTTACATACTAGTGTACATACTAGTGATATCCATCATATGAGTGGGCAAGTTAAAATAGGAGCTCCATGGAACTCCTATGAATCATGGGGCTAAAAGGGAACTTCAATATTTCAAAGTGTTGGTTTGTGTTCTAAGAAAATTCTCATTTTGATTTTACCTGCAAAATAAAATTCTCATAAACTTCTCCCGGTTATTAGAAAAACAGGTTGTGAAACCTATCTACTATTTTAGTTTATTTCAATATGTAAAAACTACAACTAATTAAAAAAATTTACAGTAGTTTCACGAATATAAGCCGCACCTTTTTCATTGAAGAATCCAGCCTACCCCAGTGGTGCGGCTTATATTCAGGTGCGGCTTATCTATGGACAAATCCCAGCGAAACGTCAACCCGGAAGTGAGAGCCGGCCAAGCAGAGTGGCAAGTGGGCGGGCTGGCCCCTGTGCTGCTGGCAGCCGGCGGCAGCGTGGGACCGCCAGGAACGGGGTGCCACTGGGAAGCCGGGCTGTGTGGGGCCGGGCCGGAGCGCCCCGTCCCACATCTGCCGTGCGAAGTTAAAAAAAAAAAAAAAACAACAAAAAAAAACCGGTGCGGCTTATATTCGGGTGCGGCTTATATATGGACAAATCCCGTGGTCTTCCCAGCTACCCGGAAGTGCAGCTTATATTCAGGTGCGGCTTATAATCGTGAAATTACTGTAAATGAATTTTTCAGCATTATATTTCTTATCATGATGAATTTAATTTTTTTAACCACATATAAAACTGCCAGACCAGCAGAAAGCTGTGTTTTACAGGGAACCAACATTTTCCAATGCAAACTTGTTTCCAAACTGATGACAACCTCTGATCCCCATAGTTTTAAATCTTACATCCCATCTCTGGGAGCAAGGTGAATAATGTTGAGTAAGGTACCACAACCCCAGCAACTGAAAATAACATTAGGTCCCCTTTGTTTAAGAAAAAAACGTGAAAAAAATCAGTGGAGAAAATTATAAGTTCTATGTACATGAAAGTTAGATCACTCCATGAAGTTTTCACTGTAGCCAGGCATACTATATTTTTTCCAAGTATTTTACCTTTGAGTCCTATGGAATTGACGTAATTCCCCCAGTGGGGTCTAGTTGCAGTTTGTTGCTAGAATGACATGACATTCCTGTAAACGTTTGTGCCTCATCCAGCTCAACTTGGCTGATGTATAAATAAAGCTGTGTAATCCTGTTTCTCCAATCTCCTTTTTTTTCCCTCAAAATATTTTTGCTAATTGGTCAGAGGCCAATGAGTAATTACAGTAAAGCCAAATCTTTATTAGTGTAAGCATAAATGTTTGAATGAAAGGAGATGTTTATTCAGAGTAGCTAAAATATGTGCAGAACTCATACATACAAAGTTTTTAAAACTGAAAAAATAGTGCAGAAGCTATTTGCTCACTCAATTATATGGAAAAACCCCCAAAGAAATCCACAGCAGTTGGTGTACAGTCACAGTAGTACAGCTGTCAGCATCATCAAGGAGACCTAGGAACTTGGTCTTCACTGAAGTCTCTGAAAGTTTTCAGATTCATTTAAGCCAAAAATCAAAACTGAACTATAGGAATGTAGATCATTAAACAAAAAACAACTCTCTAGTTTTGGTCTGAATTTCTGGGTAGACTAAAGCACTTTTTAAAAGCTGCACAGAATATTTTTCAGCCTGTCTTCAAGTTGTCTTTATCTGTCACCAACTTATTTAATCTCCAGATACTTCCAGTTTCTGTTGGTATAATCTCTTTAAATAGACATATTTGTCATAAAATTTCAAAGTGCATTTAGTACTTTTCCTGTTTCCAAAGTCAGCATTGATCACAATATACCATAATAACACTTAAATCTGCTTTTGTATGGGGAGCTGTGCCAGAAAACAGAACATTGAGTCAAATCTACCAGCCTAGTCATCTGTGCCTCTAAAATGTATTACAAGTAGAGGATGTGAGCAAAGAATTAAACAAAATCAATTTTTTTTCTCAAATCTACTATGACAATAAGAGTGTTTAACATCTGTTAGTAAGAACATTTCTGGGAGGGAAAAAGCACAGTAACACAGAGTTGTGTATTAGATAATTTGTTAATTACACATGTCAGTTCTATAACAGTAAGTATTTAAAAGGCTAACAGTATCACATTAAGTTCACAAATCTCTTTTACTGCTTATTTTTGCACTGATAGGTTTTCAAGTAATTTTTGTGAATGTAAAGTTAAGAATTTATGCACTGCTTCATTCTCCAGTTATAACTCATAGATAATATCATACTCTTTTGGTAGACAAGTATGAAATTCCAACCTTTTGGGTTTGGATTATTAAAATCTGTGCATGTTTTGAAAGCTGACCTTGCCTATTTGACTTCTGCATTGTTAAATAGCCTCCAATTCTACTGCAAGATTTGCCAGTTCCTTTCAGAGCAGTTTCTGATTGATGGCTACTACAGGATTCATGTATGCTACAGGGGAAAAGGCTGCTTTTTAAAGAAATTGAAAATATACATCTGTCTTCATCTGTCATTTTTATCTTTCTCTAAATAATGGTTGCAGTGTTGGTGACTATTTGTTCCAAGAGGGAGTGTGGTGATCACAGCTCTGCAGTTGCTGTTCCTACCACCACAGTCCCTGGAGCAGCTGTTCTTTGCCACCCATTGCAGGAATAGGGATCTAACTTTCATGTGTACTGGGCAAAAAGTGATTTTTCTCAGATATTTACATGTTATAAAAGTATATAATCTGAAAAGACCTATCAAAAAATGTTGGTGGTATATTCTCCCCTATATATATATATATATATATATATGTAAGCTCTAACAGACATTTCCCTCGCCAGTATGATTTCTTCATTCCATAGCTCGTTGATAGATTTTATTTTTGTTCTAGAGCTCCAGAGAAAGTATCAGAAAAATACCTTCAATAAAGGAACAAGTAAAAGCAAAAAAATGTGTACCTATTACATTTAATTCACATCTGGAAGCAAAACTGGAGTTTTGAGAAACATATGAGAATCCCTGGAACTAGATCACATGGAGAGCGATTCACTTCTGGAAATAATGCTTGAACAGCTGATTTACTTGAGGGCAAATCTCGAGGGATTCTTGGTCAAGACCATTTCAAGCATCTGGAAGGTGTCCAAGGTCTGATTTCAGAAGTATATGCATAGAAAGTCTTCTAAAGTACAAAACAGACGGACTCCCATTTACCAAAAATGGCATCAGGCCACAGACTTTCTGTCACTTTCTAGCTTAGGCTTCTGGGACATTATATGTTCAGCTTTAAAAGAAACATTGTGTCTAAGTGTGCATAAGTGTGATGCACATGTTTTCATATGTTTAAAAAAGAAAAAACAAAACTAAACTAAACAAATACCCAGATGCGTGTACACATGATACATGCGTATGCTGCCAAGAGCAAAACATTGTGGTAATTAAATGGAAAATTTCTCATTTCCTGAAGGCCAGGCTTGGTCCAAATATCTTGGTATGTATATGAACTACAGCTCCCTTTTTCACCTGGGAGAAAATATGCAGCACTGATCCACTATATTATTTCCTATTAATATACCATCTGGAGTGTAGTTGCAATATGGAGTGGATGAGGCAAAGCAAGATCAACTGTATCAAAGCATCCAACAGCAGTGATCCCTATAATAACCTCTCAGACTGATTTCTTCCCAAATTTCTCCTATAAAAACCTTGGAGCTTTAACTCCGGTTCTCTACCCTCCAAATGTTGTGGCAAGAGGCAGCTTCTCTATAGAAAAGAATCTGTCACAAATAGAAGATTATTAATTTAACCCACCCTTCTATACTTAAAGATTTAGATGATAAAACTTTTACTGACCAAATAAAGCACAAAGTTAATAACATAATTTTTTAAATATTCAGTTAGTCCTTTACTAAGTGATATCTTTATTTGAAAAACAACCAATGGAGAAAAGTCAACAATATCTTGAAAGGCTTAAAAATAAATGTTCCATCCACCATCTGACTTTGATTAAATTGTGCAGAGAACTGTCATATCAAATAAATTCCTCAACTCCCATATAATGGGAATCATTGGTCAAACTAGCCAACAGCTTCTTTGTCTTAGAAAATATATTAATCTAGCATTCTCTGACAAAGATAAATAGAAATAAATGAATTAATCAAAACATGCATTGAAATAAAAATGAAATGTTGGATCATCCAGTTTCATTTTCTGTGTGAAATAGGTGAAACTGCATTCATTTATCTTCTACTCTTCTAATATTTTTGGCTGAAGCTTATCTTTCAAAAGCACACCTAATCTTGATTTGAAGACACAAGAGATGGGGAATCTGTTATTTTCTTTGCTAATCTGTTAAGATGATTGATTGTCATCACCACTGCAAATCTGTGTTGAGTTGCCAGTAGTGTTGCCTCAGCTTCAGCTTTGGGATGTGGTTTTACCTTTCTTTCCTCTATAAAAGAAGTCTTCAACGTCCCACAACCTTTCTACCAAAGCAAAATGGAAACTAACAGAAAGCTTTCGTCTTAACAAGTCACTTAACAAATGTCATCTACAGGTTTGTCACAGAGCCTAAACTATCCTCAGCCTGCTGTGGAGAGCTGTAGTCTGTGGGAAGCAGGAACTGATTCAGTCAGAGGTCTTCCACTCCTGCCTCCTAATTCACAGAGTGGAAATGACTGTGGGAAGGGAAAAAAAGGAGAAAAAAAGGGAGAGGAAGGGGTAATGTGGCTGTAGTGTGTGCCTGTCAGGTCATTGCTTGCTACAGAGCACGTTCTGTGGAACACTGGGGGAAAGTGTGTGCTTCCCTCCACTCCAGCCCTATCCTGCTTCTGTTCCTGCTGCTATCCCTTTTGGGAGATCATCTAAGAAGTATAAAAAAATTCTAACTGTAAGAAAAGTATAAATCTATTTTATGAGTTTCTTTAGATAGAAAGGCATGTTTTTGTCATTAGACAATGGAAAAGACAAGAGAGACAGCAGTTTGTCTCAAATTGCCAGAATTTAACCTCTCTAATGCATGAAAATTATTCCTATGCTTTTAGTGATGTGAAGTGAATTTATTCCATTTTCAAGGGGTGAAGTTGTGTCTTTGATGAAGCAATACTGTATTGCTATAATTGAAATTCTTTTCTACATATGAGTTGGGTGATCTAATTAAAAAAACCCACAAAGTTTTCAGAGTATGTTTACTTCCTTGGTCTTTGGAGCATCCTTTCTCATAAATTCTGAGACAACAACATTGATTTCCCACACATTCTCATGGTTAAAACTCACCAATCTATTCTGGTGGCTTTCTGATAATTTGGCAATAGACAATCACTGTAAGAGGTGAACTGCAGCTTACAGACTGCACTGCTTATTGGAACAGGCCTTAATGGAGCACAGCTGGAGTAGATGGGACAAACATCATGACGTTCCTAATCTGAGCTAGCTCCAATTGCCTGTTTAAAATAATATTGTTTTAAGCAGGAGTAATATTCTGCAGCACAGATCTGCAGAAGGAATGCCTCTTCAGCTGAGCTGAATACATACTCCATTGAGGAAACTAGTAATGTTTTTTTATTATGATTAATTAGTAAATTGTAAAGAACCTATATGACTTTTTTCTAACGTCTCAAACCCATTATGTGAGCGTTTCATAAGCTCAGCAAAACAAAGACAGCATCTGTCCCTGGCAGAATACTCATGAGAGGCAATTATTCAGCAATTAAGGAAAAACAGAAACATGAAGAGAGCAGAGAAAAAACCTTGTGACATTAAAAGCATACTTTCATGCTTCCATACTTCCATGTCTTTTCTTTCCACAGCAGTAGAACCTGCATATTGAGATGAGTACTGTTTTTTTCCGGCATCAAATGAACGGTTGAGATATCAGACCACACTGTTGCTCTAATGCTTGCTCCTGGATCTTTCATGTACCACGAATACAGATTTGAGGATCCAGAATAGGTTCTGGATTGAAATGTGTTAGAAATATGTGCTAGAGGCTATGTTTATATGATAAAATTCACGAAGTACACAAGTCACATTAAAGCCAGGGAGGCGGGCTCTATCCTGGATCTTGAAAGCTCGTGGGGAATCAACAACAAAGTAAGGAGATGCTTGGTGCAGAGTAGGGGAGTTCTTGACAAATATTTTGGTAAAGAGGGAGTTCACAAAGCAATGTGGTGGTGACAGGAGATAGATTCATAGACAAAAGCACACAATGAAAAGAAACGAGAAACTAAGGAGAAAGAATATTGGATTGAGTGCACCCAGATGGTTTTTGTTTGGCTAGATGATTTACTCAGCTTTGAATGTTTCATTCTGGTTTCACCACACGTCCCTGTTTTACACCCTTATGCTAGGGAATCCTTTTGAGACTGTTTATGAATTACTTGGGTGAACAAGAACACTGAGGACAAGTAAAAAGTCTTTTATAGACATATATAGCCATGTGGTGTCTGTGGAAGAATATTTCTACTGAAACAATGTCTGCATTTAGCTCTTGCTGTACCTACATCCTTAACCCTAGGATGGAATTTGCTTGCTTCATTAATTCTAGTCATTGTTTAGCAGTGTAGTGGCTTCACAGGTTCCATAGCTTCATTCAGTGTTTTTCCTCGTGTGATGTAGCTTTCAAAAAACTTCATGTTATTTCTAGACTGATTTTAACTTGTAGAATTCTGAAACATTGGATGAAATCAAAGGTTCACATTAAGTATGCTGCTCTTTGGTTTATCCCATGTTTGCTGTGAATACAGAACCCTGTTTCTTTTACTTCTTTCACAATTCAGTTACACTCTGCACTTTTTCTGTAAAGATTATTGGCTTCTGTTGTTAAAGAACTTTATTTAATCTGCTATTACTTGGCAGTTATGTAGACTTTTGTATTTCTGCTTGCTTGATCTTTCATTTTTTAAAAAATGAGTTTGTTTGTCCATGCACTCACAAATTTTCATCTACTCTCTGTAAAACTGACACAAATGGTCCACAAACAACACTGAACATGCAGATCAAAATGTCCCTTGTAATTTGGTATCTAAGAGCTGCTTCGCAAGCAGATCTTCTCCTCACTTCTTTAAACTGCAAATTTATTTGATATCCAAGAAGAAGGGTGTTTACTTCTCTTCCACCAGGATTTATATTAACTATGCCCTAAAATTATATGAGGATTATGTGGTTTAGTAAGAAACTGATGTTTTTCTATGCAGCCAAACTGAAAATCGGGTGACTTTGCAGGATTACATGGTGATTGTTCACCCTTGAAATCAGAGTGTTTTCTGGAAAACTTGACACGGCTTTAACTCAATGAAGCAATTACATATGGATTTTTAGAGAAATTGAATTATACCAGAAATTAGCAATTTCCTTGGGTTTTAAAATTAAACTGAAGACTTTTGATATTTTTTTGCTGTGTCAGGAGTTAAAGAGATAAGAAATAGATTCCTATCCTCTATGGTCCTGTCCTATCCTCACCCTTGCTCTGGCCTTCAATTTCTAGGTCCCATAGATGATACATGGTGTGGTAAAATAAGGGATGATAGCAAATGTATGATATTAAATTTCTGATATAGCTGGGAAATGCTTGTAGTGCTTCTGGCACATCTAAAAAGCAGGTGCATCAGTGATATAATTATACTGTACCTGGAAAAAAATTTTAGACAAAATGTTTTGAAGTGTAGGATGAAGACTTGTGTATGACTCACATGAATTAGGGACTAATATCTGTCAAAGATATGAAAATATAATTTTATTTATATTCAAGCAACTACATAAAGATATATACCCTCAACTTTTTCCATAAATGTTTATCTGTATGACTCAAAATACCTAAATGAAATTGCCAGAAAAAACTCTACAGGCAAGTAAAAGCCTGTACAGCATAGAAAGATGAAAAATGCCATTAGAAGTGAAAAAGCCTGAAGCAAATATTTATGCTTATTTCCAGGCATCCATAGCTTTAGTCTGTTTCCAACTTCTGCATTAAGGGTAAAATGAAATACATAAAATATGCTTTGGGCTATAAGATCTGAGAAAAATTGCAAGGCTTATAGTTGAAATATTGGAGCCAACTTACCAATTATTTAATAGTGCTTTAGATTAGGTGCTTTGTCCTGCCATTATCCCTAGCTAAAATTCGGTGTCTTGAAGGGGAGGAATTGTATGTCGCTGTCCATTCAAGCACTAATGAGGGCAAAGTTCATCTAAACCTGTCTTGTATAGGAAATTTGGGCTGGATTGAAGACAAGTCCTTAGTTATCTCAAGTATGATTTTTATAAATGTATATTTAATTACTAAATAATTGTTCCTCTTCTTTTAGTTTATCCTTTTGGATTTTATCTTACTTGGATTTATACCAGCAACTTCTGTCTTCCACAACACAGCCAATGCTGCTTATTCTCTCTCCAAGTTTCAGTTCATACAATTACCCTCCTTCATAGAAATAAATTTGTGTGGAGCTTGGGAACAGAACAAAGATGTCTCACAAAAAATGCAATGGCCTCAACTGCTAGACTCTGAGTTAAACTTCTTGACAGTTTCTAGCTTTCTTTTCTGTTTGTTTGGGGATTTTTTTCTGCTGGTGAAAATCTTAAAAAACTGTTAGGTTTTCTAGGAACATTTATTGGAGCTTATAAAGTTTTGTGAGTTGGGAAAGCACGTTCCAGGCAAATCCTGTAGGAGTGTCTAAGCATCCTGTTGTACAAATTAGAAGCACTTTTCAGCAATAGTTCAGCTGCAGGTGTTGCCAGCTGCAATTTCTAGAAACACACCTAATTTTTCAGGTCAGGAAGTACAAGCTGTTTCAAAGGACACTCTATGCTGAAGCTGGAAAACCTCTGGGAATCCTGGGAGTTAAGCTGTGGGACTGAAACACCTGCTTACAGAAGCTGCAGACCTTTATGTGTGTCCCTGCTGATTAACCCTGTGCTTGTCTCCTCACTTAGTGCTGATAGATGTCACCATAACGTTGTAATTCCCAGGTCTTCTCTGCCCCAGGGAACATGCTGAGTTTCACTACCCTGGCTACAAACTGTCTGCAAACCAGTCTTTTCAACTGCAGCCCTCACTAGGCAAACATAATCACTGGGGAGTAAAGAAGGGTGTGAGCTGCAGAAGTCTAGATGGGAAGAATTCCCTTGGTCAAGTAGTGAGAGGCAAATACAACCCCCCCCCCCCCCCCCCCCCCCCCCCCGATACTGATAACATCTTTGAGAAAATCTTCATCTGTGGAGAATTAAAAGGGACCGAGAACAGGATATGGTTCACCCTAAGGTTGATACTAATGGCTTGAATCTGACTAAACATCCGATTGCTAAAAACAGATGTGGTCAAGGACAATTTTCTTTGGAAAAAGGCAGTACCAAGATGTGATACTAGCACTCTAATTAGAATTGACAGATTATGCTAATGCAGATACACAAATCCTTCTCAAATGATTCCTTCTTAAAAGCTAAACTCAGAAGAGACTAGGACATAAGTAACCACAACTGGGTTTTGTCATATCCCTTACTGGGCTACTGGAACTGCTGGGATTTAGTCACAAGACTAATATGACAGAATACAGAAAGCAGACTGAGTAAAAAAATAGAATAAAAGAATGTATGACTCAGCAGTGTGAGATACACCCAATTCTGTCAAGTGACTAGTCAAAAAATATTGCCTTCTCAGACTCCAATGTGCAGACTCTAGAACGAGATTAACTTAATTTGTCCAATGAAAGTTTTGTTATTGTCTGGAGTACTTTTTGCCTGTGAAAAGATAAACATCCTGTTCTGTAACAGGGGAAAAAAGTAGGTTTTTTGTTCAGTTCCAGCTTGCTAGGAAGCTTCACTCAAAGCTTCCTTTACTGAAATGTTTTATCTGAATGTGGAAAGGTAGTCACCTACTCAGAAACCAGGAGAAAAGCTAAATTAATATAGAACAAATCAAACCCTAAAACCTTTTCCTCTTATTAGGTCACCCTGAGGAATTTTTCTGTCTCTGTGTTATTGTATCACCTGCTAGTCTTGGTGTCAGAAGCACTCCTTCATGCTGAGGGAATCAGTGGAGGAAATCTGGGACTAAGTAGGATTGTCCCTCAGTTTGTGAATCCTTTCCTTTGTGACTTGATTCTGTACCAGGATTCATTCTCTTCTGCTTGTTCGCCATCTCCCATGAGGATAAGAGGGACAGGAGATACTGCCTGGTCTGTCATAGGATCTCCCCTGGACCTTATTCAGGAGTTATGAATACAGTTTACCAGGTTCAAGGCTCTGGTAATGCACAGTAATTTCACAATTATAAGCCGCACCCGATTATAAGCCGCACATCCGGGTAGCAGACGGGATTTGTCCATATATAACCCGCACCCCGAATATAAGCCGCATTTTTTTTTTTTAAAGCGAGGATCCATGTGCGACAAAGTAACAAGTTCGTAACAGAATCGCGCCAGTGCTGGGTTTGGTGTCAGTTGCTCAAGTTGCAAACAGTTTTCATAGACCAGCGAAGCCTTTAAAGGCAGCCCCAGGCACCCTACCCATGCCGTGGGCCCTGGCACTCCCGGTGCTGGCTGCTGCAGCCCCCTCCTGCTCGGTGGTGGTGGTGACTCGCTCGCTCGTGCAAAGGCGGCAGCAGCAGGTCCCTCCCCAGTGCGAAGGCGGTGGCACCGGCGGTAGGGAGCGCGCTCGCTGCAGCGACAACGAAGGTGGCAGTGCCTTACTCGCGGCGGCGACTTGCTCACCCGCGCAAACGCAGCAAAGGCTGCTCGTTCACTCATGCGAAGGTGGCGAAGCCTGGCTGGCCTCACCAATCCAGTGGCGGCTGGCTGCCCGCTCACCAGTGGCTCCAGCTCACTGCCCACCTGGCAGTGGCTCCGTGGCAGCTCTCTCCCCGGCTGGCTCTCACTTCCAGGTTGGCATTTTGCTGGGATTTGTCCATAAATAAGCTGCACCTGATGATTAGCCGCACTACTGGGGTAGGCTGGATTCTTCAGTGAAAAAGGTACCACTTTTAATCGTGAAATTACTGTAACAACTTCTGATATAAGGTTTTTTAAAGTAAGGCACAGTTGATTCTTTTGGTTAAATGTAAGTGATATACTGGCATACTTTGGGATATTTGTGGAAGTTATTAGGAATTTATTAAACACTTTTTAAAGTCTTAAGAAGAAATGGAAGAAATGGAAATACACCTTTAGGCCATCTAATCCCTACCTTTGCAAAAGGGGAACTGTCCCCTCAAGTATAATTTCTGGGATTTGGAATAGATTTTCAGGGTCTCCTCCTGCTATCCTATTTTGAAAGGCAACCCAGGACTGTAGCCATCTATATCAAATTGTAAACTGAAGATGGATGTTTTTAAGCTATTCAAACTGCTGATCCTTCTGGGAATTTAGGTCTATTCTATTTTGGACCTTATTTCTGTGGTAGCTGGCAGACATAAATGTTTACTAATATATATTGAATAGTATTGTGTGTTGTAAATACAAAATATGGACTGTTAATTTTTTTTAATGTTGTGAAATGAATGCTGGTCTGCATGCTGTCACTTTTCAGTGTAGCCTTTCTGATCTGGGCTGAAAAAGGCACATCCAAAGCAGATCAGTGATTCAAAGAAGTGTTGCTCTTTAAAGTAGACTGTTTTAACTTGTTCATCTCCTCCAGTTTAGATCTCTTTCTCTTGCTCACCTCCTCTTTTTCTTAGTCAATTGTAAAAGGAAAAAAAAAAAACAAAAGAAATGAAGTGAGAAGCAAGAGAGTCATCCAAATAAAAGTGTAATTGAAATAGGGATTTTTGGTTTTTTTTTAAAGTTGGATTTATAGTTCTTTGAATTTCTTTTCACTGAAACCAGAGTCAATGATGTGTTGACTTACATTGGACTTATTTAATGAAAAGCGTCAATGGTAGAATGAAATGTCAATTCAATGTGATATAAAATACTTCATGTTGATACATCCAATTGTAGTTTCTTTAGTCACTGACAGTGACTTAAAAAATTTTAACCCCAGAAGTGTTCACCCCTGAAGGAGTGAAGTCAGAGTCATGAAGTTATAGAGAGGCTGAAATAAACGAATTAAAACACTGACAGAACTTCCATTCATGGTGGTGTAATACAGTTACTTACATAAACTTAGCTGCCTTGAGAAATGGATGCAGGGAAAGTTGTGCTCTATGACAAGAGTGACATTCAGTTGTACAAAGGTCTTAGCTCTGCCCCAACAAACACACTCCTGATGCTAATAATGTTGAACTAATTGATAAAATGAGAAAAAGAGCTGAAAAAAGGGTCCAGGATGTGAAGACATAACATAGAAAACTGGTTTTACAGAAGTAATTCGGAACACAGATTTTTCTGCTTGCAAAATGGGCAGCCTACATTTCTTCTGATCTTCCCGTCTTCTCTTGGGAATGTTTTTCTTTCAAAATCTTCCTTGAATTTTTTTATATTTGGAAGTTTGGCTGCCTCTACTAATTTATAGGGGACTTATCTAAACATAAAGGAATACTTAATCTTCTTTAGGAGTATCTGTATATTCATTTGGAAACAAGGCTTTGTTTGTACTTCAACTCTTACTGTATATTGGTTATTTTCATTATTTATATGTTGCCAATTTAAAAATAATCTCTTACCTACTAAAGATGAGCATATAGTTCCTTCCACATTATGACAGCTGGCCTTGCCATCCACTTCTTCAGTTTGTGTCACACCAGTTTGTCTATAAAATTACCATGGACCTCACTGCAGGCCGTGCTAAAACCAAGATATACATCCACTGCTGTCCCCATTGTCTGTGGAGATAGTCATTGGATCACAGAAAGCAATTAGGTTGATCAAGTATGAATTGCTGCCTATTCACAGTCACCTTCTTCTAAATCATGTATCTGAATATGACTTTGAGGATTTGCCACACAATTTTCCCAGGACCCTGAGCCAGTGAAGCCTGTAATTTCCCAGATCTTCTTCCCCTTCCTCAATAGTAGTGTCACACATTCCTTTCTCCAGTAATGTGAAAACTCCCCTGATCACCATGACCTTACAGAAATGTTAAGGGTGAATCTTTGTAGTGACATTGGCCAGCTGCTGCTGCAGCATCCCTGAGTGTGTCTTCTCTTGTGGGTACTACTTCTCTCTAACAGATTCTGCTACAGCCTTGGAGAACTGGCATGCCAGAGGGCAAGTTAACCAGTGAAAACAGACTTTCTCAATGGCTTTTGTCATTAGGTTCTGTGTCCAAATAACCAGATTTTCCCTAACCTTCCTTTTACTGCTGGTGTACCTACAGAAGAACTTCCTTGCCCTTTATCTCCCAGTCTAGTTTTAACTCCAGCTGAATTTTGACTTTCCTAATCCCCTTCTTGCACACTTTGGAAATGCTTCTACATTTCTCTTGAGTATGACCAGGTCCTGTGGTCATTCCTTTTGTGTATGAGCTCCATCAGGAAATGCCCATTCAACCACTCTGCCATGCTTGCTCAAGCTTCTCCGCTTTGTAGTGTGCACTCAACTGGTAGCTGTCCTTTCTTTCTTGAAGTGAAACAAGTATAAACTGGTTTGGCAGTTTGATTGCATTATATTTTCAACATTATGGGCTGTGCATTTAGGAGGAAGCCTTATTTTGAATGACAAAGTTGAGAAACTTGGGATATGTTCAATCCATGCAAATACAACAGCAAGATGGGTTTCAGAAAACTGTAGTGAAATAGCAATTTAAAAAATCCCAGTTTGATGTGTAAGACATAAAGCAAAAAATGGTTTATGGGTATTGCCTTATCTTTAGTCTAGGAATAAATCTCAAAGTTCAGTGTAGGGCAGACTGTGATTTACTTTCAACTATTTAAAAAATACAAGTAATTTGCCAACAATGGAATAGTGTTTTATGGACAGCATTTGCTGATGTTGAGATGGCTGGCACTGATCAGTGTACTATAAGTGTGCAGAAACTGAGCTGCCAGGTAAAATATGTCTATTTCAGATGCCTGTTCCAAAAATTGTCAGCTCAGATGAAAAAGTAATAGAAATGAGAGATTCAGAAGACTGAGTAGTAGTCATGCTGTATCTATTTCCTTGGCAACACTTGTTTGCCTGCTTGAGTTCTTGCTAGTGTCTACTTCAATTCCACATGTACAGCAAGTTATATATAGAACAAAAGCTAAGAAATCAAAAGGCTCTTTTCTAAATATTATCTGGTGACACTTCATCTGGAGCCTAAAAAAAAACTACAGTCATGAAGAGAAAGAAAATAGAACAGAGATAAATCTAATGAAATAAATATGCACAGAGGGAAAAAGAGAGAAAATAATCCAACCAAACAGCCCCAAGTGTTGGACTCTTTTCATGACACATATCTGAAACTCACATGATTTGGATAAGTCTAATATTTCATTATGCTGGGTAGCAGTTGATGGAGCCAGATGGTCCCTCAAAGAAAGAGAACCACAAAGAATCTTGCCAAGCTGCTGATGTATTAAACACTCACTCTGTAAGCAATGTTGTAACTGGAGGCCCTTACTCTTGCAGTCACAAAATGGAGGGTGTTAAAAAGTAAGCTTTGAAAATTTTTATATTTATGGGGTTTTGGGGGGGATTTTTCCCCAGGCCCTCCTCCTGGCAGCAAAGCTGGTCTAAGCTGTTCCTATCTATTTCCCTTTCCCCCAAATTTGTTCCTGTCTCTGGATCATCTCCTCGTTTGTGCCACCAGAGATATTTATGGTCTCATGGCAAACATTATTTGCTAACTGATCACCCATTTATCGGTCAACTCATTCTGAGCAAAACTATTTTAAAATCCACTCCCCACGGCTGTTTTTACCCTGGAGTCATTTAATGAGTTCCTTGGTTTGGTTTGTCTCTCAGTGCTGCAAGCAGCTGTACAGTAAAACTGAAAGGGATGGCATGGAAGCAAGCAGGAATGTCTCTGGGCAAGGGCAGGGAGAATGTTTACATCAGAAGAGCTGCCAAGGGAAGCATCCGATGAACCACAGTGTGAGCCACGTGCTTTTCCATTAGGACTGAGCCTGGTAGTTTGCCATATGCTAAGTGAGAGGTAGTTCCTGCAAAGGAAAGCTTATAAGGTAAGAAGTCAAGACAGAGAAAAGGCTTAAGTGTGCCACTTTGCCAGTGAGGGCTGAGACTGAATCCCAGATGCTGAGAGCACTAAACACCACAGCCATTTATTTTGTAGCTTTAGTGACTGCAACACAGATTTCTGGGTTAGAACTACTCTCCTGCAACATGCGCCTTGCTCAGCACAGTGAGAAGGAAATTTCCTGGAGCTAATTAGAATAGGAAAATAATCTGTTCTTGGAAGGATTTAACTATGCATTCTTATGATTTTAATTGCCTGCTTTACTCAACAAGGTATTCAGGAAACTGCAGAAGACGTTGTACTCTTTGTTGTCCAAAGACCAGTCAGAAATATCAGAGGAGGCAACATTCCTAATCATAAAACACCCAGCCATGTTTATAACAAATCATAAAGGCAGTTTATTTAAATCCTACCTAGTCTTATGCTTTCACAGTCTTTTTCTGACAGTGTATCTTGGAATTTATATATAGTGTTTGCTACTGAGAGTCATGCTTTGTAGAAAATATTTCCTAGAAGTATCTGCTGCTATAATGCAAAGGTCATTTGCAAAAATTCTGTCCTTATTATTCCCTCTAGCAGAGATAGTGAGATGAACTGAACTTCTTTAGGAAGAGAAACCATTTCAACCTGTCCAAGTCCTGCTTGGACCTGAAGTCCTTTAACATAAACATACAAAGATGTATGTAATTACAGAAGGAACAGAAACAGCCCTCAGACAAACTGAAGGAATACAAAGGAAACCACATAGGCTTCCAACAAACCAAAAGCCAAAATGCTGATATTAAAAGTACAACAGAAGTTGTCTTGTGGGATGGGTGTTGCAAGAGCATGTAACCAGCATGAGTCAAAGTAGTCATGGTACAAATCACAGGAAATTGGACTGATTGGTGTGATGGGAAAGTCCACAAAAATAGAGCAGATTCAATCTGCTCGTTACCTAAAAAATGAGACTTGACAGAACTAGAGTATCTTTCTGCTCCTGTGTTCACACATGAGTGTGAAAAAGTAGCAATATATCTCCCTGTGTTCAAGACAGCCATATTTAGGATTTACAGATAGTCAATTTGACTGTTCTCCTTAGCCCAAATAGCAGATCTATTTCTCAGCAAAAATGCTAATTTTTAAACTATTTTTGCTTTTGCTATAACAGCATTTTACACCTGCAGTACTCAAAAATTATTTAAGAGAATTGGATTTGTGCTTCTGAAAAACAACAGGAGTCACTTTTCATTCCCTAAAGGCTGTAAATTTGCTGCCTTAACCAAAAAAATTGGAGAGGAATTTGAAATTCATTTCAGATGAATTGGAAGTGTAACACCACCATCCCACCCTGTTACCATAACACACAGAAAAGCATAAAAAAACCGCAAAACCCTTTTTATGATAAACAAAAATAAAATAGTTTGGATTTAAAAAATTGTTTTGTTTGGCCAATGCCAGCTGCTTTTATATGATATTATTTGAGTCTTATTCTGAGGAAAAGAATTGGCAATTTTTATAAAAAGAATGGTATTGTTAATAAAACAGGGGAGTGGCCGCTGCTTGTGGCCCAGAGTCCTGTATTGATGCAGTAGTGTTGACCTGGACACACCAGCACAGGATGGTTTATGGTGTCTTTCCAACATGTGATCAGCACAATTTCTGACTGCTATCTTCTGCACAGACAGTGTTAATATTCGCATCGTGTATTTTTTGCACGCTGCAGACATTTGTTCAGACAAGCACATGCTGTTGTTGGGACACATAAGAATGCCTGGCACTTTTTCTTCTTTCTCTGTCCTTTGTAGCTTAATGGAGGAGATTCTTCAGCTGTCAGTGGAGGAGAGCCAAACCTGATGAGCTGTTCAAGGAGCAGAGAGAGTTTGCTGTCCAGCCTGCTCTGTGGTTACCTGCACTGCTGACACTTCGGAGTAAGCCACTGTAAGTAGCTTTCCTGTACTCAGGATTTCTAATTCCCATTATTGGTGCACTCTCACCATAGAGTAGAGGATCATTGAATGTGTGGTTTGCTTAGACCAAACCTTCAGAAGCACTCTGATCCTCCCTGCCTGTACATTCTTCGAAACGTGTCTTGTTGAATCACATGTCTGCAGGTTGTTTTTTCCTCATGTACTATAGAATTGAGATTAGGTGGAACATATGAAGTCTGGGTCCTTTAACATGCATGGCAGCCTGAAGCAATTATTGAATTTAACTCCTAAAAAGGGTGTGTACATTGATGTACTTTGATATGTGTGCATGATCCCCACTCAGCCTTCTTCACAGATGCCTGAACTGTCTCACATCTCTCAGTGTTTCCTCACAGGAGAGTTGCTGGAGTCCCTGCATCATCTTCATGGTCCTTCAGTGGGCCCTTTCCATGATGCCCTTACCTCTTGTACTAAGAATCCCAGCACTGGACACAGCAGTGTGACCTCACCGTGTCAAAGAGAGGGCCAGGATCTCCTCCCTCCACCTGCTGGCAGTGCTGTGCCTAATGCAGCCCAGGACAGCGTCTGCCTTCTTTGTGATTCATGCTCAACAATCAGCATAAGAAAGGAAGCAGTAATTTACAGTAATCACTAGCATTTTTAACTGCAGCTGTTATAAAAGTTTTTAAATCCCTGATGTTTTTAATGGACAGCAAGTTCAAAAAGACAATTCAGTAGAATCTGTGTAAAAGTAAACTGTCCTCCCTAGTGTGGTTTTTTTGGCTTCATTAAATATTTTACTATTTGCTCTGATGGTTTAGTAATTGCAGCTGTCTAACATGAAAGTGGAAAATTGGTCAATGGAAGTAATGCAGAAATTCCTCAGAAAAG
This sequence comes from Sialia sialis, assembly GCA_009812075.1. Taxonomy (NCBI): domain Eukaryota; kingdom Metazoa; phylum Chordata; class Aves; order Passeriformes; family Turdidae; genus Sialia; species Sialia sialis. The sequence goes on from VRYO01002772.1 coordinate 26,129,037, forward strand.
ACATATTGCTCCTGCTCTTGAAATAACTGCTCTCTGAGAGGATCTAACATCCAATTACCTACTGAATTGTCACATTTTGCTCTCCTTCAATTATAATTTTGAAGGGTAAATGGCATTTTCTGCTATGCAATAATACAGTAACTCACAGCATTTGGAGCATGACTGCCAATTAATTAAATTAATTAATTAAATTAGGAACCAATTCACTTTTGGGGGGAATAGAGTGGATACACAGTGGTTACAGTGTCATTAAAGGAAGAGTACCTAATGTCTTAAAGTTATCTTATATTTGGAAGTAGAAGACAAAAATACATCTTATTAGAAAATTAAACTCCCATCAGTGGTGCTCACATGTGTGTGGGATTCCTTTAGCATATATATGTAGTATAAATTCACAAAGGTAACTCAAAAGATTTGCATTTATTTTACAGGTGTATCTTCATAACCATCTGACTGTTCCCAAATCCTGATTTTGTCAAAGTTTGAAAGAATTACTTTTAAAAGGTGGCAACTGATGTAGACTTTTCAGAGAAGTCACAAAATCCCCTCCCAAGACCTCCTATGCCAAAGCAAATATGAAAATAGGTGAGTGGAAATTGATGATCTGTAAAGCTGCATTCTCTGGCAGCTTAGTGGCACATGAGGAATTTTTTGCAACATAGATTTTTCTTTTTCAAACTATGTAAAGGGAGAAAACATTGCTAGTGCCATGTTATCGGTTGGTGGTTTTTGATTATTTTTTTTTCTTTTTGTTTTGTTAAATTGTTGTTTGTTTGTTTTTGTTTTTGTTTTTGTTTTTGTTTTGGGGTTTTTTTTACCCCTGAAATGGGAACAGTGAGGCTGAAGAAAAATTCCAGGGAATGAAAATGTCCATTACTAGCAGCTGACTTACCTTAGCTTTTCAATGGTCTAAAAATCAATACTGGGAAACACTTATGAAATGGTCTTTCTTGTTTACTGTTCCTTGACTATGTTTTTACTTAGCTATTTATATTCTCTTAAATTTTCCTTTATTATATTGGGTTGCAAAGCCTAATAAGAAAATCCAAAAGTAAATGAGAAATGCTATTACTCAAAGGACTAGGGATTTTTGTTTAGAAGTTTGTATTTGGAAGGAACTGAATTAAATCCTTACCAAGGAATAGATTTTAGTAACACGAATAAGATAAAAAGCCTGGGGTTTCTTCCTGTTTACCTGTATCCTTTTGATATGTTTTTCCTGTGTGAGAGCAAGCTGGTATTATGTGTTGATACTTAGCTCTGTTTACTTACAGTGGCTTTTGAAAAACCTCTCTTGAGCACTTCTTTGGTGCTCAGAGGACAATTTTTGTTCACTGGAAATTCCAAAAGATGAGAAATGGATGTGAGGAAATCAACCGAGCAGAGCAACCATAGCTCATTTAGTTTCTCTTCCTACATTGGGGAAGAAATATTGTAGGTCACATTGCATCAGGCAGATGTGAGTTCAAGACCTCATCCAGAGTGTTGAAACTCTTTGGCAAAGTTAAGTAACATCTGCAAATACTTGGGTGGATATTATGTATGGCTACAATACACTCAACACACAGTGCAAACTGTGTTCAAAATTATAACTTCGTAAATATTTAATGTGGACATAGTGCATCTGTAAAGGAGAAATTTGTAATAGTTGTGAAAATTTGCTGGGCTATATACTTATATACGTACATATATATTCCTATTACATATATGTGTTTGTCTGTGTGTGTATAAACTGCTTTGTTTTATTTTATTTTCAAAACACCATCTTAGATCTCAGTCATGATCTTACTACACTTAGTAAGAATTACACCAAGTGAAAAATAAAGGCATAACAAAACAATTACAAAAGTCCACCATCCAGTTTTATTTTTAATACCACATGGTTCTAAAGCTGTCTAAGTTTATTAAAGGATTTAGCAGAATTAAAACACATCCATAGCAAGTTTAGTTAGCCATTTAATATAAATATAAAGTTATATGTAAAAAATGCATAGAATCAAAGTAAAAGCTCACCACAAAAATCTTTGATTTACTGAGCTACCTTCCACAGGATTTAAGGTCGATTCTCTTAATATCCCACAAAACCTTAAAGCTAAGACAACTCTTATCTATCTTTTAAAATTTTCTGTATTAGATACAAAGTCAAAACCTGCTTTTTTTGGAAAGTGTGTACGTATGATTGTTACTTCTAGTATTGCTCTAAAGGGTGCAGTGTTTTGCCTTACAAAGAGAAGTTCATTTGCTAGGAGGTTTACAAGTAGTTCAGCTCTCTTCATGCTAACAGATCAGATCTATCAAGCAATTAGTCATTCACATATAGCTTAAAATGTTTAATTTCCCTTACTGAGTATACAGCAGAGTAGGCGTATCTACACATGATCAGATCCCACCCTGTGTACTTGATGACACAAGTTCTTGTGAGAGGTGAGATCAGGAAGACGCAGTTTTGGGCAAAAAATAGGATCTCAAAAGTAATTTAATGTAGCTTCAAGAAATGACTGGAACCTGGAATTGTTCACCCTCAAGAAATTGTGATATTTCAGTATTAGTATTTACAGACAACTAAGGAGAGCAAGACAGCACTTATCAAAATGACTTATGAAGTTGGAATTTTTCAAAAGCTTTCTGACACTTTACTTGAAAAGTTTTGCTTGAAACAAACAATTTTCTAAATTGGTACATACTATTGGAGATTATCTTAACACTGAATGTTATCTGCTTGAATTCACATGTTGTCCTAAGAGACTTAAAATTTATGTGTCTTATCTTTTCAGAGTGCTCTTTGACAAGCTCCTTCAATAGAAAACATTTTCATAATATGCTGCAGCCATGGGTTTTTTTCCCATCTGTTATTCAGGAGGATCACAGTAAGTTCATGAAAGATGTATTATGAATATACGACTCTTGCCTTGAGGTGGAAAAGATATGATCCACCAATATATCTTCTTAAAACTTATATCTGGCATAAATAAATGTTACGCTGTTCCAAAGTAGAAGAAAAAAAGGGAATTAAAAATTAAAAAATTATATTTGAGTCAGTATTACTCCTAAAACCTTTGTCATTTGATATCTTTTCTCCCCATCATGTGGGTGGAAAATAATTTGGTTTTCCAATCAGTCTGGTTGAGTAGTTTTACTCATGAAAATTCTATGCAAAATCTGAGAGTGCTGAGTAGCAAACTGAATTGAGATTGAGAGTTGTCTAGTTTTTATATGTGTACTGCAGCAGACACATTCCTTAATACTGCTTTCAAGTGTGGGATTACATCCCACCTGAAGAAGACCCATTACATGCATGATATGGAAAGAAAATAAATGGATACTAGTGATGGGGAGATTACTGAAGGAATAGAATACATGCATTGGGCCATTGAAAGAAATACATACTGCTGTTTACATTTGCAAAGAATGTTCCTCGAGATTTTTTTTTAAATCCCTATGTGAGGTGATAAAATTTAACAGTCTGTGTAAAGTTATCTGTTTTTATTTAGCCAGCACTGATTGCAGCTATTAGAAAATACTTGTATATTTATATTTATGCACAAAACTGCATAGATTGCTAAAATAGATCTAGTTCTACCCTCTTGTACTAATTTCCTTTCAAAATCCAAGTATTATCATTTCCAAACTACAACTGTTTGGAACTTCTACAATCATTCAGCTTTTTAATAAAAATCACTCAGAAAAAATGTTGTATGAATATACCAGACTTGGTGAGACTGTCAACAGAAGAGTTCTTCAGCTGTCCCTTAGATTTTCTGCTTAATATGATACTCTCTAGGGGTAGAACTTTTGGGAGCAAAAATGTCTTTGAAGACAGAAAAAGAAATTTCCATCTCAGTCTAGGCTTAGTCTATCTATCTATATGTGACATAGCATAGAAACTTCTGGTTTCTTAGGGAAAAAGGACTTATGCAGACTCCACTTTTTCATTTTCTTTTCCTATTCTTATCTAATAACTTTTGAGCCTATGGCCAAAGAAGTAGAACTTCTGCCAAGAGAGCCTTTACTAATTACTCCAATTGCAGAAGTGAGTTTTGTGTGTACTAGACACCTGGGAATGTACATTCATTTCCAAAACATGACTTCCTAGGAAAACAGGACTCTCAAAGGTACTAGCTGTTTGTAAACATATTAGCATTTAGCTTGGATGACGGTAATCTACAGGATAAACTATTATGCCCAGGGAGGTTTCTTTGTTGCTTTGGGTTGTCTGTATTTTTTTTTCCAAGAAATACATGCACATCACTGCACAAATCTTCATGGAACCATGCTCTGTGGGACCAAACCCTAGCACTAGTTAAAATCAGCCCAAGGAGGCCAGTAAGGAAGTGGCTCTGCCTGTCTTTGAAGAATAAATATGCTGAGGCCTGGGAACAACTGCTCCTCTCTGTGAACAGTATTGAGAGTGTCATCCACAGAAATAGATCCTCAGTGTGTGCAGATATCTCATCTCGAGAACACAAACTGGCCTAATGGCACACAGTCTAAACATTACCTTTCACTCCCATAGGTTTAAATTCCACATGCGTTTGGCTGATGTGAACTCACAGCCATTAAATGATTTGTGTGCCCCCAACTTGGCCTCCTTTTGAAACTCCAGGGTGTCAGAAGCTGAGTGAAGCCACCATGAGGCTGGGAGACATGAAAGCATCAAAGTCAGGAGTCATCTGGCTCTTCACTGGCAGCAAACAAAAGAGGGAGCCTGAAGCTGCCATTTGACTGCACAGAAAAGCACCACACAAAGAAAGGTGTGCAGTCATCCTCTGTTCAGATAAATTAGCTGACAATGGCAGAAATTATGCTCTTCTACACCTCACACAGGGTGACCATGTGCTGACTCACAAAGTCCCTGGTGTAGTTACACAGGAGATGGAAAAGGTCTCACACACCATACATTCATCTTACACAATGAAACAACATCATAATAATTAATATCCTGTATCAGTCCCAGAGTGAAAAACAACAGAAAAAAAAATTCAATTTGCTTGATATGTTTTGCTTGGTATTTTCTTTGTAGATTACACTTTTAAAATAATTTCGTTCAAGGGTAGGCCTTCTTGATTTGAGTGATTGATAACTGCTTTCAAAATCTTATTGGAATCTTTTATATGCAACATTCATGGATCAGAAACTGGGATCATTTTGTTTCATCTCATTTTTTCCATCCCTCGGGTCCAGAAGATGTTTAACTAATCACCCAAAGTGGCCTGCCTTCATTGGGACTTCTTTTCCTTCTGCCACACAGCTGTTGGTCTTCAGTACCCTTAAGGAAATGAATTTAGTTTGTCTGAAAGAAGGATTTAATCCAAGCAGGTTCCAGCTCCCTGATGTCTTTCCTGACCAGCAAGCTGCAGGCTGTGAAGGGGGCTAATAGCTGCCAGAGCTTGTTTGAAATTGGGTTTTGTGCCTAACTCTGACTGCAGCACTGGTTGTAGGGCTGACAGTACTGGTGAGTGCTTACGGCTTGATGAGCAATGGCATGTTGGATGGGCCTTGATAATTCACCTCTTGCATCTTACAACTGTGAGGTAAAATTAGAAAAACATTTTTTTTTGTTGAAATTCAAGTGTTTCATCTCATTTTTGCCAGAGACTGTCAGGTTCAGCATAACTGCTCAAGAGAAGTTGTGGTAACATGCTTGACTGTCCCACCTTTAGTTTCCTTTGGGTAGCAAGCACATGGTCCCATCATACTTACCAATGGCCACCTCAAATTTCTCACCATTTCAAGTTCTCAGCTTCAAGATGAAGGCTCCTTGGCCAGTGCTGAAGATATATTTTGATTGAAATATACCTAAATATTGGGTGCTTTTGTGGATCTATTATTTGGTTTAAGAATTTATTCTCATGTCTGTCACAATTCAGGAAAATGGCCTAGAGAAAGGTGATAACTCTAATTAATTTAATTAGTTTCTTTCACAATTTGAGAAATTGATTACTGCCACAGTCAATTAAATTCTACTTTCTGGTAGCTAATGACTTAAATATTTTACGCTTGCTGAGTACTTCTACATATGAAGAAGGAAGGTGAGTTTGTTAGATTCAAAATAATACAAACATCAGTTTGTAAACCTTGTGCTAATCAAGGCAGCAAATGTGTTTCCTCAGTTTCCTGACATACAAATGATATTGTTTTTGACACAGTAATCAACATTCCCAGTTTCTGTCCTAATAATGCATATGCTGATGAATATTGATTTCCACAAAATGTATTAGTCTTTGAAATAAAGGACTTCCCATAAAGTACTATGAATCCTGCATCTATTATTAGCTAAATTAATGCAATTATTTACTGAATATTTTTGCAGCTCAGGTAAACAGAATGTCCTAAAGATGACCAAATGAATATAGTTTAAGTAAAAAAAAAAAACAACAATCCTCTCTGTAAATGCCAGGTGGCCTTACAAAAAGCATGCTCCCACATCTTTCCTATGCACATGAATCTATCACCACAAAAGACACAGCCTCTCATCATACCTGTACAAGCATGGCCATGGGGAGAATCAGTTATTTGGCAGTTCTGGATAGAGCAAAATCATGCTTGAAATAATGGCTTTTAACCTTTAGACAGCCAATGCAGGTTCAAGGCTACTTATTCTGTGCACTATTTGGGAGAGGTGCCATGTAGTAGATGACCTTCTGAATTCTGCACTAGTTCTCAGGTATGCCTACAATTTAGCTTTGTCAGAATTGCTAAGTGAGAGACCACTATTTTAAGATCTGCTCATTAAAGAAAATTAGTTTAATCTTTGAAAATGTGGAAAAAACCCAAATAGATAATGCCATAGCTGTATTTTCCTTTCCAAATTGCATCTGTGGGTACAGTACCACCTCAAAGACTTGTTTCCAAGCTTCCCTCTGAAGTGACCAACCAATTTTTCCTAACTTTATTAGCTAGTTTCCTTAGCAAATTGCACCCACTTACTTTTCCAGACTGAGTAACAGTCAGTTAAGTTTTATGTTTGTTCTTTCCTCTTTCTAACATTCTTGTGTCTATAGAAGATGGCTAGATCAGATACTGTACAGCAGCTGTTTTCACCAGGGTTTTTATTTTGTTTTGTTTTATTTTGTTTTGTTTATCAGCAGAGCTTAAATCTTTTTCCAGTGAAGCTGTAGTTGGTGGCATATCGAATTTCTCCTTCTGGAGAATTGCTTTGATGACTTTGCTTTTCCATAAAAAGTCCACGGACTTGTGGTGCTTTATTGGCCACAATTGAAAGTTGCTGTTTTAGAAATGCTGCCTTAACTTGCAAGGTCATTTAATGACCCACAGACAGATGTTGCACTGGAATTGTCTGCAGTCCTTTTCTCAAGTTGCTGATGATCAGTGTCTCTTTTCTTGAAGCCATTCATGAAGTTGCTCCTTGTTACTCTTTTTGCATTCCACCTGGAAGAAAAGAAGTCCCTATGAATTGGATGTGAAGATCTGTTTGCCTGGACATTTATTTCCTTAGGTCTGAAACTGAGTTTGTTAGATTTGCGTAGACAGGAGTGGGCCTGGGAATATGCTGCAATGACTGAATAGCATTTTCTACTTGGTGTTTAGCTTGGACAAAGGCCATGAGTCCCATGAGTCGGTTCTTGCAATCGCTCATCCCTAAATATTCCTGCTGCTGTTATAAGATAATTCCAGATTTTCAGCTGCAGACCTGGTATGCTGATTGCTTGGCTCATACTAACTGGAATTGGCTAGATTTTCCTTTCAGAGGAAGAGCTTAACAGAGGATGGCATTTGTTCTGGCAAAATATCTAATCTTTTTAATGGAATTAATAGGTACCTTTGTATTTCAGTTATCTGGTCAGCCAGTCAGAGGGTGCTCCTGGATGTAGCACAGGAAGTAATTTCAGACAAAACACACCTCCAACATTTGCTGGCTTTTGGACATTTCCCTACTAGAAACATGCTCAAATAAAGTGAGGTGAGAAGGTGAGGTAGGTGAGAAGCATCCATGAGCAGGAATGCTGCTAACCTCAAGCTACACTAAAGACACATGTTCAGCCAGGTTAAAGATTAAATTAGGTTCTACAAAAAAGTTGGCAACTGCTTGTTAAAGCACAGGATACTGGCTGCTACATCTTGTATTAGAAAGAGAATATGAATATTAGAAAGATAAAATCACTTATTTCAGTGTTAAGTTATAAGTACAGTAGGTTAGCTTCTGACCAGCATATTTGGTAGTTATATACATGAGGATAGATTAATAAGCGTAGCCTCTCTGCATCACCAAATGCAGATTTTCATTCTTTTGATTTTATTCTGTGATCACAATAAATTCAATTGTTGAACAGCCTTTTCTGACAAACATTTTTTTCTATTTTAGCTTTCAGATCATCAATAGCTACAATAGAAATATACTGCTTATATGATGGCTTTACAGTTCTAACATCACATTTCCTGTGGAGACTAATGCCCTCAGATTTTTGTGATACTTGAAGCTCTTGTATTACAAATATGCTTGGATGGAAAACTATTAGTAAAGGAAAAAGTATTACTGCAATCAAGTGATGAAAGAAGCCCCAAATATACCCTCAGCACTAATCTATTACTCAGGCCTCTATTGTCCAAAAGCAGACACCTCTTATTTTCCTAATAAGACCAAGAGCGGGACACTGAGTGCTACACTGAGTTGCTGCAAGTAGGAATCCTGAGACACTCACAGCATAAAAAAGACAGATTCCACAATTCAAACACAGCTCTCTGTGTTTTAAAACCTACAAAGTCATTATCTCACAGTATTTATTACATGATGCAGTGTTGTGTGATCTGTGTGCTTATAGGGCACAAAGCAGTTCTAGACAGAAAAAAACATTGTTTCTCCCAGAAACAGCAGAGTTGATAATTTGATCTACTCCTCAGATATCTGAACTTTCCCTGTCTGACCTATTTTGGCTAAAATATGTATGTGTATGCCATGCAGTACATGCCAAGTGGCTGAGACATCTCGATCTCTATTTCCTACTGCATACTGATTTGAGCTAGTTTATTTAGTTCTGACTTGTCCTGAGCAAGATAGACGTGCAGTGTGAGGATAAATCAACTTCAAAGAAGGAACAATGAGTACAAGGCATCACACCATGTATGCACGTCATAAAATGAATTTGCAGCATGCAAAATTAATTTGGGGCCTGACTTCAAGTGCACACGTTATGAGCATAGCCTGTAGAAATATGGAAATGCATCCTACATGTGTGGAAATCACAGGCTATAAGCTGTAGACACTGTTTTAGGATATTCATTGGCTATTTGACTTGAACTTTTGGCTACTGAATTAGCTAAAATAATAAGCAGAGAATCCTGACTTTTTCTGGTCCCAAATTACACATTCATTGTCTCTGTGTCAAAAAATAGATCATTTGAAGATAACTGCATTGTCTATGCCTGGTACTATCTACCTTTCACAAACATCCTAACACTGAGCCTGACAGAGTTCAAGAAACATTTGGACACTGCTCTCAGATACATGGTGTGACTCTTGGGGATGTTTCTGTGCAGGGCTAGGAGCTGGATTCAGTGATCTTGTTGGTCCCTTCCAACTCATTTTATTTTGTGATTCTTTAAGGAGAGAAAAAAGTTGCAATGTTACCTTATTAGGCAGTGTGATGTTTTGCACAGCTGGCTGACTTTACTGGCTCTGTTAGTAGATGAAAAGAACCTAATAGTTCATTCTGTTCCAGCCCTTAGCTCTTAGCACAAGTTTCATACTCTTTTTATGTCTTATAGCTATCTGATTACAAGAAGGAGGATTAGTAGTTTGTTTCCCACACATATCTTGGGATTTTTTCTCCGTGAACTACCCATGGAGCTTTACCATCTCTCCCATGTATTCTCACACTTTAAATTTAAATCTGTGAATCTGAACCTGAATTCTTCCAGCTCATGTGACCTCTTCAAATCCTGGGAAAAAGTGCAGCCAAATTGCTCTCTCAATTCACTCCCTCTGTATTGTGCAGCCATTAACAACAGGGCTGTAAGTCTGCTAGATGGCAATCCCATAAATCCCTTCCAGTCCTCTCAGTCCTCTGGCATTTTTCTTTGTCCTGCTTAGCCTTTAGCTATCCTCTGGCTGGTTAAATAGCTGTGATGGCTTGCAACCACCTGGCAGCCCAGCACCCAACCAGTTTGCTCTCGCATTTGGATAGGAGAGAGAATTGGAAAGACAGAAGCTGTAAAGCTTATGAATTGAGATGAAGACAGGAAAAGAATTACCAATTACTGTAAGGGTCAAGAGAGAGACTCAGCTTGGGGAAATTAACTTAATTTATTGCCAAATAATAGAAATATTTAGTTGCTGATTTGGGTATGGGAAGCAAAAAAATACATAAACTTTAGAACACTTAGACAAAACACACTCCCCATTTCTGAGGCACAGCTTCACTTCAGACACCACTCCTCCCTTCCTTGCTATCACTCACCACAGGTTGCATTCCATAGTGCCTTCAGCCAGACAAAAAGCAATGCAGGGTGCAAGTTGTGGTCTACATATGGAGGTTTCTGTTTGAAATTTCTTCCTTCTATCTCATTTCCTCCGGGACTCTTCTGGACATCCTCTAGGGATGTCCACTCTGCCATACAGCACCTCATCTTCCTGCTGCCTCTGTTGTATCACTCTGATTCTGTTCTCTCCCTGTTTGCTTCTTCTCTTAACCTTCCCTCATCCTCTCTTTCTCATATTTTGCCCATTCTTGTGTTTTTCCCTGGGCCACAACAAGCTTGTCTGATGGGTTCTCTTTTGTCCTGTGGTGAATCTCTTAGAGCTGACTATATACAATGTGGGGCATCCCATGGTTTCTTTTCACAAGGGCAACCCCGCAGGCCCTCCTCTACCCAAACCTCAATTCTGGCCCCAGTACACAAGCCACAAGACACCTTCTAGACACCGAGAAAGCTACAGAAGCATTCAAGATTTTTCATGTGAAGGCATGGAAGGAATATTCTGACAAAGAAGGTTTTAGTCATATCATGAGGAATATGCACTGATTTAACACCTTCAAGCCCAGATGTGGAAAGGGATAAAGCATCTCTAGCATCTTGTGCCTCTCAGGAGAGCCTAGTCATCAGCCTTCCACATCAGTGGAAATGGAGGCAGTTCTGTTGTTTTCCACTGCACACCCATGAAGGCTTTGACCTCTTGCATGTCCTGGAAACCAGCATGGTCTGGTTTGCAGCTCTCAAAGTATCCCATGGTATGTATTTGTTAATTTTCACAGAGGAAAATGACACACAGGTATGTGTAAAATACAGATATATACAAATATTCATATAAAAATAACATTCAATATGAAATCTTAGAAACAGTGTGCCATAATGACCCATGGTATAGTCACAAACTGGGGCACTGGGAAAAGATATGAGATGAAGCTATTGTAGCTTTTGCATTACTTTTCATATTTAATGGTTAGATAAATACTTTAGAATAAATATCCAATCCAAATTAAACTCAGTAACAGCACAACCTTATTTTAAAGATGTAGAGAATTTCTGACATTTGGAGTAAACATTACAGAATTCAAACACAGACTTGATGTCTCCATTTAAAGAACTGCTCCTCCAAACCCATTTGTTTTTAATCATCCCACACTGAAATCTACAATTAATAGCAGAGATGCTGGATTTTTTTAGTACTTGGTTTTATAGGCAACATTGCTTTTATTCTCTGGAACCTTGTGCACAGGTTTTTAAAGTATGTTGTGTAATACATAATTTGCCACTTTTCTGTCAAGGACAGATGATTTGATAATGACAAGTTATTTTTTGAAAGAAAATAAATTGCTGCTGTTGTGTCAAACTGTAAAAATGTCCAGGTTTTGTTTGTCTGAGAATGAAGATTTAACAACCTATTTCATTTCTACACTGAAATCCAGTCTACACTTTAATGTCAAATTTTTGCATTATTCTGTTTTAAGTACCAAATATTTATTTTTTTCCTGAGATACATTCAAGCCTCTCCCTTTCCATCTGGACGACTAGCAGAAGTGTAAGCCACATGTGGAATGGGGTGAGAAATGAGTGTCTCTACTTGAGTCTGTGTAAATCATCACTGGCAAGAAGGCAGCTGAGGGAGCTTTACAATCTCTCAGGAAAAGTCTGCAGTTAAAGAAAGTCTTATCTCAGTTTGTAATGAGTCTTTCAGTTCTATAAAGAACTGGGATGAATCCTCATGCATTTATTTTTCATGTCTCTGACTGAATGGAAAAGCACCCTCAGGTCACATTGCTACAACCTTCAATAAATTTTATGAATTATGTCCATGAACCAAGATTCTGGGACCACAGAGCCTCAATTTAATTCAGTCTGAAAGACATTAATATATTAAAAATCTCATATTTTTGGTATGGTTTTGCAAAACTTAGGGTTAAATCACAAATGAATTTACTTATTAGCCACCAATTAAATCACAAATTTTGTTTTACTCATTATTTGTTACTGCCTACTAAAGCCATTTTGTTAGGGTCAGTGAGAAGCAGAGAAGTAGAAATCTAACTGAGGCTTTTGTACTTCAGTGTAGTGAGTGGCTGACATGTCCAAGGGAATTCAGACTGGGCAGAGTTGAAAATAATCAGGCTTTACAGAAATACTTCTCCATAGGGACAGGCAGCTTGAATTATTTCTGTATAATTTGAAGCTGATGAGCAATCATTTGATCTTTATTTCACAAAATTTTTTTTCATTAACATGTACACTTTCAAGTTTTTATGCTCTCTACTCTTTCATCATTGCATGGTTCACATTGCAGAGCTGTGAGTTTGGGGTTGGGATTACCTCTGCAATGGACCAGGTGGAATGGATCCTGACAAATTACTCATGTGCAATCTATGGAAAAGCCAAGGCTGCCAGCTGGGACCTGAACTGGTTTATTCAGGGATAACAGGATGTTAGGGTTAAGCATAGGAGAGGCAATTTCCTATCTGCAAAGATAAGTCCACCAATAAAGCTTAGAATTTCAGCTCATCATTAGCAGATGTCTTCAATAATCATCTTTGTCTATGTTTATGTAGACATGTATTTACAGCAATTTCACGCCTATAAGGTGCACCAGAGTATAAGGCGCATTTCTGGATTGTCAGCAAATTTCCGAACTTTGTCCATTTATAAGGCACACCGGCCTATAAGGCGCACTTTTTTTATTTTTTCAGTGAGGATCCGCACGCAACAAAGTAATGAATTAGAAACGGATAGCAGGGTTTACTGGCAGGTGCTCAATTTGCAAACAGTTTTCATGGGTTGGCGCAGCCCTGGGTGCCCTCCCTGTGCCACGGGCCCCGACATTCCCTCCCACCCCTGGTGCTTGCTGCCGCAGCTCTCGCGGTGCTTGGCCCAGCCCCCAGCAATGCCCCCACATGACCCAGCCCCCGACACTAGTAGCTCACACTTCTGGATTGGCAAATTTCTGAACTTTGTCCATATATAAGGCACACCGGAGTAGATGGCTCACTTCCAGGTTTCAAGCAAAATTTTAGTCAAAAGGGTGAGCCCTATACACTTGAAATTACTATATATATATTTTTAAGAGGTGTTGCAAAAACATTATTTGGAGGTATAGGTTGGCTTTTGCTACTATCTTCCATTTCTGACTTTTTTTAACTCTGCCCATTGTCTTGCTACAAACTTCTTTGTTTTGTTAGAAAGGGTTTAATTCATAGAGTGAATTGTGGGTAGTTCATCTAGGGTTAATGCATGATCACTAGCATTTCATTTGTGTGCCTGGAAACCGTATAATTACGGAAAGTTAAAATACAAACACAGACAATTGTGGCACAGAAATATTTTAATTGCAGGAAAGCATTTTAACAGGACACAGATTCTACATGCTACTAGAGCGAATCCAGCAGCCTTAGAATCAGCAAAAAATAGCATCATTAACAAGCTCATTTCTGGCAGAATAATTCAGTTAAGCAGTTGATTAAATGCAGTATTCATTGGATAATATTCCTTTACTGGTAAATTGAGTAACTCACCATAAATTGCAGGTCTGTAAAACAAATTTATGATCTTATGAATGCTTTATGTGTTATAAGAAGAAAAAACACTTTCAGACAATGATGATTATTCATCAACTTGTCTCAGCTCTATTCAGATCATGTGTAGAGATGTCACTTATTAATTAAAAGCTTACGAATTGTTGTTTAGAAAAAAGGTCTCTGTGATGTGGTTACTGGTGTTTGCCAAGTTCTCAGCACCTTTTAAGGCTCTAAGAATTACCTGAGAGTGCTCACAGTCCCAAGCAAATGTGTTCAGAGAAATTTAACTGCTGATGAAAGAGGATTAGCCCAAACCTGTTGGGTTTTTTTGAAACAGGCCAAGAGGTTGGGCAAATGTTATGATAGCGATAAAGCATGTTGATCAGACTCAATCGAAAAGGCTGTTAATATATTTTCATAACCAGGATAAATCTATAAATAAGAAGAGTGAAATTAAGAGGTGATGCCAAAACTTGAGCAAAAGAACTTATTGAAATTAAAAAAGGACAAGTACTATTACAAATGAGGAACAGAAAAAAAGCAGCAGTTACGCACAATGTAGTGTTCCTACTAAGAGTATCAGATTTTCAGCACATTTCTGTTATAGAAAGCAAAGCAGAGGATTCCAAACTAAATAGCACATGAAAGAAAATAATGTCATTATGCTGTCGATCAGGAGGAAAGTACTTCAGAAAACTCTCTTATAATAAAGAGAAAAACATCCCTCAGAGGTGCAATAAAACTAAGTGTACAGCATTTTGTGAGAGACCAAAAAACTAAAGATCTTTGCAAGAAGAAAAAAAAATAGGAATGTGAGTTGACTGAAAAAAAATGAAACATGAAGCCACGATTGGCAATGATAGCTATAAAAAGAAATTAAATAGTGGAGGTGACACAAGAAGGAATCTTTCTAGGAATGGTATCTTTATCTGAAAGACTGGACAAGCCATACTTTAGGACACAAACAGGAGGTTAAATAAACAGAATTTTAAATGTTGTTTTGCTGCATTTCCTAGGAAGGATTAAAGTCTTTCTCTAAGCAGGATCCACACTTACCACAAAAAAATATACTGAAGACAGCAAAACTATGAAAGCTATATTTTATAGCTTCCCTGAAGAGATGCATTTTAACTCTAAGTGCCAAGCATCTCTAATACAATGGGCCTTGTTGCCACTTTGCTCACCCCACTAAATTTTAGTGCTTAATTGCATAATGTGATATTATTTCATCATGTATGCATGGGGGAAGCGTTTGCTGTAGGATCTGCCTTTCTCAAGTGGTTGTCACTCCTTGTCTCTAATGCCATCACAGACAAAATAATGGACATTAACTTTTTCTCAGAGCAGCATGTCCCTTATATATTCTACTTCTGCCTTGCACGTACTTCTTTTATTCCCTGCTTTAGTTCCACAAAACAATACAGATGTGATTGTGAAGTTTCTGCAGCAAGTAAGTTTAAAAGAGCTTTTAGTTTTCAGTTTTCTGTGTGAGCTTTGGGTGTCTTAATATCTAATTTGAATGTTAGTGTCTTTTGCTTTATTGTAGCGATCCTTGCTCATGACCAAATTTTCAGTTTCAGGAAAATCTGAGAGGTAGGGTTTCAGATGAATAATATGTGAGGTAAAATTGAAAAATTAATTCAAGATATTATTCTTTCAGATGAATGTTTGGATTTCCACTTCCAATAAACTAAATAGCTGAAGAATATAGTTAATTCTGAACATATTTTAGAAATAATTGTATTTGAATTTCTTTTACTGGCAAAATAAACAAAAGCAGCCCTCCATCTGCATGCAATCTCTATGTCACTAACTGCCTTCCCATCTCAATAAGCTATTCTGTCCTTTGCTCAGGCTTTTCTTTTTCTATTCAGTGCTGCTTGTATAATGAGACAGACCACAGCAAACCGTATCTCCCTGCTTCATTGATCTCAGTTTGGGAGGGGCTCATTAAATGAAAAAATCCCACAGATGACAATGTAAGTTTTTCTGTGCATTTCAAATTATACTTTGTTTTATTTTTTTAAAAAACATTAAATTAATAGAAAATGACATGGACTGAAAAGGGGAAGTTTCTTTTCTATATGACTACTGCTCAATTCGAGCTATGAATTTCATATTAAGCTCACTTCCTGCCTTTCCCCACAGATTCAATCTTAAAATTTAGACTTATTTTGTACTCTCTAGTTACACTTTTTCTCTTATATTGGGGACATTATGTCGTTGCTTGAAGCCATCATTCAGGTTCTCTAACCATCTTTGTAAGATGAGGAGTGATTTTTCCACAGCTAATCACCATAGTGAGAAATAAATCTATAAAGTCACACAATCTACTGTTCTACTTTTCAGAATTATAAGAAAATATGTAGGGAGGTGCTGATCTCCTCTCTCCAGCAACCAGGAAGAGAACACAATAAAAGGGAAGGAAACTGTGTTGGAGGAAGTTCCGATTAAGTGTAAGGAAAATGTTCTTCACTGAGAAGATTGTCAGTCACTGAAACAGCCTCCCCAGGCAAGGGGCCGTGGTACCAATCCTGTCAGAGTCAAGGGTATATCTGGATGATGCACTTAGTCACCGGGTTTAGTTCTAGGTAGTCCTGTGAGTAGCAGGGAACTGGACTTAAGGATTCCTATGGGTAGCTTCCAACTTGGAGTATTCTATGATACTTGTAATTTCAAGATTTCTGAAGATTCTTGGCCCACAGATGAAATAAATATAGAAGTCAGCATGTCTGATGGGGAAGAAAAAGCCAAACCAAACTATATAACTCCTTCTCGAGTATGGTGCAAAACTGTCTGAGAAAAGTTCTGTGCTGGTCCGCCACAAGGCAAACACTAGCCTCTGGGAAGCATACAAAAATGGCATGTGTGTACTTGCATGTTTTGTTTATATAAAATTCAGCGCCTACTGGAAAATTTGATCGTAAGTAAATTTTCTTTGGTCACTCCTGCTGACCTTGCTTCTGGATATGAAGTAACCAGGGCCAGAAGAATCTCGTGCTCCTGCCAGTTGGGCAGGTACTTTTGGGCCGGTTTCCTGAGCTGATGTGCCCAGACTCTGCTTAAAGTATATTTCAGGAATTTCATTCTGGTTTGGTCTGCATTGTTGTCATTTCAAGACAAAGAGACCAGAAATGTCTTTTGGCTCTGGACCTGCAACTCACCCGGGTAGATTGTGGCAGACAGGAGAAAACAACTCTTACTCATGCCTGAAACACTGAATCACCTAAACTATGCCGTTTGTTTCTGTGATAACACTTAACAAGAACTCTTTGGAGAAAAAGCAGGATAAACCTGCTAATTTGATGTGGACCAGTCTTGTTCTTGAGAAAATGAGTAAAACATTATCATGGAGAGGAGAAAATCACTAGGGAGTCATTTCATTCTCTGCTTGAGAGCTTTTGATGACAGTGAGGGACAGGACTGAAAGCAATTGGACATGATGCAACATTCCCTGAACTTGTCCTAACAAATTAGATCCAAACCCTAAAACATTAGCCAAGTTGCTATGTTAGCTTGCTGCTACATTGGACCATAAGGATATTGTTGAAAAGTTCTTGATCTTTTTAATGGTTTCTTGGTTGTGGTGTTCTTCATTGCTCTGGGACAGCATGGGCATTATTTCCCCATTATCAAGTACTACTTCTTCTTCTTCTTCTTCTTCTTCTTCTTCTTCTTCTTCTTCTTCTTCTTCTTCTTCTTCTTCTTCTTCTTCTTCTTCTTCTTCTTCTTCTTCTTCTTCTTCTTCTCTTATATCTCTTCCTTACTTTCTGAGAAAAACACAGGATCAATCAAAAACTTTGCGTCTGAAAAGATCAAAAATAAATGGAAGAAAATAAGTACATGGTCTTTTTTCTCATTCAAGACCTAATATTAGAAGACAAGAAGTTCTATTTTCAAGTTGTATAGTCACATTTCTGTATAATTCTTGTCATAAGGAAAATGGAATCTTGCTTAGTTGAGCAGAAGCATGCACATATACGCATGCATGGAGATTGGTGGTTATTTTGCTTAGAAGACATAACCTCCTTAAATCTCCCTCTTCTTCAATTTCTAGTCTTTCTCTTTTTACCCCTTGTGTAAAGCATTTTATTCCTGCCAGAAATAAATCTGATTGTGTCAAAATTTATGAGTCAGAGCTTGGAAAATACACCAATAGTTTTTCTGTGTTTCTTGAACAGTGTCCATGTGTTACAAAGTGTTTAATAGGGTCCTGTAGTTTTTTTAATTTCACTTTTATTCCAGTCAAAAGCCATCAAAACAACCATTTTATGCATATATAGAAGTTCGTTTTTCCATTAGCCCAAAGCTAAACATTTTTTTCTTGAAAATTCTTAAAGCAATTCTTGTCCTCTTCTGACAAACAATGATGTCTTCCCTTTGGCAAGTAATGCCGTAGAGATTTCCAGTACTTTTTGTAGCATAGAAAATAAACATGCTGACAAATAAAAGCAATTGATTTAGTGATTGAGTTACTATTTTGTTTTAAAGTACAGTAATTTCACACTGATAAGCCGCACCTGGTTATAAGCCGCACTTCTGGGTAGCTGGGAAGACCACAGAATTTTTCCACAAATAAGCCACACCGGGTGATAAGCCGCACCTTTTTTTTTAGAAGAGTGAGGATCCATGTGCAACAAAGTAATGAGTTAGTAACAGAATCGCGGACCGGTGAAGCCTTTGAAAGCAGCCCCAGGCCGCGGGCCCTGGCACTCCCGCCACCAGCTCTGGCTGCCGCAGCTCAAAAGCAGCAGCTCGGAGGGCGGGGCGCATGAAGCAAAGCCGGTAAGAGACTGCTTGGCTGGCTGGGTGCACAAAGTGAAGCCGGCAAGCGGCTCGGCGTTCACTTGCCAGTGACTCCAGCTCACCACCCACCTGGCAGCGGCTCCGCCACAGCTCCTCACCCGCCCCCAATCTGCCTGGCAGCAGCTTCACGGCAGCACCCCAGCCAGCCGCCACTCTGCTGCAGCTCACTCCCTGGCTGCTCGCACTTACGGGTTGGCATTTCGCCTGAATTTGTCCGTAAATAAGCCACACCTGGTGATTAGTCGCACTTCTGGGATCAGCTCCATTATCCAGTGAAATAGGTGCGGCTTATCAGTGTGAAATTACTGGACAATAAAATCATACTGATATGTTAGCTTGGTAACTTAGATTGATAATGCAGATTAATGTCTCCTTCTAGTCATTTTATCATATGTATTGTGGCTGTGGCATTTTATTATGTCTTAAAACATGACTTCAGATGAAAACATCAAGACTTTGCTAAGGAAAGGTGCAGAGTACATAATTTACTTTCCATCCTTTCCTATTTTCATGGTCACATGCAGTAACAAAGTTTATATACGCCACATGAAATTTTATATTGTTCTTAGAGGGACCTAATTTTATTACTTAGAGGGTCAACTTTCATTTCTAATTGAACTCTCATATCAATCTGTGAGTTTTGATTTATATTCATTTATGTTGTAGTCCAGAGACAGCATTTAAAGAAATAAGACCTCTCCAAATTTCTCCAATTAAAAATAAGACAATTCTGTCCTTCCAAAGTTAATTAAAATGTTCATATGGGCTTTGACCTCTTGTTTGATGAAACCTGAAAACACAAACAATGTCATAGCCAAGCAGTTATGTCTGTGTGGATCATCACCCTTAAAAATGAAAGCAGTCCACTGAAGTAGAAACTACAACATCAAGGAAAAGGCAACACTTTGTGACTTCCATCATAGAATATTGGTTCAGAAAATTGTGGAACAGCATCAGTGGCTCAAATAGAACTGCTAAGTGCCATATCACTTAAAAGTACCATTGATAAATTGTATTAAAAGGGATGGAAAGAAGAAGCTGAACAAATAAAATTTTGTTTCTTGGTAATGCAAAATTTTGAATAACATCAAAGTGAGCTGAATGGCATTAATTTTTCCCAAAGAAGAATTGCCCCTGATTACACTGTTGATTTTCTTTGAAAACTTAACTTTTACTTCTGTAGAAATAAAGTAGAAAATCAGACTGAAAAGGATTGCAAAAAATGATCAAATCTAGTAATTCCTATAACCACAGAGGAAAAAATATCCCTTCATATATGTATTCAGTTTTATATTGAAACTAGTTTGTTTTCTTGTCCCTTATGCTTGAAAGATGTTGCTGTACCTGTTCATTAGGAAACCTTTTACTCAGTTCTCTTATGAAAGAAGTAGGGGTGTTTAAATGAAACTTGCAAGTTCCTAATCTCGAGCCAAAATAGGTGTCCAGTCCATCCTCGTGTGATGGTGTGTCAACGTTGCCCAGCAGCTCCAATACTGCCTGTCCATTTTGGTGTTCACTCCCCAGTGAGTCTGCAGGAAGAACCTTTCCTCATTTATCTAAGTAAAGCAGGCCAAGCTATTTAATCTCCTTGCAAAAACCAGGAAAGAAACAAGGTATAAGTGACCATCACAAGGTTCTCTTCTGCTCTGATTTGAATTAATTCTGCCACCAGTGTGGTACTGGTCTGAAAGTGCAGCTTGGTCTGCTGTTCAAAGCAGCAAGGATGTTTCCTTCCTCCATCAGAGGTCACATGCAGATCCCAGGCAGATTCAAAGTATATCAGGAAAAAATATCACCACATTAAATAAAGTTATTTTCACATTAAAAGGGAGATGAGTCCACAACTAAAGAAGTCTCTCTGGTCTGTTGATGAGGAATTTAATTTTTTCAAACAGCAAACATCAGGGAAAAAAACTTCATTGCCAAACATAGGATAAGATTTGTGAAAAACATGACTTCTACATTTAAAAAGAAATTGGACCATTGAGACCCAACATCTGTTTAATTTTGGCAAAATAAATATTTGACTGATGTATTTTACATTTTATTCCTGTAGCTTTGGAAGAATTAGAAATACTTCAGAGACTTGACAATCAAGACTGTTTCCATAGCCCAAGTTTTAGGTTAGGTAGACACACATTTTGAAAGATATGTTCACATAAAAATATTCTGAAAAATGACAATGACATTCACAAAATCTAAAACTGAAAACAACAAGATGTTGTTAAAACCTAATTACTACAAAATTCTGCTGAATTCCCTACCAATCAAATGGCATGATTTTTCCCAAGAAGTCTCATTCATGACAATCAGATTCTGAATTTGTCTTTCTTACTAAGCATTACTCTAAAGAGATTAAGTAATTTTCTTTAGAAGTTGTACGAGAATATATGCTTGCCAAGGGACAACATGATAGGGACTATTAAAGTCAGTTTACTGAGGGACTTTCCAAAGCCACTCAAATTCAGTCCAATGCCCTGTACATGCCTTGGGCTAGGTCATTTATGCCTGTAATCACGCTCTAGGGAAGTCTCTATATTCCTGCTAGCTCTGACAAGGAAGTTTCAATCAAACACTTAGACAGACATTTCTTTATAGAAAGAAGATTAATGGTGAAAACACGTAAATTATGTTTGCACAATAACCATAGGTCTGTAAGTAGCACATCTCTTTTAGATTTGGGTTTAAAATACAGAAAAAAATAAATGTGTGAGTGCAATTAGCACAAATCACAGTTGTGACTGCTTTGTCTTGAAGTGAGTCATTATCCTCACAAATGCATTCATCCTTTTTGCATAATTTAAAGTTGTATGCAATTTATTATTATTATTATGTAACTTTGAAATATCTCTCTGCACCATGTTGTTATAGTCTCCTCTCATTCACAGAGGAAAGAAAATGAACGTAAGTTTTTTTCAAACTGAAGCATCTGTGAAATGCATTCACACCATTGGCATCTACTAGAAATTTTCACTTCCTAGTGAAGAGCCAGTCTTGAACTTCCAGTACTAAAGATCAAGTGTGGAAACCTCAAATCAATGGATAGACTACTGTGTGAGAAAAAGGAGATAGTGAAATTTGGAAGGAAGTCAGAAATTTTTCAAGTATTTTCTTTTCCTTCCTCTTCTTCTCTGAAAAAAACCTAATGCAGCAAAAATTTCAATGGGAAAGGTGTCTGTTATACCACTGGAAATGTGGAGGCTCAAGGCTGTCATAGCTTCATTTGCTGAAGTCCTCCTAGAGCCACGCACAAACAACAGACAGAGAAAGCTGTTACAGAAGGAGCTGGGATGTTCTTCCAAAACCTAGATTTGACAACATCTTTTATTCCATCTCTGAAGTTTCTCAGAAAAAACAGGTGACTTCTACAAATACTTAGAGTGTGATTGAGAGATGAAATTATCCCCAGCATAACATAACTCTGAGGTATGTTTATGGACTTCACATACCCAGACACAGAAGATATTTGACACAGTCTTCCCCTATCCCCAATGTTCCTGGCCAGATAATTAGGGATGGGGAGGCCCTGTGTCATGAATAGGCAGAAAAGAGGGGCTCTTTCCTTCTTGGCTTATTTCCAAGGTTTATTCTTGAAAGCGGGTGCACAAGGGAAGACAGCGAACACATGGTACACAGGGTTATAAAGCCTTACAGAGGAAGGGGGGTGGTCAAGGGGTCAGGTAATAGGATCTGCTTCCCGTTGGTCAGACCCTTAGGTCAATGAAAGCAAACATATGTTGGTCAGTGAAATGCAACAGATATTTTCCAACATTCATGTCTGATCAAGTCAGAGTTGTTCATCTACTGAGTTATTTGTTTTTACTTGATTTACTTTCATTTGGTTGTGCCAAATTGTCTCCACCTAGCTAGAAATCTTGGTGCCACAAAACAATTGAAATTCAAAGGCATGTGAGAAAGAAATGTTTTATGCACAATTGCCATTTAAAAAACATACTTAGTGATTATTTGGTCTTCAGTGAAACCATGATCATCTCCTCACAGTCTACAGTTTTCTTTTTTTTTTTCCTTCTCCATCCTTGGGTTGCAATTATCTTCAGGAATTGGATAACAGATGTAGACTGTGGAGAAGTCAATAGCATGTGCTGTTTGTTGCTTTCCTATGCATAATCCCTTGGTGGTTTGTCTGTGGCTGATCAAAAGTGATGGAAAATATGGTAAGAGAATTTTATGACATGCAGAATAGTCATAAGGGACAACAACACCAAACTTCTTTCCTTTGAAGTCTCCAGAATGTAAAAATGTGAACAATGTCACTTTGCCAACCTCAAGCTAGAATCAAAAAACATTCAACAGGTGCTCATCACATTGAAGCACTGCAGGTCAGTTATTTACTCTACCCCTCTTCCATAAATAAAAAATGTTTAAAGTTGCCAAACCTCAATAATCTGGATAGTGAATGAGTAATATAATTAATTGAGACCTCAATGCTACTTTTAGTGATCAGAATGATATAAAGTAGCTAGTGAATTTGTCTTGCATGATTTGGTGAAAAGTGTGTTCATTTCTTATATTCTGTGAACAACTATTGGTGCAACTTGGATCTCTTGCATTAATGGCTTCTGCCTTTAGGCAAAAGGGGAGCAGCAAAATTTCTGAGCCTAGAATTTTTTTTCCCACATTTCTTCCCCTTTTCTTCTTGCAGGCAGCATCCGAGTTGTAGATGTCAAACAGTGATGGTAAGTGCTGTGAGGTTCCCAGACAGATATTTCCAGTGTCCAGATTTTGGATTATTCTGCTGACATTGTTCCCTTCAAAGAAAAAACTCCTAATTGAGACTATTGTTCACCTCACCCTTTGAAGACTGGTTTTAGAGGTTTTGAGCAATAGATTCAGTTACTTTTAAAAAGTAAGTATTGGAAGGGGATTTAAATTGTTCTGTCATCTGTTCCCCACTGTGCCACACGTATCCAGGGGGCCAGATTAGCCTTCTGTTATTTCTGACGGATGTCTCGGAAATTCCCAGACACTTGAATAATCTGCTCTAGTTTGTTCATTCCTTCCATCTTTTATTCATTCATTCATTCATTCATTCATTCATTCATATGTTCATTCATTAATTATCTAATTGCTGGGTCACTTCTACTAATGTACATTCCAAATTCCTTTGCTTCATTTTTTCTGACCTTTTGTACTTTTAGGTATATTTCTTTATTTAAAGCCTCATTTTTCTCTGCCTTCTGATTTTTTCAAATTAAATTTATTCTCACTGCTTTTTCAGATCTTATCTCAAAGGCTGTATTTTCTAGATTGCTGATGATTTGTGTCAGTTCTTTTAAGAGATTTCATGCTCCAAGGAAGGAAATGTACACTGTCTGAGACCTAAGCATCATTAACTCATGTGGGAACACTTCACATTTTAAACATGTGAAGCATTTGCCCATTCACAGATTCATGAGGAGTTGTCTATAATTGAGAGGCTGATTATCCTGTCCATTGCAGAACTTTGTTTTTGGTGGTTTGGAGTTAAATATTAGCCTTTTCACGACACATATTTCACTTGACAAGGTAATTTTGAATTCTGTCTCTCAGTGTGCTTGAATGTATGAAGATGTGTATGAAGGCTTTGGTGTGACCTAATTGCAGCTTTCCATAACCTGAAGGGAGTCTACAGGAAAGACTTTTTACTAAGGCATGTAGTGTCAGGACAAAAGGGAATAGCTTCAGAGTGAAAGAGAGTAGATTTGGATTAGATATTAGGAAGAAATTCTTTACTATGAGGGTAGTCAGGCACTGGAACAAATTGCTCAGAGAAGCTGTGGATGCCCCATCCCTGGCGGTGTTCCAGGCCAGGTTGGATGAGGCTCTGATCAACCTGCTCTAGTGGAAGTGCTCCTGCCCATATCAGGGGGCTTGAAACTGGCTGATCTTTAATGTCCCTTCCAACTCAAACCATTCTATAATAATCCACAAATGTACAGTGTATACCCCAGTATCATTAATAAAAATATTAGTACTACAAAAGTTTGGAAGAGACATATTCTTCCCTTACTCGTTTTTGGGGATGTCAGCTAAGGCATTTGTCCCCTTCAGCCCATAACCAACCCAAAAAGTTCGTTACATTTTTGTAAGAAAAAAT
>VRYO01002772.1:26154900-26190650 GCA_009812075.1 Sialia sialis
CTCCGAGCCCCCCCCAAGCCCGCTCCGTCCCAAGCCCGCGCCGCCCACTCTGAGCCCACTCTGCTCAGAGCCTGTGCCACCCCCGCTCCCGAGCCGGCCCTGGTCCGAGCCCGTGCCGCCCACCCTGAGCTGGTGCTGCTCTGAGCCCCCTCTGCCCGCCTTGCCGTGTGGCACAGGGAGCCAGCGCCACTCAAAAACGACATGGAGAGCCTTGGCAGCCAGAACTGGGGGTGGGAGTGCCAGGACCCATGGCATGAGGGGGGCGCCTGGGGTGGCATTTAAATGTTTCACCAGTCTGTGAAAACTGTTTGCAAATTGAGCAACTTGACATCAAACCCCACAATCGTGGGATTCTTTTACTAACTCGTTACTTAGTTGTACATGGATAGTCACTTTTTTTTAAAAAAAAAGTGCGGCTTATATATGGAGAAATCCCATGGCTACCCGGATGTGCGGCTTATATTCAGGTGCAGCTTATAATCGTGAAATTACTGTAAGTTATTCTTGACAAGTTTTCCTTGGTGGCTATATAATTCTTTCTTCTCTTCTGCTATTTTTCTGAAATTTGGTGTTAAAGCATCTGGTATCTTAGTTCTTTATTCCTTCATTTTTCATTTTTAAAAGAAAAGATTTGTTATCCTATTTGGGCTCAAAGATAAATGCCAGCAACTTGAAATTTATGTGACCCAAGTCTGCTTTTATGAACTGCATTGGGCCCAGCCAGCTCTTAACTTTCTTAATTATTCCCTGGTATTTCTTCTCCCTGGTTTAGTTACCTGTTTGCCAGTGTTGCTAAAGGTGTTTGCTGCCTGACAGATCCCCACACTATAACTTGGTGAGGGCTGACCAGTCTCAGTATCACCCGGTATTCCTGCTGAGTAGCAGACTGACTCTTTTAAGCTCTTTTACTGCATAGGGTGTTTTTATCTTTTGTGTCCTTTGTTGATTAGATCCCTTTTCTTGCCTTATCTTTCTGACCAAGTCCAAGTTATTGCAATGCACCAATATTTTGTGGCAACAGCCACCCGTTCTGTTAGAACTTCCACAATTTCTCCTTTCCTTCTTACGAGATAAGTTATCTCAATGAGGATGAGTTTCTACATACCACAGGGAGATTACGCAAATGTTTCAAGTTACACAATCTTGGAGACAGTATCTTTGTTACAGTAACGAATCTTACTCAGAGCACTTTCAGACTATAAATTATATGTATCTTTGATCTGAAAAAATTACTATAGAGCTTGTTAGAGATTAC
Source organism: Sialia sialis (assembly GCA_009812075.1). Taxonomy (NCBI): domain Eukaryota; kingdom Metazoa; phylum Chordata; class Aves; order Passeriformes; family Turdidae; genus Sialia; species Sialia sialis. Next base: position 26,156,156 of record VRYO01002772.1, read on the forward strand.
TGATGTCTTGTACAGTAAAACATGCTCTTGAAAAGTTGGGAAATAGCTTTGGCATAAAACAAAACTGGTTAAGCAGGGGAGGATTTTTTAATTTGTTTGTTTGGTTTGATATTATTTGCTAAGCATCTCAATTCAGATAGATAGGATTATGTGAATCTATTAAAGGTTAAGTAAATATTTAATTACCTAACGCAAAGACATACTCTGTGTGATGGTCTAATTTAATAGTACTTGATTTCCTAAATAATCTACAACCACCTTCAAAGGTGTCAATTTGCAGTCTTTAGGAAATCCTTTTTTAAAGTACAAAATATTTGCTAAGTCTTTCAATTTATTATTTTTGATTCCTACAAAATTACAGTAATTTCATGACTATAAGGTGCACCGGATTATAAAACACACTTCTGGGTTGTCATCAATTTTCCGAACTTTGTCCACATATAAGGCGCACCGGACTATAAGGCGCACTTTTTTTTTGTAGCGAGGATCCACACGCAACAAAATAATGAATTGGTAATGGAATTGCTCAATTGTTCTGGCAGGTACTCAATTTGCAAACACTTTTCACGGATTGGCGTAGCCTTTAAACACAGCCCCTGGCGCCCTCCCCGTGCCGCAGCCCCGGTACTCCTGCCCGCCCCCAGCGCCGGCTGGGGTAATCAGAGGGTAAAAGTCATTATAACATGAGGAAACACCAAAGGAATTTGACATGTCTGCTGTAGCAGGGAGAAGACAAGAGGACAAGCATAATAAGAGATTTTCTGTACAGAAAAATTTGTAGTTTTTATAACTTTATACTACTGGAAAATTATTGCTCTCCAGTCTGAGTTAGCAGGAGCCCCTGTTCATTTAGATACAGGAGTATTTAGATCTCATTCATTCTATGCTGTCACTCATTCAGAGAACTTACAGGTTCATTCTGTGTTTTGCCACCTGCTTGAAGAGACATAACCACAAACTATTCGGACACAGGCTGCTTGGAACACCAACCTCTTGTACAGCTCCAGCCTTAATGGCAACACTGCTAAACATAAACATGAAAATGAGCACAGCTGGTAGTAGAATCGCTTTCTTGGCTGCTGGTTAAAGCTGGACATGCTTATCTCATACCTTGAAATGCCTTGTCTTTCCAAAACTTTCATCTTTCTTGGATGTGTCAGCATGTTTAAAAGGCACCCCAAGAAAATGTTATAAAATTGTGATCTAGAAATTAGTCACACTAAGAGAGAGAACTGGATCTCAAAGGGGAAGGAGAATCACTCTTGGCAGCGGGTGACAAAGCATGGCTCTTGCAGCAGTGTGTGCTGTGTAGAGCTGTACCTAGACAGATAACTGAGGCCGGATGAAGAGAGGGAGATGTGGACAAAGGGAAATGTAGACAAAGTGAAAAGGAACAGAGGAGAGAAAGGTAGAAATTAATTATTCCATGTGTGAGAGTCGGTCTGATGATTGCCTGTATTGCCTCACAATCACCGTCAGAAACTGAGATTTCGAGTTCCCTCAGGACCCCACCTCTCACTGTGGAGTTGATGGCCTAGCTAAGTTGGATGCCAAGGGACTGTGTTGTGCCTGCCAACGCTGCCTCCATGGTACACTGCTCTCCAGCGGAGTACTGGTTGTAGTGTTCTGTGCTGCATCTGATTCTCGAATCTGATTCTCGAAGCCACAGGCCCATGAACACAATAGTCCATAAATCTCCCCATCTTTTGGACAGCAGCCGCTCGCCTTGAAATGGACTATAAAATTATCACCCTCTGAAGAGACCCTCTGAGAACTCTTTCTCCCCAACAGATGGAAGACATCGACGGATGATCCGAGGACGATGTCCCATCTGTTGGTAGCTATATCCCTCTTTCTCTCTCTCTCACCCCCTCTCTTCTCTGCCCGGTCACCTATATCTCTCTCTCTCCCTTACCATACCCCCAAAACTGAGCTATTTACCCTCAATAAACTGCTTTGCTGCTTGTTGCTGAACAAAACCTTGGTCTCTTGCTGTCGTCTTTTGCACCCTGTGGTCAAATGAACCATCACGACGCCCGCTCAGATTGTGCGGACCATGACACCATGAAAACTCAATTGCATCAGGATTGGATTAGACCTATCTTTGGTGAACTCATCAAGTAATAGAAATGCTTTGTTAAAATCAAAGCTCTCCTGAGGTTACTACAGACATCAGTTTTCCATGTCACAATTCTGGAGGTTTGTAACTTCTCTTTATTTCCAGAAATGAAGTAAAGTGTCTACATCTCTTAAAGTCTGTTTCCATTAGCTTTATTCCTTATAAAATCATTTGCATTGTTTTTTCTCTCTGGGCTCTTGTTTGTGTGAAGCATTATTTACCCTGTGATATGTGTAGGAATAACTGAAAGATGAGATACAGATTTCTTTTTTTGGATTAATATGAGGCTTTCCAACTTATTTTAGAAACTTACTTTTAAAAAAACTTTCACTTCAACAAAAACTCTTATTTTTAGACTAAAGTATAACGTAGAGACCTTTTCTGTAGCTGGAACTGAATTAGGGTGCTGAACATTGCCAACTTTCCAAAATCTAAAGAAAAGTCAGGTTCATATTGGCTTGTTCTGCTCACATAATTCTTCTCAGTGCACTTTTAATGAAATTTCCTAGGAATATGTTCTACTGTGCTATAAATCTTAAAGGTTATAAAAAGCCATATATTGATCATGGAAGTAAGGTCGTGCAAACCATGGAGAACAAATTTGTGTAGGCAGGCCAGAGAACAGAGCAGGGTGCATGCAATTTTCCAGATATTGCATTTTCATTATTCTACATAGTATTGAAGGATTTGCAACAATATACTGGAATGTGCACTGGTTTTCAGAGATGCCTTTGTGCTCTGGAATTGTTCAGAAAGATATATGACCATTTCTTATCTTTTCCCAGATTTTGCTTCCTGACAGTTGCTCTGTTTCACTGTGGATTTATTTCATTATTCTAATAAAATGCTACATTTTTGGGGGGAGAAAAGTCCGTTTGTTGAGCATTATTAATGGCATGGTTGTACATTTCCCACAGGGAAATGAATTGAATGTATCAGGAATACATGTTGGAGACTACAGTCTTGTCTTCAACCTGTGTAATATTGCTTAAGCAAAGAGATGGCAGCAATGAATTACTTAATTACTTGTAGATTTTAGGAAACCAACTGAAGTCACTTTTGAATATTCTTGCTTAAAAAAAAAAAAGAAGTGATGAAAGAAGCATCAGTTTTTAATGGAAATTGATAGGGCATATTGGCAAGTGAAACTGAACTCAAAGATTTGGACAAATCAATTTTTTGCCCACAAGACTTGGTCTCTGGCCATTTAAAGCAATGCTCTTACATGATTAAAAATCCCAATGGCCTCTGATGTGTTGCTATGCTGAAACTGAATAACCAAAATTATTTTTTAAATCCTAAACCAAGAAATTTAACTTATCAAGCACAGGATCAGAATATTTTTCAACAAAGGTGACAAAACCAGACCAGTTTCTGTGCATTTGCAGACACCTGAAGACTCTGATGCTGGTACAAAAAAGTTCCCTTCAAAAAATAATGCTTAAACAGAGAAATAGAATTATTGGACGAAATTATTCATTATTGTTGGGTGTCAAAAGGAATCTCATTTGCAAGCATCCTCACAATTATATCTTAAGCTTGATGAGGTGAGGTTCACAAATCACTTTTCTGTTTGTCATAACCCAGTGGGTCATGGTCCTACATTACCAGTCCAGGTCATACATAAGTACATAATTCACAACCATAAAGCGCACCAGATTATAAGGCGCACTTTTTTTTTTTGCAACGTTGATCTGCGCACAACTTTCAAAATTTTACTGTAAAATCAGGAAGGATGGACCCGAGGGACGTGTGCGTGCCTGCTTGCGATCATTCGACTGCAAGCTTCATGTTTGTTGCTGCGCAGTGTGAAACAGAAATTGTTTTGAGATCCCTCCAATACTCAAGGTTCATATATAAGGCGCACCGGATTATAAGGTGCACTGCTGGTTTTTGATCAAATTTTAGGTTCTTCAGTGCACCTTACAGTCATGAAATTAGGTACTTCCTGTAGATTATCCAAGCTACATAAAAACATCTATATCCTAACTATCCAAGAAACAGTCATACTTCTATTGACATTTTATAATTAACTATCTATGCACTGTTTGATCAATTATGCAGCAGGACTTGCCTGGGAACCTTTGTGAGACTACAACCAAAATGTTTATCAGTACATTAAAGCATAAATCTTGGAGGAACACAGCAGACCTACTGAGTAATTTCCTCAACATTTCTACCTGGAGAACTCCTGTGTCAGTCAGTCAAACATTTCTGAAGGTGGTGCAGAGTTCAGTCAGTCACCTATTTGTAGATTGATCTATTGTCTGAGAGCAGGCCCTTGCCTCTTCTAGGCAGACTGACACTTTGATTTTCTTTGCAAGATTCTACGCCATAATATTAGGATTGTTCTGAGGACAGATTGTTTCTAGACACATAGACAAAGAGAACAAATATACAGTAATTTCACGACTATAAGACACATCCTTTTGACTAAAATTTTGATCAAAACCTGGAAGTGTGCCTTATAATCTGGTACGCCTTATATATGGACGAAGTTCGAAAATTTGCCAACCCGTAAGTGTGAGCCGTGAGCCAAGCCGAGCAGCAAAAAGCTGCGAGCCACGAGAGCCGTGAGAGCTGCGAGAGCCACGGCAGCCGCTCCAGCCAGCATCGGGGGCGGGGGGGAGTGCCGAGGCCTGCAGCACGGGGAGGGTGCCTGGGGCTGCGTTTAAAGGCTACGCTGATCTGTGAAAAATGTTTGCAAATTGAGCACCTGCCACGATCGAGCGATTCCATTACTAATTTGTTACTTTGTTGCACGCGGATCCTCACTGCAAAAAAAAAGTGCGCCTTATAGTCCAGTGCAAAGGTCGGAAAATTGCTGGCATCTCGGAAATGCGCCTTATAATCTGGTGCACCTTATAGTTGTGAAATTTCTGTACTCTTTTTTATTCTTTATAAGAATATTCAGGGTATAAAACTTCTGATACTTGGGTCCAAGCTATGCTCATTGACTTCTTTGTTCTGGTGGTGTTCAGCACCTATATTGTATTTGAGTGTCCTTTGTGCTTTTTCCATCTTAGAGATTTAGTGCTTATATGAAACTGGCTCCTGTCACAGATCCACATGAGTAATGGAAGTGGGAAAAGGAGGCATGAGCAAATATAATTAGTAAATATTTTCTAAGACAAAGAGCAGAGGGCTTTGTCCTTTAGCCTTGGGGCTAAAGCAGTATAATCTACAAAAATACCCTAGATAATCTGTGAAGTGTCTCTCTAGGTATAACTACCAGTGGCAATGAGCTGCTGTGGATGGCAAGCAGCTTCATGAGTGCTGCCAGCACCCATCTGAGGGTAAGCAGAAATGTTACTTAGAAGTTAAGAGACATGTTATTCCCTTTGGCTTGAAATTCCCCTAATTTATTTTTTGCAGTGTTTTACCTTCTGTTTCAGAGTGATGAGAAGCAAAGAAGTCTAAATTTTCAGTCTCTGATATGTCCTAAATCCTACTGGCTCAGGGCTGTTGTCTGTGTGAATAGTGGCAAGACATGAATCACAGCAGCTGTCCTGCACTAGCCATTGATTCAAGAAGATAGGGGAGGGTGCTAAGACGGACAAGAACAGGGAACCATTGCTTATCCATCCAACATGAGATCTTCTAGCTCAACAAAGATTGAAATTCAAATGCTGGATGGGTAACTTAGTAATTGCATATTTGTGTTTTAAAAGATGCAGTGAAAATTTTGGAAAATATCACATATTTAACTGTTCAGTAAAAATCAGAATTGAGGAAGAAAAAGTGTTGTGTGGAAAAACAGGGGCAAAAGCTGTAAATCTGGTATCTGCTCTGTGAACTCTGACCTGCTGAGGTAAAATGTTGGGATAAAAGAGAGTGTCGCCTCTCAGAGGTGCTGCATGGACTCCTGTGGTCCTGGGTCAAGCTTGTTGCTCATTTCTCCAGGACCCATAATAGTGTGACTCAGTGCTCTGAGTACAACATGGGCAGCCAGGATAGATCAACAAACAATCCAGAGTGAGGTCTGCTAATTCCACCAAGATCCCAGGATACACTGGAGATTATGTATTTTAGAGGTATCCAAATAAAGCCAAAGGATGTGAAAGTAGGAAATGGGTTATGTTTTGTATCTGAATTGTTAAATTGTAATTCTCTAAAATGAAAGAAACCTGGTGCATTTGGGTTTAACAAAGCAGTCTTTAGAAACTACCAGTTGTTGACTCTGATAGTTGAAAATCACTCTACCTGTAATACAGGACTATGTATGTGCATGGAATTGTTTTATGTCTCTACTCTAAAAGTTTTTAGAAGAATACTAATTTTTTTAACGTCTATGCATCTGCCTGCCCATATTCCAGTCTGTTTTTTACACTCTGGAACAGAATGGAGTACACTGCCTTCTGTTTTCATGTGTGCTGGCTGAGAAGTGTCAATGTCATTTTTCTTATCCCATTGAGACAGGATAAGTTGAACCAGAACTTCCTCAGAATTTGCTTATATCACTGCTCATGTAGGATGGCTGATAATAGAAGTTCCTTTCCAGAAGGGCCAAACAGGAAAACAAACCTTTTTGCAATTATGCAATACTCACATGGGAAAACCAAAGCCCCTCTGTTTATGTTTCTTCTCCAAGCAAGGAAAAATCTGTCCACTAAGGGGAGATAAAATTCTCTAAAATGTTCATTATTAATGTGAATATAGTTTGAATTAAAAAGAAAGAGCTTAAAACCAAAGATTTCTCAGTAAAAATGAAATATTTTTCAGAGAAGTATGCATGGTTTCAGAGAAAACTATTTTTCTGCCAAAATAAAAAAAGCCCTACCTAATAAAAAATTCCCATACCAAATGATTATTCCTTTTTGTTTCACCATCTTCCTAACTGAGAGCAAAGCATTAAAAAAACCCAAATAAACTCTTTTTCTTACAGATAGCAGTAGGCATAGAAAAGGTAGACAGTTGGCTGCTGACAGCAAATCATTATGAAAACAGAAAAATCCAAGTATTCTCTCCACCCTATAGGGCCTGGGAAGCTTTGCTGGATACTGCAGCTGCTGAAGCACTGGAAGGTGTCCATGGGAATAGACAAATAGCTTTTTTATCAACTGTATCTCTTCTGCTTCTCACAGGATGCCTTTGAGTCTTAGCAGCAAGAACTAGACTGTCCTTTTGGGGTGAAATTCCCCTTTTCTTTCAGTTATGAAGTCCACAGGCATTCTGAGGTGCTTAAATTTCTTTGTCTTTATGTTTTCCTTCACATCCCTCCCAAACAGAACAAAATGATTGGGAGGATGGTGTTGAGTATGTCTGACGTTTTCTCCCCTTACAGTGTGGCTGAAAGCTGAGTGTGGGAACCCAGAAGTCTGGGAGTTTTGACCTTTCTGTGCTTTCTGACACTAACCCCCCGGATAACACTGCTTTTGACATGAGGTCTTGGAGAAGGATTCCAAATTTGAGTGGTGGAGTTAGGGTCATGGGTGTATAGTTGGAATAAAAGTGTGTAATTTCACATGGTGAAGGGTTTGGAATTTGGGGTTTTTAGAATATAGTAATAGGTATGGGACAAGATGGAGATTTTTAGGTGGTGTCTCTTTCCTCTTCCTTCTTCGTGCTTTCAGATAGTACTTCAGATAGTTAGGGCTGCAATGCGGGTCACACGTATTTGGTTATTGGGTCAAAAGTATAAATAATATAGGTGTTAGTTCTTTATTGGACTGTTTAGCTTTAAAAGACCTTGCAACTAACTAGGTTCACCTCCATTTTGCTCGCTTTTAGCTGGTAGCTAGAAGTGTTACAGAACTCTCTGTACTTTAGATAAGATTGAATAAACAACTGAACCCAAACATGAGAAATTCGTCTCCTTCATGTTTTTATCCTGACTCTGAAGGCAGAAGAAAACAAACACAAGCCACTAATTAGGTGGTGCAACTAACCCATTGCAGCTGAGGAACTATTTTGTGCTGGATGCATGCCCCAGGGAAAATTCTACATGATAGAGAAGCCTGCACAGCTATGACATGGAGTACTCCTTATGCCTGGAAGCAGATAGTAACCACATATTCTATAAAGTTCCCATTGTTGCAGAGGCAGAAACACACAGCTGCCCTCCTTTCCTTTGAGACCTCTCCAAACGGAAGGAAAAGCCTGCTCATTTCATCATGATGGGTGCACAGTGATATATTCCCCTTGGTTCCAAGATCTGCAGTATCTGATATCTTTCCCACAGAACCAGAAAATGCCCATCTAAGCAAAATTACAACCCACCACTTGTTGAGAACATCTGTGAAATTAAGATAGCAAGTAAAAATTCTGGAAGCAGACTAAAATGCAAGAGCAACAAAAGTGTTTGCAAGAGGATTAGAAGCAGATACCACAAGAAATTTTCCCCTTCTCTGCAGTGGAGCTATTACTTGAATAGAGCCTATTTAGTCATTAAACCTGGGTTTCATTCTTGCAAACACTTCAGAATATTTCTAAAAGACTGTTCTATGAAAACAGTGAAGTATAAATATGGTATCCGGAGCAGATGTGCAACAGAATTTTTAAACATATTTGTTTCTGATGTGGAAAATTAACTACATCACTGCTCATGTTACTTATCTGCTTTCAGCTTTGACCTCACAAAGGTGACACAGACAGCCTGGTCCTGTCTGCTGCTGAAGTCTGAGTCACCCCCTGAAGTCAACAGGAGTTAAAGGTGATGTCAAGGTCTGTCTGAACAAAATATTAATGGTTATGTATTTAAATGTAGATGCCATTATATTGTATATATATAATATATAAAGTATTAAATGTTAAATGTGTTTATTTCCCAGGAAAGCAAATGGAATTTAAGGTGCTGGATAGTTCCTAGATGTTTGTCTGCTAAGATTTGTGCTGTGCTCTCTGCCTCTCTACCTCCACTGATCTTAGCAGAGCAGAAATTCTGTATTTCCTGGAGTAAGCATGTTTTATTGCCTCATATTAATATATGTCTTTAAAAATGGTGGGAAAGCGGAAAGTATTTTCAGCTGTATCAAATTTGAGTAATATCTCATTGCTATGTAGACTATAGGGGAGTTGAACTTGAGCCTACTGGAGTCAGAGGACAGGCTCCAACTGAATTAAATGGGCTTTGGGTCAGATCCAGAAAGGCAGTAGGGAATTGCAGACAGCTTAAACTTATCATAAGTTTGTCTTGGATATTCTACTTAGAAAAGGCTGTCTCATCTGGACACAGAAAGACTCCTGAACTGCTGTCTAGTAATAGATGCGCTCATTTTTATAAATGTGAGCAGCTTTTGCACTCAGTGTGATCTAGGACCTGCATCAATCCTAAATGTATGGAATTTGATTAATAACAGCAACGCCTTCACTAGTGCAACATTTACTTTACAGACTCTAAATGGCACTTTGACACACACACTGAATTTGGACTGGTGAGAGTTTTAATTAAATGATCATTTAACAGACTTAGTTTCATGCATGTTTACCAAAAATGTGAATACAGCAGGAGGTCTGAGAAAGATAATTACTAATCACCTTTGGATATTTTCATTCTATCTCTGTTGGTTTCATCAAGCATGTTTTGAGAACACTGTATGGCTTTCCCCATGCTGTGGAAGTGTAAAAAATGTCTTGTGCTTTTAAAATGTATTATTCTAGGTCTATAGTTAATTTTACTCTCATGTTTAACATAGACATTGCAAAAAAAAAAGTAGAATATTCCCAGGATTTTTTTGTAATTTTAAAAAGTGTTTTTCTGAAGGAGGCATGTGCTAAAGGTGAATTCTTTCTCTCAGTTCTAATTAGACTGTCTTTTAAAAGACATTACCTGCAGTAGAATTCTTTCATAAACATGAAAAAATCAGTTTACTTACTAAAGGAGTAAAGTTTTGGCCCAATAATTGAAAAAATAGCAATCTTGTCTCAGTTAAATTTTGAGTGCATGTAAGCTTAAGGGAAGGAAGTAAGAAAAGAAAACATGCATTAAAGAAGTTTTATCATACTTCAAGATACTAATTGTTTCCCTATTTAATTTCAACAAAAATAGAAAATATGTTCTGTCTGATTTCAATACTTATTGTGACTCACAGAATAACCTAATATTAGGTAACTTTTTCCTTAGACTGTGTAATATGAAAATAAGAATGGGAAAAGAGTAGGCTGGGATAAAGACAGCAGCACCAAGTTCAAGTTGGACAGGGTAATGTTTAAGGACATTTTAAAAATACATCAACAATTTATTTTGCCCCAGAATATCTTACATTTATGTGATGTTTATCAACCATAAATATGTTTTATACTGTTTTACATTACATAATAGATCTTAAATAGCTTTCCAGGAATCTATATCGGCACCACACTATATTGCACACAGATGGAAGAGTATTGCAAATACATCTTGAAAGGTGCAAGATGTGGCTGGTGGGACAGGACCTGCCTTGCAGATGAAGCAGATGACCTTGTGATGATTGACTTCCCCATGAAGGGAGCTTTTGGCTCCTGCACCTTGCCATTATACATGGCGGCAGTGCTGGCTTTGGAGACAGGGCAAGTTTGATATCGTTCATTCGCAGGATATGCAGTGAGACCACAAAAGATTGGGAATAGATTTCTGCTTACACTCACTAAAGCACAGCTTTCAGTGGGCAACGCTTATGAAGGCTTGGTATCTCAATTTTGGTGTCCCTTGCAGGACAGAATTTAGTTCACAAATGCAGTACAGGAGCTTTGGTGTTTAACTGTTATGCTTTCAGATGTAGGTAAAGGATTTCTGCTATGTCATACCTGTGACCATTTCCACAATGAATATGTTTAAGTCTGTTTGCTTATAGATTATTTTTAATGATGTGTTTGACTTTTTAATTTTTTTGTGTCCAGTAGAAATTTTCTGCAGTTAAAGCATTCATATCATCTCCCTCACCTTAGACCCTTTATTCAGTAAACGGTGAATTCATGCTGCATCTTGTAGATGTTTATGACAGATGAAAGAAATTCAAAACTTTACAACCACATGTGATTATGAGGATTTTTTGTTTCTGTCCTGTTTTACTTTCCTCCAAATTGTGTGCATTTTAAAATCAACAAAAAACCCAGTGTGTCCAGAGGTTGAATTAGCTGTAAATGAACAGTCTGGGACATCAAGACTACTTTTACTTCGGATGCTTTTCCTTCACAGTGTGGGAATACAAACATATGTTGGGACCATGGAAAAAACTAACAGATTTTTAACTTCACCATTTGCTTTTATGTGTCCTGCTTTTATTTAGATAAAGCAGACAGGAAAGCTGTTTTGAACTGTGGATTGTTTTCCCCATGGCCAACTTTGGGAGAGATTCAATGTAATTTTCTTGGGTGCCACCACTCATGATGACTCCTGCTTGGAAGTGTCATCACTCCTAAATCCAGCAGCAACAGCTTTCCTTTTTCTTTGAAAACTAGTTTCTCTACCAAAAGAGCTTTTATTAGTTCTTCTGTCTCACACAAAGCAAAATGGTTTCTTAGATATCTTTCATTTTCACCACCTATGACGTTTTCAGCCTCAGGGCCATGTTAGAGATATCATTTTTTTCTACTGACTGTGTAAGCCACTGTGGGGCTGCCTTCCTGAAAGCTTCCTGGTACTGCTAGAGAGGCAAACCTCTACCACTAGTCCCTCAAAGCCAATAAGACAAAAAAGAGAACTATGCAAATATTTTAGCTGCAGACCTGTTCACTGGATCCAAAAGAAGGCCAGTTAATGAAAAGGGCTCCTGTTCTTCCTGTAGTCCCAAGTATTTTGCCTTGCGACTTCCCCCTCTCCTCTTTCTAATCAATACCATATCAGATTGGTTGAGCTTGTGTCTTTACCACAAGGTGCATCAAAAGATTAATTTCAAGGTATTTACATGTGAGCCAGAGGTAAATCCAAATTTTGGAAAGTTTACACGTAATTCAGGAACTAGAATGCTCAGTCTTAAGAATAAAATACTGTGCTATCACATTTCTGAATTGTGCAACAATTTATCTACAATTTAGATAAAAATCCTCAATCCAGGTGGCTGCAGGGTATGCATACACCACAGTGAGTTTACAGTGACAATGGCCAGCATATTTTGAAAGACTACAGTAATCCTTCTTCACAGGGTTATATGAAGTCTTCAATCCTTTTTCACCTCCCCAAAGGGTCTTGTGTATACTGACAGCTCCTTGTTTATTTAAAAAATATGCAGATCACAGCCAGTACTAATTACAGCCTTTGCAAAACTTATGGGAGCACATGAAGGAAAGGCCTTTAACTCTTTTTTCTAGCATGTCTATTTGTTAATATAGGTGTGTTCTGCAGAATTTTAGTGTCCAAACAGGCATGCTTGAAGTATGGACTCCTTGGCACTTCTCTTTTGGAGCATTTCAGTACCTCAAATCTCCTTTCAAGGAAGTTGTTCCTGGTATTGCAGCGAATATAAATATTTATCACAGTTTCATGTCGGTGCTTCTGATTCAATTGTTTATATTGGCAGCCTCCGAGATGACTTTGTGTTCAAGGAGCTGGTGATCTTGAACAGGCTTTTTCTGCTCGCTGGTTTGGGCACTGTGCTCAGAGCTGGGGCAGACACTGCAGGTGGAACTGCAGGTGTGCACTGTGTACTCCCAGTGCTGTGACAGGGGAAGCACTCTGATCAGGGGAGGATACCTGGTTCTGCTTTTATGCAACAAGAGCACTCTGGCATGGGAGGGAAGAGGGACCTCTCCGTGTAGGGAATCTGTGCAGCATGCTGTTGGAAAACCCTCCCTGGAGTCTCTCAATGCTGCACAAATGAGGAGTTCCCAGCATGGGGAGGGATGGAAGATTTTTCACTATCTATAGTACTATTGTTACTCTTCTAATGAAAACTGCTGTTTTATTAAGACATTTGTTGTTTGGGCCTTTCTTGTTGAGACCTAGAAAGGACCCTACATTGTCTTTCTTTCCCTCCTTGTTCCCTTACCACAAGCAGAAATCTCTTTTACGGCATGTATATATTTGCTGCCTCTCCATTATACTGCAAATGCATCATGATGTTATAAAAAGAAAAAGGTCTAAAAACTGAAGACTGCTTTGTTTCTAGTATTTTTGATCATTTTCTAATTTGCAGACTCTCAGACCTCGTTAGCTTTCCTAGAAACTTTTCTTTCCCTTTATGTGGAACATATTTGATAATTCAATGCAGTCTGATTTTTTGTTTTCTGTCTCCCTGTCTCATGTTCCAGCAGTGTCTGTTCTCCAAGTTTTCTTTTCATTAGTTGAATTATATGGCTATAGTACACCCAGCAAAAACTTCCTGAACTGTTTGACTTTAATCCAGCAATGTGCTTGATGTTAAGAATGCAACTAATCCTAGCAAAATCAATGGAGCTATTAATGAATTTAATCGTATTTCCAGGTGAAAGCTGGTATGAATTATCCTGCTGCCATCATCCCAAGCTACTTGATTGTGCAGTCAAAGCCCTATAAAGACCCAGCCATTCAATGTAAAATTTTACTTACAAAATATTCTAAGCATAAGCTAAAATGGGTGCCAAAAAACCTTTTAAAACCAAGATAAATAAAGTGAAATAACGACCCAGAAGGAATTCTGGGGCACATTTCTGATATCCATACACAGAAGCTTAAGGTATTAATGAAATTATCTGAAAAGGCATCTATATCCAATAACAGGGGGGTTTTTTTCCAGAAAAAATATTCTACTATAAAATATTATATTTATCAAGCTACATAACACATTTACCATGAAATATACTGCTCTAAGATGCATACAGCTGAAGATGCAACACAGAATCATAGAATGGCATGGGTTGGAATCTTGTTCCAAGTGCCCTTTATGAGCAGGAACATCTTCTACTATACCAGGTTGCTCAGCAATCCATTAAACCTGGCCTTGAACACTTCCAGGGAGAAAGCATCCACAAATTCTCCGGGCAGCCTGTGCCAGTGCCTCACCACCCTCACAGTAAAGAATTTCCTTCTAATATCTAATCCAAACCTGTCAGGTTAAAGCCATTCCCTTCTGGTCCTGTCACTACATGCCCTTGGAGAAAGCATCTCTCTAGTTTTATGGTATGTTCAAGGTGTGCTGGGTGAAGAGCTGGATGAAAAGCAGACAGGTCTTAGAGAGCTGTAGTGAATGGCCTTGCCTGTCTGGTAATGGGTCACCAGCAGCATTTTTTGAGGGGTCAATTCTAGGGTCAGTTTTGTTCAATATTTTTAAGCAACAGTCTGGATGCAGGAGTTGAATGCATTATTAAAAAGTTTGCTGGTGATACCAAGCTGAGAGGTGCTGTTGACTCTCTAGAGAGACAAGAGACTTCACAGAGGGAGCAAGATTAGAAGTATTGGGAAGTCATTAATGGGATGAAATTTAGCAAGAACAAATGCTGGATTCTGCACCTGGCATAGAGTGATGCCAGGCAGAAGTATAAATTGGAAGACCATTAGCTGGAGAGCAGCCCGGCAGACAGGGATCTGGAAGTGCTGGTGGATAGCAGGCTCAACACGAGTCAGTTGTGAATTTTATTGCATGCTATTACTAGTTATTATCTAGTGCAAGCTGCCATCTGAGGTCTGTAAAGTTCTTCATATAAATGAAGAATTAATGAATTTGAAAACTATAACATATGAATTGTTAATGAAAACAGAGCTTTTACAAATCTCTCCTACAGACCATGTCTTGAGTTTATTATTAGCTTGTCACAACTACACAAGATTCCATATCAATTCTGTTAAGTAATGTTTGTGTTAACAACTGCGACCAATGTCTCTGACTAAATCACCTTTCAGTCAAAATGTTGAGAATGAGTAGTAGTGAAGAATAAGTAGGTATTATCTCCTTTGTCTCTTGTATCGAATTATATTTTCAGGTCTTGTTAACGGCTGAAGAAAACTCGTGTTAATACAAGCATTTTTATGCTATGAGATAGTTCTGTTCTGAAGAATTTTTCTAACTGAGACTGATTCTAATAAAGTTGATTTTTGAGAAACAGACTGTGTCAAGCAGCAGTAAAAATAAATAATGTACTGTTTGATTCAAATTCTGTCTGGATGCAGACTGTTCCCAAATTCTTGTCATAAGTAACACCATCCAAAAGTACTGGTCCTTGCTTCTAGTCATATTCCAAGTGCTTTGGATGGTGTTGGAGTGAACAGTGGTGACTCATTTCCACACAGAGTCATCTGCTGGACCTGCAATTTAGACTTCAGGAAAGCATTGCATTGATGCCAAAGCCACATGTTCATTTGATTTATTTATGTTTGAGGAGAGAAGACTTCTTTGAAACCCCAGAGGAATTGTCTTCTCTGTTTTCTCCTCTGCATCCTTGTGGCCCTTGTGGTCCTTCTGGCCAAGAGGAATGGGACACACCTTTGTGAGCTGCCAAACACTTGTTAGTCTGGAGCTGGACTCTCTACTGTCCTCAGCTTATCATGAGAAACACAGAAATATGACCCCCACACATTTAAGCACCTTTGGGAAATCTCCATATAAAATAGAGAAAAATGCCTTTCACAAGTGGAAATGATCTTCCTTTTTTATCTTGTGAACTGTGTTTAGTGCATGAACCTGTGGTGTGTTCCTTTCTGCAGGGTACCAGTGTCATCTTCATAATCACTGTGAGGGTGATATGTAAGTGTGTACCTGGATGGAGGGGATGCTGATATTAAAGATCTGCCTGTTTTATGTATGCCTCTTTATATAAGGCTGATGAAATAAGATTATTCTGTCTCCAGTTTCTTCATAATTTTGTTTATGAATGCTGGTGCAATGCATTTGAAAAGCTGTTGCTTTGTTTCACAATCTGACATTCTAACCATGAAGGGATGAGATTCCATATCCAGCATTACAAACCACCTAGACTCTCTCAACTTTCCTTCAAATTGCTGTGAATTATAACTTTGTATGCATGACAGCTATTTAGCACCCATATAAACTTATCTGCTCTGGTCTGAAAATTATTTTCAGTAGAAATAATACTCCTAATGAGAAGAGAGATGAGGCTTGTAAGGAGGAGTGGATTCATTACTAACTAAGTGTATTTTGGGATCAGTTTAGAGTGAGAAGAGTACTGGTATAGGCTTTGATCTTGACTGCATGTGCCATCAGACAGGCATATTTCCTCTTGCCCACTGAGAACCTGACTGAGGTTTGTCAGAATTCACACTTCTGATCATGAATACGGGAACTGTGACCTTGGTAAGGTAGTGAACTATGTCCTCTGACTGAATTGTCCTCAGCATAGTGCAGAATTATATAAATAACAGTTTTTCACTGAGGCAAGTGGCAGCAGACTTGCAGTCTGTTCAGTTTAATTAATTTATTAGTGTTAATTAACTCTTAAATGTTATTTTTTGAATTGTTCTTCTTAATACAGTCAAACACTTACATGATACACTTCAAAAATGACAACATCATTTTTCAAGTGGATAAAAACTGCATGATACAGTGCTTTACTCAAAAATTGCTTCTTAATTAAGACATGCAGTAAGATTACTGTTTAGTTAAATTCCAGGTGTCCCAGCAAGCTGTGTCTATTAGACATATGTCTCATATCTAACTTGACTTGAATACAGATGGAAATTTGGAAACATGGAATTTCTTAGAATACTGTTTTTCAGTTCAAGTTATTGTACTGATGTCATTCAGGGCAGACCCAAATACAGAGTATTAAAGTCTCTAAGGAATAGAAGTCTGGCATTTTCTAGCTAAGACAGTTCTAATCACACCTTCATCAATCAGCTAAAATTTATTTCTAATGAGACTTTTGAAAATGAAATAAAAAATATTTCAGCATACTTAGAAAATTATTTAATAATTTAAAGGAGGCATTAAGAGCTTGAGCACAAAATAAACAACAAAAATGTGAAGTGTGCACAGAGGGAAGATTTGCAGACTAATGGTTGGGTTGTAATTTACTTTTCACATCATTTTGACAGAGGCTAACCTGTAGCAATCTCTTCCCTGGCTGCTGGTTGTGGCCCTGTTTGGAAATAAAAATTTATATTTCTGCACATAACAGTACTTTGCACGATAATGAAGAAACGAGAAGTTTCATACATTGAAGAGTAAACTTGAAACACTTTATGACTCTCATGGAAATACATTTTTCATCTGCCCTCTTACAAACATTTATACAATATATATTCTTATAGCTTCTCTTCTGCTTTCCTTATCATGGCTGCTGTGGTTAAGGTATAGGATTTAAACCTTAACAGTAAAGGTTTTATTAACAATCACTCATTAATTACTATAGGTACAGTGAGAAAGAAATTATTAAATGGAGCCTTTAGAGTCAACAGGAAATACAAAAGTTTTGTTACAGGGCTTTTGTTTTGAGTTTTTCTGGAAGATGGCAACAAAAAAATCTGCTTTTCTGTCCTGTGCCAAATTAATGCAAATTGCCTCCAGTGGTAAAAATAATATAATGAATAATTTATACTGATCAAAGAGCTTGTTTTAGCTAGCTCATAGTTGACATTTCCTGATTGCTTACCTTGTAGCACAAGGGATCTTCTGCTCATTACTGCTTATTAAGCATTTCTTTCCATCATTGGTGCAAGTGCCACTTTAAATTTAACTCTACAAGTAAATATAAATCTTCCAATTGTTAGTAATCAATCTGTTTTGATTTAAGTCTTTCTTTCTTTTGTTTTTGTTTTTGTTTTTTGGGTTTTTTTTACCTTTTATCCTTTTTTCCATTTTCTTTTTCCTTTTCCTTCTTCCTTTTCTTTTTCTTTTATCGTGTAAATTTATAATCTGAAAACATATAGGCTTAAAATAGTCTTTTGCTTGTTAGAAAGAGAAAGAAATTTTTGGTTTCTGTATAAATTTTCACATTTGCTTTATTGAATTTTTTGGAATTTTTCTGCACTCACTGTGCTTGTAGATCAGCAGAAATAAGAACAGATTTTTGTTGATCTAAATGAAACAATTGCTATAGATGTATAAACTGCTTTCCAACAACTGATCTTTCTAATCCCTCTGTAACAATGAAACTTTTACAAAAGTTATGTGATAAAGATATTCCCTGGGAATTTGCAGGGTCTGTCTGTGCCACCACAAACTTACAATCTATGAAGCACAGAAACTGCAGACAACACAGTCTTTTGTGTAATCTGCTGGAGGAACTCGACAAAGCTTAAAGTTTATTTTTGTTGTGTGCAACACAAACAAATAGCAATTGTCCAGAATCAGTAATTTTCTAAGCCTGTAAAAATAAAGCTGATAAGATCCAGCTACATCTAAACTAGGTACTTTTATTGAATCTTGCAAGTCCCGTGTGGAAAAGTTGGCAGCATTTCTAAGGTTTGGGAGAAAATAAGCAGGGAACAATTTAAACATTAGCCTCATTGAAAGATGTTCTGGAAATTTTTCAGGAAGTAAAAATAATAATAAAAAACCACTCATGC
Source organism: Sialia sialis (assembly GCA_009812075.1). Lineage (NCBI taxonomy): Eukaryota > Metazoa > Chordata > Aves > Passeriformes > Turdidae > Sialia > Sialia sialis. The sequence goes on from VRYO01002772.1 coordinate 26,174,629, forward strand.
ATAAAACTTCCTGAATTATTTAATGACAGATGAAATTTCTCTAGAGGCTTCTTTGATGAAATAAAGCAGTTCTGAGGGCTTGGCCACTTCATCTCAAGTGAGGCAGGTGAGAGATTGCTCAGAGCTCTGTGAGGAGGTGTGAAGAAATGTAACTGGACACTCAAGTACGAAAAGACAAAGCTCAGAGCACAAAATTCTAATGTTCATCTTTATGGCTGTGGGTCACATAATTGTGCCTATTGAAGTACAACTCCAATTGCTTATCAGGAAGAGCTCTGGTTCATAGGTTTTATACCTTTTGGGCCCTGGTATCATGCTCTGACATTAAAAAAGCCCTTAAAATATCAGAGTCTTAAAATAGCATCTGTGTGGTCCTTCAAGGTTCAGATTAGCTTTTCTTTCTCAGACTGAGTATCCTATGTTTTCCATGTAAAAGGTTCTTGCTGTAAGCAGTATCTCTTTCTTTTGCATCCACTTAAATTTTTCTTTTCAAACAGAGGTTTGGTGGGGCACTGAGGTTTACATTTAAGAATGGAGTACTGAAGTGGTGCCACTCTGATAATTTCAACTTCTGTAGCTGGGAGGAAGTCTTCTGTTTTTTTCTGTCTAATAAGAACAATTTTCATTTTATTATTAATTTAATAATTTTCAGTCAATATGTAATTATAGTGGGTTTTTTTATTCTTGACGGGGCAAGTTTCTCTTTTCTGGTGTGGTGTTTGTCAGACAATTTATTTTCTAGCATGTTAGCCTGAAAAATTCTCCAGAAGGGGTAAATATCATTCTATTTCAAAGGAGACTATTCTTTTTGAATATGTAAAGTCAGAACCATACCACAGGGGAATATCTGTGGAGTTTGGCTGGCTGGTGCTGTGTCCAGTGAATCTCTGTGTAAGGCAAGCACTGCCCACACTCTATTGGGCAGCAGTCGATGTCTTTGTCTCATTTTCTCACTTGTTTTGGCTGGAGAGTAAGTGGACCTAAGCTTCAATCCAACCAGTGGTGGGTGCTTTTATCTGTTGTGTATTCCTTATGCATGCATTTAAGGCATTATATTTCCACACATGCCAAGTAGCAGTTATTTTATTCTACAGGAAATGACAGAAAAACCCTACTATCCTATAAGAATGTAGATAGGCTTTGTTAAATTCATCGGACTAACTGTTCATCTAGATTTCTAACTTGCTCCAGGGAGTAGCCAAGACAAGGTATTTCAGATGCTGAGTGTTTTGACTGTGCAATTAAGGAAAAACCTTTATGCTATCTCTAGTTAATGTGGAGACAACCTTATTCAGTGTATTCTAAAATAGACTCTAAATGCCAAATTCCAATATAAGGTAAATATTTATGCTCTTATATTAGTCACTAGAAAAAAAACGTAGATCCAGGATGTTTTTCTTTACATATGAACAGAAAAACAAATCTAATGGGTACTTGCTTCAGAGTGACACAAGTCATATTCTGCAGAATTTATCTCAGCTGCTTACAGAGTGATCCTAAATTATTATCTAGTCCACATATTTACTTTAAGATAACTAGAGTAAAGTGAAATTAATATTAAGTGAAATTAATATTAAGTGATATAATCTTGTGTTAATTATTCTAATCTAGTGGATTAGCACTGAAATTCTGAGTCTGATAAAACTATAAAAAGGATTTTATGAAGCAGCAGATTGCAGGACAAACAAGGAAAGCTTGCTAAGAGGTATTAACTAAAGCTATAGTGTTGCTGAGGTGGTAAATCCAGCCAGGTATCTTATATTGCATGGGAAATATAATGTTGTTGAACAATATGTTACAACAAAATAAAGTGTCTTCATTCCATATTTTATAGTGAAAAGAAAATAAAGATTTTTTTTTTTCTCATTTTCATCAGAGTCCCTAGTTAGATCCAAACACCAGAATAGATCTCTAACTTAATACATTCTCTCGTATTTTCTGCCCTGTATTCCTTGGGAACTTCTGCTTCTTGAAGATATTCTTTGGCTCAATTCCCATGAATGAATGCATGTTAAAAAACTATACGTGTGCTTCATAACAGGAAAAGAAGATTAGGTATAGATTTTAAATTCATAGTTCATTTGATCTTTCAGCTAAATGGTGTAGTGGTAGAGGCAGAAAGTCTCACAAGCAACCAGATAAATCTGTAGCTCTTGTCCTGAAATTGAAAAGGACAATATGGAGAGAATTGCCTCTTCTCAGACTAGCTCAGATTTCTGTCTCAAGGCTGAATTAAGCACTAGGTAGACTATAGCAAACTATAGAAATATAGAATCATGGAAAATTTCAGTATTTTGAAAGGAAATTTTAAAGATCACTTAGTCAAAGCCCTCTAGCTTGGACAGGGACACTTTTACTTGATCAGATTACTCAAATCTCCACTGAAACTTGAACTGTTCCAGGGATGGGACATACACAACTTTTCCAGCCAGACTTAAAAAACTGTCAGCCAGGCAAAGATACCGAGAGACCTGCATGGATGAACAAGGTGGGATATTTCAGATGAATATTTCTCTCTTTGATAAATATTTAAATAAAAAGTCTCAGGTGCTCATTTAACCTAATCTTCTATGTTCTGTATCTAATGCTGTAGCACAGGGAGCTTTCAAAAATATGTGTCAGTTTCAAGGAAACTGACTAAGAGATTTCTAATTCATATCTTCATTCTCACTACATCAAAAACTAAATAAAGGTAGATTTCATCAGCACGAATAAGTAGTGAAAAAAAGAGACATGTCCAGCCTGGGGTCTATAGACAACTTTCAAATATCATACTACAGAAAAACCTCAAGACCACTTTTTTTAATATCCCTATGCACAGACTGCAAAACTAGATATTGAACTGCTTATTCCACTCTTTGCTGAGTGTTATGTGCCTTTTTGTAGCACACAGAGTGTGCTAGGTTGTCAATAATTGGAAGTTTGAAATTTTTTTGTCCATTTGTATGTGCCTGCTAGACTGGGCTAAGTGCTTAATTTCTGCCACATCTACAAGTCACCATATGGTCAGCATATTGAGTCATCTCTATGGATTGTTTTGTATCTCTCATAGCTCTTCTTGGAGGAGAAAGAGGGAAGATTCACAACATAATAATATCTTTTATCCCTCTGTATTTTCCAAGAGGTCATAAGATGAGTTTGGAACTGTGAGCTCCTAGTCTAAGTGACAATTCAAAAGAAAAATGTCAGAAAAAAAACCTCGTAATTTTATTCCAATGTGAAGAGACACACACCCTCCTACTGACTTCCTACTCTCTCCGCCATCTATCTGCCCATTGGGATTTTATGGGGTATTGAATCATGACCAAAAAAAAAAAAAAAAGAAAGAAATCTGACACAAACACCCGCTTCTAGAAATCTTTTAATAATGAAAAATAGAGTTGCAATATTGACACTTAGACTAAAGCAGTTTGAAGGAAATATATTCATGTCTTAGCTTACTTTGGAAAGGAACTTTTTTATGCCTTCAGTGTTACTGCTCTTAGGAAAGAAAAAAAAAGAGGAGGCTTATCAGATTGTGGGTCTGTTGGGACAAAAAACCCCTCAGACTTGGCTTGATCAATGTCATGTTTTCCAAACCTGAAATGATACATTAACTGTGTATTCAGAACAACAGTTTTTCCTAGGAAAGCAAAATCTGACTCATGGGTTGATCTCTCGAATAAGCAATGCTGTTTGCAGTTTATATCAAGGGTAAAATTTGCACCTCTCCAATTGGGTTATCTAACAACACAAATTCAGTGGCTCACCTGGGAAAGTTCCTAGTTTCATAAATTCCTGACCACACACTTGTAGACATTTCTGGGGATACACTTGGACTGTGCTTTATAGAGGCGTAAAATTGTGAGGAAAAAGAAACTTTCTACTTCTTGAATAAGCTACATGAAAGTTAAAAGCTTTCCTGTCCCATCTAACCCTTAAATTCAAGCATTAAACACACAGAGAATGGATTTGTCTCTAAATGTATTGTGAGAAGGAGTCCTATTCTGCCTCCTTCAGGAGGTTGAATAGCCTTTTGATGTTTCTGGAAATCCTAGGAAACAGGAGGAAACATGATCTTGGAGGCCATGCCTTCTGTACTCATTAATACTCCTCTGGTGCTGGCCCAGCTCCAGAGCATGCTGGCAGGAACAATATTTTGTTGCATATTTGCAGTATTTTCTAAATTCCAGTAAGGAGATGCCCTCACTTTGGCTGCTCCCATGTCACACCCACACACTCTATGTGAATGGCACTAGTAAGGGCCCAGAGAAGCTGACTTTAGTCACAGAGCGGATTGTAATGATGTAATCCCTCCCTGCTGACTTGAAACTGAACTCAACTGCTGAATTGGCAAGGATGTTGGGTGGTGACAATGATGATGATAATGATATTATTCTTGTTCTTGTTCTTGTGCTATCATCTACAGAAAAGTTCGTCTTCTGATTACCTTAACGGAATAATTCCATTTATACTATAAGGTTTGAGTTATCAATGGGTGGGTTTCCATGAAAGAAAGAGGTAAGCATTCTCAGCTACAATGTAGAGACATTAAGGAGAAACAAAGCATACTAGTGCTAAAGTCAATAGTCTCATGTTAGAAACCTCCTCAGGTTTAAACAACAAACTGCATAGTGTAAAGGAGGCCACTTTCCTTTTGGAATCATGAATATTCCTTGGATTAAATGAGTTATTTAGAGATGCTATAACTTTAAATTAGTCTTCCCAAATATCTGGTGACTGGCCTGATCACTGAGATCCTGCCCAGTTTTGGGTTGTTCTCTACATGTGTAATTAGTAAATTTCAAGAGTTTTGGTTGTTCTGTGATACAGAATTAAACCATGCAATCAAATTGAAAGCATTCCTTCCTCACCTCACAAAAACCAAGATATTTTCTTACTTTGGTGCAAATGTTCCTCACTTTTCCCCATGTAACTAGAACCATGATATAGCTCTAGAATGGAAATACCAGATGACTAGAAAATCTGAATATCGCCCTTCCAATGGAGATCACCCCAGTGATGATCTCACAGACATGTAAAGTTTGAGCTTGGTCCTTGTTCTTTATATTTCATGTAAAAAGCACTTCACTGAAAATATGCAGTGTGGAAAATATGTGTTATTTAGGTATATCTTGACATATATGACTGATTATGGTTATTAGCATATGCACATATTTGCAAGGAAAATGGAGCTTGGCTTCAATGATACATGTCTTCTGATTTATTTTGTAGGTTTAATTTGATGCTTTTTTAAATCAAATATTTGTAAAACCCCTGATGAATGAATATTACTTCACCAGTTTAAGCATCATTCAATCCAGAAAAACTGATGATTCATTATTTAAGACAGATTTTTTAATGGGAATTACATTAGGCTGTGATTTTTCCACCACTACACGTATTTATTAGCATACCTAATGTTTTCGCAGTCAAGATAGACTTTCATCAGTAATGAATGAAAACGAGAAGCTTTGCCACAAGCTTTTTTATAGGTTTCAAATTTATTATAAAATTACACTCAAGCTGATACATTTGGAGGTTTATGTCTTAACTAATCTTTTCAGTCTTTCCTCAGGAGTAACTAGCAGTAATAGGCTGTTGCCTTTACTATCTATCACTTATGACAGTGCAGGCTAGACTGATAAAAATTAAATGAGAAAGGTCTCTTTATGTCCTCTATTACTACAGCTATCTGTGTTCAGGGAAACAGTCCAGGTAATTTGTCTGATTTCTCCTCATTTTTCCAACTGTTAAAAAAGGCTTCTCCAAACTACAGTAATTTCACGATTATAAACCACACCTGAATATAAGCCGCACTTCCGGGTAGCTGGGAAGACCACGGGATTTGTCCATATATAAGCTGCACCCGAATATAAGCCACGCTATTTTTTTTTTTTTTTTTTAAACTCCACACGTCAGAGGGGGTGGGGTGCTCTGGCCTGGCCCCACACAGCCCAGCTTCCCAGCAGCAGGGGCCGGCCCAGCCTTGCGCAGCCCCCGTTCCTGGCGGTCCCCCGTTCCCACCGGCTCCCGGTGGCACAGGGGCCGGGCCGCACACTTGCAGCCCCCGTTCCAGGCAGTCCCATGCTCCCGGCGGCTCCCACTTGCCACTCTGCTTGGCCGGCTCTCACTTCCGGGTTGGCGTTTCGCTGGGATTTGTCCATAGATAAGCCGCACCTGAATATAAGCCGCACCACTGGGGTAGGCTGGATTCTTCAATGAAAAAGGTGCAGCTTATATTCGTGAAATTACTGTAATTGTTTTGTCTGTTAGTGAATGTAGAAGGACACGCTTCCTCCAGGGCAAACTATTTCAGACAGATGAGAGGAGGTGAATCATTCCACTGACTACTGAGAAAGCCTGAAAAATTAGGTTGGGCAAGACATCTTAATTTTGTTAAATAAATCAATTTGAATTCTGCTTTATAGAGGAAAGACAATAACTTTTATTAGTGTAGTATTTCTAAAGAACACAGGATGGAGGTGTCCATGTACAAAGTGAAAACTGGACATACCAAACTCATTATTACTCTTCAGTAACGTGCTCCAGAAGAAAAAGACCCTGACCCCATCCGAGGGAGTGTAGCCGAAAGTAACATTTCTATATTTGCATGTACTGAAATGGTAGTTTCAGGAAATTATTTTTCCGCCACACATTTTCCCTTTTGGAGCAGAAGAGTTGTTTTCCTTCACCAGCCGCCTTGTGTGTTCATGGTTAAGGACAGTGCTTGCCTAGGTGTAACACTGAGGTTATGTGTGGTAGCAAGTTATTTGTTGGTGCCATGGAATTTTTCTTACATCATTTATTCTTACTTTAGTGTGTCAGTTACTGAAATTGTGAGAGAATGTTTTAATCTGTCTTCTGTGCAATTTCTATTTTTTTGGGGGGGTGGATTTAAGGACCCTAGGTTTAATCAAATACTGGGTCTACAGAAAAAGGTCACACCTCTGTTTGTCTTACAAAATCAAGCACTTGGAAACACTTTTCATCAGACCCTGAAAAAGAGAAGGCAGCTCAAGGTCCACAGGGAGGTAAGAAACAATACACAGTTCCTTTATCTCCCCACAGATGTCTTTGTTTTTTTGGTCTCTTTGACTTCCCCAGGATAATTTGATTGCAAAAGACCTACACACATTGAGGGGTGGGTTTATGGGAAGATGAGCAAAGAGATCTTTGGTCCTGTTCTGTGCTAGTGTGAGCAGAGGTAACACAAGCCTACCTCACCACATGACTCAAGGCCTGATGGAAATAGGATAGTCCGTCAGCCACACTGTCCCATCAGGCTCACATGCCTTTCTTTGGAATTGTTGTCTTGTGCTTATGGCTGGATTGTGTACTGAAGCCATTTCTAAGATTTTACATTTCTCTCTTTGCTGTTCAGAGTGCACGCTCTTGAGCTATTTTGGCACAAGTTTGCTCCCAAAGCGATATTGATCTTCTATTATATTCTATTTAAAAGGTAACAGAAAACAACTGCATGTCTGAGAAAAGCATACTTGAAAAATAGGGCCAACAGATATTTTCAACAATCTTTGACAAATTCTATTTTCAATCAGTCAGTTATTACATTATGATAATGCTAGTTAACAAGTACTAAACCTTGTACTCAGTTTTGTTTTTCATGTTTTTGAAAGAGGTTAGGAAGGATGATGCCAATTTCCAAGTCTAGTTAGAGCAAACTGTATGGATTAAGCTTAATGCCATGATTTATAACATCTATAGTGGCTGTTCTGTGGAGAAATTCTAAAGGTATAACTCTGTGAAAAAATAGCAAAAAATCAATTGTCTGTGATCCTATGGGTTCAGTGCTTTGAGAAGTCATATGTTTCAGAGCTGTTTCCTCTCAGTGCTTGCTTACACTGTCTGTGTGCTGATGAGAGCTGCTCCTCTGCCAGAAGAAAATTCCTTTGTCTGAAGGTAGTGCTAGAATTGGAGGTCCAGCCCTAAGCCATCTGCTCATGAATCAGCTTCTCCTACTGCTCCATTGCTCTTTTACCTCTAGCATTATGTTAAGCCTAACATTTGCTAAGTGGTGATTGAGAGGATTGTTTTAATCCTGAGTTAATTAATTCCCCTCCAGTGAACTTCTACTGCAGAAACTTGTTTGTGGTAAGTGTATTATTTGTGTGCTGGCTAAATGAGTGTTGCTATTCAATCCCCTCAGTGCCTCTATGAGGTAAGGACTTGAATGTGTTTAAACTCAAGGCAAGCCTGAAAATGTTGACAGAAGAGGAAAATAGTTTGAAGAACTCCAGTCCTCAGTAATAATCCTGTTCTATGGAAGAATTTGCCTGCAATTTAGTATGTCAGCCACCTGGCATACTGTGAGAAGGAGTTGACCTTACAATGCTTGACCTGGCTGCTACCTGAGACACTGTGATAAAAAGATGCTTTGTAAAAAACCATGAAGTTTCATGTAACCAACCATCATCAAAAAATGTGGAAAAGTGGTGCTGTTTTGCAACTCTTTTAAAAACTCCATAGGAATGTGAGTTAAATAACACAGAACAAAATCATACTTCTACTGAATTCTGATAACTTGGCCAATATAGAGAGGAAAGTTACAAGCACATGATTACAAAGCCAGACTCTTGCAGGAAGGTTGATTAAATATCTTGTTTTAAATTATGAATGATAACATTTGCTCCTTTTTTTTCTGTAGCAATGACATGTGAAGAGTTTTTTAGCAATGCAGTTTGACATTTTATTTAAAGTCAGAGACTGCTAGGTTTTGTTTTTAACTTGATAATTTAATTATTAAAAAAAGAAAATTCCAGATTCTGAAAAAATGAATTTGATGCAAGAGTTTTGGCTTTGTTTTTGTCCTAGAGAAAACAGTAGTCTGCACTTTAATTTACAGACTAATTCCTTGACTCAAAACTAGCCATAGCTAACCAGATCCCCTGCAGTGAGTCTGGCTTTTGTAGTTTGCCCCTGTATCTGCAAGTTATTGGTGCTCATGGGATAAATCCTTTGGCGAGTGACTGAAACAGGCAGCAGTGATGGTTCATTTCCATAAAGATGGGATTAATCAGCAGAACGTTGCCATTTGCAACCTGAATCTTACAGAATGACAAAGTAATGCAATGTTTAAGGCTGGAAGATGCCTTTGGACATCATCGAGTCTAATCCCTCTGCTCAGAGTAGGGTGAGCTACAGCAGCACTCTCATGGCTCTTTACAGCTGGGTTCTGAGTATCTCTGCGTACAGAGACTCCAGTGTTTGACCATCCTCACATTTAAATTATTTTTTCTTTTGTTTAAAGGGACTTCATTGACCCATGCTGGCTACTACCTTATTTTCCTTCTTATGTTCAGAAATGGCTTTTGAAGGGAACGGAGAGATATGCAATGTGGATGATGATGGAAGCAGGACTACATTAATGATCTCTGTTTTGTCCTCCTGATGTAATTCATGTCTTCAGTGTAATTTCAGAATGACTTTTAAGAAATGTGGATGTAAATGTGGCTTTCTTCTGTGTCATAAATGAGGCCAGGAGATAGATTCCTGTGATTACTCCATGTAAAATAGCCAAGCTTCTGGATTCAACTTTCAGCAGCAAAACTATTGTTTATAAGAAGATCTAGGTGTACTCCAGACACCTATGGAATTCTCTACTTCATGGCATAGGTTATAGTTTGCTTAATTTGATCAAGCTGAACGCTTATCCTTGGATCTGTGAAATGGCTTATCAGAGGGATGGAATTTCTATTTTAACATACAGAATCACTGAATGTTAGGGACATTTGTGGCAGATATGAACTGTCATAAAAATATTTTGTCTGTGGACTGGATGGATGACATATTTTTCTTCTTGGGGATTTTCCTGTTAAAATAAAAGTGGTTTGCAAAGCACAAAATTTAAATCTACTAATCTCTCACCAGCAAAATTAGAAACATTCTTTGATAAATCCCTGAGTAATTCAATGACACTTAAAAAGCAGCTTTATAGGGCAGTAAGTTGTTTAAAAATTAAAGTACAGATAAAATAACCATTCAATTTGATAAATCCCCAACAGAAATATTAGCTACTTTTCAACTGGTTATTCTAATTAGATCCAGACCTTTAAAAGCATGGAAAAAACAAATACTGATGTAGGGTAGCACTCTTGTTTAATTATGGAAGAAAAGGCATTTCATAGGATAGAAAGTGAGGTATTATTTGTTTTTTTCCCCCAATAGTTACTCTAATTTACCTTTGGTTACTTTGTTACTTTTTCTATTTATTTTTAAAGCCATTGGAATTTACTTTTTTTATTGAGATACAAAACGAATTATCACCTAATTTTCAGTCAAGCCTTCATCTGTTTTTTTTTGATGTCAACTGCATTTACAGGTTATGAGCCCCAGGCATCTGCAGACTTAACAGTTCAAGACCTTGGATTAAAATGTCAAGTAATATATGCATAGTAAGAATACACATGAATGGGTGCAGAAAACCTGGCTGATAATTTGATGATGAAGAGAGCAAAGCTGGATTCAGATGGGTCATTGTTAATGCTTTTTAGTTTTAGAACAATTAGGTGTTTTGGGGAAGAAATAAACATTTCATGAAATTTATAAATTTTAGTGGATGGTTCCTCTGAGATCCAAAGGGAAGAGGTAAGAAATCAATGAATCATCTTCTAAATTTATTTCAATAAAATTGCTTAAAGCATCAAAACTGCAAATGCTTAGTCTCATACTTAACTTTAATTGCATTTCACCCAGGATATTGAAGCCATATGTCTCACAACACAAAACTTAACCATCTCAGTATGGTGTTAAAATGAATACAGTAATTTCACAATTATAAGCCACACCTGATTATAAGCCTCATGTCCCAGCAGCCGGGCAGACCACAGGATTTGTCCATATATAAGCCGCAACTGAATATAAGCCTCATTTTTTAAAATTTTTTTTAAAGCCAGGATCCATGTGTAACAAAGTAACAAATTAGTAACAGAATCACTGCCAGCTGGGTTTGGTGTCAGGTGCTCAAGTTGCAACAGTTTTCATAGACCAGTGAAACCTTTAAAGGCAGCCCCAGGCGCCCTCCTGGCTGGCTCTCACTTCCGGGTTGGTATTTCACTGGGATTTGTCCATAAATAAGCCGCACCTGAATATAAGCCTCACTACTGGGGTAGGCTGGATTCTTCAATGAAAAAGGTGTGGTTTATAATCATGAAATTACTGTAATTTATAAAGGGGACAGAATCCCAAGTAAACATTCCTTTTGATTTTAAGAAGTGTTTCAGAATAATATTTATATTCTCATTTTTGCAGAATGTGTGAAATAATCCTTAGGCATGAAAAGCTTGAAGAATCATTGTTGTCTGGAAAGCAACGTGGTAAAAATATCCTAGAAATGATCCCCCACCCCTCACAAAAATGCTTCCTGTGAACTAAAGCACCAAGAGAGGACATTACCCCAAATGATTACCTCAAAGGACAATATTTGTAATTTCATTTACTCCTCTATTTCTGCTCATGTTTTAGCCTGGAGAAATAGGCAAATCTCCCAGAAAAAAAATTTGATTTTTCATTTTGCTTCTTAACTGTTAAAGCTTTTGTGAATTCGCTAACAAGATTAATGAATTCTTATAACAAATACATTGTTCTTTTGTAAAGATTCGAAGTGACATTTTGAGAAAATATGCTTCTGATAAGCTTGCACTGGTTTTAAAAAAACCACCTCAATTCTTCTTGCAAAAAAAACTTTGAAGCACAGTATTTAAAGAGAGAGCAAATTTTGAGAAAATACTTTAAAAATATTACAATCCAATTATCATTTTGCAAGATATAAATATATATAGTTTTCTTAATTTTCAAAATCTAAATATGATCTATTTTTTTTTCAAACACTGTCTCTCAGAGAAAAATTTCAAATTTTTTTTCTTTAGAAACACAGATTTTGAGTTATGAGATACTTTAGTTATCATATAAGTGTTTCTAACCATGGATTTAGGGGTAGATGGTGTTATTGTTCCCTTAGCTTCCTCACCAGTCGAGGGATATAAGTAAGGGATATACTGTCCATTTTACATGAGAGGATGAATACCTTGTGAGTTACTTCCAGCAGAGTCAAAGGAAGACTGCAATGCTAACTAAAACTACTTGTTAATTTACTAAAAGTTTTTTAGTCAGATAAATCACACTGGCAGTGTGGTAGAAGGTGTCCAAGTGCATGTTAGAAAACAACAGCAACAGCAAGTTCTTCATTTTCATTCATGTCCAAAACAAAAAATTAAATGATCCCATTAGACTAGAAGGAAAAGGAACTTAGGCTATAATTTTTAGCTGGTATGTCTTTCCTGATGGTCAAAGAGAAAAATGATGGGGTTAATTTCCTTTGATAAAACATCTGAAATGTACAGGCCCAAAAGCAATAGACTCTGTACAATGAGGACGAGTGAACTCTTCTGATCAAGGTTATCTGAACATTTAACTCTAACAGGAATCCAAGGCAATTAGGGTTTCTAAATATCCTTGAAGCCAAGTTGTATGAGTTACATGGTACCAAAAATAGGAGTACAAGACTATCAAAAGACATAATATAAAATACTTAAAAATCAGTGTTTTGGAAAGGAATGAAAACCTCCCTGTCTGGTTTTTAAACTAGGTCTTGAAAGTTGAGAAAATGATGGTACTGTCATCTGTATTTTACCATTTGGAAAACAGTGGCATACCTCATTGCTTAGTAATAGTAATGGAAGGATATTTTTTTAAATTCATGTTTTTTAACTCTCTGTAAACAAAGTCCAAGTCTTTCTGCACCTTGGAGTAATTTGCAAACACAAATTGTTAAACACAGACTTTGCATAATCTTGAATTATTGGAAAAATACTACTCTGAGGCTGGTTTTTCAGGCTAATTGTTAGGTTTTTATTAGGATCAGTCCTCTGAAAATCTGAGATGCACTGCAATAAAGTGGTGTCCTTTTCACGTGGACTGTGGAGTACCAAAAGTCAAAGTATTGCAGTGGAATGCTCATGTTATTCTCCAGTTAAGCTCTTTGTGGGGTGTTTATTGCAGATATTTGTATTGGATACTACAGGCAGTGCTCTCTTTTCTTCCATCTGTGAATCACAGATGTTGTCTATTTTGCTTTTCAATGTACCATTCTGCTTTTGGGAAATAAGAATACAGAGCATTTCTGGCTTTATGAGAGAGAGCAGAGTTTTCCAGTAAATGAACAGCACATTGGAAAAAAACAGTATTTCACTTTCTCAATGAATAAGCAGCAAGCTCTTTCCAAAATTATAGCTTAAATTCACAGAATGTCTTTAAGTTTGCTGAGTGGCTGTTTGCCCAAAGCCATGTTGAGGTAATGCCAAATGCCAGAGTACTCATATACTTTGAAATAAAGTCCATATTCAACAGGCTGCTGCTCTTTATTTCCATATTTACTTCTAGTTTAAGATAACAGGAAAATGGTCTGAAATAAGTTTAGGACCTCAACAATTTGAACATGTCTGAAAAATTGCATTGATCATATGCGATGTGTTCTACAGCTGTAGAAATTTATTTTGGATATCACCTTCTGCTTAGGTGGAAAACCTGAGTTGAAACGTTTTATTTTGGGAAGAACATATTGTAGTTGAGGATACCATTTAATAGCATTGCTAAAAGTCCTTGATGAATATCTCCTGCCAGACTGGCCTAGAGAGCTGTCAAAAGATTTGCCCAGTGCCAATGGAAATGAGAGGAAATAACCTCACTGATTTCAGTAAGTTTTGCTGGTTGACTTTGCCACCATGTTATTCAGCATATGCTCATTTCTGCTTCAGGAATTTCCTCACCTTGCCACCTGCTTTAACTTTTCTCTATCACTCCGATACAACAGAGAAAAAAAGAAAGGAGTGTTAAAACAGGGTGGTGAGCTAGGAATGGGAATGAATAATTCACTATTCTGCTGTGGAAATGCATTGTGATTGAACACAGTGGAATAGTTTAAGTGGCTATGCCCATAGAAAAGCAGTACAGTGGGGCTTTTTTACAACTTAGGAAAGGTTTTTAAAACAAGCTACTCTGATTTTTGGCAGTTCAGTAGGATTTTGCCATAAACTGTATTTACATTTCCTCTGCAGTATATAGGGAGCCTGGAAATAGACTTTCTCGTTGCCAAAATTAAGTGAGTACTTGTATGTAGATGTAGTAGACTGAACAACATGTACAATAAAGATTAAATTTAATTACTGATGGAAACCTAGTTGTACTTGCCTGTGATCACTTGACCTTTACTCAATGAGGCTTGTTAATGATTTATATAGTAGTCACACTTCCACTGGTCCAGCATCATAAAAGAGAGGATTACACAATGCTGTGCCACAAAAAAGGCTTTATCACAGGTTGAGGCAAAGCAGCTGAGATTTTTATGTTCTTGATTAGACAATCTTGAGAAGAAACTGACTGGAAGAGGGAAAGAAAATGCTCTGGAGGAGCAGAAGGGATTATAGAATAGTTTGAGTTGGGAGCTTCAAAGGTCATCTCCTCCAAGCCCCCTGCAATGAGCACAGACATCTTCAACTACAATAAGCAGAGACATCAAAGGATGCTCAGAGCCTCAATCCCAGCTGACCTTTCCTATTTCCATGGATGGGCCATCTACTACTCTGGGCAACCTCTTCCAGTGTTTTACCACTCTCATAGAAAAAAAACCTTACTTATATCTAAACTAAATAGATCCTCTTTCAGTTTAAAACCATTACCCCTTTTCCTATCACTACTTGTTCTTGTCAAAAGACTTTCTCCATCTCCTTCTGAGGCACCCTTAAGGTACTGGAAGTATGACATGAGTTTTATACATGCTTTATAGTTGTAGATTTGGCAAAGGAAGGAAACAAGATATATCAAAATGGTAAAAATCTATAATTTCACTAGGACCAAAAAAAAAATTTTTAAAAAAGCTTGCCTTAAACTCAGGTGAATAATAAATCCTTTTTCCATATGGATGCTGGAAAGGGGTTTGACAATGGCTTGCTCAAGGGGGCAACCACCAAAGGAAGTGTTATGTTGATTGAAGGGAATTTGCTTTAACATCTCTGATTATTAACCTATCTATGGAGTGTTAATTTTGTGGGCCTAATTCCAATATTTTCCAGCTTTAAAGAAGGCTTCAAAGAACTTCTTGTGTGGAATTAATAAAAAAAATTTGAGACTTTTATATAGACTTCAATGGGTGATTTTATTTTACATAATTACTCTACTGGAAAAATAGCTGGTTTTGATTTGGAACTCATTGAAATAAATCCTCTTTGTAAGTGCTGGACCTGCTTTTTAGTCACTTCTTCTACAGAAATGAGATTTCTTTTCAAGTGTGATTAATTGGCAGTCTTTGATAATATGATTAATTAAACATCTCATCCAGACCCTCTTAAAGGTAAAACTCAGCACACCTTCAGTTAATCTTAGGGGGTTGATGGAGAGTTGCTATGAAACCACTGGGATTATACATTTTCTTTGTGCATAAGCCATGAAGTAGAATTAAAATACTGAGGATATTAGGTAATTTTCTTCTGTACAAACAGACAGATGAGCAATGTTTGTCTATTGGTAATACAGTACAAAAGTTCAACCTTCTCTGAATTCCATTTTTATGCATGCAAAATGCATTAAATAAAAACTCATTGGAATTTAATAAGAAAGAATCACACTTTTTGCTTCTTAACTTCAGGAATGCCCCATTCTGTTTTGCATACCAGCTGTTTTCAGTCTTAAAGAGAAAGAGCCCATAACTTGGTGCTGGTGCCTGGCTGCAACAGCTGCTTTTATTTTGTACCTAAAGTCATAAAATAGCAAATAGTTAAGGATAAAACATTGTATTGTTCTGTGTTATGGTGAGTTCCATGTGGAAATTGCATCTGAAAACAAAAGGGAAAACCTTTACTCCGAAGGATATATCAGTCCTCTTCCATCCCTTCCCCATATTTGAATAACAGGATGTGACAGTATCTAGAAATCATCTGTTTCCACCTTTCCCCCACTTGATTTTCAATCTGAATCAGCAATATACTTCAGAGTAGGAAAATATGTCTATCGAAGTGTTGGGGGTTAGGGGG
>VRYO01002772.1:26201622-26216824 GCA_009812075.1 Sialia sialis
CATGAAAATACTTTAAAAATCCCTGAAACCCTGCCCCATATCTGCGTGCTCTAAAGAGCCTGAATATGCACCTGTATAGCCTGTATATCCTGGCTGCTGCTGATTAAGAATCTGCTCCTGTGAGTGGACATTAGATCTGCATATAAGAATAATCCTATGTAGAATAAAAGGAGCAAAACCAGGCAGCAGTGAGGATTGACATCAGATTCATGCAGTGGAGGAGTTCTTAGAAGTTGCTCATGGTGTTTCACAAATTACTTGTGAAGCTTTGTGTGCTATTTGTGCTATACAGTGGGTGTAGTGGTGCTAGTTGGGCTGTGTTGTTTTTTTTATTTGACTTTACAGAGGCTCTTTTTCCATATGTGTTTCTCTTGTGACCATGCTTGGTTAAGCATTTTCTTCCATCCCTCTGCCACGTTTTGCACTACTTCAGAATAAAATGTTTGTAGGGTCACTTTCTAAAGTGGATTGAGAAGATGATCCAGCTGAAGACAAACCAATTTTTCTTCACAGCTAAATACATTCTTCATTCCAGTTCAAATTGCAGTTCATTAAGCAGCTCTGCTCATATAGCCCTGAGTGATGTGCAAAGAAGAAATGTGCTACACAGCTCAAGATGCCTAAGATCATAAACGCAAAGCATAGCCCCAAGAGGCTTTCCCCCTTTTCCCTTGTCCATAGCCACTTATTCCTTACTCCTCCACTATACTGGCACTGAAGTTAGGCAGATTGGGTGACAAGAGGGCTCAGGGGGCTGTAAACCAGATGAAAAAGTAATGGACTGTTCCTGATTTGACTTTGCTGAGTAGTAAAGTATGTGCCAGAGTAGTTTCATTGTAGGGCAGACTACATTTAAGACTTAGTGTTAGACTTTGACATCTATGGGCTTTTATACTCAAAGCTTATAAGCATCCATCACCTTTCTCTCTCTCTCTTGTCTGAGTAAGGCTATTAATCCACAAGTCACAGGATTTATGCAGCTTTGAACCTGTCCTAAATTAGGTATAATATATCCTGAAAGTTTCCACAGACTAGAAATTTTTCCTTATTTGACAGATGAAGTAATCTTCTTTTCAGGAAAAAATAGGAGGATATTAGAGATGACAGAATTATATTAATATTGTCTGTGGTCTCTCCTACACACAAATGCAGAAATACTGAAGTAAAAAATCTGACTGGTCTTGCACATGTTCTTTTGTGCTTTAGTCAAGAAACCAAGTAGTTACTGTGTGTTATGATGTCAGAAACAGGATATTGATGGTGATGAACCAATAATAACTCATCTCATGCACATGAATAATTTTCTTGGTATTAAATAAAAGAAGAAAGAAAAAAAAGGGGAGCATATATGGTTTCTTTTTCTAAGGAAAATCAATACTCTGCATTTCCATTGTTTCCTAGTGTTCAACTTTCTCATAATTTAAAGCCATTAAAGGTTGTATTTCTTACAGTAATGTTAAAATATTTTATTTTTTCTGTCTTCAAATAAACCATGTATGTATTTCAACAGTTTCTTTCTCCTCTCACAATTGTAGTTCTACAGCACTTCCATGCAGGGCATTTTTTTCAGACCACTTACTCCGCTCTCTTCTGAACCAGTTGCAATTACCTTACACAATTAATTTACATGTTTTATCCAATCTTCCACTCCAGTTATATTTTATCTAAAATCTAACATGGTTTCTGCTTTTAATTGAATGATTCCTCAACATGTCATTTTCAGACTGTACCTCTGTTCATATAGACATGGTCTTTTCTTGTAAAAACATGGGTGCTCAGTTTTGGTAGTAGAATCCTATCTCTTCTTATGTTTTTTTTAACTCACATAAACATGATTTTTTTCTCACAAATATATATTTCATGTGTCTGAATCTTTCTTTCCCAAAGTGCATTAATCCCAAAGTGCATTTATTGAATTTCAGTTTAAATTTTCTGGGCATGTTGCCAATTTCTGAACAGCATTTAAAATTCTGTCTCTGTTCTCTGCAGTACTGGTAATATTGCCTATGTTTAGTTAATGTTCCTGAATTCAGAAAACAATTTCCCATTTTTACACTCCCTGTAAATAACAAAAAAAGGATGAATAGTGTAATAAAAAGAGAGAATGGTGGTCTACATTTAATGGTTCACTGCATACATAGTGCTATTTCACTTATAAAACTTTATTAATTAGTCTGGAGGCTTTTATTTTCATGAGGACTCATACATAAATGGAAAAAAATAAGCACATACTTTGCATGTGGTATCTTAATACTGGCTTAGAAAAATGTTCTCTAAGGCCTAGTGGGACAACATATTCATTTTCTGGTCCATGGCATGTCCAGTGACTTGTCAGCAGTGATCTCCCACATACAGTAGGAGTGGCTTTAAGCCATGCAATTTATTTGTTTGTTTTGGCAATTAAAATACCATCTGCACATCAAAGACATCTTTATTACTGTTTGTAATGTCCAAACTTTGATGTGTGGGTAGATATTTAGAGCCAAACCGAAAATGCTCCTGTTTCTAAGGACTGCATAACAAGAAGTCTATTCTGGTAAATTATTATTTGCAATAATGTGGTTTTAACTTGTGTTTACTTTTGAGAATCTGATCTGCAGGAATGTGGTCTCCTCATATATCTTGTGAGAGTTCAACTTTGTTTAGGATGTTAAGCTCCATCAAAATGTATACCCAAAGCTCTTAGGGCAGTGACAGAAATCATGTTTCATGGTTCTGCCAGCACAGCAGCAAGTACAAATAAAAGTATTCTCATGGTCTCAGGAGAAACTTGCCACAGGGGCAAGGATGAATGCAAATTGTAAAGACTGGCAACTCAAACAAGAGAAGTTGTGTTCCTGCCTGAGTCAGAGATGGTTCCAAGACGCTACAGAAATGGGTGCCTGGACATGCCTGGATACTCTGTGCCTTCCCCAGGAGATGGTGAATCTGATTCTCAGGTCGAGGCTCTGCTCTCCCTCTTGTCTCCCATTCTTTATTCCACTGATATTTTCAGAAGCAGCTAAGAACCATGTGTGATTTCCAATGGGATTTCAAACTGCCATTGGTTTTTCATGACACGGACTTTTCTCCAGCTAAAAATTCAAGCTATTGCAAGAAGTGGAGACTTGTCTCACTTTTTCTCAGCTATATGTACTACAAGATGTGTGTAGCAGCTTCTTACCATCACCCTGCAAGCACTCTGCTCAGAGTTCAGAAAGCCTGATATATATATTCTTACAGATTTTTGGTCACAAGTCTTACTCTCATAAATCCATGGAATTAATTTAAATTACTTTAAACCTATTAATTTTATGTTATTAAATAAATAAAAAAAACCACACATCTGTTCCCCAAACTGAATTTATGGAAGAAAGCTGAAGTGGAAAAAACAAACCTTTACTTTTTTCAGTTCTCATTTTCTATTAATATAAATTTAAAAAAATGAACATAAAAAGTCAGATATCACTTTTCTTAGAGAAAGAGACATGATTGGAAATGTTCTTTCCTTTTTAGAAAAGGGAGTGAAAAAATAAATAAGAGTTAATGGAAAAAAACAATTAAAAAGTTGTCTTAGTTAGACAAATAGCACTATTAATTGTCTATGATAATTTTTTTTAATTGTACTGTTAGAGAAGCTTTGTTGTCTGTTAAATTAATTACAATGAAACAACTGTGACTCTTAAAACAACATTTTACATATCTTCTACTTGAACATGGATGTACATTACTGTTGTTAATTGCAACAGTAAAACGTTTTCTCAGGTGTGTTGGCCTCACAACAGAAAGACATCAGGTGGGGAGAAATTTTGGGTAGGCATGTCTCCTGACATTTTTTAAACCTCAAAATTCCCCTTAAAGAAAATAAAGGCATAGATGATAGTGGATATCTTATAAGGATGATATTATGTTGATGAAACATTAGTCATTGTCTTAAAATAAAAAGTTACTGGTTACATTTCTCTTTTCTTCAGTTCTTTCAGTTGAAGCCAATTTTAACCACAACCTTATTATTTGTCTAAAGTAGAAAGAAAGAAAGGTCTGTTTCATGTCTGTATTGGGCTTAAATTTGCTTACATGTCTGAAAAACCTTTGCATCCTAAGTAGCTATATACCCATATTTCTTAAAGAAAAGGAAATCCATTAATTGAAGACATATGTCACTAATACTGCATTTCACCTGAAATCAAGCTTTTAAGTGTATGAAGGAAATATTTTTTCCTCTGCTATTCAAACACTATCCTGAAGCTGTAGCCAGGATATTTGCTCTCAGTTAGTAGCAAGCATTGTCAGTTTACCTGCAGCCTGTGACTTCTGAAACTGTGTGCAGGTGACTTGTGACAAATGTAGAGTAGCAAGCAGATCATAGCTGAAAGCAAGTACAGTAATTTCACAACTATAAGGCTCACCTTAAAGCCTAAAATTTTGATCGAAACCCGAAGTGTGCCTTATAGTCCAATGTGCCTTATATATGGACAAAGTTCAGAAATTTGCCAACCTGGAAGTGCGAGCCGAGCAGCGCTGAGCGATGAGCCATGCCAAGCCACGAGCAGCCTGGCACCGGGGCAGGCCAGCGCGGTGCCCTGGGGGCTCTGCCACTAGCCAAGAAACTTTCCCGCCTGCGGCCCCTGCCACCTCCCCCAGCCTGGGGCAGCAGGTCCCCTGCCTGCCCAGCCCTGCTGCCCTTGCCCCTCTTGCACCCTCTCCTCATCTGGGCGAGAGTGGAGCCAGCAGGTTTTTTTTAGTGTTTTGATTTTAGTTTTTGATTTAAAGGCTACGCTGATCCGTGAAAAATGTTTGCAAATTGAGCACCTGCCAGTAAACTGCATGAGTCCATTAGTAATTTGTTACTTTGTTGCATGCAGATCCTCGCAGCAAAAAAAAAGTGCGCCTTATAGTCCGGTGTGCCTTATATATGGACAAACTTTGGAAATTTGCCGACAACACAAAAGTGCGCCTTATAATCTGGTGTGCCTTATAGTCGTGAAATTATTGTAATCTAACCTCATCAATGGACAGCTACCCACACCTTCTGACAACAAGGATTCAAGCTAAAACAGAAGACAGGAAATACACTGTGAATTAGGACTTATCAAGTGGCAGATGGGTGCATTTGGAAAGTCCTAGATTTTAAAGCTTGAACTTACTGCTCATTAGGTTTAGTTTAAAAATGCCATTATTCTTTGACAAACCACCCAGATTAGTAATGAACTAAGGTAATTAATTATATTATAGTTTTGATTTGGTTTTGGTAATTTCACAAAACTGCTTAAAGAAAATATAGTTGTATAAGGTAGTCGTGAATTTATCCAACTTCAGTTGAGCAGAAGGCTTAATTTAGTGGAGCATTAACTCAATGACATACCATGGCTTTGAATTTTAAACCAACAAGAAAAATGGTGTCACCTGAACTGATAAAGTAAATGTTCTTAATTTTAGAAGAGCACTGAGAAAGAGGGAAATCTGGCAAGAAAATCTAAGTGGACAGCTAACCTTGCCCAGAAGTGTATCAGGAAAAAGGAGAGGATTTGCAAGAAATGCAGGTATGAGTCCTTGAAGTCAGACTATCATAGCATAAATTGAGACATACAAAAAGATAATCACCAATTAAACTTTACAAAACTGCAAATGGAAGTCACTGGAAGTCACTTTACCATAAAAATGATTGGCCACTTCCCCTAACACAATGGTGATAAGTAGTATATTCCTAGCAAACTGCAGATTAGATTAATATTTGACTCTGTTTTTGAGAGGAAGCATAACATTGACTGGGAGGATAACACTGGGGAGAGAGGAACAAAAGTGTGACAGGCATGGTAAGCAATAGGAAAAAGGGCAGTACTGAAACCCAACCCATTTGTCTCCCTGGGGAATGTCAGCTCCAGGATTCACAGTGAAGGTTGATATCAAATTTCTGTCTGGCTGCAGGTACATATAGTAGATACAGGGAGAGAGAGTATCGTTATATTTAAAACCAGGAGTGATGCTTATAAATGAAAAAGGTAAGGAAAAGAACCAGGAAGCTGCAATTTCTGTCAAGGGTTATTTCTTTCTCAGCAGCATGAAATTATTTAGGAAAAGAAGAGCAATTAAAACATGAATGTCAAAGGAGAGTGTCATAAAGAGCAATGCACATTCACCACAGTTGTATGTGCCAGACTAATCTGATAACCTTCTCTGATATGAAAACTTGTTTTCTAGGCAAGAAAATGTAATAGATTTTATCTGTCTGGATTTCTTCAACACATTAGATAGGGTGTTTCTTGAAAAAATATTAGTTAGATGGAAATGATGTGGATAAGCACAGGAATTTTGAGGTAGATGATGAGCTAGCTGAAGGGAAGATAATCACGTAGCATTTTGAGATTTCAAGGCCACTTTCTTATGACTCACCTTTCACTGTTTCTGTTGGCAAACAAATGTTAGAACATTTATGTGCTGGAGACATAGTCCTTGTAAAAGAATTCATAGGGAGGATGTCGAAACTGCAACATCTGAAAAGAAGTCGTGGCTAAAATGAAAGTTCACATAAATATAAACCAGTAGCAACATTTCTAATGTGAGACTTTGAAAGTTATCAGAATACAGTAAAGAGTTCAAATGTGCAATGATCCACCAGCAACTTCTGCTTAGTCATGTATCACATAAGATAGATGAAACAGAGTGTTAATGTCATGCATTGTGAAACACTAAGAAGGTCACATTCCATGTCCTGTGGTCAGGTCTGGCTCATGTCTTTTAAAGTTAATGAGGGTAAATTATAACAGTTTAGCAAAGGGCCATTAGTGCTACTTTAGTCATGGACAGCCTGTGCAGGGAGCAGACAAAATAACTTGGTTTACATGGGAGAATGAAGTCATGAATGGGACAGAGTTCTTCATCCAAACTAAAGGGGGGCAGAAGTACATGAGTTGGAAGAACCATATCAGTGTAAGTGAGGATGGTCTGGCTATTAATTAAGATAGGCTGGGTAACATAACAGTTTTTGCCTCTAGAAGGAGGAGGTTCTGTCACAGCCTTCTAAAGCAAATAAAAGGGGGCAAAAACTGCCTGCTTGAAAGCTGACACTTTACAGATTCCTGAAAAGTCCTGAGCAGCACTACTCTGTGATGCTCCATGAGGCTGAATTCAGCTTCAATTTACAGCATTTCCCCTTCTTTACAGTCTTCTGACTCTGGAACTTCCTTGGATTTCAATGCAAATTTTAATTTATCTGCAGTATCAAACTTTAAAAATTATTTCTGTTAACTGGAGTCATCCACTAGTGAGAAAAATGGAATTTCTAAAATCGTTTCCAGCATTTTGCTAAATCCTTTACTGAATAATCATTTTCATATATTTTTCCTTAGGCTCTTAAAAAAGCCAGTACTGGAGCAGGCCTGATAATGATTAGGAAATTAGTAGAGTGTTGCCTGAGGAGCTGAAAGTTTGCACAAAACTATGAAAATATTTGTAAGTTAAGGTTTGGGAAGATATATTTTTGAATTTTGAATTAAAAAAAGAGAAATTTGAGAAAGATGTTGCTTTTAAAAATATTTAGAAGACAGCTTCTCAACAGAAAATGGGGTTAAAATAATCACAGTTATTAGAGTGAACTGGAGCTGCTTCAGTATTTTCTTTATAAAACAGTGTTTGAATAATCTTTGATGAAACAATATAAGGCATTGATCAATTTTAATTCTTTGCAAGAAAAATAGAAATATAATACTGCTTTTGAGATCTCACATTTAACTTACTCAGACAGTCCTGCAAATATCGAATTCATGTTCACTTTCTAAATTCAAAACTATGAAATTATAAATTTCTAAACTTTGTCCCCAACATTTACACATCCAAGACGCTGCAGATCCAGTGTGGTCCTGAGCAAAATGTGTCTCTGAACTTTCAGTCTACGAGGTGCTATGGATATTGCTTTCCTCAGTGCTAAAAAAAATAATTATGGAAGTGAAGGAATTTTGACTTCAGCCTGTGGAAAAACATTTGGTCACTACTGAGGCACGTGGGACACGTGCTTGTCACACTCTGCTATTACAATGCTTCCTGTAGGGATTTTGGCTTGGGTCAGCCCAAGTCACCCAGGTAATCCAAAACCTGTGGTTTGAGAAAGAGCATGGTTCTAGTGACTTTTCCTGTTTGGGACAACCTTAACTATCTGTTTGCATCAATGCCAGGGATTCGTGATCATGCTCCATTTACTGCTCTGGAAGTAGCAATTTAAATTTTTTATTGCTCCTTCAGCTAAAAGGCTTTTACACTTGCAATGGAATAAAGTTCCAACTCCTGTTTTCTGTGAGAAGGCAGAGTATCTTTTCCTCTGAACTCTGAGAAAACAAAGAATAAAATAAATTATTTAAATTAGCACTAAGTACACAGTTAGAACTCCAGACATCTCAATTACATAAAGTTTCTGCCAAACAGAAGATGCTCACTAAGTCACTGTAAATTGCACCATCCTGCTGACTGCAATGAAAGTCCAACTGCTATTATCCCAGGATCTGGATAACTCAAAGCATGTTATATATACACCTTTATTAACTTAATACATGTAGTAAATGTTTAATTCTAAGTTTGAAAAAATCTTTTTTTGTTTCATTTTCTTTTGTTTGGCAGTGAATGAGACATAGATATGAGTAGTTAACTGATGGGCAGCTGCAGGATGCATCATGTCACTGCAAAGCTGATGTGATCAGCTGCTGGTTTTAAATAATATTCACTGAAGGTTACTCTTCGCTAGTTTTACTTAGTTTCTTTCTGTGTATACTTTCTGGATTCATTGCAGTGTGAGTACACACGCAGGCAGGGACTAAAATGAATTTTCTCTTTTAGCTCATATCAAGACTGAAATACCTGAAGTATTCTGTTTTGCTGGAAACTTTGTTCTGATAGCTCACATAGGGCATGGGAGCCATCCTCTCTTAGGGTCTAAAGGTATAAACTGGTAAACAGTTAACATTTTTATGCTGTTTTTGACACATATAGAAAAAATAAGTTATTTAGGTATTTCCTTCTTTTTGGATTGTAGTTTTACTCCTTCTTTAAGCAACAATTATGAAGTAGATTTTGAGATATTTTCAAGTGCGAAAATCTATTTGGGAGCTACGGGAAACAAATCTCATCTGTTTTCTCATCTGTGCTGAAATCTCTGTCATCTGGTATTTTGGCAATTGCTTCAATGGGCCCAGTATCAAATTTTGCCTTACGGTTCACAGAACTGGGAAGACCAGCAGTCCTGGTATGGTGAGCAAGCAAGCAGGAGGCTTAATTTAAACATCAATTTCAATTCCTTTAACATGCGATTAAAAAAGTCAAAGACATTTCTTTTAATTTTTTTTGCCCATGTTTAGTACTGAATTGGGTAAAAATTTGCTGTGTGTTTTCAGTCCATTAATCCTCAAAGTTTGGTACTGTGTTGTGTCCACTTTCTGCTCCTTCTCTCAGGAAAATGTCTCAGATTCTTTGAGGTTTATGAGGGAGTTAGAGCTCAGACTAATGAATTTCTAAGAAGTCAGCCAAGAGATTCAAGTGATGGAAAAATTATTGACAGTCATGATGCTCTCTGTGAGAAGAAAGGGAATAAATCCAGTTTCAAGGTGGTGTCTGCTGATGGCAGTTTTGTGAGGGAGCAACATTTTGTATAAAACGAAATCTATTGGGGGCTGTGGCCATGGTGTGCTATTGGACTTCAGTTCTCATTGTCCATATAATCCAAGGGCTGGATTAAGAGTAATCTGACAAAAATAAACTCAAGTAGTTTTGTTTTTTTTTTAACCTGGATCATTTTCACAGCCTGAGTCACCGAGCAGCTGCATAGGTCACTGCAGCAATACAGAAGCAGCTGCAGGGCAAGCAGGAGTGTGGGAGGGGGAAGATGGAGGAGGAACCTGGGAGCAACAAAGCAGGTACTGCTGTTGAGTGGAGTTCTTACTCAGGCTCTGGCTCCAAGGAAGGGAAAGGAATGTCAGCCTGGAAGGGCCTGGCAGGATACACTCTCACCTGATGTGGCCTAGAAACGTGTTTCTGCAATTCAGTCTCCACTGACTGCACTGAGAGCTTGCCTCTCTCTTCAGTGATGGACTCCCTCCCAAAACAACTGCAACAAAGTTAAGAGGAGCCTGAATTTCATACTTAATGTTTAGAAAGCCACACGTGGATCTGTAACCTGAGTCTAAAGGTGAAACACACTTTGACTTGTGGCCCTCATTCTTGGGCTGGAGTTGTCTACTTTCAAATAGGGTATGACAGGGATTAGAATAATTAATTAGGAAGGCTCACTGTGTATATAAATATTCTAATCCTGGCCCCAATTTCTTGAGGCATTGTGTGGGGGCTGGAAATGTACTCTGCTGCAAAAAAGGAAAAGTTCAAAGTGTCTAGCAAGAAGGAGACACACATTCATGGGCAGAGCCATCTCTACATAGAATATCTCAAAATTGAAGAGACCTGTAAGGATCATTAAGCCCACCATTTAATCTTTCAACCTCAGCTTTCATCTTTATCAATTTTTATATTCTCCAGTGAGACTTGGAATATCTTCCAGCAGAAATCCAGTTTCAAGAAGACACAACGTTTTGCCATATTGCAATCAGCACTCCATGAAGGAAGTTTGCTTAATATGCAGAGAGGAAGATGTGAAGCTTAATTTATGGTAGTGCCAACTACTTATTATCTTCAGTAAGGGACAATGGTGATTAATTGCAACACATGAAATTTAGATTAAACATAAAGAAAAATGTTCATTTCAGACGAGTTGTAGAATCTCTATTGTTGGAGATTTTCAAGAATTTATACAAAACCCTGGCTGACCTGGCATGGTTTTAGTTATAATCCCACTTTTATCAGGAGATTGGATTGTGCCATGTCTAGAGATCTCTTCCAGGCAACATTTCTATGGTCCTGCACTATATTATTTCACTTCCAATTGCCTGATTTCTCTTACAGTATCTGAACATCTATTTCAGTACCTGCCATAATGAGTGGTCTTAATAATTTTGGAGATCTTGATGTTACTGTAGTCCACATGAATAAATATGACATTTGGGAAAACTTCCTGTAAATTCTACTCTATTGAACAATTATCCAGCAGTTTTTGATCTACACATGAGCTTTTGAAATGCAAATTTGTACATCAAAATTTGTAACCTGCCGTATTGCTGACATACTGTATATCTGAGGTCTTCATCATGTTGAAGAATTGTAGCCTGTGGAAGTAAGTATTTAAAAATATTCTGTCTATAAAACCTTGCACCTTGAACACTTCAATGGGGTTTTTCTTTACCCACGAGCTTTTGAAATACTTTTTGAAATACTGTTTGTGCATTAAAAAATTTGTACTTTGAAACTACTATGCAAATAGTTCCTTTCATAAAATCAAGAAAATAGAATGTTAAATATGTACAGGAATAGGTGCCAGATGGCCAGAGAAGTAGTCTGGAGCTACTAAATGGAAAACATTCTTCTTTATTAATTCAAAGCAAAAACGTATCTGTTGGGCACAACCCTAAGTCAGGTATTTAGCCATAAAACACCTCCAAGTTCCCCAAGAGACAGCCAGGAAATAACCTTTAATCCTATTGAGCTGAGACATGTCTGTGGTTAGGTTGAGAGAGATGTACCTTCTTCTCTTTCCTATTTCTGCAACCTAAAGCACAGCACAGTTCCAGAGGGTGGGGAGATAATATCTCTGCATATTTAGTCTCAAATTCTCTGGCTTTCTCTTCTAATTTATGGCACCTTTATGTAAGAACAAGTTAGCAAATTTTTCTTTTATCCCTCTTTCTTCTTTTTTCTTGATTATTTTGTCCTAAACTTTCAATTTGCTGCCTTGAAGCTATCTCAAGAGAAAGCAATGACATAGAAATAATCATGGCATTATTCAATTAATATACATTTCTTTTAGATCAATGTACATTTTATTTACATTAAATTCTTGTCAACCATTCAAAATCCTTATAAAAGGTTCAAAACAGATCATATGCCTTAGTAAAAAGTGGTATATTCAAATATCTTTTAAAACCTCTTTAAATGGAGAAAATTCAAAATATTTTTCAAAATCACAGATAATTTTTATGGTGCACCATATATTAACACAGATGTTTTTTTAAATCATGAGACACTAAAGAAAAATAATCAAAAACTGTAGGTTTTATCATTTGTAAAATTAACTCTAGATGTATATTTATCCTACAGTAGGTATGAATTTAATAGAGGACTGAAATCAGACCAAATCAATCTGCTCTGACGACCATGTCTACGTAGCAAATGAAGATATAGTTGTAATTTGTGCTAGCTTTAATCAAATAAACCAGGAAAAACAGGTTGGGCTTCAACATAATCTAACATCCCAATGGGCTTGGACTGACTCTGCAAATATCCTTGGCAACAGGTTCTATTTATGCATGCTTGTAAAAATCTGGGCAGTATGGAGTTAATGCATTGCTATGCCTCAAACACCAATGGCCAAGCAAGTAGACAAGTTAGAAAAGGATGTGGCTGGACAGGGGGGCTGTGGCAGCACCTTTTTGGGGCCAGCTTCTCTCTTATGGTTCATAGTGACTGCACAAGATAAAAGACAGTGCAAGTGCAGAAGTGGGGTCAAGAAGTGGGCATGCACTCTACACCAGAAATCAATCCAGTAGAGGGGGATCAACACCCCCAAAAGACAGCCTAAGGCCCATGGCACATGCACAGAAATGTCCAGAAGAATGGATTGTTCAGGCTCACTCATTTACATGAAGAGCAAGAAAAGTAATCCCAAGAAAGGGAAAACTTGTCCCCAGGACCCTGGACATCCTGTCGGCTGGATCCATGGATCCAGGACTGGTGATCTTCTCTCTTATCTGATACCTCTCTTACACTCGGCTTCCTGCCTCTGCATTTTTATTCTTTTTCTTCTCTTACTATTAGAAGACAGGCACAAAACATGCACCAATTTCCACGCCGAGTGTGTATTTTGTTGGTAAAACTTAGTGAACTTGGTTTTTTTGGAACCATTTCGGCTTTTGCCATTTCTCTTTTGACTCTGGGTATCTATGCATCACTCCATGAAGGAATGGGATGCAGCATTCTTACTGATTTCATAGGCAGAATGCCATATCATCATTTTCTTGCAAGGCCTTCCTTAACCTCAGAGTAGTACTGTTTTCACAAACTTAGAGAAATACTGCTGGTGGGTAGATGATGTTTGCATACATGTAAAATTTCTGCCAGGTCATTTCCATAGAAACGTCTCACAGTCACACAATACTGGATGAGCTCAGTGACTGAAACACAGGTTAAAGAAAAACACTTCTACAAATCTCTTTATTGCTACTTTGCAATAGGCCACTTAAATCAACTGATGAATAAATTGATGTGTGGAAATTTGTTTGTCAGTTATCATTGATAGGCGCTTTACCTGCTGATTGCCATTTTTGGGGGTTACTTTGCTAATTTACATTCCTCCTTTTGAGCTTCCAGCCATCTGAACCTTCTTCACACACCTCAGGTAGCAGTTTCTGCCCCAACACTTAGAGACATAAACAGTTCATCTACAGGCATGGTCTGAGAGAGGGTTGGCAGGAATGGATGCAAATGTAAACCCTCCTTCTGGCATCTCTAAGAAGGCAATTCTCTTCAGCAGGAGAAAAAAATCTCTTCCTTTTTTGCAATTCATTTCCATTCCCCTCTCCAGATGTTTATTTCCCTTGGGCTGAATATTGAATTGACAATTTGTGCGACTGAACTCAGAGTTAGCTATCAACAAAATTCATTTGAGAGAAAGAAAAACAAATATTTTATTGGTCTTTCAATGAAAAATAAATAGCCTTCTTCTGAAATGTGAGGACTGAGTATTCTTTCCAGTGGTTGTTCTCCAGAGTTTAGTACCTTTGCACATAACAGTGCAAAATTCTGCTACTTTCTAATCCTAGATGAAATGAAGATTATAATTATCATCTTAGAAATCAGAGATTTGCATCTTCTGAGGCTGGCTATACTACAGCAGTAGTAGTAAAACAAATAAATTTTACATTTAATATTCAATTAAAGCAGTGTTTTATTATTTTTTTAAAATAAGACTGCTAAATAAAAAGTACCAGGGGCATGCATTTACATCTATCTAACTCATGCCATACAAGTTTATTTACTAGGATTACTAATTCACTAGTAAAATATAAATAAATAAATACTAATAAAAGTAAACAAATATTATAAATTGAAATTCCTCACCAAGTTTCAACACAGGCAATTGTTAACACTGGGAATAAAAAAGATTTTCTGCTAGCTCTTTTAGATATTCAAACAGAAGGAAAATCTCTTGAAGACAAATAAATGAAATGAGACAAACTAGAACATTGGCATCACAACAGAGGCAATTAGCAGCCACAGATGGCACAGGGAGGTGAAAAAGGTGTAGAAGTGCAATATCAATTCTGTATAAACTGAGTCCCAGAGCAGAGTGATCTGCTCTTTGATTTCACTCAAAAGGAATAGGAAGTAGGAGGATGGTTTCACAACCCAGCTTAAAGTGCATTCCCTGACACTGAGTTCATGTAGGACAGGCTGTTGTGGTCCCTGTGGCTTTATCCTAGCCCTTGTCTGTTTTCTCATGTATTTGATGCTTTTGTCAGCAGCAAGTCCTTAGCTGGAGGATGTAACAAACAAGGGGTGTCAAAGAGAGACAGCATGAGAAGCAGCAGCTTGTGCGCTACTGGTATGTCTGAGACAGAAGCACAAGCCTTCTAAAGGTGGGCATGGACAGAAAGTCTCTTACAATTTATACTCATATAAGTTCCAGGGCTTTAAAGCAATGGCAGATTCAAATACATTAAAGAAACCTTTTGGCTCATTCAGGCATATGTTTTTTTAAACCATCTCATTAGCATACTTATCTCATATTTTTTGCTTTTAAGGCACAGGGTTCAGAAGGTAAAAGAAGAAAACTAATCTGTTTTGGTCTGCCTGTTGTGCTAAAGAAGGACCAGGCAGGTCTTTTCTGATCATGAAATAGATTCCATGTTCTCTGCAGATAGCCTGCTGCAGGGCTTTGCTCCCCTGAGAATTACAAAGTAATTTCCCAAATCCATCCTATGTCTCTGATTGGCAGTAGAACTGGTTGGCATCCTTGCACTACCATTACTGTCTTTCTTTTCTTCCTCCCCTTCCAGCTTCCCCCTAGTTCGTCCTTCTCTCCACAAAGAAAAAGCCTAGTTCCTTCTCAATTTTCTCATACTTTGCTTTTTTAAAA
>VRYO01002772.1:26228283-26259206 GCA_009812075.1 Sialia sialis
TGGATTTTTGACCACAGTAAGTGGGAACTGTAATTGCTTACTTTGAGAAAATAATAGAAACACAAGGGGTAAACAAAATTATTGATAAGAATTTTAAGAGTTAAAATGAAAATCCTAAACAGTGAAGGATTTATTGGCATGAAATAACACATGAGAACAAACAGGCAAAATGCTTTTAAATGCAAAAATTGGATCAAACCCAAAAATAACATTTCAATAAGCAATTTTCATGACTTAGGGAGCCATGAAACCTAAAACAGGCAGAACAAATGCAACAAAGCATTAAATTGCAGTGTTATTATCTATCATAATATATTTGCCCTGTATCTTTAGGCCAGCAAATACACACAGACAGAGAAAACCCAAAAACTGCTGAAAGCTGCCAGATTTGGCTTTTCAAGAAGCTGAAAGATAAAAGTGTGTGAAGTAATGAGAGCTTTTTAAAGGACCCAGATGGTGTTTAAAGAGCAACTGAAGGTACTCATCACATTGCATAGCAGAAGCATGTACTCCTGACAAAGATATGTACAAATGTTTTTTGTCCCTTATCCTAGAAGTTAGAAATGTAGAGGCAAGGAAAATGTACTGTGAATGTATGACTTGTGAGTCGTGGGGCCTGTGGCTTTCTCCCAGAGTTTGTTTGGGTTTTTTTTCTCTTTCTCTGAATAATCATAGAATCATAGAATTGTAGAATCATAGAATGGCCTGGGTTGGAAGGGACCTTAAAAATCATCTAGTTACAGCCCCTCTGCCATGGACACAGACAGAGCTCAGAGCTCCAACCAGCTCCTGATATCTGATAAAAACGAACTCTGAGAATAATGAAATGTTTGAATTCATAACAGAAGAATCACACTGGTTTAGGCCTGCCTGGAGGAGAAAAACTGTGTGCTTTAATTCAAACATCTTTATTATTCAAATAGTTAGGACATGTTCTGTCTCTTTGATCTCCTGTGATAAAGACGACTTAGTGATTGATTTAAGTAGAAATCCTAAATAAGAAGTAACAAAGGAGAAGTTTGAAGCACTAAGAATCTTTAGGCCACTTATAGATTTTTCTATCTTTCCTGGAACTGCATAATTAAGTTTTGGACACTGAAATGAATGTAAATTCATGCTAATAATTTAAAAAAGAAATAAAAAAACTCACCCGAATAAATATGCAGCTCATAATGACTCCATGAATCCCAACTTTTAAGCAGATATATACTTAACCAGAAACCTTTTAGTCCTGTTATATTTTCTGACAATGTATAAATAATTCCAGAGAGCAGTTCGTGCAGTTAAATGCAGTGTTTTAGAAGGCATAATTCTAAAGTGTTAAATTATAATAATTTGAAACCAAGTCACTGCTTTCAAACTACTTTTGTGGCAAGTAAGATCAGAAAACAGGGTTGTTATCAATTTTCCAAAAGCATCTTAAGACGGAGAAGGATTCATTAAACAAAACAGTTCTATCAAAGCATAAAATTGCACCATGGTGATAACTTAGTTATCTAAAATGCAGAGCAAAAATGAATTTTCTCATAGAAATTTTCAATTTCTTTGAAGGAAAAAAAAACTTGCTAATTCTGCACAAATATGCCCAAAAGAAGTTGACTGAGAAGCTCCCATGACAATCTCTCCTGTTAAGTGAGTACAGGTACCTTACATGACTGTTGTCCTGAGCCAAGGTCAGGAACATAAACGCATAGAACCCACAAAGCATTGAAACAAAATCCGTTTCCATCATCAATTTTTGACGCCTCAGTGACTACTTTATTGTACATTTCACTGCCATGGAAACACTGTGTATAGTCGTTTATAATGAATGATTCTGCCTGATGTAGAATTTTCTGTCTTCTGCACTGACAGGGGAAAAGAACCTTGAGGGATACTGTTTTTTCCACATCTTAGGGAAAAGGTAATGGACAATTTTTGGAAGTATGGAAATGAGACACTTCAAGTTACTCAATGGTCACAGGAAACTCCAGGCATCCCAGGTATCAGTCCTCGTTTTCTAAGAGTTTGGGAGGTTTTCATTGGTAATAGCAGTAGTATTAGTATTTCTAATAATCGTGTGATTTTTAAAAAATATTGATTTTCATGCCTAAATGTTTATATTTTATGAAAAGGAAGAACTTCTCAGGTTCATAATTTGAAAACTCACTTGAAAGACATGATGTGAAAAAAGGGGAAAAATAACTTTTATATGTATAAATATGATAAAGACTTTCTTGGATGAGGGTAAACACAGGGCTTTTTCTCTTATATGTGGCATATGCATTCTTAGTATGGAGACCTCACATGTTTTGAATGGCTCATCATTTCTT
The DNA here is from genome assembly GCA_009812075.1 of Sialia sialis. Lineage (NCBI taxonomy): Eukaryota > Metazoa > Chordata > Aves > Passeriformes > Turdidae > Sialia > Sialia sialis. The sequence continues at coordinate 26,230,596 of VRYO01002772.1, forward strand.
TTGAATAAGAAAGCAAGCAGAGTCTTTTACACTTTTTAATGAAATAGGACAATGCATGAACCAGACATAGTCATAATTTTTCCACATGTAATGTGTATATGAAGTAGTTGTATCAGTGACCTCAAAGCATTTTTTGAGGCTTTTTAAAATTTATATTTATTGTTATTATTACACTGAAGGTTACACTTTTTACCAGAAACAACAGAAACAATACTTCTTTTTTATTATTTATTGTTAGGTGTATAGGCTTTATTATTGTGGACTATCTTTCTTCATCTAATTGAAAATTATGAGTACTCCCTCAAATGTTTTTACATTCTTACAGCTAGTTAAAATCGAGACTGCCTAAATGTTTTGACAATGAAGTCTAAATACCAAAGATTAATTCTAACACTGAATACCTTAAAAGACTTTAATGAAGATAGCCAAATAATCTGCACTCTATGCATCGGGCTTACATTCATTACAATGACTCTTCCTTTTTTGGATGAAGAACATTCACTCAGGGTGAGCGAAACAAAGCAAATTCCCAATTTAGAAACATGAAACGTCCCCTGGATAACTCAACTGTTTTTGTACTTACTGAAAAGGAGACTGAATTCACTGTGGTGAGCTCCTACTCTTGCATAGACTTACCCATGGCAGAAAGCCTTATTGCTAGAAGTTAAAGTGCTTGCTTTCTTATGGTCCAGGGTGTTTGTATATGCAGGCAGAGAAAGCCTGTGGTGATTGCTCTAGCAGCTGCACTTCCACCAGCTTGTGGAAATAGAACATTTTGGGTAATAATTATGTGAACCCATCTGCCAGTCACTCAGAATTGACATTTTGGCCAGCATCAGCATCTGTGCAATTTCAGCTGAGACAGCTTGTGCATTGAGTCTCAACTAACTACTAACAAAAACATAATAATAAAAGCAATTTTAAAAGATTGAGATTGAACTGAACAGAGGGAACATAAATCTTTCCCAAGTAAAGCTTGGGGAAGTAGGTGCACCTTTAATGATGGGACTTACATCCCATAATATAACCTCCTATGAAGGATGGGATCACAGCCATAGTTTCTACTTCTTTTGTTGCATTATTAAACATCTAGCCTGAAAAAAAATCCAAAACTAAACCAAACAAAAACAAAAAAAAACAAGAAGTAAACTAGGGTAAAGTATTGTGCCATAATTTTCTGTTATTATGTTGGAACATTTCCTATGTGTGTGAAGATTTCAGTGGGTGGTCTGTTTGGTCTCTTTACTGAGTATCTGGCTGACTACATTATGGTGTGCCTGAAAGTATCCCAGTAATCAAGTGTGCATCATGTCTTCGTCTCTTCTGCTGAGGACTCCTAGGATTCACCTGACTTTAGATCAGGCTGTGGTTACTTAACTTCTTCAGCTATGTTTTGTCCCTGAGACCCTTTCTTTCATGGACTTGTGGGTGGAGAAGAATTTTAACTGTGTGGATGGCATCTTTGGTCTTAAAGACTTGTTTCCTTGCTTGTCCACTTTGACTTATTGAATTCAGCACATCACTGCCCTTGTACAAATGTACTTGGGTGTCCTTCTACTAGAAAACCTGAGCTGGTGAGATGATAATTGTAACAAATGTGCCCCCAGGTCTGGAAAGAGAAAGTTCTCCCAAGTTCTTCATACACATGCATGATGTTCTCCAAAGCAAAGAATTTCTGAATTTTATCAGCAGAAATAAGGTGAAAAGTGCCAAAAACCATCTATTTTGTTGAAAGCTGTAATAGAGAGAAATGTTTAAACAGGCAATCTCCATCGGGAGATCTTCATTGCCTTATGTAATTGCTTGAACAGCCTTGTGGCTGCTCTTTTATCAAGGGTGAGCACTGGTGTTTTCTGAGCCTGTAGCTTTCTGACTGCTGATAGCTGGTGGCTATGCGTAAGTGAATGAATCTACTTCAGGGACATCACATAAGTGCATGAATCCAAGCCTTCCCTCAACCCTATAATCCTTTGGTCTGTGCCTATCCAGAGTGTCAGAAGTAATGTGAAGTCTGTGTTGCAGGCTGGCAGAGCAATGTGCCATGAACTTCCATAGACTGGTTGCATCCAGTATTTACAAACTAGTGAATTTCCATGTGTGTCCTGTGATGTAAATACTGTGTGTTCATTTCAATTTTTTGAAAATATTTTTTATAAAATATTTAATAATTTAATCAATTTACTATTTAAGAAAATGTGGAAGTGGTGAATTGCCAAACTACTACAGATAGCTGATGTTGCAAAAAGGATGATGGGGCTAGGTGGAAAAATAATTCAATGAGTGAATTAGCTGGGCCTACTTCAGGGAGCTCTTGAATGCCATTATCCAAAACAGACTTCTTCTTCTTTCTTAGATGCAACATAAGTAAACCAGATTCCTCATTACACTTCTGTTTCAGTCAGTCATTCCCTTGAAAAAATCCTGAATATTAGTACAGTAATTTCACGTCTATAAGGCGCACTCTTTTGACTAAAATTTTGATGGAAAACCGGAATTGCGCCTTATAAACCAGTGCACCTTATATGTGGGAAAAGTTTGGAAATTTGCCAACCCGGAAGTACGAGCCACAAGGGCAGCCACGAGAGCTACATCAGCTGCGAGAGTCGTGACAGCCAGTGCCCGGGCGCGAGCGGGACTGCTGGTCCCTGCGGCATGGGGAGGGCGCCTGGGGCTGCATTTAAAGGCTTCACCAGTCTGTGAAAACTGTTTGCAAATTAAGGACCTGCCAGGGCCCGAAATCGCTCAATTCATTACTAATACATTACTTTGTTGCGCAAGGATCCTCGCTGCAAAAAAAAAGGGCACCTTATAGTCTGGTGCACCTTATATACGGACAAAGCTTGGAAATTTGCGGACAACCTGGAAGCGCACCTTATAATCCGGTGCACCTTATAGCTGTAAAATTACTGTAATTTACATGAAGCTGTGTTTTAACTAACAGCATCTTACACCATAATCCAGGTGTTCCATTTTGCATATTGGTATTTGAAGCCAAATAACATCTGCAGCTTCATCTAGGTGTTAGTTATAACTACACACTTTCCATTCCCTGGATACTGATATACAAAAAACCATAATCTATCTATTTACTAGAGAGCAGATGACAGGCTTAGGTACCTACCTTTGTTTCAAAGTCCCAGAGGAGAGTGATGTCAGTCCAAACCATCCACACTTCAGAACCTCCCACTCACAACTCCATTTGTTCCTCTTAGCAAGTGCTGGAAGCAAGACTGTCTCATGTTCCAAGCCACTGACACATTGTGTTTAAAAGTTTTATTCAGATTCAGAGTCACAACTCCTCATTAGGTAATTTAATAAATGAGTGGAGAGAAAGGAAAAAGATTATGATGTAATCCTGCCTCCACTAACATTGTCAAAACTCCTACCACTGTCTGCAGGGGTAGGCTCTCTCCTCCCAGATTATATCCACCTACTGTCTCTGATGAAACAGCTGTCAAAATCTGTGTCCCAGTAATGCATTTTTCATACCTCAAATTAATCTTGCAAAGCCACCTTTACATCTGGTACTGGATCAATTTATGAATACTCCATTTTAAGCACCCATGAAAGGCCTGTGTAGTTGAAAGATTGTTGCCGGTATAGTCAATGCCCCTTAAAAAATCTCTTATTTTCCTGTGGATTGTTGAAATGACAAGAAGAATAAAAATAAATAATGGTATCATAGAAGGAAAACCAAACTATTAAATTGCAGGTGAAAAAGTTTAGCACATTAAATAGTGCAGAGAAATGAACATAGGGCTATATCTAACTAGGAAAGAGATTTTTTAACTTGATCATGATGTCCTTGTGTGACCTGAGAGTACTTCTATAGTGCAGTGCTTGTGCATGACCTGCCATTACCCTCATGTTCAGGTGAGCCAGGGTCATACAATTATTTCCTCTCCACACTGTGGGTTCCCTGGACAGAAGGAATGATGACCAGAGTAGTGAGTGAAGCCAGACTGGTTTCTAATAGTGCCTCATCACCCATGAATGAATAAAAAAGAGTCCAGGAATGGACATGAAAAAGGTCTGGTTTTTATCTTCATCATTCATTACTACTTATGTGGTAATTTTTCACTGCAAAAATATTTTTTATAACATTCACACAGAAACCACAAAGAGTTAGATCATAACCTCACAATTTGATTATATGGGAGTGTGGAAATTTGGACAAGGAGAAAACAACTTATTCAAAAGAACTGTTTAGCAATTGGTCTAGGATCTTAGTGCTGAAAGTGTAGGGTATTTTAATGATTAAAATTATTTAATTACTTTAATAGAATTTGCAATTGAACTATCCTTTCGTCAGGAGAACAGTCCATGATTAATTGCATGGTTGGGTGCTTTAGCACTGCTAAGGCACAGGCTCATAAGTAGCATCTCACTCTGCTTCTTTATATAAAATTTAGAGGAGTTGTTTTTTTCACGTGGCAGTTCGGAGTGGCTGATTGCTGAATTAAGCTTATTTAAATCGTACTATATACCTGGGTTGCAAATTTTTACATTTCCAATTAGTACCCAATTTAAAAATGTGCAAAACTATAGACACGTCAAATCGTGGTGACTGTTTACATGACTTATATGGACAGATGAGACAGTCACATTCTGAAGATTTCTATGGAAAAAACTGAGGCTGCACATATGGTTTATTTTTTGTCTATGATCAGCTAATACAGTCTGATTTTCTCTTGCTATGTCAGTTATCTTTGCTCCTGCTCACAGGCAATTCTGACTGTGAAACTCCAAGTCTAGGGGCTTTCTGAACTTTGAGATTTGGGGTCTGTGTGCCAAGAGCCAAATGAATTGAAATGGTTTCCTGATTCATGGGCAGAACCCTGGTATCATGGCTGCCAGTAGATGAAGACTTGCAGACCAGTAATATTTTCAAAGATGAAACTGAAAAGAATGCTGAATTTTATAATTATCAGCTGCAACACTTCTACTGACATAACTTTATCTGATTCATGAGGACTGTCAACAATTACACAAAACAGTTCTTTATTGCATGGTGTTGAAAAAAATAATTCGGTTATGGAACAAGGAGGGAAATACATAGGGACATTTCCAGTTCATAAGAAATCATTCACAAATGCAACCGAGTCTCTAAATAATTTTTAGCGGTCTAGTTGGCTTTATTGGAACAGTGGGTTTGGACCAGATGACCTCCAGAGGTCCCTTCCAACCTTAAACATGTGGTTCTGTGATTTCATGAACCACACATCCTGAACTTATATGCCATCAGATGATGGCAAAAAAAAAAAAAGCCTCAGACCTATGAGGCCATACACAAACTAAGTCAAAGTCAGTATTTTGTTAAAAATCAAGATAGTTTTTCTGTTATACAGATGTTTTGGGAAAATATGAGTGAGTGGATTATTGTCACATTAACAGGGATGTTCATCCTTGGTATAGCTAAAACAGTTGTCATTTCTGCTGAAGGACTTCTTGGTGGAATATGTCTGCCTTATTTGTTGGCAGCTAAGCCAGAAAGGGGAACAAAATATAGGAAAGTGTCTCTGAAGACAGTATGAGAGAAGGTACCACTCATCTGGGTAAAGCATTATGGACTGGAATAGTGGGAATCAATCCAGGCTTGGCAAGTAGACTGATAACATGATCTAATAAGACTTTACCATCTGTAATGTCTCTGATCTCTAGCTGGAGGAATAACAAGTACACATTTGATATGCAACTGTTATGTTCCAGACTTGCTTCTGTTTGGATTGGGGCATGACATATCCCTGGCTTATGTTTTTAGAGCCCTTTCTGAGGACTGGAGGTGGAGGAGAGTACACATTCAGGTATTATTCCAAAACAGTTGGGGTTTTTTTACACACATGAAGATCCATTATCTTGGCAATGCTCCTGGGACTTCTGCAGGCTTGCACAGGAGGCAAGGGTCTTGCAAGGGTTACACGCAATATTCCGGGGCTCTTATGGGATAAGCCTTTCCAAAGATAACCTCATCCATATCCAATTTCATATGAAAATTCAAAATAAAAAAACTCAAAACAACAGAAATATACTTCTTATTTTAAAAAAGGTCTCTGCCAACACTCCTCTTTAAAAATTGTACTTACTGTATTTCCTGTTTCTGTCCAGCTGGGATCCAGAAATGAGTTATCCTTCTGCTTTCCCTGGAAAGAACAGACTTTCCCAGTTATATCTCAATTGCTTTTTTTTTCTAGAGATGGAACAAGAGGGCTCAGCAGTTTCCTCACCACTCCATCTACATCTTCAACTGCCATACAGGCACTTTTTAATTGTGGTCTTCATAGAAGACAGAAAAAAGTCCTACTAGGTCCTCCAGACAAATGCACCTAGGTGTCTGCAGACAGATGGATGTGGGATCTGGATTTACTATGGACCGTGGTGATAGAGTGACAGGCAGGCACCTGAGCTTTGGGGGATTGCAGGGACACTGACAAGATTAATAGGTCATTTTCTCTATGGTCAGCAAGCTGAAAAGACTGGAGTAAACTTCTGGAAATCATACCCCAGATTACTCCTGTCTACGCCCATGAAAATGTCCCTGTCTCTTCCCTGCCAGAACTTTTTGCAGTGATGTGTTTTTCTCAATTAACAAAAGTGTTCTTTTAATTCTGTTTAGCATTACACTCAGATTACATGGCTTCAATGTGCTCCTGACTCAGGCCACATGTTCCAGTGGTGACAAATACGGCTGTTGGAAAAGCTGTTAAGTATTTCACATAGAAATGCAATTTCACATAAAATGCAATTGGACTAGCCATTAGAGGTATAAATGTCTGTGATCCATCCCAGACGTGATTAAAACAGCCCTAAAATGTATCAGCAGGAGTTATTCTGAAATGAATTAACATAAAGCAGGCATTCAGAAGGCAGAGCTCCTACCTATCTTATTAAACATCCAACACACCATGACCAGCAACATGTTCTATTTCTTAGTGGTAAATCCCTCAGCAAGTTTTCAGATGACACAAGGCTGCACAGCGCAGGTGACACAACAGAAGGATGGGCTGGGATGCCCTCCACGGCATCCTGGACAAAGCTTGAGAACTGGGCCCTTGAGAACCTCAAGTTTAAGTGCAAAGACTGCACCTGCATTAGGCACTAGGTGGCAAAAGAAGCTGAGGAGAAAGTGACGGTAGTGTGGATGAAGGCTGCATGTGCCGTTGGATCTAAATGCACAAGCAAAACCTCTAGTTATGTTTTTACTTAGTAGTATAGATGAAAGATAAAATCAAAAGTCTAGGAATCAGAACATTCAGGAGGTGCATCAGATCAGAAAGTGAAGCAAGAATGCAACACATGAGGACTGATGAACATTATGATCCAAAGTTTAAGTGTTGATGCCGTTCCTCTGACTTGCACATTCTATCATAGAGGTTACTTTTGTTTAGCAGGGAAGAAATCCATAAAAGAAAGCTTGATTTCTGTGGTATTTAAAAGAAGCTATTCAGAACAGCAAGAAAGGAAGAATTTTAATCTAGTATGACATTAGAAATCAATTATTATGGCTGTTAAGGAAACTGAAAAGTCTGCTGAATAGAAACTACTTCCACTTTTCAGTCAGTAACATGCTGGGCTCCTGATGCTGTATTGTCATTCTGATCCTAATTAATTGTACCACACAGAATTATTTTCCCCATATAGAATCTGTAGCTGATTTTCATCTTTTGTGTCAGCTATGAAGCACAAATCTTGTCTATCGCTGAATGTTTTAATTAGTCTTAGTTAAAAAAAATAAAACACTGAAGCTAATTTTTTCCATATATTAAAAAAGTTTAATGCTATACTGAAAAACAACCCTTGGCAATACTGAGAAACTTGCATTTTCCTGGGATGCTACAAAAAACATACCTTTGGAGGAAGGGGACACAAAGGAGAAGGTGAACATTCTCAGATAGCTGTACTGTTCTAGGAGCAGTGTTTAGGGTATGTCATTGTGGAATTAGGGAAGGTTTTTAATTGTTTAAGGAGGGTCATGCAGTTTAAGTCCATTAGCATATGCTAAGTAAGAAAGGGACCGTGAAAGTATATTTTGCGATTTATAAATTAGATTAAAATTCTTAAGAATATTTAGAATTTGCTTGGCTATTAAAAAAATATCTACAAATGAAAGCAAGCACAGTTCAGCCAAATTCTTTATTGAGTATTTGTTTCAAAACAGAAGTAGAAAAGCATAGACAATGCTAGACAATGTTAGACAATGCCTCTGATACTTTGATCTACAAAATTAAGGAACTTTAAACAGGTTTTTTTCTACTCCATGAATAATTGTCTTTCACCTTCTGTTGATAAAGGCAGACAACTTCTATGAGTACAAAATTAGAGTTATAAAATTGACATAATTTACAGAAAACTCCACATTAGTACCAGACATTAGCGAAGCATGTTTTGATACGAAAGCTTTCAGACTTGGCCTCATTTTTGTAAGACCTTTTTCCATGCTGAGTTAACTGTTTGCATGCATTTTATTTATCGCTTTTATAATCCACTTTAATAATCAAAAGACACATTAAGAAAAAATGGGAAAACACTTAAGAATCTCAGTATATGTATTGTTACAGGATTCCTTTAATGGGAATGTAATTTCTTAAAAAGAAGTCAACATGATCTCTAGTACATTGCAAGAAGCTCATAATAGTTGCTTTTTTGCTTTTTTCAAGAGCTTCCATTAGCCACATTACTAGAAGGTATTTTGATATGCAAAATAGGACAAAAAAAGAGATAGATTTAATATAAGACATATTTGTTTGCTTAGAAAAGGTAACATTACTGGTATTACGAATTTAAACACGAGGACTTTTGACTTTTAAAAAGCATACAATACTACTGAACCAAAAGTGCTATGTTAACATCTCATATTTCCTTAGATTATTATAAAAGTCACCTGAGGTGATTTTTTTCCCTTATATTTTTTATTTAGTGGAAATAATAATAATAATAATAAAAAAATACACTCTGTATTGTTCCCTGCTCATTTTTAATCCAATTCTGCAAACACTTACTAACCAGCAGAAGAAGGAATCCTGGTTCTACTGTTTTTGGGTTTCCGGGATCCCACCCTGCATAGTGCTTACTGTCAAGAGCAGTAAAATCACCTCCAATGGACTACTCCTAGTGAGCACTGTGCTGGCAGTGAGCATCTGCAGCTTCACATCTTTTTGTGGATTCATGGTTCAGTTTACATTAAGTCATCAAAACAACATCAATTTCTAATGTTCTCATTTTTTTTTAAAAACAAACAGTTCCTCTCAAATATCATATTGTTAATTTGTAATTCTGTGAATTCTGTCTCTGCAAGTTTTAGGAATGATCTAGTCTTGTCCTCCTTCTTGCTGCTCCTCCTGCAAAATATGGAAAAATAACTTTAATTATTACCTATAATTTTATATAACATAGTAACACTGTATACTGTATTTACTTGTGAAATAGACGTGAAAAGGAAAGATGAAGCCTGGTGCTGAACATTTTTCTCTTGTTCCGGCAGCTGTGAAATTAAACTGATCATCAAAAAAAACTAGCATAGATTCTGAGAGCCATAAATCCTGTGGTGAAGAATCCCAGAATGCCCTTTTCCCATTATTAAGACTCCAAAGTCATACTTCACTTTATGGCTTCAGATGGCTTTATTCTCATCTGAAACACTCATTCAATAAAGCACATAATCTAGGTTGTTTTCAGATATATATATATAAAAAATTAGCAATTCTAGATTTTGTTAGAAGTTGTTAAGAACAGAAATATAAATTTTTCTTTTGAAATATGTATTTTTAAGTGTTTTTTTCCCCCCTCCTGACTCTAATGATAACTGAGAAAAATATTTGATATGTGTTATGATATTTAAATGTATGGCTTTTTTTCTACCTTGTGTCCTCCTGGCTGGTTGTGCTTTCCGTACAGGTGCATCTAGAAAACAGAAATGTTGCAGTCAGAAGTTATTTGCTGAAGCCTTTGAATTAAAACTTATTAGAAATACTGGAAACTCATTGCTGACTTTTGAAGTTTGCTCTTTAAATTTTTCAGTAAACTAAGAATTTTGTTCCAGAAGCGTGTTGGCTTGATCACCTGAAATACGAATGCTTATAATTCCCACATTTCTCTAATGAACAGTCATCGATTAAATCTTAGTAACATTAAAAAGATTTTTTCGCATTTTAAACATATAAATTAATCCATTATCCACACTGATCTTCTACAGATTGTTGCATGATGCAGGCAGGTGTCAGGGCATTTTATCTCTGCTCTTTGTTCACCAAACACCATGTGACACTGTCAGTGAAGTACAAGCTCAGCTTAAGGCACAGGACTCAGTCTCAGTTTTGGCAGAAGATGTCCAGGTCTGTTGTACTGACATTACTTCAGGAATTCAAGAGCAAAGTGATTGAAGCCATTACAAGATGTTGGCCACATTTCCAGCTGTGTTTGGGACTTGATTTGTATCTGCATTGTGAGTCCACAGCACAATTCCACATTTAGTGTTCAGTTAACATTCTCAAGCTTCTGCTTTAAAAGGTGGAGCAGAGCAAGGGCTATTGAATAGGTACTATTCCCATTAGATAAATCCTTTTTATTTCACTTATTCAGTGAACCTATGGACATGTTTTCCTTTTTATCATCAAACCCTGAGACTTTTTTTTTAACCAGATTTCTCCTCACTGGGAGGAAAAACATGTTGCAAGCATGAGAAGTAGTTCCATTACTGTCACAGAAAAGTTACTGCAATAATTTTCCTTCTTGACAACCATGAAGTACTTGTGTATTCACTTAACAAGCTGCAGCCAGTTCTCTTTTCATCCCGATGTACATGGTATATAAATGAATAGCCCTGAGATACCTCATTCCAGCTGAGACTAAACACTGGGTATCTCCATCACTGTGACAGAAAATTCCAAGCTCTGCACTGCCCTGACAAGTACAGGTCCATCCAAAGTATGCTTTCCATACTTAGGCACTGTCTGTACAATTATGCTTTCAGATAAGCCTCGTGTTTGAAGATCACACCCATCTGTCATTTTCAGGCAATAGGACACTCCCCAGCATTCCTTGTACTACTCAGCACTGAAGCTGTACAAACACAATGTATAAACTTTCACAATTTGGCACAGACTTCTAAATTAAAAAGGCAGAATCACATTTATTTAATTTCATTCTCCAAAAGCTGTAATATTTTTTTCTTACGTGTTTAGTTCAAAGGCTGACAGAATAACCTATTCTGCATTATTACAACTAGAATTAGAAGTAGGAAAATACATAAATACCAAAGAAACCCTAAGCAAATTACTTCTTAACTTTGAATGAAGATCATTAAACAGTGGTCGTTAAACTTGAAGAACAAATTGCTGGTATAAAGGAAGAGTGAGTTCTATTTGGCTCTTTTTGGACCTTTATTTCATTCTGGTTTTTCAAATCAAGACCTTTCTTCATTAAGTAACATGACAAAGGCAGAGAAATTCCAAGACCCTGTGAGATATTTACACAACCCCAGAGGTTATATTCCCTGCACCCCACCCACTCCTTCACAACACTAAGAAACCCTGGCAGCAACAGATCACATTGACACTGACAAGAAATAACTCAAGTTAAAAGCAACTCACGTGGTCTTCTTCTGCATGTGCTGCTTAAAGAAAAGTCAATTCTTTATGGTGCGTGTTCTTTCAAATGTTTTACCTAAGCTTTGTGGTTCGGCATTCCCTCTTGTCTACTATGCTTGCCAAATCATTTAGTTACTTTTAGTTATGTTTAGCCACAAGATAAGCTTCATCATATTTCTTCGCATCATCAGTGAAAGAATTCATTTCCAAAGCAATTATAAAACTCTTCTTTCTAAAATGCTGGCTTCAGACCTAATACTTTTAATGGATAGATATTGTAAAACCTCACCTGGAATGATCACTTTGGACAAAGCAGGTCTTAGTGATACTGAATTTTTGACAAACTAACCTTCCAGATGAACTTTCTTGATTTCTCTCTCGATAATCTGTGGCTCTCCCTCAATTACTTTAGTAACCTTGGTGTACTCAGTTCCAGCTATGGTAAGCATCAAAAACAAAGCAGTTAAATCTGGCATAGAATTTTTCTGTATGCAAGGAGCCCTCAGTGGAAACAATGTCATTTTTGGGCGTAGGTGGTGCAGACTACCAGGCTACTCATGCCCTAAGGCACGTTATCTCTAGGGGGTGAGTAATTCATTGCTATCTTGGTTTACGGTTTTGCTTCAGCAAAGACTGCTAACTGTTTTAAGCAGTTCTGGATATTTTATTTGCAGAATTAAAGCCTATATAAGATCATTCCTTTATTTAGATAGTGATAATACATTTGTTTGTGACTGTACTCAAACTTAATGATTAGGAAATTTTCAGTAAAAAATAATTTTATGTAGACAAGAGGGCCATAAAGCACTGTCACCAACAATGCTAAAGCAGTATGTATATCTGCTTTTATTGGCTTAATTAAGGTATTATCATGGCAGCCAAGGGTAGCTGAATGGATAAATCATGGAAAAGATAGAGAAAAATCAAATTAAAGCAAAAGACAAATCTGCCTCCCTGGTCCATTCTGTAAAGCAGGATGCTTATGCAAGCTAACATATAATAGCAAGGGAAATAGCAAGAATTCAAGAGATTATATTGTCTTCTTCAAATTTCCTAGAGAGAAACTGTCTCTTTTCCATACACCTATATGCTCTTAGATGTATCTCTACAGATTACACCTATTTAATTGTGTACCTCTGTATCTAAAGGTGATTACAAGTACAGTTATAATTGTTAGATTCTGGCATCAGAACCTATCAGTTTTGAACAGTTCTACAGATAAAGTCTGATCCTGCTCCTTGTTGACTGCTTTAAATCAGTAGAACATAGTTTGGTGTAAGAAGAATTTTCTTGCTGCAATTTTTAAATTTCCAGCTTTCATTTTAAATAGTCAATCCAGAAATAGGCACCTTCAGAGACCAATTCTTTTCACATGGCTTTGATACTTAGGACAAAATTAAAAATCCTCTGAAAGCTTCTGTTTCTGTCGAATATTGGTGCATTCTGGCTTACGTCTGTAAAACTAAGAGTCAGATGTTTGAAAGACAGCAAAGAATTACAGTTGACAGGAGTCACAGCCATATCTTGGCTTTTCTCTGTGACTAGCTGTATTATCAACTAGCATATTTAAGTTTGGTGGTCAGCTCTTCAGCTGTTCAGCCATCAGGAAATTTTTTAACTGACTGAATTTAAGTCACATCCACACAATACTGTTTTAGAAAAATGATGAGATTTAGTTCAGTGAACAAAATGTGGCTGTAAGTTACTTTACTGGTATGCAACTTTGTGACTTACTGAAAAATGAACATAAAATTAAATGGATTCATTTATTTAAGAATCCATCCATATTTCTGAGCTTCTGACTCAGGTTTAAACTAACATTTACAAAAATCTCATCACTTAAATTCTTTTTTTTTATTCCCCATTGCTACTACAGATAGTTTTACTAGTCTACATAAAGCAGAGAACATTCCAAATTCATAGATACAGATTAATTTTGAAAGCAGAAGTTCTTTTACTAGTTTTCTACAACTACTGGTTATGTACTGCCAAAACTGTTAGAATTAAGAGAGCAAGAAGGAAAGAAAACCATTCATTTGAATGCTGTATTTGAAGAGAATTAATGTCTGGATACCCATCACCTGTAAGCATTTAAAGAAGATGTTAAACATGCCTTTAATTATTAACTTGAGGGCAATGAACATTCATTTCTGAAGAAATTATAAGCAAGATGAATTTGGCTGGTTACAATATGTTCAATTTTATAAGTGTTTTTCAAAGAAATAAATTGGCTAAAAAAATTGGAATAAATCTTCATTGCTCCCCCGAGTTTTAATTAGGTAACCTTTTAAAGACTGAAAAATCTCAAGTAATTTTTTTTTTTTCTTTGATAAATAGCATCAAAATATTGATTGCTCAGACTTTGGTGCTTACTTCCATTTCACAGATATCTGGCAGTAGAATGCAGTGATCTATTTTTTCCATTAAAATTCCATTTCTTCTACGTCAGTCTTTAAAATGTTGAGTTCAACATATCTTAGAGGGGTTTCAGTTATCATAACCTGTTGCAAAAATGTTAGTTATAATACACTGAATTACCTCCCTGCAGAAGTCTTTTGATTTCTTCATCTTCCAGTAAATGACCATCACCTTCAATAAATTTGGTCACTTTCGTAACCTCTGATAGAATACAGGTTATGGCAAAAAAGTTGATTTACAGAAAACATTTGGCAATCCCACAAGAGCATATGTAATCCTGTCATAACATTTTAAAAAGTTAAATTTTAAAAATAATATAATGTTATCAAATTCCACATAAACACTGGAAGCACCATATTTTATGACAAACATAGCATGCTGTATATTAGACCCAGGCAGCCTCACTTCTAGATCTGACTGAAAGATGAAGAGCAGGATTCAAATCAGAATGCTACATTTAGGGAGTTCTGTTGTTTAATGTCTGGTAACATTTTGCAGTATGAATATAATTTTTTAAACATGGAATATTCATTCTATAATTACTTAATTTATATAGAGAGATATATATTTTCCATAGAAATGAAAGAGAACAAGCATACTAACCCTCTTCAAGGATTTTCTTTAACTTCTCTTCATTGTCTGCACCCCCTGCAGTAATTCTGGTATATTTTATTTCAGGACCTGGAAAAAAAATATTTATAAGATAATGGGTTTTTTCAGATATAAAAGGCTTGTCCCTTAAATTAGTTTTTCCTATCTAATACATATGGTGACTCCATGTTTAACATGCTGTAATCCGCTTGTATGATAACTTTATTTTTTACCATTTCCAAAATTAAACTGAAAGAACATTAGAAGCAGTAGTTAGAGCTAGTCATGAATGAAATTGGGCAAATTTATAATTATTAATTACCTCCTTACATTCTTAGAGTAAGACACAATTTTAAACACTGTTGCATTTGATTTTTTATTTCTGCCTTTCTCAAATGACTTCAGTCAAATTTCAGTATTTTCTAAATAAACTGAATAGTAGAACTTGCAGCTAAGTCAATACGTTGCTATAACAGTGTCTTTTCCTTCCCAGCTCTCTAGCAGACAGAATTTTAATGGCAGCACTCAAACTGATATTCAAGCAAGGCAGTCAAAAGATGTCAATAGAGAAGTCCATATATCAGATATTATGCTTAAATACCCCTCATTCCACTTATAAATTTCTAGGATGCTTAAAGAAGATGCTCTGTAGTAGGTCAAATATAATTGAAATTGGCCAAGGAGTTTGGGAGCTTTTGTGTGAAAAAATCAAGGCATGCAGATGCCTATTGATTTTATCTTCATTAGCTGTATCTAAGTGTCTAATTTGTGGATGTCAGATCAAGTCCCTACCTTACAAAAAAATAGAGATCTTTTTCTGAAATGGCTGTTAAGAGAGCATCTACACATTAAACATCTATGTTTGGTACAATGAAACCTTCCTGGAGATACATAATCCAGAAGTTCCGAAAAAAAGGTTTCCTTGTAAAGCAAGACAGAGTACAAAAATGCAGTAAGAGCAGTCTCATTCTGAAATGGTAGCAAGAAACTTGTAAAAGTAGACACTTAGCAAATATATGAAAATAAAAACTAAAAAAAACCCTAAAAACTAAAAATGTAAGACAAATTTTCATAGTTTTACATGCTGTTAAAATATTTCCATTTATGTACTGTGTGTAGGACACATGGTCAGCTTTACAGAGACAGTGGGAAGTATTAGGGAAAATTCATCTGTCAAGGAAATGGAGTTTAGGCCTAGGACAGAACTTAAGATATGTTACTTTTGTATGGAAAGGTGGACTTTACTAAGAATTAATATCTCAGCTTAATTTACCTTGAATAATTCTTTCTTCTGTTACTTTTTTCTCTGTCACTTCCACAGGTCGTCCATCAATGATTTTGGTGTATGTTTTAATAATTGGTTCTACAAGGGTTTTTAAATTCAAGGCATTAATCAAGTAATGAACTTTCAAGTATTCTTTTTGAGAAGTGGAAACTGACTGAAGCACAGAAGGAAATACCATAGAATATTGTATGAAAAATAAAAATGTTCAAAGACCAGGAACTAAATCTACTCAAAATCTAGGATGATTGCATGACTTTTCCTGTAAACCCATCCTAGATGTGAGCATCTTATTGCCCTTAGCAAAGAGAAGGCAAGGTTTACCTCTCTTTCTGAAAAAATTGCCTTTTAATCACAGAATCACATACTAGATATTTGATTGCAAGACAGCAATAAGCAAATAATTCTTGACTGAGACATATGTTATGTCAGCATGCAGAGTATTTCTAAACTGTCTTGACTGCAGCTATGGAACACAACTAGGGAAAAAAACCCTTAATTTTTTGAAATGCATGAGAATTAAAAAGTATATGATGCAATAAAATGGCAGCATTTCACAAAGGTATTATTAAAAACAGAACAGCTATCTAACATGAATCACCTAGATAAAGTTTAACTGATGGGGAATAGTGAACGCTAATAAAAATTGACTTGCTGAAAGCATACCAACCTCCATGAATCACTTTAGTTATTGTCTCCCCTTCCCTGACTATCTTGAAATCAGGTTCCCCTTCAATTAATTTAGTGAGCTGTGTGATAGATGGGTCTGTGACATAGGAAAGAAAACAACAAGTTACAAATAGTCATAAAATACTTATAGTATTCCATGGGGGTCAGATGAAACTTTGCATTTTCTCTCCCTACTCTAGATAAACCAGATGAATGTAATAGAGGGCCGTTTAATCTGAGAGGTTATTTGTGTCTATATAAGTCTTGTGTTTCCTCACACAAGATCTTAAATATAGATCCTATAGTACACTTACTCTTTATAATTCATTTATTTATGTATTTATTTAGTGTATATGGTATTTTTACCATTTGTTGACAAGTTCCAGACATTAAACCAGATCCTCAGCAGTGTAAAGGGAGACTTCTTGTATACATACTGGTGAGAAGGCTATTCTGCATCTTTGCAGAGATCTAACAGCTATTGCTCCACTAGTGATCACCATGCATCCTACATGGTAAGAGCTTTTCTTTTTAAAATAATTTTTATTTTTTGTTCTTTGGAGGTTATTTTATTTGGTGTTTTGGAGTTTCTTTTATTTTTTGCTAAGAGATTTTTTACATGGCTTTTTTCTTTCCTTTGTATTTAAGACTTGGCCAGTGGTTAAGCAGTTAAAAAAAAAAAAACAAAACCGAACCAAAAAGCAAACTTCTGAGATCAGGTGGAATGGCTGTAAGGATATTTATCAGCATTATTGGCTATCATTATCATGGGTGAGGTCTGCTTGATTCCTCTGATCCAAATATATCTGTGTCTGACATGCAAAGCAGGAGATACTAGATAAATTAGAAACATACCATCTATTGCCAGTAATAATATGGTTCTTCTCTAATGAGTGCTGTGGGACTCCTACTTATGAAGCTTCTGTAAAACAAACTTCCTTTACTCCTTATTCAGAGACAGAAACTTAGCATAATCCATCTTTTTACTTTCCTTAAAATCCCTTAAATATCTTTATATGATTTTTTTGTAGTGGTTGATTGGGCATTGATTATTTTTCCACATGTACTGATCAGGATTCAAGAATAGCTTTTAAAGATGTGTGCCTCCTGATAATTGTTGAAAACAGTAAATTTAGGCTACCTTCAATAATAAAACACAAAAATGTTTTGTTCCTTTTTTTAGTAGCAAATGATTGTATAAGTTAGAATTTAGAGGTCAATAATGAATTTATTTGCTGCAAATGAGATATATGATAGAATCATAAAGATCTCCTGTTATTAAAGGCCTCTATTAATCTACTCTGAGTTCTAAAAAGTTGAACTAGCCTTCACTTCTTTTATTTTTAACAATATGAATTAATGAAAAAACATTTATAAATATTTTAAAGAAATTGTCTTAGAAGACTCATTTCCTTGCTTCTGTTTTAAACTCACAGGATTTTTTGCATGTTGAGAATTCATTAAGTACCAGTTTACATTGATACAAGTGATGAATAAAAGTGAAATAGTGTAAAAGTTGCATTTATGAATGTTTATAAATGCTTTATTTTTACATTTCTCCTTGACTGTACCTTTTCATGTGATTGATACAGAAGATGTGTGCAAGCCAAAAGGTGAAGCCATAGCCACCTATATTACCTAGTCTAGTGTCAATCCTTTGAATATTTTATCTGTTAAGATTTGGGTTTCAGTCAAATTTAACTCTTTACATCTGTTCAATCTTTTAGATCCCATTCATGCCCAGGTACAAAAAAATGGAAGCACAACACAAGCAGAAAACAGTGAGACAAGAAAAAGCACACATTCCCCTGTAGACTTGATGGGGAGAGATGTAATTTTTTTAGTTGAAATCACCCTTGTATCATGATCTAGTAGAACTCCTGGACAAAAATTAGCATTTAACTTTGTCAGCTTTTATCTACAGCATGTTGTGGATTTATGTGGTTCTGATGGCATCCGCCATTACTGTTACTGAGAACGCGCAGAAGTGACAGAATTTGTTTTATTTGGTCTATATCTGAATCAATTATCAGCAGAAAGGCTGCACTGGCCGGAGATCATTCCCTGGTGAGTGTCCCAAAGCAGAAATACTGTACTGGAAATGGAAAGGAGAAGCCCTTCAATACCCTCTAAAATTTTTTTCTCTATTTGGTGAATAAAATTTAGTTCTACATTTGACTATACGAGTGCTCAGACATTTCATTTTTTCTTTAAAAGAAAATTTTATTTCAGTTAATTTTCAACTTCTAAACATCCTGTAAATCACCTAAACTATATACTCTGTCTCTGGGTTTAACAGAGCAGAAGGGGTGATTCATCCTCACCATAGGAAGATTTCTAAAATAGCTTGGATGAATTACCACATGAAATAATCTATCCATTTATATTGCACTGTGGGTCTGATTTAATGATGGAGACTAGGCAACTAAGATCAGCATATTTGTTAAATGGCCTCTATCCTAGATGGGATGAAGCACAGAAAAGCTCCTGAAATAGTAAGCATTTGTCACTTCCTCTGGAAGGAAGTCCTCTCAGAAACACAGATTAAGCAGTCTGGAGAAAATTCTTTGCATGACATTTTTAACTGGCTTTCTCAGTTGAGATAAAACAAATTTCCTTTCATCATTTTTATTTCAATGGGAAGCTAGATCTCATCAGCTTTACTTAAGTTATAAATCAGAAGTGATTTTAACAGTCTCATCCACACATTTTTTCTCTTCAGTCCCACCACTAATCTTTAAGTCATGCTTCTGTATGGAGAAATTTTTTAAAAAGTCAAAGATTGGGTAGATATAATTTTCAGGCATCCAACAGATATTGATAGTTAGAACTGACTGAAAATTATGGAAAAATGAACCAATTTTTTCTTCAAAGTATAAGAAACATATCTAATTGAAAATATCTATTTTATTTTTTTTAAAGGAAATGTCTTTATTGAAAAAAGAAAATGACAAAATAAATGGTTTGAAAAAAGATTATTTAAGCTATTTTTAAATGTTCACAGAAAAAGGAGGAAACTCATTTGGGGAGAAAAAACATCCATAGGTAATCTTTTCCTACAAAATATTTCAGTCAGTTCTAACTGCAATATTTGTATCTTTGCTTTTCTAGCAAAGTGCTTAGCATCCTGGAGTTGCTAGGTATAAAATGCATCCTGTTAAAGAAATACATTCAATATATATTCTGAATATGTATGTGAACATATGCAGAAATATATATACCAGAGGCCTCATTTACCTTCCTTTGTGATGATAGGCTGGACGTTGCTTTCAATTATGTTAATTTCTGAAAATATAGAAAATGGAATATACAGTGCATTCCATTCTTAAAATTTATTTGAGGCAATGATTGGTTAGATTTGGTCTGCTCATAAGGATGTGGATAAAATAATAGATATAATGGGTGGAATAGCATCTCAAAAGGATCTAGAGCATGAATCTTGGTTCTGCTTATGACATGCTGATCCACCCAGGTTACCTGCAGACAGAATCTGCTGATCTGGTATCTGTCTTTGAGCCTTATGAAACCCATGGGTCACGGTACCTGTGATGATGTACGGTTCATAATAGAGAGGGCTTGCACAATTACCCACACAAAGTTTTGCACAATTCCCTGACATGCCTTATGCCTGAGTATTACCCTTTTCATCAGGGAGCTGATCAGGCACACATAGGAAACTTTCTGGTGTTCAGAGCTATAGATAGAACATCACAGAAAATATGCTCTTAGGAGAACAAGTTGTTCTTCTACACTCAGGACCGACTCAAGTATTCATTGAGCACCTCTGACAGTGATTTGACTCAGCTATCCACTGGAGGAGCCCACACTGATAGAGGTTCCAGCCTTCCAAGTCTTTCATTCAACTAAATCTACAGTTACAGCTTTCCAGTTGTCCACATTGACCTCTCTAGCCTAGATTTACAGGCCTTGGTTCTTATGCTACTCTCACTGCAGAACCATAGAATATCTCAAGTTGGAAGAGAAGCATAGGGATCATCAAGTCCAACTTCTTCCTTTTCAAAGGACTACCTAAGCCTCCGCCATATGACAAAGCATGTTGTCCAGAAGCTCCTTGAACTCTGTCAGGCCTTGCTGCTGTGACCACATTCCTGAGGAGCTTGTTCCCATGACCAACCACGCTCTGGGTAAAGAACCTTTTTCTAATGTCCTGTCCAAACTTTCCCAAAGCAGATTCATTCCATTTCCTCATGTCCTGTCATTGGTCACCTTAAAGCAGACCAGCACACCCCCTCCACTGCCCTTCCTGGGGAAGGCATGGGTTGCAGTGGGTTCACTGCTCAGCAATGAGGTCATCACTCAGCCTTCTCTTATCCAAAATCAACAAGCCAAGTGACCTCATCAACTCCTCAAAAGTCTTGACCTCAAGACCTTTCACCATCTTGGTTACTCTTCTCTGGACACTGGGCCCAAAGCTGGCTCTCAAAACTTCTCCCAGGATTTGAGGTGAGGCTGCCACAGCTCAGAGCACAGCAGGACAATCCCCTCCCTTGCCTGGCTGGCCATGCTGTGCCTGATGACCCCCAGGACATGGGTGGCTATTTTGGCTGCTGGGGCACTGTTGACTCATGATCAACTTGTCATCAAGGTGAATTACTCTGCTTTTTTTTCCAAGGGTTTTTAACTTCTCTGTGTCCATTCCCCATTTTCAAAAGTCTGAGCTGATGGTTTCACTTTCTACTGTGAAATATGGGTAGAACTCCATCAGATTTTAATCATTTGTCTAAATTCATATTGCCTCACAAAGTCACAGCAGGATCTTTTTCTTCTAACAGCTTGTTTCAACACATACTCTATATTCAGAAATCAAATGCAAACGCTGAAAAAGTCTGCATGACAGCAAAAAGGGGTATTTTTTTTACATTTACTCCCTAAAGAGAATATTCTGAAATATTCTGAACAACTGTCTCCCATTCAAGCCTCATATTTACACATATGGGAAACAGGGACAAGAGGTACACTGTCCATCTAGAAATATTTATGAAAAAGGAAGTATCTCAGTGCACAGCAAATGCTGTATCTTGGAGAGTGAGTACAGTACAATGCTGAGAGAGATAAAACTCTGTTACACACTAAGCACTGAACCTTAGCTAAACACTGAAAACCAATCTTTTCCATATGTATCTTGTCTACCCCAAGAGTTTGAACAGCTTATTTCAGGGTTATTTTCCAGTCACGCATCTGGAAAGGGAAAAATGCAGTAGCACAGCAGACAGAAACATTCTACTTTGAGTCTTTCTCTTCTTTTTCTTCATTGGCACATCTTACTTTCCCAGAAACTGCTTCCTTCTTTATTGAAAAAGAGATGTACAATTCCAAATTGGAACTGGCATCACTTAAAAAGCAATATTCAACACATCTGGAAGTATTTAAAATTAACTTACTGTAAAATGTCAGTGGAATCTCTTTGAAGGTACTGTCACGAACAAACTATAAAAACAAAAAAGCAATTTATTTAAAAAATTTAAAAAGTAGCACTTGCCTTATAGTTTCCTACTGAGTGTGGGTAGGATTCACTGCTTCATTGGTCTAAAAGTTATGTGATGCTATTTGTCTAGGTTCTCTAGACAAATTGTTAAGGGAGAATGTAATCTCAAGAGGATAGCTGAGATAGACAAGGATGCCTACTTTTCTACACAAGTTATAAATGCTTCTGGCTTTAATGGCTCAAGTCACTCGGTATTTTTTTCAAAGAAATTATTTGTTTTCCAAGAGTGATAAAGTGAACAGAAGAGCAGATTTAGGCCAATTCACACTGAAGTTATCCAAATGTAAATTGTTTGGCAATTGTTTGGCATTGAAAAGCATAACTTTTGAGTACAAGGTATCATTCATGATTA
Source organism: Sialia sialis (assembly GCA_009812075.1). NCBI lineage: Eukaryota > Metazoa > Chordata > Aves > Passeriformes > Turdidae > Sialia > Sialia sialis. The sequence goes on from VRYO01002772.1 coordinate 26,252,996, forward strand.
TATTTGAGTAACTGGGAGCTATTGAATGTGTTGTCTGCTGAAGAAAAAATGAGAGGAAGAAAAGAAAGAAAGAAAAAAAGAAAAGAAAGAAAGAAAAGGAAGGAAGGAAGGAAGGAAGGAAGGAAGGAAGGAAGGAAGGAAGGAAGGAAGGAAGGAAGGAAGGAAGGAAGGACCAGAGAATTACCTATTACTTATAATGTGCTCAGTTTCAAAGATCCTGCCAGAAAGACAGAGGGATAATTACTGAAAGATTACCTTAATTTGAAAGTATTTAATCAACTTCTTCAGTATTGTGAACAGCTGATCGTTTCCAACAGGCAGTTCTGACAAAAGAAGCAGACATATAAGAGGAAATACACAACTGTGTGCATTTTACTTGGATTTATGGTGACCAGGAAATACAATGATTCTCAAACACTCACACAAGCATGTACTCAATATATTCTATATCAGCAGAAAAGCTAGTCTTTGGCTAGTCTTGTCTTTCACATACTTTACTTTCATAAATTTTCAAAATCTTGCCAAGTTTTCAGGCAAGGCTCTTCCTCAAAATAAGCTTTGAGGTAAATCTGTTTCAAATTCCACGCAGGAATTGTATCTTTAAATTCATTAACTTTTTGAAGTTATTGCAGTTACATAGCATGTAAACAGATTTAAAAGAGTAGCTACAAATTTCATGAAATACTTACCGGCTGGATATAGGAGTTTGTCAATGACATGAATGACACCATTTGTTGCCATGAGATCAGATTCTCTTGATTTCAGTTCATTAACCACAAGAGTGTCATTCACCTGGCAAAGGATCAAATGAGAACCTAAGTTAGCAGAGACATTAGAAAACAACCCCAGACCTTATTATAATATTTGGAGAAATGCATGCCATTCTGTAATGTGGATAGACATGGAATATCAAATCTCTGTTACAAGGCTGTAGCAGGGATTCATTTCTATACTTAACTGTTTTCAAGTAGAGCTTGCCTCCTTGGATGGTTTTAAGAATATTTGTTACACCAGGCTCAAAGCCACTTCCAATGAAAACTCCTTGTGTCAAGTGGTAAAGAAGAATATTCCTGAGAGCATTTTTGTCTCCTATGTAAAAACAAAAGAGTAGGAATAAAAATTAAATGGCAAGGGATAGCTCTTTGCTGGAATTCTAAGGATTCACATAGACTTTAACTAGAATGAAACACAATATGTAGGAAAATACCACTAACACATACAATTTGAATTTGTTTAAATTATTACAAAGGGAAAAAACCCGGCTGTATGCCAAAAAGGTACTTAGAACATAATCCTATGAGAAATCTTCTGCAGAAGAACAAAAAAGGGATCAATGGAGCATTTAGAAATGCTGGATTTGTCTGTTCTTACAGAGGACAAGTAGCAACTTGGAGAAGTTGGGACAGGGGAAAGCTACTCTATTTTAGGGATGTTTTCCATATTTCAAAGCTTGACATTTGTACGTGAGACAAAAAGAAAAAATAAATCCAATATTTTCAAGACTGTCTTGAAATAGAAATGTATTGTCTAGCCCAAGTTAATATCCTCATAGGGCTTTCTGGGTCTGTAGATGTTGAGAGTCCTAGGTGGGCTGCAGAAAAACCGTAACATCCCCAGGAGATAGGATACCATGCAGAGAAGCTTTAAAACACATCTATTTGACATTATGTGGAATATTGACCATTCTGAGTTTAATACTAGAATCACATGCTGATATTGGTAGTTATTAGGAATTCCAGCCTTGATGAAACTGTAGTGGGAATCTGGTCTTATTCTTTTCCTGATGTGTCTCTCAGTGAACATTTTCATTTTTTTCCCTGTGTTTTGTTCTGTTCACTGATACTACTGCAATTTACTTCACTACTGAGATGCAATTAAATGATCTTTTTCTTCCTAGTAAAATCAGCACTGATATTTTGTGACTGAGCCATTCATAGATTGCATTAAGTTACATAAAAAGCCTGAACATGTCCACTTCAAAGATTTTTGCACAAACTATTAGATTACCTTTGTAACTATGCCACTGCAGTTACTGGTTAAAATAATCCTTGGTTTGTAGCCTACTTACAGATAAACAAAGCATTTCTTTATATATGTTTAAAAATTTATATACTTTAAGGTTTAATCTTTATTGAGAAAGTAACATAATAACTTAAAACAAAGACAAAATTTTAGAAAGTAATCCGGCACCAAAAGAAATTGAAAAATTCTGCTGTAAAAAATTATGACGGCCAAAGAAAAGCATTAAGTAATTGAGTCAAAATGATAGAAAGAATGGTGCATAAAGCTCCTTGAAAAGCAGAAGGTCAAATCAAATTGTCTTGTTAACTATAGAATTAATCTTATATGGCATTGATCTTCGAAAACATTAAGTTCTGAATTGAAGACAAAAATAATAGCAAGAAGCTGCACTGTGGAATAAGATCTTGAAGAGTGAAATTTAAATTTAAAATCAGGTTGGAGTTTTTTTTCCAAAAAGACATTTTCTCTATGCCCAAGAAGGAAATAATTTAGGGGATTCCTTTGACCTGCTCTATGCAAAATGTAAACTGCTTCATTAGACAGCTTTTGTGTGAAAGGTGCATTAGCCTCCTTTCCAATCAATTTTCCTTTGCTTATAATTCCAGGGTTTTTTATGTTACTCACTTATCAGTATGTCCTTGTCATTATCAGTCAAATCTTTAAAGGCATCATTAGTTGGGACAAAGAGGGTCCACTGTCCAGGCCGTGACAGAACATCATCCAAATCTGCAGCTTTCACCAGACTGAGGAAAATGCTGTTTACAACAAACAGAAAAAACACAGATCCAGTTTTTTGAAATGCTGCAACTATAATTGGCTCCAGGTACTTGGCTCCCCCATTTTTGAGAGTGTTCCAATTTTCAAACACTTTCACTGCTTCCCAGAAGTAAAGATAGCAGAAGAGGAAAATGAGAAAAAAAAATAGGAAAAGACAGTCTTAAAAGTAACAGAGGAAAAAGTATCTGAAAACATCATGTTGGCAGCCTGAATAAGAGCAGAATTCATCAAATAAAAACCCCTACAGATCAAAAAGATAAAAATAGGATGCAAAGGATACTTCTTGCTCTAGGAGAATTGAGATAGTTGCAGGAAAGGGACAGAAATAAGTACTGGAAAGGTACGCAGTCCTGCTGCACCCATATGGAATTGTACCACTTCTTAGTTAAAACTCCAGAGTTCATCGCATTTATAGATCTGGATGTATCATTCAATTCTTCTGTCCTCTTACTCTTCTCATTCTAGCGTTTTACAAGCCTTTGTGCCATAAAAAAACGTTCTGTGGAAGTGTGGAAGCCTTTTCACAATACAGCTGGAGGACACTTTCTCCTCCCTCCCATTTTTTTCCTTTTATGTTATTTGTGTAGGTAATAAACCCTTCTCTGCCATTCCTTCTCTCAAAACCCCAACAATCCACATGCTCATGGGCCAAAACTTTGTCTCAGAGCAGCTGTGCTGTATATAGTTACCTTCTGCAGGAAAATCTCAGTTCTGTCAATGCTGCTACTCACCTAAAACGCTTATCACTCCTCAGCATTTCATGCAATGTCTTATCTGCTGGATTGATGATCTGTCTGAAGATGTGAATAAAACCATTTCTTCCTTCTTTGCTTCCTCTGACCATGCATGAATTTTCAATACATACAGCCTCATTGAAAGAGAAACAAGTGTAGCTGTTTACACAATGTTAAAAATAACAACCATCTGTATTTCCTACAGTCAAATTGTGTGTTCTCACCAGGAAATTTGGCATTGCTTGAGAAACATGAAATAGCAAAATCTAGAATAAAATATCATGGTGCACATATTTTAAAACTTGATTTTTTTGTGTGTTTTTCCTTTGAGAATGTTCTTAAATTAGTCCTAAAAATGAGCTTTAAAAATTTGTAATTAACTGAGCTCCCAATTTGAAATTCTGTTGCATTTTCCCAAAGAGTTCTCCATGCAAACAAAGCTCAGATTGATGAAGATCAGATTTTCATTTTTTTTGATATCTTAAAAGTTTAAGGATTTTTTCTTAGATAGTCATAATAGCAAATGATGGGAGTTTCAGCTTTGCCTTTGGTTGACTCTCCATTTTCACATTCATATTTTTAGAAAGACTCATTCACTTACTGTGCGATACACAAAGACTCTAAGTAGTTTTCCTCCAATTGTTTCCAGCTCTTGTCCATTGTACAGTTCATTGAGCCCAATTTTCACCTTTATGATGTGATTCTGCAGGATTGTTCTAAGAAGACGTTGATCCAGCCTTAAGGTGTCATCTATAAAGCCATTTAGATATCAACGTTTAGTAATTCATACAACAAATTTTTACTGAAATAAAGTTAAAAGAGTCTGGAAATACTTAATCTTTCTTTGAAATGCTTGAGTTAAAGCATGGACAGGTCTGTGTATACAGAAGGCAAAATTTTCTGACCATTTCTCAAATTCAATCAAGAGCTTTTGACACAATGTGCTATTTTGTATAAGCAAATCAAAACCACTGCATTCAACCATGATTAATCACTATAACTAATATGTCTGATGATTGATATGTGGGCCTGCTCCATCTTCTGAATTACTGCTATAGTATGTATTAGAACTAGTCCTTTCCACATGTGCATCTAAAATCTATCCAAATTTGCTTCCAAGGTAGTGAGACAAAACTAATTCTTTGAGAAAAGGCAAGATGATCACAAGGTTGTCTCTGCAAATATACAAACACCTGTTTTACGGTGTGTTTATATCAGCTTCTCTCTGCTTTAATGTACTGATAAATACTAACTTCCTTGTATTTCCTGGGTTTAACTGGGATAGAGTCAATTCTCCTCCTAGGAGTGCTGAGATTTGGATTTAATATGAGTATAATGTTGGTAACATGCCGATGTTTTGTTGTTGCTGAGCAACACCTCACACACTTGGCTTAAGTGCCCATCTGAAGCCAAGGACATCTCAGTGTCCCATGCTCTGCCAGTGGAAAGGTACATGAGAGTCTGGAGGGAACATGACCAGGACAGGTGACCCAAACTCCCCAAAGGGGTATTCCATGCCATAGGATATCATGCCCAGTATACAAACTGGGTGAGGTGTCTGGGAGGTGCCAGTCACTGGCTGGGCATAAGTCAGTTGGTAGTGGGCAATTGTATCGTGCACCATGGGTTTCTCTTAGGTTTTAATTATCCTTTTTTATTATTATCACTACAATTGCTAATAGTAATATTAGTGTTATTAATATTATTATTCTACTTTGTTACACTTATCCAATTGTCCTTTTCTAAACTTATGAGGTTTTTTAAAGGTATTTTTTCCCTTGATTCTCTTGCCCATCCCAGTGGGGAAAAGAGGGGATTGGTCAAGTGGATGTGTGGTGCTTAGCTGGAATTAAACCACTGCATACATTTTCTGAGAATAAATAAGTTTTGAATCTAATAGAAATAATGTAAAGATTAAGGAAACTGGCAGTTCATTAATATCTTTCCATTCCTACAATCTTTCTGTGCATATTTTGTGTCTTATTTTAGTGTTACTATTTCCATTAGCAAATTATTTGACTAAAACAAGCTGTGCAGTCTGGTGGTTAGGCTTGTTTTGTCTTTCTACAAGGTATGTAATTTGAAAGGATGATGTCCTTCTGTTTGCCTATGATGTTTTTGCAGTGAGACTTTGAACAAGTACTAGGGATTATTTGGAAAATTGCCAGAGTAGCATACATTCTTGTTTATTTTGACAATCTTTTAAGGATACTAACCTGAGAAAGCACCATTCAGAGGAGCCAGGAGAGTATATTGGCCTTCTGGTCTTAGAGAGGATGCCAGACCTAGCTGTGCCACCAGGTCTGTAAATGTAGTCTGCTGAGCACCTCCAAGCTCAATGACTTGTTTGGCTGCAAATGAAGAATTAAAGAAGGTATTTTAACAAACAATATCTTCTTATTCCCCATTTGGATTCTCCATGCTTATCCAGAACTGTATATTGAAAATATCTTCAGGGAAACAAGTTTTTCAAACATATCACTGACCAGAATCAGGAATTAGCACTTGATCAATGAGGTGGATAACGCCATTGCTTGCCACAATATCTTTGCGTTTTACCATTTTCACTCCGTTCACAGTCAGACTTTCACCATCACAACCAACTTCAACAGTGTTTCCTTCCAGAGTTTCATAGACAGCTCCGCCTGTGATGGCTTCAGAGCACTGGACACTATTTA
>VRYO01002772.1:26260206-26295433 GCA_009812075.1 Sialia sialis
ATTTAATGATTCTGTAGCCTCTAAATAACATTTATAGCCAAAACTATTTGGCATCCTAATATTATTAAAACTAAATTGGTTATGCTACAATCTGCTGGTGACTGCATGTGATATGCTCCAAAAGGACCTATGAGTACAAAACTCCAGAGGCTATGCAAAGGTATGAGAGAATTTAATATTCAGATATCCCTGAATTTCTAGGGACAGGAATGTCTGTCAGACCTATGCAGACCTGAACCATAAGAAAGTCAATATGCCTATATTTTCACAGTTCCCTTAAAACTGTTTTGGAGACTAAGTTTTCAATGACTTTGTATTCTTAGGCAAGTATAAGAGGCAGAAGAAGTAACTCCTCCAACACAAATAAAAGTAGAGGTGCTTAATTCCACAGCTATAAGGATAATGTATTTTCTGCCTCCTGATCCACTCATACATATTTCTCATCTGCAAAAAAGTTTAAATACCTTCAGAAGCCACCCTGTCACTCTTGATTCTTCCTAAAAATCCCCTTGGAAGTCTCTCAAAAGCTTCATTAGTAGGAACAAAAACAGTGTAATGACCAGGTCTTCCAAGAATATCCATGACACCAGATGTAGTGGCAGAATCCTAAAATATAATTGTTTTTAAAATGCTGATTATTTCCCATATTAGCAAAATACATTATCTGTCTAGTTTCACCTCATGCTCACAGATACTTGAATGCTAGACTGAGATCATAGTGCTTTAAAAAGACAGATCATCAATGTTACACAATGATGAAAAAATTAATTGACAGAGGATTTTTTTTAAACTGAAAACTAGAAAGTGTTGGCTTTACAAGTTTTTTTAAAGAGATTAAATGTAGTTGCTTGTAGCTGTCATGAACTGGATTTGAGGGATTCAGAGGATCCTCTCTATGTTTATGCCCCTGCATTGAAAATACCTTTTTGCATTTATTAAGGAGATGGAAGATGGAAAAGGACAACAGTTATTTGCAAACCAATGGCATATTTTTAAAATATGCAGCATGAAATCCCATTACACTGTGCAGACACGTTTTTCAGAAGATAGAAAAAGTGGAACTTGGACAATTTCTAATCATACTTCCTCTGTGCAAGAAAAATCCTTTTGATGTGCATCTAATGGTGCTCTAAAACTTTCTATGAGGTTCTGAAATGTATTTGGCATCTTTACCATTTTTTATCATCCATTTTGAAATTATTCTTATTTATCTAGCACCAGACACTGTAAGTTCATGCTCATGTTTCATTTTCTCAGTGCTTGAAGAGAAGACAATTTTTATGTACAGGGACACATTCTGTCCTATTGATGTTGCCTTTTTATATGGCTAGATTTGCAATATTAGCTGGAGCTTTTAATTTAATTTATTTCTGTCTCTTGCTGAGCTAACCCTTCTTACTTCCAGATATCACAAAGAAATTAGAAAAGGAATTTTAAAAGTCCTCCTTAAATAAACAGAGAAGAGGTTTTATTTTTGTCTACTTACTTTAAATGATGAAAGATCCTCCTCGGTTTCAATGATATCTTGAATGGTATTTCCAACAGCAGTCAGGACACGATCAACAACGTGGACAACACCATTGGTAGCAATCTGGTTACCATGGATGATCCTGGCACAGTTAACAGTAACAACCTGCATTTAAAGAATCAAGTAGTAGAAGATTAAACATCAATTTGAGCACAAGCTTGGAACCTGACTCTCACAGACTGGCAATGTGTATTCACTGTTATTTCAGGGTTTTTTTTTTTTTCAAAACTTGAAGTAAAGCCTTGTAAGATTTGAAAGTTTGACTAAGCTTCTGGAAAGATGGCAGCAGATTTATTCAGGTTACATTGATTTAATATTCATGTCTAATTTCTTACTGCAATTATTCTGATTTGGTGTTTCTTATCTGGCTAATATGGTGATTGTATTGCTTTTTAGTGATGCAACCTATAGACAAACAAACATTTTATGTGTTTAAGACAACAAAGATGAGTGACTTAACTGGGAAGTTTCTAGCATTTATAAAAATGGATTTTTTTCTAGTCAAGTAATGGATGTGTGTTTCCTGCAACCTTCAAAGCTCCCACCAGGAGCTGAAATTCAAATAAAAGATCCGCTTTAATATTATTTAGCAAAACAATGAAAATTAATAGCAGATTTTTTCCATCAAATTTATTATGATCGTATACTTTGACCAAAGAAGTATTTTTCTTTTACGAAGAAAATTAATTTTAATTTGAAATTTGATTTCTAAACAGCACGTTTACTCATTCTTTCTTAGTGATTAGTCTACACAACAGTCAGAAGTACTTCAAGAGAATATTTATTTTTGTCAGTGGCAGCTGACTCGGTAGATGGCAAACTTTTGATGATATATTTTCTTAGTTACATCAGGAAATAAAGGTTACAACTAAAAAAGTATATTAGGGCAAAAAAGAGAATAGACTTACCCCATTAGGATAATGGTTAATAAGTAATTTCTGGCCATTATACATAGACACCAGGGTCAAGCCATTCTTAAGATCTTTTGTCAACATGCGCTTGTTTAACATGTGGTGGTGGAGAGCATTGTACAGTTCAATATTTACATTGTCAACCAAATTCCTGTGAATTTCCTGAAGCAAAAAAAGGAATTTAATTAAGTAGAAATTCCAAAACATTCTTCCACTCAGAAAGATGTATGTCTTGTTTTACCTTAGTATATGCTTTCAACATATTCAGTATGCTAGGGAAGACAACTTTGATGCCTATAAATCTGGATCTCCTTAAATGATCTTTAAGACTGATTTGCTCACAAATGGAAGACAAGGCCTCATCACAGACAAGTCATTGCAGGAGCTTTAATTCAATGTTTATTTAACTAAAATGATTACTAAAAGAAGGACACCTGAATTACTGTCAATGTACAGCCATACATCCTGCACCTGCTGAAATTCCTAGGAGATTCCCGGAAACTATGTTAATAAAATTAACAATACTAATATGAGTCATGCAAGTGCTTAAATAAGAAGCAATTACAGTTGCTTAGTACTTCTGAAAGTAAACTCAGCCTCTCTATCTTCAGAAACGTATGTTAAGCATGTAGATTATTTAATTATTACTGGTGTTATGCCCTTCTGTGTCTAAAATCTTGACATTGTTTCCAATCTAATTTATCCGGCACTAGCTGCTTCAGCTAAAATGTTTAACTCATACACATGCACACAGACACACAGACACACACATACACACACACACTTACTGAATCTAATTGGTCCCAGGCTTCGTTGCTTGGTGCAAAGAAAGTGAATGATCCTCGTCCCTCAATCTCTTCTCTCAGCCTTGATATGTCAGAGTACTGCTGTGTGGAGGTAGCTCCCACAATACCAAGTGTGCCATATACATTATCAATAGGAGCAACTAAAATAAACATGAGGCAAGAATACTGTAAATTCTATAGTCCTCCAGTTTATCACAATCAAAATTTCTTTGTGTCTTTTGGATGCATAATAGTTCAGTAATTGTTTAAGACAGTATTAAATAACATGTTTAGATTAAAAATTTCATTGTCAACATACTCAAAAATCATCTAAGCACATCTGCTTGCATTGCTTTTCATGTTTTTCTTTGTGAAAAGTTAGTTCAAACAATACTGGATATTGTCAAGTTTCCTTTAGAAGAGCTGTTGTATTTTGTATCAAGCCAGTATGAAATGGGAGGTTATCCATTTATAATCATAAAAATTTCAATTGAGTGGGTCTCATTTGGTCACGATGGACCAGAATTCTTTTTGTGAGGCCTCTTGCTCCTCTTACAGTGTCTGGTTTATGCATATATTGATTCATCAAGACAGTAAGAATGGCTATAGTCTCACAGTTAAAACACAGCTACATGAGAACAGCATTCATCTCTCCTAATTTTAGGCATCTAGAAGTGAGACATTTGCATGCAATCTGATGGTTCTTGGCTCTTTTTATGGTTATGGAGAAGAACAGGTGATTCTAGTGTGTGACTGATCTCATCCTGATGTCAGCATCTGAAGGGAGATTAATTTAAACAAACTGAACTCTGCATTATTGAACATAAAAGGATACATGAAATGTATTCCTTCTCATTCTACTCTTTCCTGCTGCAATTAGATTTATTTTTACAAAGCAGAATGGTGTAAATAGGAGAGATTAATAATGTCTGTCTTCATTTTCACTCCTTCTTTGATAAAGGCTGTAAGACTCTTTAGGAAAATTAGATTCAAGTTTCTTCAGTAAAAGGAAAAAAAAAATTAGATATGCTTCTTGTGTCGTGGCTTTCTGACCACAATGGTACGAGTAGTCTCAGATTTGATGGGAATAGAAATTAAAGGTCTTCTTTGACAGCTTTGGGAAGTGAAGACACTATCAATTCTCACCAATCCACAATCTGGAAGGAGAAGGAACATTCAATCTAAACTCTATGATCTAATTCAGTGCTAGCTGACTTTTAACTGTGTTTACAGCATGAAAATGAAGCTGTGCATTCTTAGGCAGTACTTCTTAAAAAGAGGCAATAATTTTTCATGATGACCACCTTTGAAACTCTGCTGTGATTGCAATTCTTTCCATGTGCCAACTAATCCATAAGAAAATAAGCTCATACCTGCAGGACATCCTCTTGTACCATCCATCTTCATATAGCCAGGACAGCACTCATATAAGACAGTTCTGTGGGATATAGACAAAAGCACAATTATATAATATACAGGAGAATTAAATTAATTTTAGCCAAGTATAGTTTAATTTTTATTGTCAATTTTTCATTGCTAGCACATACTCTCCAGGTATTCAGCCTTTTTTTTGTCATTCAGCTTTTTTTTATTGATTACAAATTTGTCATATTTTACTAAATGTATAGCTTTTGAATTTAAAGAATGACTGCCATTATTAAATTTAAGCACTGGGAGGGAACATGGGCAGGCTTATGGTACTTGTATAGAGTTATCAAAAGATGATGTAACTAGAACAGCAGCTGAAGATCATTAATTTATCTATTGCGTGCTGAACAGGTTATGACATTGAACAAAGAGGAAAGAAAGATGAGGTTATTAAATTAAAATCCAGGCCGTAGGGTTGTAAAGGAAATAGACCAATTTAAATGAACAGAATAGAAATTAAAGTGACAGAGCTACATGAGCTTGCCTGTATAATGGTTATAGGAATTAACCAGTATTTCAGAGGAGTCCTGTGCATTGTATGGTGATAAAAAGTGGGATAAGAGACCCTCTGTTTTTCAAGGAAGAATTTGAAGAAGCTCAGGAATGAGGGAGAGAACTAATTAGAAACAGACATAAAACGGTTATAGAGAAGGAAGTCACTAGAAAAACTCGATGGATGGATGGACACAAGGGAAATTTCACAGGTAAATGTGAGGATGAAAACCAGAATATAATAAATCAATACCAGAGTTTAAAAAGCTTGTCATCACAGCATACAGAGACTTTAGCATTGCCATGGGCCAGGAAATGTTATATAATTATATATTCTCATTCTCAAATGCACTTACAGCTACACATAACAGAAAACCAGGGGTGAATGATGATTCTATAACTCAATGTTCATTTTAATACTGTGTTTCTTACAAGATATAATTTCTTCTTAATTAATAGACAGAAATAAGAGTTCTACCATTGACCTGTTTGAAAAATTCTCCTCTCTTACAGGAAAATGCAAATTCACTAAAGTTATCACAGAGGCAATTTTGGCTCCTTGGAAGAAATTTAATACATTAAACTTCACATATTATTTTTCAAATTATGGTACACTGTACATATGGTATACCATAATGATATCACTGTTTTACATAATAGATTTTTTTTTATAGATGTAGCTGATGTTGGCAGTTCAGAAATTCTGAACACCAATTCCTTGAAGGTTTTTACCGGGTCTTTAACCACTACAGTCCAGATTTTAATTTGCACAATATTTGGTGACAGCTGAGTACATTTCTCTCATGTTTCATAATTTAAAGCTGACAAAAATTTAACCACAACCACATTAAAATGAGCAGCTTATTCAAATGAAAAGTTGGACTTAATATCTTCAACATCCAAACTACTTCAAGGGATTTCAAAATAAAGTATACTGGAAGAAAAAATAATGGTAAACAGCATGATTAGAAAAGTGAGGATTATCATTCCATTAAAGAGAGCAATCTGTTGCAGGTGGTGAAGACGATTTCTTTTTTAAACACACTCTTTTATTTCTCCATTCCCTCACGTGTAGATACATGCATGACATATTCACCCTTCTTCTATGTTCAAATTTTCAACTGAGAAGCCATATATTGAAAGTATTTGTATAGTTCTTTTAGTACATATCTTTGTTTAAAGCAATTCACTGAAGGCTATTTCTTGGGAATGCATGGATAGCATACAATTTAGGCTACAGATTTTTCAGTTAACCTTTTGCTCTTAGTCCTTCTTGCATCCTTGCCAAAAGCTAATAATAAAAATATATTAATATGATTATCTGATTAAAAAAAATGTGTAGCAAGAATGGGAATCAAAATATTCTCCCAACTGTGTGAACTGCTTTGTCATGAGAAAATATTTTTTCCTTCTCTGGAATAGAAAATCTTTCCCCCTCATCCCATGGGAAGCTGTGAAAGATTGCAGTTTAATTAGCTTTTGGAAAAAGGAAAGAGGCTGCTGAGTTATTTAATCCTCATACCACATCCAACAACGATACAATTAATGAAAGACAGAAAATTGGCTGAAGAACGTAGTTAAGAAGAAAATGCTTCTTCAGCCAAGCATTACAAGATCAGTGCCTTTTTTACCAAGTATCTTGTTATGCACAGCCCAGGCTTCTTTTCAATTATCAAGTTTCTGCTTACATTAATCATGTTCCCTTACAGTTCTCTGCAGTTGAAAGGTTCTTTAGATGTGCCCAAAATGTAAGAAAGATGGGATAGGAGAAAAGCAGTTTGTATGGAGCATCATCTCACAATAAGGTTGGAACCAAATAAAACTCGGTGCAAGATGCAGTTCCTCAGTACCTGTGTGTAGGCACAGCACACAGAGGAAGTGCCTCCTCAGACCAGAGCAGAAATTATCCTTGTTACATCCCTACTAGCTCAGTATAAGCCTATGGCCAAAAGAAGAAAAAAAGCAATTATTCAGATAGAAAACCAATGCTTCATTCTTGAGGTTTTGATGAGGTTTCTTTCTGTATTTGTCGTGATTTGGGTTTCCTTTTGTTTGTTTGTTTGTTTTCATTTTTCGTCTTTTTTTTTTTCTTTTTAAATATACAGCATTGTCCTGACTTCATCCAAAGGAGTATATTCCAAAGGAAAAAGACAGAACAGCACTACCTTAATCCTTGTTATTCTTGGCTAACAGAGCCAGTTTTCAGTTTATTCAAATCAGCTCTGTGACTCATCTGTTTCTACTTCTTGCTGGCATGGAGATAAAATCCGGCTGAGAAACAGTGGAAAGAATTTTGGTCCAACAAATGCTGATTTTAGGAAATTTATATGCTATACTCCTATTGTAAATGGGAATTGCACATAGTAAGAACTTTCAGCATTTTATAGATAACTTAGGGAGGTCTTGTTAACATGGAGATATTGACATGAGAGAAGATGTTGTCCTTTGGATTAGCATTCTGATTTGAGTAACCTCTTCAGTCTTTGTATTTCTAGTTTTAGCATGCAGAGTATAAAACTCACTAATGGCTAAGACTAAGCTGTAACAGATGCTTTATCAAAATCAACAAAACCCCTTAAACAACCCTCAGGTGTTCCATGACTCAAGTTATTCTCCCATACATCCTTTTTCTCATGTAGCCTGCTCTGTGGGTACTTGTACAATTGTAGGGGGGTTAAAATGGAAGGGGAAGGTCAGGTGATAATTTTGTGTAGACTGTCATGACCAAATCCACCCAGCCCCACTGCTCAATGTTTTCTTCCTCTTGGCTGTATGAGACTCCTTGGGGCCTTGCAGAGGATTTGTGAAATCTTTTACAACTAACATTCCCCTAAATCCTAGTCATGAGGAGAACAAAGTCTCCATGCGACTTCAGTTCGATGAACCTAAACTGCCTCTTGCTTCAAACTATTTTTCCTAATGCATGAAGTTATCTATCACTGCTTAACACATATTGTTTCTGGAGCTTGGCAAAGTAGTGTGTTCCCTCAGATTCCTTCTGAGGGCAGATTTTCTTTCATGGGAAGACATGACATCTATCTAGGAATAAAACCACAGAAGTAGGTTGTTTTCCAAAACTGTCTGTGAGAATATTCAAGTTCCACTCTAAGCATTTTCAGGAAATACCCTTCTTCCCAATGTGTCTGCGGTAGAATAAAATTTAGTGCCAAAGTTGTCAGTAGTATTGCAGACTTTACTGAAAAGGTGAAGTATTTTGGATGGCTTGCAGTGTGCCCAGAGAAGGAAAAGGGAAGTCAGTATTGCAATGCTACCTGGAGGAGGAGAAGTAAAGATTCTAATATAAACTATAAACAGTTTGTCTGGGAGAAAAGGAGTTTTCTAAATGTACATGTTTATTATCTCAGTCAACGGAGAATAGTTGGAAGCAGAGCATACTTACGCTTTCTTTCCACAGATGGCTTGCTGGTACCAGTTTCTGCAAGTGCTGAAGTACTTCTTTTTTGTTCCCATAACTTGCTGAAGAGCACAGACATTTGGGCTATGGGTGCAGTGAGAAACATTTTAAAAAGACGTTTTTGAACATGAAAAATTCTGCATGAAATGGTAGCAAATACTCTCCCTGTCAAGTAAGAAATTAACATCTGGCTTCAGTTCCCAGGACAGGTGTGTTTTGAAGTAGCCACAGTGCAAGCTCTTGGGACAGCCCAGCTTGATTCCTTGGCAAGTCCACCCTCCCTGCAGCGACAGAAGCTCCCCCTTCGTTCTGGTTTGACCCTGTGTTTTTGATGGGCAGTGATCACTAGCTGTGCCTAGGCAAGTCTCAATATCCACTTCCCCCTTGCCCCTGCGAAGGGAATTACCAGCCACCAGGGACCAGGGAATACTATGACGCTCTTTTCATTGAAGTTTTTGTCTTTTACACATCTGTGCAGCTGAAGGTCATGGGGAGATGGGGAAGAAAAGTGCCTTGTTCTCTCTGTAGAAGGAAGCCCTGTCTTTTGTAAATCAATCAGTATTTTGATTACCAACCATTTTGAGTACCGCAGGCACCTAAATAAACATTCTGGGAATTACTGGGGACCAAAGGGTGAATTGGCATGTAAATAAAAGGAGTCACAGACTTCAGAGGAGGAATACGTGTTCCTTAGCATAGTGGTGTACAAAGATGAATTTCTTATGGCCAAACTCCACGGAGCTAGGGAATTTCATCCCTAATTGTTATACCTCTGCAATTAAAAAAATTCACCAGTTCAGAAGTTAGAATGTGTACTTTACATCACTGGGAAGCCAGTGAGCTTTTTTATTTGAAAAGCTAATAAGAAAAAATTTAAAAGCGTATATGCAGCAGACGGTGAGAAGATAGGATGGTAAACAATTCTTATTCACAGAATGTTTTTGCTTAAGAAGACTGGAGGAAAATATCTTTAGGCACATGTGTTTCCCTGACACCAGCTGTTCAAATGATTTCCATGTCTCCAAGCAGCCTGGCTTGTAAGCATTGCCTTTTGGAAGCCCTGCTGAGCAGCTTTCTGCATTGCTCTAGTGGGAACAGAAGTTTCACAAAGGATTCTCAGGATTTATTCCCATATTAGAAAACATTTAAATAGAGTTCGTGATTTTCATCAGGATAGAATAAGGAGAGCAAATATTGTGGATAACTATTGACTAAGCAAAAGTTTGAAAGCACACATTAAATATTTCTGATATCCTATTACAATACTTATGAGCTGAAAATAATGTTGGTGATTCTGAATCATATTCTATACAATAAGAGGTAATGATTTTAGATTTCTTTCCATTTTATGAAGTTTACCAGTATTCTGTCTCCTTTTAAAACTCCACGAAAAGCTTTTTATTCAGGAAAAAATATTGTAAAATTAATTATAAAAGAAAATTCTACTAGAATGACAGTAAAAATTCATAGTGAACAACTACATGTAATATAATGTCAGAAGAAGGGAAAGACTAAAGTTTAGCAAGCTTCCTTTAAAATCAGAAATAAAAGCCAGTTACTTACCCCTGGTCGCGTGCCCTTATTCGACTGTGAGTTAAAATCTTGTCATAGTGAGCATAAGCAGCTGCTGGTTCAAAAGCAGACAACAAAAAAGTCAAAAAGGTGAATAAGAAAAAGATCTTCATCTTTAGTCCTCTGTTGCTTCTGGCAAGTCTAGAAGAGAGAACTGGCAAAGGGTCTGGAGAGCTGACAATTTATATACATGTTAGAAGGTGGTGGGAGGGAACCACAGAATCAACCTGAAACTTTGTACCACCCCCTTAGAACAGCAGCTTTTGCTGCCAGCTTCAGTAACCTAAATCAATATCATACATTAAGAATAAATAATTTTTTTTATCCCCACTTGATTAACTTCTTCCTTATTACAGAAGGCTTAACATTTTCTTCTGCTGACACAGCAACAGAGAGAGTTTGGGAAGCTTAGACTTTGACTTATGGTTTAGTATTTATAGCACTGAGGCATCCAGAGGTCATGATCATTGCGTGTGGTTTTATTCAAACCCAGAAGAGGATGTTGTCTGTTCCCATAAGAACTGCATTGCTTTCCTTTGTTTTCCATGTCCTCACAGTTATCAGCTATGAGCTCTTTAGCTAGTGAAGTTGATGAAAGTTTCAAATGCAGTTTCCAATAACCTGAAATAGCATTTTTGTCTTGAGAAAAAAAAGCTGTATTTACACACATTCTGATTATGAAGTAGTCTCTCAATCAAATGCAGTATGTTTAAATATTCATTTTGATTCTAGTGTTAACAAGTACTCTTACATAATGCTTTCATTCAGAGCTTTTTGTAATATATGATTACATATATCAAAATCATGGACCATTTGAAAATTTGAATGTGTACCTTTCTGTACTTATTAGTCACTCCTTCAATGCCTCTTGTATGGTAAATGGAAAATGTAATTCTGAGCTGTTACTGAGGAAACTGAGGCAGAAGTGACAGGCTCAAGCTTCCTGTGAAGGGATAGTCTTAAGGCTTCAGGGGCAGCTGGTATTTGGACTGCAACCCAGGAGTTTGAAATTTTCATGTCAAGGAAAAATACTGCCATTTATATAGATGTGTTTGCATAACACTTCATGGTTTCTATGATTTAAAGCAGAGATATTTGGTTAAATGGTATGTGGGCTTCTGTTCTATCGTGATCTCTACATACCCAACTTGCAAAAAACTCAAGATAGCTCATGGAAGTGTCAGCATCTCTTGATGTATGAAATCCATGTCTGAAACCTTACTGACAGGTCCACTGATGGAGGTAATGGATCAACTCTGTGATGTCATATTGCAAGTTTAACACAATATCAGTGCTGTGATTTTATTCCTCTCAGAGCCTTTTATTTCTTTCTGGTCTTTCCAGCAAGAAATACTCTGAGAAATAAAGCTCTTAAGTGCCTAGCTGTAATATTTCAAGCTGCTAATTGGCCTTAGTTGAGTAGTTTTGCAGTTCTCAATTTAAAGGTGAAAAAATCAGAAGATATACTGTAAAATTAATTTGTAAAACTTCAGAAAGTCCCAGAACTGTCCCAGTAACCTGTCTTCTCAGGAGTCCCTCCCTTATCTCTGAGGTCCTAGCACAACTCAGGATCTTCTCTTCCACACTTACCATGTAGAACCAAAAAATAAGTAGCAATTAATGCTGCTGCATGCACTGAGCTCTTGTTTAAACAACTGTCCCCCACAGTTGATGATGGAGCAGTCTGAGCAGGGCAAAACCATTTTCCTTTCCATAGTTTTTTCCAGTTTTCTGATTAGTGACCCTACCTCAAATCTCAGAAAACTCCTTTTGTTCTCTGCATTGGGTATTGTAGGTTATAATTGAACATTTACCAACCAGCCTGGTGACATCATTCTACTATATTTAATGAGGCAAGTGTAAGGAAAAGATAGTAAATAAAGAGGTAAAACTCTCTGAAATAAATTAGCTTAAGGAAATAGAATAATGAACACAGGCTTCATTTTCTGAAAAAAATTACTAAATTCCTGAACGATTTATTCTGGCGAGTGTTGCATAAATGCACAGATCATAAAATGAATAAAGCTTATCTTTTAGTGGAGATTATCATCTTGAAGATATCAACCCAATAAAAATGGCACATTTTCAATTTAAAAATATTTAGTAATAACAAAACAAATCAAAAAGCATAAAGAAGAAAAAAACAGTCCAATTACACGAATCTTAATTTATAAATGAAAAAAACAAACTATAAAAAACTATATTTGAGACAAATTCTATTTTGCTTGTGATATAATGACCTGCTGAGCTGCACACCATAGTAACCAATTCATAATTTGCCAACCAAAGTACTGCTTTAGTTAGCCAATGCTTAATTCACTTGTGCCTATTGCAACTTTACTTATTTTAATTTGTTGCTTATTTAACAGGTTCGCTACTCCACCAAGCTGCCACCTTAGTTTTTTCTTCCTTCAGCGAAATGCTTTGTGATATTTTATTTCCTAAGTGATGTGGTGTTGAAGTTCTAATTATAAATATTAAATACATAATTAAAACACCTAATGGATTTGAATTAGTACTTTAGTAATAGGAATATTTATTATCCACAACCGAAAAAGTACATCCAAAGAAATAACTGGAACAAGAATAGAACATGTGCTGATTTTTATCTTCCAGGACATGCAAATATCGTCAAGAAGCAAAGTCTAAGATATCTGGTATTCTGAAGTTTATTGTATTTCTCTAGAGACCTCTAGTGGAGAGAAATCTGTAAAGTCATTTTCTGAAACCTGTGTTAAGTGTTCATAGTAAGAATTTATCGTATGATAAGCAATCCTTTTTATTATTCCTGAAGAGGATTAGTTTAATTGTATGATAAAATTCTTTGTATTCAAGTATTTAGGGTAGTGAATAATTTCTTTTACATCAAATTGAAGCAACAGAAACATCTCTCTATTAGCAATTTGTGGTCAATCCACAAAAGTGAAATCTCACCATGTTAACAATATGGCTCAAAAGAAGCCGGTAGTAAATCTGGACTTAATTCTCTCTGATCATTGACTGCATGACTTTAAAAAAAGAATTCTACTCCTGAATAGAAATTATGTTTAAAAGTTTCAATTTTATTTGGCTCACATTGTCAAATACTTTTTCTTGTCATATTTTCACCTTTTCCCAATAACTAAACTTATTCTATATTCTATACATTAGCCTGTCTTTCCAGGTTTTATCAACACCAAGGGATTTATCAAAATGGCTGCATATTATTTTCCCCATGACATCACCCAGTGAGTGTATGATACAGCATGTATATACAAGCATATATAGGAATTACAGTAATTTCACGATTATAAGCCACACCTGAATATAAGCCGCACATTCGGGTAGCCAGGTAGACCACAGGATTTGTCCATATATAAGCCATACCCGAATATAAACTGCTTTTTTTTGGGTTTTTTTCCCCCGCACAGCAGGGTGGGGGTGCTGCTGAGGGGCCAGGCAGTGCCAGGGCCACACCGGGAGGGGCCGGCTACCAGCGGGAGGTGGCAACGCTGGGAGCGGCGGGCAGTAGGAGCAACAGGGAGTGATGGGGAGCACTGGGAGCGGGAGTGGCGGGGAGTGCTGGGAGCGGTGCTCACTTGCCCGTGCGAAGGGAAGCGGCGGCAGTGGCACTCGCTAGCCTGCTCCAAGGGAGGTAGCGCCAGAGGCAGTGCACTGGCCGCAGTGAAGGTGGCTCGCTCGCCCGTGCGAACGCGGCAAAGGCAGCTCGTTCGCTCTTGTGAAGGCGATGAAGCCAGGCTGGCCTCGCCAATCCAGCGGCGGCCCGCTGCCCGCTCACCAGTGGCTCTGGCTCACCGTTCACCCGGCAGCAGCTCCCTGGCAGGCTCTCTGGGTTGGCATTTCGCTGAGATTTGTCCATAAATAAGCTGCACCTGATGATTAGTCGCACTACTGGCGGAGGCTGGATTCGTCCATGAAAATGGTGCAGTTTATAATCGTGAAATTACTGTAAATCACAGAAAGCAATGCTAGATGTAGAAACATGAAGACAACTCATAGCCATCTGAATTTAGAAGAGAAGAATTGTAGAAAGAAAGAAAGAAAAGAAGACCCTAAGTTGTCATTCTGGTGAATCAGAGCTGTAAGTACTAGTTAATACTTTGGTTCCATCTACATTGTAAGGAAATATTCATCTTTGGATATCCTCAGAAGCTGCAGGTATCTGGTTTTGAGCAAGTCAACAGGAGCTGTAAAATCTATTAGAAAGTGCTATTTTTTAGTCAAATTTTGATGGAATGAAGAAATATTCCTAAATTTTAAAATATCATGTACATACTCCAGTTTTTGTATATGATGAATTTATTCAATCATTTTTAGTCATAATGATTAAAGTTTTGTTCCTAGACGTTATTCTAAACTAAGAGTTAAAGTATCTTGTATGCCAATTTGTAGATCTGTTTTTCTTTAGGAAGAGATATTTAAAGGAGATTTACAAACCCAGGGAAGGATTGCTTCTAATAAATCTCTCAAAAGCTTTTCATTGTATGGGTCAATCCTTCTTATGGGTTTTGGGAATAAATCTACAGCCCCAAACATCAAAAATTTCTGCTTTCTCTGTGTCAAAGTGACACTAGAAATCCCAACATATGAATTGTAATTTGCACATGGCAAAATTTTATTAAATATAGCAGTATAAGCATGAATTATATAGTCTGATGATTCAATCTTGAGCTACATATTTAGCTCAACTACCCTGAAAAATTAAGTGAGGCTTAGCCTTACTCCTCTGCAAAAAGGAATGTTGATCTCTCATCTGACAGCAGGTGATGCTGTTGCCATTGGCAAACAGTTGTTTTCTTCCTTAGAGAAAGAGCACAACTTCTTACAAGGGAGCCTGCGATAAAATCCAATTTATGGATTATCCAAGTGCATTCTTGGCTTCTTGTGCTTGTAAAGCACGTGGCAAGTGTCAGTGCAACACCGAGATAAGAGCTGAGAGAGCCAATCAATAGGAGTTAAGAAGTCTTTCAGGCAGCAGGAGAATGTAGCAGAGGGTCCCAAAGACATGGTAGAGGCTACAAGGGTGTTTGTGTTGGGCACTACTAATTTTTTAAGGTTGCCCCAGAATTAGATAGCATGATTATGAATTACACTGTGTGTCTCCACTCTCCACTTTTTACTGCTTAAGGGAAAAAGCACAAACAATCAAACAAATAAAAATCCTGTGAGTTTGCCCGTGCCATCCTGTTTATTTAGTAAGTGAACTAACCATTATTTGTCTTGCAAACAATTTTTTTTTGTTGACTTTGAAATGACAACAAATTGTCAGTAGCATGCATCCTGAATGGCTCAATTAAATGTTTATTCACTCTGCTAGAAAGCTTTCAGAGATGTCAAAGGTCATTTAAACTACTCTAGTGCAGGTAAAACTTATAACACTTGCAGTTAATCAAAAGGTTGCTCATTGCAATGTCTGAACTGCTGTGAACACTAAAGAGTGGTTCCCCAGGATATGTATGCTACACAAATGGTTTCATCTGGTTTCAATTTTGTGATGGCTGCTATCAAGTTAAGGGAAAATTCTAATTTTTTGGTATTTACAGGTTGTATAATCCTGAATGCCATGAGTCTTTCCTATAATAGCCAAACTTTGAAACCTAGAACATACAAGTGCATGAATCAAAACTGTAAGAAAGATGCTGGAATTTATGGATTGGTAGTAGGGTGGGCCTGTGGTGTGAAAGACATGGAAATAACCATTATTTATGATGAAATAGATCTTTTAAGTAAGGCCTTTGATCAATAACACTGTAAAAATAACAGAGCTACTTTTGCTTTACATTAAGAGTAATATAAAAACACTTAGCAGTGGCTCAAAGACAAACAAATACTTTCAGGTTTTATGAGGTTAAACCCAAGAAAGCCAGCATTCCGGAAGGTATGAAAATAGTAATTACCAAAATTGAAGTGTATTGAAACTTTAAAGCTTAACTTGCTCAGTTTGAGCTTGTGTATGTATGTATGGAAGGGAAGTGGATTTGACATCAAAATTATTTCTCATTATTGATTTTTTTCTAAGTCTCAAGTACACATGACATACCAAGATAGAGCTTTTGTTAAGTAAAGAATGTAGTGTCAACTCAATGTGGAAAAAGAAATGTGGTCTAGGCAACTAAATGACGTTTTTTGGGAATTATCTGTCAGATTCTCAGAGATTTCAGGAAACAGACTCATTAATATTTTCAGCAAAATCTAAAATTACTTCTTGTTCAGATAATTTTTTAAAATGGAAGTGATGTGAAACTGAATGCAAGATTGATAAAATAATGATAAATATTAAAATAGATAAAAGTATTACTAATTGAAAAATATATCTCAAATATTAACATAATTCTATTTACAGGGTTGACTATAAAACACAGTTTAAAATCTTGAGTTTCAGGAGGTACTGAAAAGATAAAACTTCCTCTCAAACTGAACAGGAAGGGATTTGACCCTGGCTTCTCAACATGGTGTAAAATATCAGACTCTCTACTTATCTGACATTTAAGTTTTTGTTTACTGCCCAGAGCTGAAATGAAAGGCAGAGAACCAATTCTAGACATGAGAAGACATATTGCCTTCCTTCTTGCATCTACATTCCTATATATCCAGTCTAGGAACAGGGCAGTTGTCTGATGTCTCTTTTCTACAAACATCTGTAGTATATGGCATAAATTTTAGGAACTTTTTAGTATGTGATTAGGCTACAGGATTGTAAATATGGGAAAAAAAATCCCCCAGTATGGGTTCTAAATCAAGTATTCTCTGTATAATATTCACTACAAAAACTCGTTTCTTTGAGTTGAAGAAGCTTAAGACGTTAACTTTTCCAGGAAGCAAAACACCTCTTCCAGGAACTGAAGCATTTAAGGTTTTAACTTTCAAAAAATGATGAGTTCACTTAATAAGATCAATAAATAGCTCTACTAATAATATCTCAATGCTGAGGTATTGTCTTATACCAGTGAGACCCTGCACTGTGCATAAAACAAAGGACAATGAATAAGCCCTCAAATTTGGCAGATTTTAGTTTTCATTTACAATGCAATAAGGTCAAAACTTAAATGTTTTTATGACAAAAAACATGTGACTGTCTAAGCCGTGAACATTTTAAAACATATGGGTTGCCTTCTGAAGGACTAAGATGGCATGAAAAAATGAGTAACGTCACCTTTCTAAAGCAGATCACAAAAACCAGCTTGAAGAAAGTCAACCCTTTTTAAACTGGATTTCATGAAGATTCACACAAAAGAAAGATTGCTGCCCTAGTAGATGGATATTTATTGCATTTTAGAATTTTCAAAGCACACACAGATTTGATCTGTACTGTGTGTATCTGGATGCAGTTTTTTGCACATTTGCACTTCGGTTTTATTTTCAGTCCTTTCTAGGGTATGTGACTTTTCATAGGAAGTGACACCTACTGTAGCTTTTATTATTAAATTGAAAAACTTTGGTTTAAAGATTGGGACTTACAAAATTACTCAAACAAAATCAGGCAGAATATAATTTCCCTTGACAAATCAGTACATCTGATGCTGCCAGGTTAGAGAAAATTGATTTTCTCCTTGACATGGGATGAGATTTGAGAAAAAGATCAAGAATAGTTCATACATACAATCAGTTTTATATTTTGAAGAGAAAATGAAACATTTACTTGTAATGTCAGGCACACAATTATTATTTAACTGGTTCAGTGAGTTGCCATAGCAATACAATCCAGTGGCTTTTGAAACACTTTATCTTAGTCAGAGAAGGGAGGGACTATTTTATTCAAAATCAAGCTGAATCAAAATGAGAGTTTTGGTTTTTTTTTTGTTTTTTTTTTTTTGCAATGAACAGCCCATAGCTTCAGAAAATAAACTTATTGATTACAGATCCATCTTTTGAAATCAGCCTACTTTTATAGTTAATGCATGAATATATTGTGAAGAACCAAGAGTAAATCACTTGCGCCTCTTTGCAGGCCTTTGCAGTTGCAGTGTTCCTGGAGCTCTAGGATTTGTAACTTTTTTCAACCCTAATCTTAAATGTAGCGCTAACCCTGGATGGAGCAGTAAAAGCAGCTTTGGGCCGAGGCTAATGCGAGCAGAAAGGTGTGGAGGGGGAAATATTAATGCAGTACTGTGCTCTGCATTCTTTTAGCAGCAGCTGTGTGTCTGGAGCTCTGGACTCTGTGGTTTTCTTAACCCTAACTGTACACCTAACCCTAGCTCTAAAGGTACAGTAAAAGCAATGTTGCCAGATGCTGGAGCAAGGCAAAGAAAATGCAGTGAAAAGGTCTGAAACACCAAAATTGTTCCCAGTGAAACTCCTGATCTCCTTTTATTACCAGATGACCCAGCTGGTGGATACAGGGAAGGCGGTGGATGTTGTGTGCCAGGACTTCAGCAAGGCCTTTGACACTGTGTCCCACAGCACACTCCTGGAAAAGCTGTCAGCCCTTGGCTTGGACAGGAGCACTCAGTGCTGGGTTAAGAACAGGCTGGATGGCCAGGCCCAGAGAGTGCAGGTGAATGGTGCTGCATCCAGCTGGGGGCCAGCCACCAGTAGTGTTCCCCAGGAATCAGTTGGGCCCTGTGCTATATAATATCTTTATTGACAACCTGGATGAGGGGGTTGAGTCCACCATCACCAAATTTGCAGATGAGGCCAAGCTGGGAGATGTGTCAATCTGCTGGAGGGTAGGAGGGCTCTGCAAAGGGACCTGGACAGCTTGGATAGATGGGCTGAAATTTAACAAGTTTAATAAGTCCAAGTGCTGAGTCCTGCATTTTGGCCACTATAACCCCCTGCAATGTTACAGGCTGGGGATGCTGTGGCTGGATAGTGTACAGGTGGAAAGGGACCTGGGGGTGCAGGTCAGCAGCAGACTGAACATGAGCCAGTGTGCCCTGGTGGCCAAGAAGGCCAATGGCCCCTGGCCTGTATTAGGAGCAGTGTGGCCAGCAGGAGCAGGGAGGTCATTCTTCCCCTGTACTCAGCGCTGGTGAGCTCACACCTTGAGTGCTGTGTCCAGTTCTGGCCCCTCAGTTAAGGAAGGATGTTGAGACACTTGAGCACGTTCAGAGGAGGCAACAAGGCTGGGGAAGGGCTTGGAACACAAACCCTGTGAGGAATGGCTGAGGGAGCTGGAGTTGTTCAGCCTGGGGTGACCTTATCAAGTAAGACCTTATCACTTTCTACAACTCCCTGAAAGGTGATTGTACTCAAAGTGGAGCTTGGTCTCTTCTTCCAGTCAACAACTGACAGAACAAGAGGGCACAGTCTTAAGTTGTGCCAAGGGAAATTTAGGTTAGACATCAGAAAAAAATTCTATACTGAAAGCATGACTGGGCACTGGAATGGTCTGCCCAGGGAGGAGGTGGAGTCACCATCCCTGGATGTCACACTCAGTGCCACGAGGAGGCACTGAGTTGGTGAGGAGCTGTTAAGTTAGGTCATAGGTTGGCTTGATGATGTCAAAAGTCTTTTCCAATCCAGTTCATTCTGTGATTCTGTGATTTTGACAGAATCAGCACGTAAGTCAGTAGTGCTGAGCGCCCTTGGCACTGGTGACAATGCCACAGAAGATCAATAAGAGAAAATCCCAGGTGAGATTCAACTTCTGAGTTGAATAATGAAAATACCTTAAAAAGCATTTTAATGTGGTCTTTAAGTGGGAAATAGATTTCCCATGGAAATATTTTCTTTTCTAGTTTATTGTAAAAAAATTTGTCTTTTGCAGTACTAACAGCTTGTTTCAGGTTTATAATTGCTTTTATTTGGACTTTCATCACTTGATTCTCTTGGCCATGCTGGGTAAATCTTGGCTAAGTATCATACATCTGGTTCTCTCTTCATCAGCTCCAGTGTGTGATTTTGTGGGAATATTTAAGTTTTCAGATGTTATTCATGTTCTGCACAAATAGAAAACAAACAAACAAGCAAAGTAAGAAGTAGCTTCCAAAATGAAGTGCTTTTTCCCCACCATACATGGTCCTTAATGAATAAACTTTCTCAGTATTCATTTCTCTGGGGAAACATGAGCTAGATTTGGGTTAGAGTTTGACTTCCTAAAACTCTGGGTGCTCAGACTGATGTTTTGGATTGGCCTGTTTTAGACAGGTTTAAATACTAAAATGCTTTCTCAAATATATTGTGCTTTTATATTTTTTGTGTTATTGTTACTATTGTTTAGACATGATCATCAAAAGCTCTAAATCATACCCTATAATTGGGTATACAAATAGTTATTAAAATCAGCTGAGTACATTTCTCTGTGGCTGAAATCCTGATGCTTCCTCCATGTGGATGTGATTTCAGATCAGTGATGCATAATTCTAGGACAATAAATTCACTTGGGAAATGTCAGAGAGATTTATATCTTGGGAAGTTACAATCCTGTAAAAATAAAATCAGTAGAACCAGTCCACAGATGAGGTGTCTCATAGTCTCTCCTGATCTACAATCTCTCAGTTCATTAAATTCTTAATAATTAATAAATAAACTTCTGGGTGTCTTGCAAAGCAACCCACAGAAGCAACTCTATCATTTAAAAAATAAATGCTCATAAAAAAAGTTCCTCTAATTTTACTTAATAAAAGTGAACTAAGAATGCTGATATTTGCTACTCTAACTTCATAAAAATTTAATAAAAATAGATCTCTTTGCATTTTATTTTCTCTGATTCTTTTTCTTGATGTAGTACTGGATGGTTAAATTAGTCATAGAGAAAGAGTATTTCCATGCTTTTCTAGCTGCATTCATGTTTTGGATATGGCTGAACAATATACCTGAGTAATTAATCCAAATAAAACTTACTAATTCCTTAGCAAACTACCTTTTAATCCTATGAAGACAAGGTCAAAGGCAACATAAAATCTTACATTATTTGGTCTTACTGTCTACTTTCAGGAAGAGGTAGCAGAAAAATTTAAGATATTTTTCTTTATTTGTGGAATTACACATTCTTTGGAAAAACAAAGCATTACATAGGGAAGATAAGAAGAGGAAAAGGGAATAAAAATTATTGCAGATATGAACATCTGTATAGGACTTTCTGAGTTTATCTGAATGTATTTGAATGCTTATTGTATTTGAGACAAATTGACACTCTCAAAAAACTTGTAAACTCCATTTGGTATGCTAAAAGCATAAATCTTTAACCAGAACGAGTTATTTTGCAGCTGACACTTTCACTTGGCCACATTTAAGGAGTAGTCTATGATGTTCCATTGAATTTTTGAAAGGTTAACTCAAAGCTTTCAGATGTTCTTAGGGTACTAATTATGCTACAAAACCTCATGAATCTCTGAAAACTGAAAAGTCTCTGGGGTTTTTTTTGTTTGGGGTTGTAGGGTTTTGTTTTGTTTTGTTTTGTTCTTTTTTAAATGGGTACTGCACTTCAGCAATACAGTGTTTCAATCCACAAAGACTTGCTATTGCAGGAGAAGTCATTTTACTAACCTGTTAAATTGAAACACATGGATTCCTAGAACATTATTTTATCTTGCTCACTAACCATTGACTTTTATTGCCTGTTTAAACATTTATGGAATAATTTTATCGTGAATTTACAAGCTGAGCATACAAAGCAAATATAGATGGGATTATTCCTGCTTTTTCAGTACCATTGAATAAAGTATGCCACCTCTTATGAAATCACTCTTGAGTCCATGCAGTGGAAGAGTTTGTCATGAGTTCTGCATGTGTGAAGTTCTCTTAGTCATCTTCAGACTAGAACCAGCCTTTCTGGAAACACCTATTTTACATCTTGAACACTTCTTCTGTCTCCACTGCAAGCACAGCTCTCATACTCTTAAAGTTCAATACTGACTATGTTGCCATAAAGAGACTTCTTTTTTGACAAGGACATCTTCAACTGCATTGTCAAAGAAGAAAAGCAAGAGAAAAGATACTGAAGAAGCACCATGATGAACTAGTATTTATTTCAACTATCAGCTATTGGAAACAGATTTCTAGTCACAGATAATGATATAAAATCCCTCTTAAATATACAAAAGAGGAAAAGCTCTCTAACAAAGACAATTATTCTGATGTTAAGTGTCTGAAATTGAAAGCTCCATTGGCCCTTGAGTGTACCGATGTAGTACCATGGTAGAAAGTACCAGGTTACAAAGAACTAAAGGCCAGAATGAAAAGGCCACAGCAGTAATGAGCAATGCAACACCTATTGCTGCACAGCACTTGGCTGTGACTGTGAGAGTCAGCTAAGGAGAGCAGAAAGTTTAACTGAAATGAAAATAGCATAACTGGTTTAGACTACACCCAAAGAAACCCAAGGCTGAAGAGGGATAAGTACAGTCAGAGCAATCAGTAGTCAGATAAAAATTATATGGTTGAAAGATAGTGGCTCCCCAAAAGCACAAATACAAACAGTTCAAGTGATTAATGTGTATAAACATTTCATAGATATATTTAGCAACAGCAGAAGATTTGATTAACTTAGGAAGAGAATTGTGTGTTGAAGGGACCTGTGATAAAATTGTAAGACTAAGTTCTCTTACAGCTCTAAATTCATGATGGTTGAAGGTTGCAACCTTTTTTTGTTGTTTTGATATTAGTGAGAAATCACCTCTGCTTCATTCTTTACACTTATACAAATAAGGCAACTACTCAAGTACTAAGCAGTGGTTACTGAACTTGATTTGAAGTAGTTCGAAGAGTTCAACTCCTCTTTAGATCTGGAGGATTGAAATTCATCCTTAACTGCAGCAATTTATTTTTGAGTATATCCAACTACTTAGCCATAAACTGTCTCAAAGGATCTCTAATCTGCTCATGCTGCAGTGAATGTAGGGTCCATAATTAAAACTTCAGCTAGTGAGAGAGTTTAAGCACAGAGAAATAAGATTTTCTCAACAGGGATTAGAGTGCCTGTGTTAAAAGACAGATGTGCCCAAGGACAAATTACTGGTGTTATCAACTGGCTGCTTGACACAGAAAACAGGCAAACTTTGAGCAGGGATTAGAACTCGGGAGTGGCCCTTTCCCAGGGCTAAAAACTTTGTATTGCTATTGTTACATGTCCTTTTACCAATACTACCGCATTCATTACCACTATCTTACCAGCACTATTATTTACTATTACTATTTAGCGGTACCATTATTTTTGTGAGGTTACCCTAATCACTAAAGAGACTTTTATCACTTAAGAGACTTTAAAATGAAGATGGATTATGTTGTTGTTGTCCAACTTGCACCTTTATATTCCCAGAAGAATACTTGACACCAAATGTTTTGAATTTTATTCAAAAATTCATTGCCTCTTCACAATATTTAGCACTACTTGCTTCTTTTCTCTTTCACACTGCTTTTCAGAATATGATGAAATATTCATCTGAGGTTTTGCAATTAAATGGAGAGTTATAGCTTTCAATACACATATAGACTTTAAGACCATATAATAATTTATTTGTGTCTTTTTTCTATGCTTCACTCCTATAAGGAAGCTAAGCAAAAATTTTTCCCCTCAAAGATCAGTCAAAGGAACCAATAAGAAAGACATTCTTGTATCAAATATACTTTTGAATCATTTTGAGTGCCCGAATACCAGAAATTTCACCTTTTACAGCTCCCAACATCTATAACTATGTTGAAGACATGCATTCTCCTCAAAATAGATACTACTTATTTACATAAAAATTGGTATTGGGAAAGTCATAGAAATTCTCATTGTATCCTGACCAATCAAAAAGAAAGTGCTGTGTGATGCGTTTAGCTCATACCAGTCAATGTAATGGTTTCAATCTATGAACGAAGAAAACAAGATTAAAACCATCTGCTGAGCTGTGGTTTCTCCCAGAAGATGCATCTGCCTGGCTTAGTCTCTTGGTAATATTGTACCACATACAAATACAGCTGTGGCTTGCAGATGGCTCACAGGGCCCCACAGTCTGTCTGAATCCTCTAATGTTCTCACCTCTGCCGTGCCCTTGAGGGCCACTCATGAAGCATGCAAAGTCAGAAGGAGATTTTGCAATTTTGTCTTGAAGATAAGCATGCAGTACTTGCACCCCTGACCTGTGACTGTGAATCAATGTGAAGCACTGTCTTGCATGAATTCAAGCTGCCTCCTGTCCAGCTATGGCAAGGTAGCCAAGTCTTGCTGGGCTGTCTGCACTCTATTTCTCACAGAGATGAAGAAAATACAAAGGGCAGTCAAGTTTTGTCCTTACAAAAATAAAACAATAAAAATTTAAAAAAAAAAAAGTTTTGTCAACATTCTATTGGTATTAAATCCCTTTGTACTTAGTAAATTTTCTAGCTGCATGAGACATTTTATGATTTCAAGCTCTGCTTCAAAAGACTGTTGTTTATAGGGGTTCATATCCTGATTCATTTGTATTCCTCCTATATTGATGCTAATTGAAGCTGCAGGAAGGGACAGGTGAGTTTGAACTTTTAAATTTCTTTTGAGGAGAAAGTGTGCTCAGCTTTGCAAGGCTTAATAATGCCTGTGCTGTGGCATTACCAACTTTGCTCTGTGCCTGTCTTGGTCTTTCTTGGCACAGGTGTCCTCTGAGAGGCATCCAGTAAGAAAGAGATTTTTTTTGGTTGCCTGCAAAGCAACTGAAGTCCACCAGTTCAATTTTGGATCTATTTTGAGCTCATCTCCTGTCACAGAATGAGGTGCTTATTTGGCATTACTTTTAAATTGAACGATATTGGGTCCTTATTAGTGTCAAGCTTTGATGCCTTAAGAAGAACATAAAAATAGAGGAAATATTGATTTTACATATTTAACTTTATTTAACAGACCCATGTTTCAGTATTTGGATGTAAGAAAAAAAAAAAAAAAAGGCACCAAAAGAGTGACCACCTGTTGCTATGCAATACATTATGTCCCTATGGTAATGTATCCTGCCCACCTGCATTGTCTTTGCTGTTCTGTCTTGTATCCACTCCATGACTTAGACTGATACCCAGCACAGTGGGATCATGAGGGATGGTGTGGCTGATATTTCACATTAACTCTACTGTGTTGGGATCTTCATGCACAGGAGAAACAGGCTGTTATAATGTCAGAATATTATGTATAACCCTTAGGTCTGCTGTAGTTAACTTGTTCTGATAATGGTGATGTTTGCAACACAAACACCCTGCTCAGGCACCTTCTGTCTGGAGTGAAACCATGTGGCTGGAATGTGTTGAAAGCTCTTTTGAGCAAGCACTGTCTGTTTTGAATTGCCTAGTGTAAAGGAGGTAAGCTTAGGACCTGAAGGCAAACCATGATGAAGAATGAACAACTGAAAGCAGTAGTGGAGAAGGACTGTTAAGGGATATAGAAAATTCTGTGACAACATGACACATTTGCTTTATGGTCTTTTTAGCAGAAATATTACAGTAAAAAAAAGAACTCTCTAAAAGAGTTGACCTAATACAAATGATATAAGGTTATTCCACCATTATTAGTATTTATTTCTTTTTATACTTGTAATAATTCAGGTGCTTTCCAGACAGAAAAGCTGCAGCCCCTGCCCCAAGGAGCTTACAATCTAAAGGTGGATAAGGAGAGAGATGTGAAGGAGAGAGGGTCTGCAGAGCAGTCAAGAGGCCAAGATGGAAACTAACCAATCAAATATGATTTGAGCACATTGTTGCAAAGCTATACAAACCATTTTTCAATTATGACTCGTATTTCCCATTTTGGTCTAACTGCATTTGCTGTGACACAAACAGGTGTGGAAGAAGGAAGCTTTCAATATGTGAGATCAGCGAGACTAGCATAAGTGTAAAGTTGAGCTGGAAAACTCACCTTAATGGATAGAGATGAGAGGGGTTTGCCTGGATTTCCAAGACACAGTTCTGTACCAGGACAATTTAGATCCAGAATGACATGATTTTAGATCAGGTCCTACAGGTTCACATGGGATAGAATCTATCAGAAATATAAATGTACTCTATGCATCTGGAAGTTCCTTAATACATCCTAATATGAACTACAAAATCTATCATGGCACTGCTGGGGAAGTTAAGAATGAAATAACAACAGTTTTGTGGGATATTCAAGAGGGAAAGAATGGTGTTGAAAGTTGGAGGTGGTTATTCTTATGCCAGTTGTAAAATGAATTTTTTAATAATGTAGGACACCAGCCAACTATTAAAAAGCCCCACAATGTTTAATTTTAAAAATACTGGTTTTAACTAAGACAGTGAGTGACTCATCAGTTATGAAAAATACTATTAGATTTTCTTTATACATTTAGGTATCTACTATAAAACATCCAATCAGGTTCCCCCAAA
The DNA here is from genome assembly GCA_009812075.1 of Sialia sialis. Taxonomy (NCBI): domain Eukaryota; kingdom Metazoa; phylum Chordata; class Aves; order Passeriformes; family Turdidae; genus Sialia; species Sialia sialis. The sequence continues at coordinate 26,286,568 of VRYO01002772.1, forward strand.
CTGTAAAACTGTCAAAGAAACTCCCTTAAGGCTTGCTTTTTAAAAATTCTTAACAAATTGCCATATTTATTCAAGTACTCAGGGGAACCACTGTATGCTTGTTTATTCCTGAAGTATCTTTCCCTTAGCAAATGCAGGTTTATTGTGAAGGCAGAAGCTAATAAGCAGCTGAATATTAAAGTGCATAGGTTGTCCACATGAGGAAAAAAAATGGTTGAAGAAGCAGTAGCAGTGGTGAAAAAGGATTCTTGGGGATTAATCCATCATCAAATTTTAGTAAGCCACAAGTATTTCTTTTCCTATAAGAAACTTTTCTACACAGAGTCTTCAAATCTTGCAAATGCATTTCTAACAATGGTATCAGGACAGTAATATTCCTCTTGCTGTGAGGGAAAAGTTGTAATTAAATAATCAAATAGACCTACTTTTCATAATTTACAGGTATTCATATTCCTTCAATAAATAAAAGAATATAATTTATCTTCTGATTCTGTATAGATTTTGACACAAGATTCTAGCAATTTAAATAAATGATTCTAATAGCTTGACATGAGTTATGCTGGCAGGAGCCACACATGATTATTATGGTGCACAGAATCTTTTAAGAACCTACAAAGTTAAATAAAAGCTTACAAGTCTCTTAAGCTACTTTTTATTTGCATAGAAAAATATTTATCATAGGAGTCAACTATCATATGAGAGAAATTTCATTTGTTGTAATTGAAAAAGATAGCTAAAAAGTTTCAGTGGGTTATTGCAACAGTACAAGAATACAAGATGCTTCCATTTATTAAAAAATGTAAAACAAATTGTGAAAGCTAAAGCAGGCTACAAAACAGAAGGTCCTCGTATTTTCTTTCTCTTGACTACTATGTTACAAGATCATGTGCCACAGTTAAGTATTATAAAGTGTAATTCTGCATTAGCTAATATAATTCTTAAAACATTCCCCCCCAAAAGCACTATGCAAAATATATATATTTGTAAATGCTTCCTCCTGTAAGCATCACAACCTTGTTATCACATAGTCACCCTGAACAATTGTTTCCTGTTTCCCATCAGAGTCAATGCTAGCGCCCAATGCCTTGTCCAGCTGATCCGGTGGAGTGGCAGGTTCTGAGTTCTTTAACTCCATTTTCTCTGTTTCTGAAGCACAAATACTTCCCTCTACCTGTGAATCCAAAGACTCACTGGTATTTTGAGACTCAGCTAACACGCATTTTTTGCCAGGTCTTCGGAAGTTTAATTCACAGTTCATGATCAATTCTCCCTCTTCCAGTTCACCAGTTTTCTCACATTGCTCTTCTGCCTGTTGACGGGAAACCTCTTCAGAAACGGTGTATATTTTATTGGTACTCTGCTCCACAGAGTTTGTTTTTGATCGTCTGTGAAACAACCCAAAATTTTTAATGTCTGTTACAAAATTCACACGCTTTTGTTTCTCCTGAGTGGACTCTGACACCATCATTGCCGAGCCATTGCTTACATTATGTCCTTCAGAGGCAATATTGGCTGATCGCGGATGAATCATCGTTGTTATGTCAAAAAGGCTGAAGGGTTTCTTCTTTCCTTTCTTGTTACCTTCACTCTCACTAGTTTCTTCATTTTCTGACAGAGAGGCAGTGTCTTTGCTCATCTTTGCACTCTGCAAATTAGACAGCTTGCTTCCTTTTAACAAACCCAGGACTTCAAAACGAAAGCTGGAAATGTCTTGTTTTAACTCCTAAAAATTAGGAAGAAAGATGAAATGTCAGAACATCAAAGCTGATTTGACTTTCCTTTTGAAATTAAAAACAAAAAAAAACCAAAAACAAAAACAAAGAAAAAAACAAAACAAAACAAAACATAACAAAAAAAACCACAACAGGGCTTATGCTTGTGTCAGTAATAAACTTTACTGTCTGGATGTTGGCATACCTGTCATCTTCAAGACTGAAGATCTTGCCCTAGGAAGCAAGCTATATGCTACCTGAATTACTGAGTGTAAGAAATATGCTTCACAGTCTTAAAATATCTTAGTAAATTACTAAAACACCTTTAAACATAAACACATACCTTAAAATTTTCTTCCGTCAATCCTTCCTCAGTTTTGGCATCTCTTATCATTGCTGCAACATACCTTTTAACCAGATTTCTCATAACTTCCTAAAAAAATAAAGTATTTTGTTAGCTTTCTTGGTCTTAGTCAGTAAACTTAGAGACTCTGCTTTTTCATATTTTAGGAACATGACAAAAGCTATACAAAGCTTAGGACTGTTTGAAAATTTGTTTTGCTTTTTGATGGAAACTACTAATACTTATTGTCCTGAGAAGGGATATGTTGGTTTTCACCCAAGGTATGTCTCCTGCCAGTAATATCCAGCCTGGCAGTGAGCAGTTGCTGATACCTCACGAGGAGAGCAAGCCTGGCGTGGTTGTACAACTTTCTTTCTGCCTATTCTCTCTCAAGCTACCTGTGCTGTGAGATGCAGTGAGTCTCTGAACAAAAATTATAGTTCTAGGTTTAATTGGCTGTGACAGGTTTTCTTATGCATTTTGAACTAATGTAATCTTTCAGCATTCAGAAATCTTCTGCCAATGAATTCCTCAGTATGGAGTAAGAGTCCATTTGGGGTTTTATTTTTAACCTTCGGTCTAGTAGCTTCCATTGTTGTCTTGTAAGAATCCTAGAAATTATTTAGATTGAAAGATATACCTGGAGGCCATCTGAGTCATCTCAGTGCCATGCCCAGTCAAGTCCTAAATATCTCCATGGGTGAAGATGCTGCAGCCCCCCTGAGCAAAATTTTTCAGTTCTTTACTACCCTCACTGTGAAGATAATTCTCCTTACCTTACAAAATTTCCCTTCCTTCAACTTGTGTCCATTTTGTGTTTGCATTATACCTTGAAGAAAAATCAGGCTCCTCTCTAACCACTCACTCTGTTTTTTAAGACAAGTTATATTCCCCCTAACCTACTCCAGGCTGAAATCTGAGTTTATGTGACAGTTCTCTCACCATCTTGGTGCCCTCTTGCTGGATCCCTTCCAGTTTGTTAACATTTCTCTTGTACTCTGGGGCCCAGACATGACATACTGCTCTGGATACAGTCTCACAGTGAGTGCTGGAGGAGAATAATCACTTCCCTCAAAAGGCTGCCTGTACAGCCTCACTAATGCAGTGTAGTACATGTATGGTACCCAGTTTACAGATAAATGGCAAGCAACTGCTCTGTGCTCAGCTTCCTCATGATTTTACAGATCCCTATAGATCCCTTCCCACAGCTACTTCTTCAGATTGGAAAAGTCCCAGCTCACCTAGTTATTTCCCATATAGGTTTCATTGACTATCAAGCCTACAGCTCACACCTTGTTTAACTTGCAGCCCTTTTAACAGGACAAAAATTAAAAAAAAAAAAACCCTGAAAATTATTCATTGTGAAATAATAATCTAAAAAACCATAGAAGATGTAAAAGGAAGGATGAAAAAGAATTGCTTACAGGGGATCTAGGCAGCAGGGTTATTAAGGAAGTTGTCTATAGGGGACTAAAGCTAGAGTCATCAAGAGCAGATTCTGATGGAGCATGTCAGTTCACTGCACATATGGTCCTGATGATTTCTGGCAGGAGGAATTTGCTTTTTTTAGAGGCAATCCATGTTACAATGGGCAAAATACTGGATAGCATGTTATTCCTCTAATTTCCTTTTGCTCCAAAAAGATGACAATTATCTTCTCAAATGCTTTTGTCTGAACATCAAAAATACTGAGCTTGTTTGCTGAAGAAGAAATAAGTACAGTTTTTTTGTTTTTTCCTTTTATTTTCCTTTTCCACTTTGTCACAAAATTTTTCCATTTTTTTTTTCCGCATGAAGACATTCTGAAGGCACAGAAAAACAATTGCCCAAAGAATAAACATATTCCATTTATTAAACTGTACCTGGTATTGATGATGTCTCCTCAAATTGTCAGCTGCACGTCTCTGAAAAATAGAAAAGAATAAAAAAAAAATTAATCCCCTTCTGGAAGTAAAATGCTTAACCACAGAAATAAGCAGACCTTTGCATTATACGGTATCTAGCAAGCTGAGAGAAAAGGTTCAAAATCTGTTGAAAAATGACAGTGTTTGGAAAAAGCCTATCATTTGCTTTATAGAAAGGAGAAGGCTCTGTGGGAAGGCAGAGTGGATTTTCTACATTTTTATCAAAATGCTTTTATTCCTGTATCAGCATAGATGTGGTGGGGCAGCCAGGTCACAGGTTGCAGAGCCCCAGGGTCAGTGATCTGAGAGAAGTGGAACAATGGATCATGTCACTCATTTGCACAGACTGAAGCATATTTTACTGAATTGAAAAAAGCTTAGATTTTTCTTGGAGGTACAGAGCAAAAGAACAGGAGTTAATGGACATGAGTTCCAGGAAGGGAAAATCTGTATGGAAAATCATCAATGCAGTGGGGTACGTAAAGCCATGGTGTTAGCAAGACACTGGGTATGGCTCCTAATATCTCATTTAAGATAAAGCTAACCAACACCTGCACTATAAAACTGCAGTAATGAGAAAGTTCCCTCTTAGTTCTCTGTTAAAAACACTTTGTCACAGAGAGGTGTATGGAAGAAAGAAACAGCTTTCAACACAGTTTGATGCTGATAAGGAGGGAGGGTAAGAGGGACAGTAACTCTGAAGAGGAGCAACAAAAAGAAGTGTGGCAGGATGAAAGAATAGCCCAGATTTCAATCAGGTGCTGTATTAGATTATACTGCCTTATCTAATGGCTGCCCAGAAGTAGATGAGGAAAAAAGGCCCAAGTTATTTTTCCCTTGAATTTCTTTTGTCCTCAATTGCATATCCCCATCCTCTACCATAATTATCTCCAACTGGTGAAAGAAACACAGCTTTAACTTAGACTGTCATATCTGCTTCTGAAAGGAAAACAATGTGTATATTTCTACAAAGCAGAACAGTGAATAGCTGTTTAAAACAGGGTGAAAGCACATCCAAGGGACTTGTTAAAATTGACCTCAGTTGCCTAGTAAAGCAGGCACAGCAAGTTATTTCACAATTATTTTTTTTCTTGAAAGAATGATGTATTTATAGTGTGTTTCAGGGTTGGTTTCTTGTTTTCAACTGATTTGAAGGATGCAGTGGCTTTGTGGTTGGGTTATCAAAAAATAATAGAAAGGGAGAAAATCATTATTTCCTAATCAGTCTAAACAGCCACTGGGGTAGGGTTTGCATATGAGAATGCTTTCCTTCAGTATTTTTCCAGATTGTGTTTCTCCATCTATGCCTCGTGAAAGAGAAAATGGATATTTCTTGTGTTTAGGGATGGAAGGATGGGCAGGTTTGCCCATCACCGGAGGGACAATGCAGCCATGGGAAGGCTCATACCCTCTCAAGACCCGAACTTGGCTGGATTTTAGAGAAGATCTCAGCTTTCTTGCAGTTGACCACAGGGTGGAGATGTTTCCTTCTGCTGAGAAAGCACCAAGGGAGTCCGTGGCTATGAGAGCTCTCAGCAGCAGATCTGACTCACAGGTGAAGGGAAAAACACTTTAGGGTGTAATTGAAACACACTTCAGGTAAAGTGAATAACGCCTAAGTAAAAAAAAAAATGCTGATTCTTGTCTTGTACAAAACTTCGTGCAGCTGCTGTCTGCTCTGCTTTATTTTACAGTGAAATTTGAAATAAATGCTTAGGTTTAATTCTGTAGCTGTAACAAGAAATACCGAGATTTTTCGTTTTTTTTTTTTTTTTTTTTTTTTTTGCAACCAGCTTGGAAACTCCCAGAAACAGAGGCTGCGACTTTTCCACTTAATTAAATGCCCACAAGTACAGTTTGGGATATGTGAAAAGATTTGTGTAATAATGTGTCAGAACAGTTCACCTGCACTTAATTGTTTGCAATCCATACCACCAAGAAGCTGAAAGAAAATTTTTATGCACAGCTGCATACCTACTCCACTGGGAATTACACATAACCTATCAAATTTATTATCACCAAACTGTTCTCCATCTCTCATTTAAATGTTCCATCTCCAGTTCCTAATCATCTTTTCTTGCTTTTGAAAGCAGAATGAGTCTTTGCCTAAACACATCTGAAAACCAGGCTATTCACTAGAAATAAAATGTCATTACCATTCATATTGTCCTTATTTGATTCTCAGCTGGCCTGCTTTTCTCTACTTGGTAACAGTCTAATTTATGGTTCAAAGTTTGTTTCAAGTAACCATTGTTCTATGTGCATGAAGATGTTGAAGATTATGGCTGGCAAAGGGATAAAAGTTTAATTTGACTTAAAATAGCAACAGGGTGGGAAACATGGTTATGCATGTTGAATGCAATAATGAAATTGAAGGAGATGCTGTTGTCACTTTCCAAAAGGGGGCACTAATATCCTTTAGGAACCTTTAATAACTCCATTAGTAATGATAATTATTTTGTTCTTCCTGTTTATGACATTCCCAGTAATTTGCACTGTTTACAAAAAAGATCTCTTTAGCAGTCAAAAAATTAATAAAAATGTATTATTTATTTTTATGTGTTTTATTAAAATTGAATCTTTCATAATGCAGGAATACAAATCCAATGTCTGCATTTGACCTTAAACTGCTTAGCGACAAATGTCCAGAAAATGGAATTATTGTCTGAAGTTGTGGGATATATTCCATATCTTGAATAGAAGCATCACCTTTAAAGGATTAGAATTTATGTGTGTTGACAGAGAGGCTACTCCATGAAATGGTTCTTGGCTATACAAGGAACACTCCAGATTATTGATTTCCACACCAGATGGAAGGCATTACTTCTTCACTCAACTTTTAATAACACACATTACAGAGAAAATACAAATGCTTATATTGACTTAGAAATTGCTTTATTTTCCACTGGGCGATAAAAGAATAGAGAAGAGAAAAGGAGATTTTCTGTGACAAATGATAATAAAATCATGAAGGTTGTTTGGAAAATGGCATAAAAATCTGGATAGCTAGAAAAGAGATAACTGTTTATCTAAACATCAGAGGCAAAAAATAAAATTACTGAATCTATCCCTGGCAATCCTTTCCATTTTCACTTCTGAAATACTTAAAATTATAGGTAAAACGCATTTGATGACTGATCAGATGTAAAGTAGAATGTAATTTGAGGAAAACAGTGCCTTTTTTTCTGTTGGGACTAGGATTACTTTTTCCATATATTTTTTTTATTTCTGAAATAGCAATGGATTTCAGATGGCCAACAGGATTAGCCTTGACACACTCATAAGACTTGTGTAGTCAGGAAAACCTCAGCCTAAATAATAGAATTATATTGTTAATCTGGCTTTTGCAGAGGTGAGCTAACAAAATAAATAGAACTGATATAGATATAGATGATACAGATATACGTAAAGAGTAGCACACATTTTAGAATGTTAAATGCAGGATATAGCTGATAGCAGCTGAAGAAAATGCTGCACACCTGGGATACATCAAAATGACAGAATATAAAAATGTACTGAACTCTGAATGGCAGAAGAGTTTTGTCTGATTCATAGCAGAGCTGAAATATTAGTAAATCACATGTACCATCCTGGCTTTCCTTCAGCTGAAGCTGTGGCTAGAGAAGCTGCCATTAGCATGGCTGAGCACTGTATTCCTTTGGAGAAAAAATTCTCTCCCTTGAAACACCTCCCTGTGACTTCACCATCCACTGCTTCAGCTATCCCACCACAAAAAAAGACAGAAGAACCACAGAAATTACTCCAAGAAGAACAAATTAACTGGCTTTTTTTCAGAGGCACCTCACATTGCTACAGACCCTTGTTCTTGCCCATGATAATTTTGTTATAAACAGCAATGTAGATGATCCTCCCAAGCAGCCATGCCATACTTATTTTTACTGGCATTTCTCTTCTTCCTATGGGCCAGATAAATGGTCTCACTAGAATGTGTGTGTAAACTATCCTGACCCTGAACCCTTTCTTTACACATTCTGCCTGCATGTAATGAACTTTCAAGTGTATACATACATAAATTTTACAGTGGATTCTTGACATGTTAGATTTGATCCTTGACTCAGTCCTAGTTCACAATTCCTGGCTTTTTGTTACTGAGGACTTTTTCCAGAGATCATGCATAATCCCTTGCCAGCTCCTCTCTGTCTGTCATCTATTTTGTATCCTCTAGCACTGACTCACTCTCTGGATGCACACGATTGCTTTTTCTACTGGAAAACACCATAGTACGTCACCGCTCATTAGTGCTTCCTAATAAGAAATTTAACATTTAGAGATTTCAGAACAGAATGTTTTGAAATCTGAGTTCTGCCTTACAGGCAACGTGGCATCCATCCATATAGCCAATACAAGAAAATCATGCTATAGCATTTTTTTGCTCTCCCAGTCCTAGCTGTAGGGAAGGAGACAGAGTTTATAATGCAGAACTCAGTGAAAAGGAGTAGATCCCTACAAAGATTTTGATGTATCTCAGAGACTGAAGTTATTACAGGAGAGATACAAGTGAGCTGAAGTAATCTGAGATCCTTGAACAAAAGGCAGAGAAAACTCTTCATTAACTCTTGGTTGAAAGGGCATAGAGGTCCTAAGTTTAATTTGTGGTGTAGCTTATTGGGACTACTGAAAAAGTTCCAGGAAATCAAGGCTGAGCTGTGGGTAATGGGAAGTTTGTCAATAGCAGAAAGAAGTGCACTCCCTCAGGACAAGCTATGAGATCAGCATGGAGTGCCCATTTGTTGGCTGATGATTTAACCTCTTGGAGAATGTCCAGTTAACAGCACCTGTCTGGTGGTTTGCATCTATTCAATGTGGAAATCAGAGCACAGAGGGCATAAGCACATCTTACTCCATTTTGGAGCTTGGGTGATGTTGGGGGTTGGTGGGGGGGGGGG
>VRYO01002772.1:26296433-26307609 GCA_009812075.1 Sialia sialis
GAAAGCTCCTGCCTTTTTCTGGCAACACCTGTCCCCTAAACCAGGACAGGTGAATAAATGGGTCTGGAAATTGCGAAATGTCCCAAATTCACAAAACCCTAATGGGGATAAAAATTCACAAAAACCTAATGGCTCTGCTGGTGAGCTCTCTGCTTCAGAGGAGTTTCAGCTCTAATTCTAACTAAGAATCTATTCTGCAGGGAAACCAGTGGATGGATATGACCCTACTGTCCCATATGCTTTAGGGATTCTACTTCAAAATAATTTTAAAAGAAATTTACAGAAATCAACAAAAAAATGTCTCACATCTCCCCCTCACTGATATCCTCCCCTCCCAAACAGTTCAGTAATCAGTCGTTAAAATTCAAATCATAAGGAAGCTAGGTTCAGCTCCTTCTCTTCTGTTCTCCCAAGAAAGCACCTGAATCCCTGCAATATCTTAAAGATCCTGAGAAGGAAATTTCTGTTCTCATAGCTTTTATGCTTGGAGTAAGCAATTAATTGTCCGCTGGAGAATAGAAGTAAATCTGGGTCTCCCCAGCCCAAGGTGTTTGCTGTAAATGGCACCTGTTCCTTCAAATAGAAATTTCATCCTGTCTTTCCCAACAAAAGCTTATTTGAAACTAAAATACACTAATTAAAAAGTTTGGAGTTTAGAGATTTGGGGGGATTTTAACTTAAAAACAAAAAGAAAATTCTATTTGGAAAAATTCTTAAGCAGTTTGGTGCGTAGACTGCTTACCCTGTGACCCTTTGCTGCACCAATTTTCCTAAATCTAACATGTGGGTTTTTTGAAGGTGGTAGTTATGTACCCTAGCATGATTTTCTATATTTTTGCCAAAACGTTTTTATTTCTGGTAGGTACAGGAAGTAGAGATGATCTCTCTGAATCCCCCTTCTCACCATACCATTCAGCATAGGGCTGGGAGCACCCCGTATTTTTCTTTATTAATCCATTTATCCAAGAATGATTTTACTCCCAAATCTGCGGTTTGAGAAGGTAAGAAAAAGGAAAAAATATGTCCTTATCCCAGATGGAAGGTCTGACAAGAAATACAGTCCTGAAGGTTTAGCTGGGATGTATAAGCATATTCTGTATCTGTACCAGTAAACCGGAATATCGTGTTAATCAACCCTCTGCTATATACTGGCATCATACCATTCATTTTAATATCATTCTCTCAGTTTACACTAGCTAATTATCCCTACCAAATGTTTAACAAATGCCTAGAAGCATTGCCCACTCTCCCACACACACAATACTCCCTCTTGACTTTTCCTTTCCAACATCTCATAGTTTCTCCTTCTATTGGTCTCTGCATTTAATTTTTTCACTTCCTATATTACACAGAGATGTTTTACTCTTCAGATTATTCACCATTCATGCTATTTCATGCTCTTTTTAAAATTTCTGTATGAATCACTGTTAGTCTTTCTTAATTTTATTTTTTTTTCAGTGTGTGTTTCTTTTAATCCATTACTGGTTTGTTTCAATGTCACCCTCATGTTTATTACCTTCTTTTCCTGTCTGTTTTTTATCTATATGTAAAAATATGACATCTACATGAAATAATTTTACTTTCAAAATTTAGATATTGGCCAACAATATCAGTCTACTGCAATAGGCCTGATGTGAAACTTTCTACAAAGAGGACAAAATCTATTTATCAGCATAGTAATTGTGAATTAGCTTTATTTGACCCTTTTCCTCTTTACCATATATCTGTACATGCATATGAAATTATTTCTCCAAGTACATCTAGAAATTAAACTGCATTCCAGGATATGACAGCAGAATAGGTAGGAAAAACTTTTTATTCACTTATCAAGAAACGGGGAAGGAATACAAAGAAAAGGTTGATATGTAATTGTCCATCAAAGAATTGTATCATACCCCCTGACTTCTTTGGAATTGATGGAAGTTTTATTATAAGAATCAAAGCACAAGGACTATACCCCTTTCTTTTCCCCCTTACCCACATTTGACTCTTCTACTCTCACTTAATGCTTGGCTGCATGAGTTCCTAACAGACTTGAAACATTTATATTCATCAAATCACTATGGTGTAGAGAAAATGCCATTTTCCACATCTTATCCCAAATAGTCCTTTTCACACTAGAGCTGGCTAAATTCAGTCAAATTAATGAGGTACTGACTTGCTCATGGGAAATGAAGAAAACATAACTAGAGAGAACTAGCTGTTGGTGGGTTAGGATACTATCTGGATCTTTGCACTGACAGTATACAAAACCTGTGTCACTGACTGAGGTATCTCAAGCAGATGAAGTTATGAGGGAAAAGTTCAAATCTGCTTTACCCACTGCAGCTACCAGAGAAAGTAAGTGGTTGAGACATTATATAGGCTGAATCCAGGTGGAGGACTATTCTTGGTTGTCTTGTGTGTCTTTTCCTTTCTTTTTTTTTTCCTAGAAACGTTACTGTTAATCACTAGTATCAGAATATAGTATGATTTCAGAATGTGATTCTGAAATAGTTCTACCTTTAAATTCAAGAAAACAAATAAATGCTGTTTCCTTTCATAATGTTTTTTTAATGGTAACAGCTTTTGGTAAGAATGCTTTTATGGTAAACTCATTTCATTACATGTAGAGAGAGACACAAAGAATATCCTAAGATGAATACTTCATACACAAGTCTCTGGTTCATGGTATTCAGTTATACTGTACTGTGACACTTGAACTATGGATTAGCAACCAACAATTCTGACACTGTCAGACAAGTATGCACATTTGATGTCTTTTTTATTGCTCCTAATCCTTCTTGCACTACTTGTAGATGAAGCACAGTCATGGTTCATTCTGTCATTGTACAGGAATATGATGAGGCTTTCTCTTCAAATACATTGATATTAATGAAAAAAGTAAACATTCTCTGCTAGAATTATTCTCTAACTCATGTGCACATTATTTGACAGTTCAGACACTCTCTAAGGCTAAGAAAAAGTCATCTATATAGTAAAGAGGAGGACTACAGGTGGAGTAAACTACAAAACTTACCCCTATTGTTCCAAAACTTTCGGGCTTTCTTCTAATTTTTTTCTTGCAAAGGTGTCTCCATAACCATTTGATCAGATACCATAAGGATTTTGGGCTTGGTATGACATTAAAAGGAGTAGGCAGAGTTCCCCCTTCTTCAAAGTAACTCATCCAGAGTTTTGTTCGAGCAAACTTCCACTCAATGTCTGCATGATCCTGCACACAAGAAGTGCATCATCAGCACAGATGTTTCTGTAATTAAGGAGGTGAAATAAACCTCTACAAAAATCTGGAAAAACTAAAACTAGAACAACCTTGAAATACTAACGAATTATCTTGTTAAAATACTGCCATCTTTTGATAGAAGTCTTTAACACAAAACAAGGCTAAATTGCTTTACCTCAGTAAGATGTTCAATATATAAAGTATATCTCTATTTATAAGCACTTATTTCACTGTTGCAAGCTGTTAAATTATTGAAAAAAACAGAAAAAGTAAAACAGAAAAGGTAATTACAAGCAGAAAAATGCTACATTTCTGGAAGAAACATTTTGTTATAAGAGCAACTCACCATTATTCCACATAGATCAGTCTAATTATGCTGCTCTGCAGCACATTCAACAAGTCAGTAAGACTCATGCATTTTCTTAGAAATTACCAGTCCCCAAAATTCACAAATAGATTATCCAACAAATCAGGAGCCTACTAAAACTATTGAATCTAGTATGTTTTTCCCTACTACTTCAGAATTCTGTATTTGGGAAAGGTTGTGGGGTGGATTTTTTTTTTTTTTTTAAATTTTATTTCTTTTAGAACATATATAGTATTGTATAATTCTGAAAATTTTGAGAAAATGAAAGCTAAAGGCCATGGAAAGATATCTAAAGCCTGATAGCAGCTGAACAGGAAGTTTAAATCACTAATGTTAGATTTGGATAGCAAAGCACTTCAGCTACGGGTCTAGCCCTGGCCATACAGTAACAAAATCAACAATTTAGAATTTGTAGCAGGAAAAGTATACTAGCTACAGCACAAGTTTTGGCGAGTAGTACTATGTTGTGATATGGTTCACTAGACACTGACAACTAGAGTTATACAAACACAGTGGTCAGTTTTTCTTTTGTGGAAATACTTGTAATTTCCAGATTGGAAAAAAAGGCCAATTTTAAAATCTTAAGACTGGGAAGCTTCCTTTTGTTTGCTTTCTGCATGATCATATTTGAATTATCATATGATGAATCAGTGTTTGTTTTTCTTAGTCTCCTTAATGGACAGTTTAGAAATAAAATTGCGCCAATAGCGCTGGTAAGGAGAAAGGCAGTTTTCATCAAAGAAGGAAACAGGACACTGTTGAATGAGAAGAACATGACCTTTTGTTTGAATAGCTAGTGTCCTTGGAATATGGGCACCCTACTCTATATTTAACTCTATAACAATGTCAGATTAAAAAAAAGTATCTGCCTTTCAAATGCTAGCAAATATAATGTGCTAAAAATGAAGCGGTGATAGAACAACCCTGGGCTGTCTTTTTCTAAGAAGAGGTCCTGAAGAGTGCAGCTTGGTCAGGGCTGTAGCCCACATCTCTTGCCAGAAGGATCAGGATACCCTTCTCAACCCAGAAGCTGGCTTCTTCATCATGGTCACCTCTTTCCCATTTGGTGTTGTGGGGAAATTTCCCTCTACCCAGTCCAGCTTGGGTCTGGTTTTTCATCCCAGAACAGTGCAAAAGAATCAGAGTAAATTGAAATATTTGTCCCAATGTCCTGTCTGTGAAATGTTTTACTGCCAGAAAAACTGAATGCAGGAACAGAGAGAGGGTATATATTATAAATGATCAAAAAACAAGGAACAACTTACAGCAATGAGTTGATAAGAGTTATTCATCATGGCTATTAGCATGTTGAGTAGAACAACCAGAGATATTACATTATAGGTACCAAACATGGTGGCCCCAACAAATTCAGTGAATTCATGCCTCGCTTTCACGTTGGTCACATAGAGATTGATGAGTCCAAATATAGACCAGAATAATGACTGCAGCGTTTCAAATAACCTGAAAAACAAACCCCAGAAGGAATAGCGGTATAATAAGAACACATTTAGTTTTCAGATTGTTCAGTTTCTCCCAAAGCACACAAATGTTCTTCACTTGACTAAGAAGGTGTCCAACACAGAGGGATTATCTTTCTAGTGAAACAATGGCCTAGTGTTTCAAATCTGGGCCTCCAGATATACAATACAGAATCTAGAAATAAGCCTGCAAGCAAAAGGCTGATTTTGCTCTATTTCAGAGAGATGAATAAAGTTTCAGATCTCTTATATTGGACACCTTCTTTTGAAGCCTTTTGACCCTTTGCTTTAACTGTAAGGGGTAGAATAAGGGTCCAAAAGTAACTCAGTGATTGTGTTTTGACAGGATGTTGAAAGAAGTATGGTATTATACAATTATAATAATGTAAGTGTGGAAGCATGGTATGGTAATATTCAGTAAGTATGGTAATATACAATTCTGGTTTGTTGAGAGCCATTGAGATAAAAGGAGTTGCATAATAATTAGAAAGACATTATTATCACTAGCGTGCGTGTTCTTTTAGAAAAAAAGGGAGACACAAAAAAGACAAGCATGCTGCTTTCAAAAGAAACTTCTGTTTTTATACCTGTTTTTATACCTCCCTTAGAGAAGTTTGTACAACAGCTAGGAAGCTAGTAACAATGATGAACTTTAAAAAATGATCCTGTGCAGCTAGATAGATTGACATTTTTTCCCTTTTTTCTGTGTTCAGCTACACTGTAGTGTCATAAGAATGTTCCTGAGACTCTGCTCCTTGAAAGTATGGAGCACACGAAGCATCAGTGTACCATGGCATCACCTTCTGACCCTAGTACCAATACTCCCCATTATGTTCCAGATGAATATTGCTTCCCTCAATGCTGAGCTCTGAAATATTTCTGTGCTCTTTTCTGTTCAGATCTCATAAAGTTTAGACCTGTATAGGTGTTATTAATATACAACATAAATATGCTGTGCCTGAAAAAAATTACTTGATTAAGATGATATGAAGTGGGCTATTTTTATAAAATTATTTCCTCTAAGAAGGAAGCCATTGGTAATAAATATATGTTTTAAAAAGCCTAGATACAGAGAAGTTAATAGGGAACAGACATTCATAGCAGGAGTTTGATTCAGGTTGTAAGGTGAAAAACAAGAGATTAGTGTTCATTTGGTAGTGTTTTGGTACAACAGATGAACTAAAAACTATAATGAAGTAAAACTGAATTTAAAGTGAAAGAAAAAGAAACAGTTTATAACAGAAATTAGAAATTTGATTGTGCAGAGTAAAGTCAGTAGGATCTTGGACTAAATGTTTTTTCACAGCCCATCATATTTGCAAAGAATCTTCACCTTTTAGAGAACCAGACTTATTTAATGCCCACAGGCATTAAATCTCCATTTTACCTTCTATCTTTTGAGATACATTCACTGTAGTATGAGGTGAACATTATTAGAGTGATGAAATGTTATTAGTTTTTTTATTATTAGGAGAGTATTAGATGTGTTTGTCAGGACACCACTGTAATACCAACAGAAAACAGAGGTTCTTTCCTGTAAATAGCATCTAAGTGATTAAAATATTTAGGGAGAGGGGGAGGATAGAAATAAATAGCTACTTACGTTGAAAATGCATTATTCTGCTTTTCACATCGTATTCCTTTGCAGTTGCCAGGTTCATTTGTCTCATAGTAGAAGTACAGCTGGTTCAATCCATTTGCAAAAGCGAGTAGCACAAGGCAGTATATGAAAAGAAACTTCAAAATGTCCAGCAACATTCTTCCTAGAGATATCTGCAGAGGTCCCAGGTGAGAATTTGCAGTGAATAATGAGATCAAGCGCAGGGAACTAAAGATGTTTGCGATTGCAAACAGGGCCTCAGCCACCAGTGTTGGATGCCACATGTCCCAGCTCTCCCGTGGAACTAACCCACTATACTGAAAACAAGCAGAAGGGAATAAATTACTCCTCTATTTTGATGCATAAACAAGCACCTCAGTTTCTTTATAAGGTGCTCAATTAATTTGCAGATATCACAATACATTTTCACAGTGGCAAAAATGTTCACAGTTTAAGAATTCCGACATAGCAAAAGGGACAGTTTTGAGCACCTTGCTTTTTAGAATTATAGAAATTTCCAGCTATACAAGCAGATAAATTATTTCTTTGAAGAAAAGTGAAGGGCTGACAGTGATGGATAGAAATCCACAAAAACTCTAGCAAGTAGGAAGAAAACATTCAATCACCAAGGAAGTGTATCACTTAATCACTAATACTGAAACAGTGATGAAAAAGATGTTTATTAATGAACCGTGGCAAACTGCTTATGTGTCTCATTATCAGAGTCTGACCCCTGAAACTGTGAGTTCTGTTCCAGTTCTATCAAAAAAAATTATTGAAGATGAAAGAGGCTTAACTACTGTGGCAGACTCATTATTATTTATTTGGTATCATTAATCTGTTTTATAGAACATATCAGAGGAGAGAATCTATGCTAGGAACCCCTCTCAAAAGGGCTAATATAAAGCAGATTTCAAAGTGGGGCTATGGTGTTATCTGTATTTCCCTACTCTAGACCACACAGATGCAGGTTCAGAGCTGCAGGGGTTGACCTGAAGAGTAAGGAAAATGACTCCATGTGTCACTGGGGCCAGATGACACAACACAAACAGGCATCATAGCATTGCACCAGGCTCGCCTACAAAGATGGTGATCATTCTCAGAGTGGTTCAGAAATGCCAGAGTAACTTCAACATAAATTAAGTCTGTAGGATCTGATCATATACATCCCAGAAAGAAACTGACTGATGTAGTTTCCAAGTCACTCTCCACCATATTTGAAAAATCCTGTCAGTCAGGTGAGGTTCCCAGTGATTGGAAAGAGGGAAGCATTGCATCCATTTTTAAAAAGGGGAGAAAGGAAAACCTTGGGAACAACCAACCTGTCAACCTCCCCCCTGTGCCTGGGAAGGCCATAGAACAGATCCTTCTAGAAGCTGTGCCAAGGCACATGGGGGGCAGGGAGGTGATTTGAAGCACCAGCATGATTTCACCAAGGGAAAGTCCTTCCTGACCAACGTAGTGGCCTTCCATGATGTAGTGCCTGCATCAGTGGACAAGGGAAGGACTACAGGTATCGTCTGGCTTTTGACACAGTCCCTTGCAACATCCTTCTCTCTAAACTGGTGTGAGATGGATTTGATAGGTGGACTGTTCAGTGGATAAAGAACTGGCTGGATGATCAATAGCTTGATGTCCAAATGGACGTCAGTGACACGAAGCATCCCTCAGGGATCTGTACAGAGACTGGGACTAACATCTAACATCTTCATTAATGACACAGACAGAGGGATTGAGTGCACACTCAGCATGTTTACAGTTGACATCAAGATGAGTGGAGTGATTGACATGCCTGAAGGAGAGGATGCCATCCAAAGGGACTGGGACAAGCTCAAAAAGTGGCCCCATGAGAACACCATGGGGTTTAACAAGACCCAGTGCAAGGCACTGCACCTGGGTTAGGGCAGCTCCCAGTATCAAGACAGTCAGGGGAATTAATGGATTGTGAGGAGATGGAGGTGAGGCACTGGCAGATGCATGCTCACAGCCCAGAAAGCCAACCATATCCCGTGCTACAGAAGAAGTATGGCCAGAAGGCCAAGGGAGGGGTTTCAGTCCCTCTACTCCACTCTGGGGAGACTCCACCTGGAGTGCTGTATCCAGCTCTGGCATCCTCAGTACAGGAAAAACATGGACTGTTGGAGCTGGTCCAGAGATGTACAGTGAAAAGATCAAGAAGCTGGAGCACCTCTCTTCTGAGGAAAGGCTGAGAGAGTTGGGGCTGTTCAGTGTGGACAAAAGGTGATTTTGGGGAGCTCTTGTGGCCTTCCAGCAACTGAAAAAGCTTCATAGCAAAGATGGACATAGACTTTTTACTAGGGCCTGTAGCAAACGCCATGAGCTAATGGTTTTAAACTGAAAAAGGGCAGATTTGGACTAGATACAAGAAAGAAATTTTTTATGGTGTGGGTGGTGAAATACTGGAACAGGTTGTCCAGAGAGGTGGTAGATAATCCATTTCTGGAGATATTCAATGTCAGGCTGGATGAGGCTCTGAGCTGCCTGATCTAGTTGAAGATGTCTCCGCTGATCTCAGAAGCACTGGACTACATGACCTTTAAAGGTCCTTTCCAACCCATACCATCCTATGACTCTGTGATTCCACAATCCAAACTGTGAAAGGGAACTGGGCATTGTTGGCACAGGCTCCACACCAGGGTTTCTCTAACCAACTGGTAGTGCATGTGGAATTGTCCCAGTGCCTGTCAGCAATCCCTGGCACAATGCCATTTACTCGTACCAGGAGCCATAGCAGCTGACAGGCTTGTGGATTTGGGGATCAGAACTGCAAAACCGAAAAGTAGCTCAATAAAGAATTACTCATCCTTACATTT
The DNA here is from genome assembly GCA_009812075.1 of Sialia sialis. Taxonomy (NCBI): domain Eukaryota; kingdom Metazoa; phylum Chordata; class Aves; order Passeriformes; family Turdidae; genus Sialia; species Sialia sialis. The sequence goes on from VRYO01002772.1 coordinate 26,305,936, forward strand.
CATTCATCTGTGAGATTTGTTGTCTACAGAGTAGTGAATTAAATCTAGACCTGCTGGAATCATAGATCTGTGCTGTCTTCATTAGACTATCCTCTCCTTAATAATTGTGCTCATCAGCCCCATCCACTATTGCTCTGTAATCCAGTTCTGATTGATTCAAGATCAGTGATGAAAAACAGGCAGTAGAAAACAGAATTTAGTTACTGGAGAAAACATCTGAGAGATAAAACAAGAAGAAGCAGAAGAAAATATTTTCAGTGTTTTTGAGAAGAGAGAGCTGAAAACTCCTCAGCACGATTCCTATAATGTCTTTCTTTGAATAATATTTTACATCACATTACTGCAAATTCTCATGGCACTTTACAACCATTACAGCTGAAAACTTGCACCTATTAAATAACTAGGAATAATTGTCCGTACAAGAAAAGATTGGTACTGAACAGTGCAGTAGATACCCAGATTAGGAAAAAGTACACAAAATGTTTTGGGGCAATGAAGTAAAATACCATCATGGAGAAATGTAAAGAACATATATAAAACTAGGAAGAGATGGAGTTTTTGGTAGAGAATCATAAGCATCAAATTGCAGGCATGTTTTGAGGTGAGGGTAAGTAGTGGCAGATTCTAGAGGAGTTATAGACATGGTGGAGTTGGGAGAAATCCAAGGAAATACCCTTCTGAGAAATACATGGAACACAGGACACTGAATAAATATAGCACATGATGCACCTAGACAAAAAGAATCAAGTTTAGCAAGTCAGGTGTGGATAGCCATATCTGCACTCTGCTGCCTGCTTTTACAGTCATCAAAGAGAAATGAGAATTTCTAGAGTAGTGGGAAAGCAAATATCCCACATAGGTGAGTTTCTATTTAACTTTCTCATTTTCTCCTCATTGATGTTTGGGGAAGGGGATAGACTGTCTTACAGCTGTAGTCTGGTGAGATGTATCCAATGTCATGTTTTTCTAGAAGAAATTATGTTAAGCAGAAAGATTAGGGAAAAGAGACTTTACCTATGGTGCCCTGGATAAAGACACAAAACTGATTTGTTCAAACATTCAGAGAAGATCAAATGACCTTTTATTTGTAAAAGTGAAATCAAAGGCACAGCTATGATATTTTAGCAAAATTGACTCTTCCTTTTTTGTGCCCAAGTGCTTCCTGCATATTTGGATAGAATTCAAGATGTGTCATGGTTGTAAGCAGAGAGTGATGACTGTTATTTTAGTGTTGAAGAAACAATTTAAGAGACTGGAAATACTTGCCAGAAAAAAGTAAGAAAGGTGAAGGCCTGAGAGATAAGTTTGGAAATAGTCTGTGAAATATACTAACTGTAAGAAGACAGTAAATAATCTAAATAATATAATGAATATAAGAGGTCTCTAACAACAAACCCCTATTGATTTCACTAACTAGAGCAGAAGATGCTGAAAAGGAATCTAGAAATATTACAGTAATTTCACGATTATAAGCCGCACCTGAATATAAGCCGCACTTCCAGGTAGCCAGGATGACCACAGGATTTGTCCACATATAAGCTGCACCCGAATATAAGCCGCACTTTTCTTTTTTTTTTTTTTCCCGCGCGGCAGGGTGGGGGTGCTGCTGACAGGCCAGGCAGGGCCAGGGCCGCGCCGGGAGGGGCCGGCCAGCAGCGGGAAGCAGCAGCGCCG